>CM043316.1:52506250-53706250 GCA_023736055.1 Quercus glauca
AACGTTTATAATCGAAACGCGAACCAAAGGTATAAGTAATAGACCTTGACCCAATGATTATAATGAATCACGAACCAAAGGTATAAAGTTTGAATGCCACAAGGAAGAATCCCTGACAAGTTCACAGTTCTTGAAGAACCAAAAGAAGGGCAAAACCTCACCTTTTCTGATTTTTATTAACTAATCTCTCTATTACAATGAGTGCATGCTATTTATATGACATGACTAGAAACAGAAAATATAAAAAACGTACTAAATAATAAAACCCTAAATAAAAGTTGATTTGGTCTGAAATTAGCAGATCCAAAATAGGAAAAATAGCTAAAAACGTTCTAAATAATAAAAGCCTAAAATTAAGGTAGATCTGGTCCAAAACTAGATGCTCCAGACTAGGAAAAATATCTATTAACTGATATGGAGCTAGAAAATCAATCAACTATTAATCCACACCATAAATCATGCCCAATTAAGCCAGATCAGCCCTCAATAGTTTGGATTAAATTTATTACACCTTCATCTTCCTTTGGGCCAAGCTTGGAATGTCCTCCATTAGAATTAGCCCAAATCTCTTGAACAAGCCCATTAAGTGCTTCTTTGATCTTCTTGGATCTTGCTTTAGTAATAGGCCCAACTGGAACATGCAATGGATCCTTGAATGCTTATTGATTCTCATCACCTTCCGTCTCCCTCAGAAAGACTTTTGTACTCTCTCCCCTCTTGTAATCTTGTAACCTTTCTCTTCAGGCAGCTTTATTTTCAGGCTTATATCAAAGACAGCAGTTTGTTTTCAAGTTTATCAAAGACTAAAGTTTTTATTCAAGTAAGATTTTACTAGTTTCTATTTTCATATTCCATACTCCATTTTAACCTTATTTTGAATATATCTATTTTGCTATTTACTTCTTTATTATCTATTTTATCATTGTTTATGCTTCCATATTACTGTTGTGCTTTCTCCTGGGTAGTCATTGGTATTAGATCATCCGGATCATAAAACACCTAATGAACATTGAATAATTTATGCAGAAAAAATAGTGAACAATTTTTCAAATAATGCTAAAGAGAAAATACTTTTATGCAGAATGCTAAAAATAGTTTATGTAGAAAACAGTAAAAAAATTTTATGAGAAAATAGTGAACAGTTTTAATTAATGCAGAAAACAGATTTTATAAATGTAGTAAGTAGATTTGAATATATAGTAAACATGATGTACAGAGAGCAAATTTTATTAATGCAAAAAAACCAATTCGATTATTGTGAAATTTAAACATGAAAAAGCATTCAAGTTTGGCTTTTAAATTTAGAAAACACGATTTCACTAGGTGTTTTATGAGAAAACATCAAACAATTTTTTAAATAGTGAACAGAAAATAATTTAGGCAGATGCCAACTGTAGTCATATGAACCACATGCAGAAAACAGTTTGAATTAATGCAGAAAACAGTTTGAATTAATGCAGAAAATAGATTTTATGAATGCAGTAAGCAGATTTGAATATACAATAAACATGATGTAGCACCAATTGTGGCATGAGTAGTTTTTTGAAGACACGTCACCAGCCTGCTGCTATAGAACTAACTGTAGTCATACGAACCACATGTGCCAATAGACGCCACTGTTTCACACGTGCTACTCAACAGCTCGGCATGATTTCACACACTGTCCAGTCATATCATCCATATTCACATGAATACTTAAATATATGAATAATTGTACCCTGTTGCCAGGGACATAGCACTGTGTCAATTAAATACGATACTCTATTCAAGAACACTGCAACTACTGCTGACATCTTCAAATCTCACTGTGACATTGGGAACATTTAAAATCACGTTCATGTAGTGTTTTTCTAGCCTGTATTGACATGACAAGCCCTAATAACTAAAATTATAATGCTTGGAATATAAATTGAGGTTATAAATGCACCCCAATAATGATCTTATTTCTACCCCACTAACTTCGTAGATTGACTAAGCTATGAGTCGCAACGCCTCAACATTAAATTGTACAATGCGAACAAAGTTTGGATCTACTTCAACAAATGGATTATCTCAAGTTCCAGCAGATCAACAACTACAGACATACACAGACCACTATGGAGGGAAATGAGTTGGAAAGAAGATAGATTTCCTTAATATGCCAATATACATATACGAGAGTCTTGGAAGCATCGGGTTCATGGTCGGCAAACCTACAAAACTAAGTATAGATACCACCGCAATAGAGTTCACTGTAGTAGAACCACCATGGCCAACCCTATACGAGAAGAGGTGTGAGTTGGAGGTTGTAAGGTTGAATTTTATCAACCATTTTGTTGGCTTTATTCCATGCCAATTTGCTTGTAATTTAGCACTTAGTAACCCTGTATTTAGGTAGAAAAATTGTAAGGGTAGTGTGTGAGAAGATGTGAAGAAAAGCTCAAGTATGTGCAAAGAAGTAGAGCTTTGCGGCTAGAACTCGCGGGTGGATCGCGATTGGCAAACCGCCAAATGCAAGCACATGAGATGCACACAGGGAAGCTGAAGGTCGCGCCAGCCGTCACACTACAGGACAAAAGTCCCAGGCTAGCCAGGCCGTTACATCGCGACTTGAACTCGCGACTTGGACAAGCCGTGAGACCAAGCCGCCAATTTATCCTGTTTGGCAAAAACTATCTCTTCGTATTCTTTTCTCACCACACTATATATAAACCCTTATACCCACGATATTGAGAGAGCTTCCAGAAAGAATTTTGTGAGAGAAACCCTAGAGAAATACAAGATTGATTCATCCACAATCTTAACCTTAGAGACTCTACAAATTCCTCTACTCTCTTCCTCTCCATTGTCATACCCTTGAGAGGCCTTTAGCCAAATCCTTATCTCATCATACCCACGTCTGTGAGAAGGCTTATTTGGTACTGTTGGGAAGCAGTTAGGAAGGAACCAATTTACATTGGTTGATGCTATGGTCCAGTAGCGGAATCCGGTAAGCTAAAGAAGAAATAGGTTCTGCGCAATCTCGTTGAAGCAAGAAGCTTGGAGGGCTTAGGTACTTGGGTAGATTAGACTTGGAGGGTCTTCTGCTGTTCATGTATCCCAACTATATTCTTTAGTGGATTATTTGACCGCTTGGAGGGAGGCAGAGAGGTTTTACGCCGAGGGCTTCGGTTTCCTCTTCGATAACACATCGTGTGTTGTTCGAGTGTTTGCATCTTTCTTCCTTTATCTTTGCCTTATATTTACTGCTGTGGATGTGTTTATATTTGGCTTAGATTGTTATCAATTCTGTTATAAGCTTGTTATCATATTCCGCACATTAACTGTTTGATATAAAGCTTGAATTGGTAATTTTGTATTTGGGGTCTAAACGTTCAAGGGTGTTGTATACCCATTTTGAACTTTCAGAGGTGTATTGTCGATGGCATAGGTTACGAGTTCCTAAGGCACACTCAGCCGAGTTACCTAGAGATGAACCTGCCAACATACTTGCTCATCTTGAACAAGAAAACAATCAAATGCAAAGGCGATTAGATCGTTTTCATGCAATCCAAAAGGCTAAGAAGCATCTAAAGGGGAAGGCGCAAGAGCAAGCCGTCAAGTCTATTAATGAAGTTACTGCATTAGATGATGAAAGAGATATTTCAGACTTCTCAAATTCAAGTAATGATGATTTCCAAAAATTTCTACCTACAAACATTAGACGCTATTGTTAATGTCTACACATTCTGTGCAATACAAAATGTTGTTGTTAATGTCTGACAACTGATGATTATGTACATTCAACTTTTGCAAATCTAAAGATTAACTATTCATTAATTGTTGAGTTTACACGATCTTGTTCATTCAATGATTTAGAATTTTTCAACAAATTCGGATGATCAATACATTAGTACATAGTTTTCCAATTAATTTTCACGATTTTGTACATTTAACAAATTCAAACTTTTCAACAAATTCAGACTATTTGTACATCTAATTTATACAATTTTATATTGTACTTCCAAGATTATATACAATCAACAAATTCGAATGATCTGTACATCTAAATTTTGATTTTTACAAATTTGAACGATCTGTACATCTAATTTACACAATTTTCTCTTGAATTTTCATGATTTTGTACTTTCAACGAAATCAAATTTCTCAACAAGTCCAGAATATTTGTACATCTAATGTACACAACTTTCCATTGAATTTTCACGATTTGGTACGTTCAACAATTTCGATTTTCCATTAAGATTTCACGATTTTGTACGTTCGACAATTTTGAAATTTTCATCAAATCAGGATGATTAGTACATTAGTACATAGTTTTAAATTGAATTTTCACTATTTTCTACATTTGACGACTTCAAATTTGGAAACAAAGTTGGATGATCTGTACATCTAATGTAATTAATTTTCCATTAAGTTTACTCAATTTGGTATGTTCTTCAATTTTTATTTGAATTTTCACGATTTTACACACTCAACAAATTCGAATTTTTCAACAAATTCATACTATCTGTACATCTAATGTACACAATCTTTCCCTTGAGTTTTCACAGTTTTGTACATTTAACGAATTCAAATTTTTAAACATATTCATACGATCTATATATCTAACGTACATACTTTTTCATTGAATTTTCATTATTTTGTACTTTCAACGAAATCAAATTTCTCAACAAGTCTAGACTAACTATACATCTTATGAACACCTTCACGACTTAGTACGTTCATTGATTTTCCATCGATTTTTCTCGAATTTCTACATTCAACTAATTCGAACTTTTTTACAAATTTGAATTTTTTGAGGGATTTACCATTAGGTGATTTATTCGAATCATTCATTTTTCTTTCATGGAGTTTGTCCATTATTCATATGGTTACATATTTAAAACAACACAAAAACCATTTAAGTGCAATAACTGCGCCAATGCTAAAAACAGTTTATATAGAAAACAGTGAACAGTTTTACTTAATGCAAAAAACAGATTTTATGGATGCAGTAAGCAGATTCGAATATACAATAAACATGATGTGTAGAGAGCAAATTTTATTAATGTAGAAACAGATTTTATCAATGCATAAAAATAGATTCGATTATTGTGAAATTCAAAAATGAAAACGCATTTAGATTTGGCGTTTAAATTTAGAAAACATGATTTCACTAGGTGTTTTACGAGAAAATAGCAAAAAAAATTTTAAACAGTGAACAGAGAATAATTTACGCAGAAAAGAGAGTGAACAATTTTTTAAATAATGCTGAACAGAAAATAATTTTTTGCGGAATACTAGAAATAGTTTATGCAAAAATTAGTGAACAGTATATCATGTCCTACTTGAGCCAAAATCCATCTTACAAACAGTTTTGAGTGTTATGGATCATAACATCAACATTTAGTACTTTTAACAGGCACAACACTTTCAAACACCAAAAAAAAAAAAAAAAACACAGAAACAAGTTCAAAATCACACACATAAATGGACACTCAAAACATGCTCTGAGGTAAAAGTCAAAATAGAAAATTGATTATTGAGCTACATTTTATTTTACTTTTCAAGCACGATTACAGCCATTAAACCAACATAGATTCTATTACAAACATTTTTTTTTCCAGACATATAGATTCTATTCTCTCTTACCCCCTAGACAGAGGGAAAGTATATTACAAATCTAATATTGAAAGGCTTTAAAGAAACAAAATATTTGGTCAAGAACCTGCTTCGAAGTTGTATGTGAAAACTGAAAACCCAACCTACCTCCTTTATTTGATCAGGTGGATGTAGTTTCTATTTTTTTTTTTTTTTTTTTTGGTTGGTTGGTAATTTATGCTGCTTATGAAAACTTATTTAAGTACAGCAACAAGGGCGCTCAATTTTTTATTTTGGCAGTTCTTTGGTCTAGATTTCCCGCAATGTATTTCGTGGTATAGATTTTTGGATAAACCCAAAAATGTTTAACTTTTTAGATAAACTAAATAAGGAGTAATAATAATAATAATAATAATAATAAAATGTAATAAAGGGAAATTTTCAATACATTACGATTCATTGTATTCAAATCATCTCTAATTTCTACTCATTTTGTCGCACTTGTTCTATACTTCTACATGGTAGACTGTAGGTGAAGTAGAAAAAATAGTGAGTTTATTAGAAAGTGATAAACAACCAATCACAATCTATCATTGTTGGATAATTTTGACAAAGTGTGTATCAAAATATATTTTATCAATGCCAAAAAAACAAATTCGATTATTGTGAAATTCGAACATGAAAAAACATATAGATTTGGATTTTCAATTATTGTGAAATTTAAACATGAAAAAGCATTTAGATTTGACATTTAAATTTAGAAAACATGATTTCATTAGGTGTTTTATGAGAAAATAGTGAACAATTTTTTTAAATAGTGAACAGAAAATAATTTACGCAGAAAAGAGAGTGAACAATTTTTTAAATAATGCTGAACAGAAAATAATTTTATGCAGAATGCGAGAAATAGTTTATGCAGAAAACAGTAAACAATTTTTATGAGAAAACAGTGAAGATGGTGTGCAGAGAGCAAATTTTATTAATGTAGAAACAGATTTTATCAATGCAAAAAAATAGATGATCTGTACATCTAATGTAATTAATTTTCCATTAAGTTTACTCAATTTGGTATGCTCTTCAATTTTCATTTGAATTTTCACAATTTTACACACTCAACAAATTCAAATTTTTCAACATATTCGTACTATCTGTACCTCTAATGTACACAATTTTTCCTTGAGTTTTCACAGTTTTGTACATTCAATGAATTCAAAATTTTAAACAAATTCATATGATCTATACATCTAACGTACATACTTTTCCTTTGAATTTTCATTATTTTGTACTTTCAACGAAATCAAATTTCTCAACATGTCTAGACTATCTGTACATCTTATGTACACATTCACGATTTGCTACGTTCGTTGATTTTCCATTGATTTTTCTCGAATTTCTACATTCAAATAATTTGAATTTTTCGAGGCATTTACGATTAGGTGATTTATACGAATCATTCATTTTTCTTTCATGGAGTTTGTCCATTATTCATATGGTTACAAATTTAGAAAAACACAAAAACTATTTAAGTGCAATAACTGCGCCAATGCTAGAAATAGTTAATGCAAAAAACAGTGAACAGTTTTAATTAATGCAAAAAACAAATTTTATAAATGCAGTAAGCAGATTTGAATATACAGTAAATATGATGTGCAGAGAGAAAATTTCATAAATGTAGAAACAGATTTTATCAATGCAGAAAAATAGATTCGATTATTGTGAAATTCAAACATGAAAAAGCATTCAGATTTGGCATTTAAATTTAGAAAACACGATTTCACTAGGTGTTTTATGAGAAAATATTGAACAATTTTTTAAATAGTGAACAGAAAATAATTTATGCAAAAAAGAGAGCGAACAATTTCTTAAATAATGCTGAAGAGAAAATAATTTTATGTAAAATCGTAGAAATAGTTTATACAGAAAATAATGAACAATTTTTATGAGAAAACAATGAACAATTTTAATCAATGTAGAAATTAAATTCATATTTCGAAATTAAAATCTCTATATCTTACAATGCTTCTATTTAAATAAATAAAAACATAGAAAAGCTACTTATTTTTATCTTTATGTTTATTTGTCAATTATCCTTAAGCAAAAAAAAAAAAAAAAAAAAAAAAAAAAAAAAAAAAAAAAAAAAAAAAAAATTACATGATACTCGAGTACTGTAGAAAAACTCGAGTACTGTAGAAAAAAAATTTCTGTATTTTTTTTATAAAAGGTACTCGAGTCTGGTATACTCAAGTGTTGTGTTGCATGGTACTCGAGTTTACCAAGCTCGAGTACCACTTTATATTTTTTAATCGCCAATTTCCAGTTCAACAGCCATGGTGGAACTGTAAAATAGGGTACTCGAGTTCACCAAACTTGAGTACTAGAAAAAGTGGTAGACTCCCATTTATTTCCGAAACAGTGGTTTTTTGCTAAAAATTTCAAAAAATTGTGGTATTTGGCAATTTTTCTGTGTTCTAATACACAAATATATATATCTATACATATGTATATATATTCCTCATTTTTCAACGACATATCTCCTTAAGTTTTGGCTTTCCGGTTAATGGCATGACGTAGTAGTCATTATCTTTTTTTGGTTAAGGACGTCGTAGTCATTATTAAAACGATGGTGGTGATCATATGCCAACTTCGATTTGAATGTTATCTTATCCCGACATGTTTATTTTTTATAGTTACTGTATAAAGAGACAACAAGATGAAACCTTTAATGCCTAATTATCAAAAAGAGATGAAACAGGATTCGTCAATAATTTTTACTTTTGTTAACAACTGTCTTTCGTTAACAACCGTCTTATGTGTGAGTTAATTCAATTAATAATATCTCTTATACTTTTTTTTAGTCAAAAGCAATAATAAAATCTCTTGTACTAAATTAAAAGATTTAGATCTCACCTACGAAAAAAAATAGTGTCTTAGCCTAATACACTTAATAACATCTCAACAAACAAAACCTATCTCACGTTTCCCTAAAATCTCAATCTGTCTTCGTTGTGAAAATAGAGATCTAATGAACCCTATTTATTTCCCTTCATTTATTTGTTATTATCATCATTAGTAGCAACATTATTCTTACTTTTATCATTATTTCATATAGCATATTTTACAATGTCCTCAGAAGGGCCGTCAATTTGGCCCGAGGATTGAGATTATGAGGTGAGGAGGCAAAATAATATAGAATTAGAAGTTACAAGAGAAAAACCATTTAGTTTTTGGTTGTTCTAGTATTTCTAACTAGAATTAGTAACGTCTCATTCAGGTGTGACATTCCTTATATACTCCTTGAGAAAGTAAAAGACATCACAGATCGGTGGAGACGCAGGAGCTGAAGAGGGATTGAGATTTTAGGAAAACTAGTCGCTAACCCGTGCGATGCACGGGATAGTTAAATAAAAGCACAATTAACCAACATCACATTAAGGTAAAAGAATTAGTGAAAGACTGATTTGTCCACCAAGAATTTAAAAGAAAAAAAGATTGATATAATAAAATCTAAGAAATTTAGAAATAGAAAATTGGGTTAATAATATGCATATTATAGACATTTTGCTAGTTAGCGTTTAAAAAAAAATGGATCTGTCATAATTAAATAAAATACAATGGGAATAAATATTTAACTTTTATACTTTTCATTAGTTTAAAAGTGTTGTCTAACATAGAATGTTATTGGGTTATAAGAAAATTTTTTATAAAATGTTAATACCATATATATATGTTTATATTGTCAATGTCTCACTGCAGGTACATAGTTACTGAAATCTACAAAGTAATTTACAATTCTTAAATTAATAAAACAAAATTTCCAAAAGTTATATATATACACACACTCAAAACTGATATAAATTATAAAGATAAAAACAAATCTTATTTAGTCGTATTAATAACAATATAAACAATTCAAAACATGGAACATTATCAAATTTATAACACATAATTCTATTATCTTTTACGTTGAATCCAAACAAATAATTAATTGAAATTAATCCAAACAAATAATTAATCAACCAAAATCAAAGCTTTAATTAAGAAAACAAAAAATCACATGAACCCAAAATAAAAATTCTCAATAAAGAAAAAACATATAAGGTAAAGAATTAAGATCAACCTACTAAGACGCAAATACCAAAAACCCCAAAACTTAAACCTTCCAAATTTTATAGACTCCCCAAATTCTACTTCAAAACCAAACAAAACCCTTCAAATTCAAAAAATTTATATATAATATACCAAATAAAAATTTACCACACATTGGTTTGGAAGACACAGGTTGCAGCTTTGATTTTTCTCCAAAAAATAGAGATGCTTTATCTGCTGTATACAATATAAAATAATTATTAGAAATTTCAACCAAAAAACCAAACCCACAAAAACACTATCAAAATACAGAGATTAACCCAAATACTTAGAAGAAAATAAATTCTAAACATAACAAAACAATAAAATAGAATGAAAATTTCATGCACATATGAAAGCAAATAAAAAAGACAAAACCTACGTTTTTTTTTTTTTTTAGTTGAGTCTATCTCCTTCTTTTTTTTTAATTTTAAAGTGAAGTTAAGTTTAGGGTTTTGAGATGGTAATTGCTAGGGTTTTAAGGAGAGAAGAGAGAGTCCTACCAGGAGTCTAAATAATATAAACAATTCAAAATATGGAACATTATCAAATTTATAACACCTAATTCCATTATCTTTTACGTTGAATCCAAACAAATAATTAATTGAAATTAATCCAAACAAATAATTAATCAACCAAAAATCAAAACTTTAATAAAAAAACAAAAAATCACATGAACCCAAATAAAAATTCTCAATAAAGCAAGAACATATAAAAATTTACCACACCTTGGGCTAAAAGATTTAGGTTACAGTTTTGATTTTTCTCCGAAAAATAGAAATGCTTCATCTACCATATACAATATAAAATAATTATTAGAATTTCAACCCAAAAACCAAACCCATAAAAACACTATCAAAATATAGAGATTAACCCAAATACTTATAAGAAAATCAATTCTAAACATAATAAAATAATAAGATAGAATGAAAATTTCAGGCACATATGAAAGCAAATAAAAAAAGACAAAACCTACGTTTTTTTATTTTATTTTACGTGAGTCTCTCTCCTTCTTATTTTTTTAATCTTAAAGTGAAGTTGAGTTTAGGGTTTTGAGATGGTAATTGCTAAGATTTTAAGGAGAGAAGAGATTTTGGTATTTTTATTCAAAAAACGTTATTTTAGGTCTAGGTGATTTATTTCCTTGTTTTTAGGCTCTTTTAATGTTTTTTTAGGTCAAATTTGATTCCTATTATGGTTAGGTATTAATTAGGGCTTATTTTAGAATATATTTTCTTGTCCATCAAGTTTTATGGAGCCCTTAAATAAGCCTCCTAGTTTGTATACGTTTTTCAATATTATTGTTATAAGATATAAAACATAAAATAAAAAGAATCAAAAATAAAAAGAAAAAGAAAATAGTGATGATGTGGAAAATTGTGAGAGTTTCAAAAGTTTCGGTTTTATATATATATATAGATAAGTTTTGTTTTTTTGTTTGTTGAGATATTATTAAGTGTATTAGGATGTATTGATTTTACAATGAGTTTAAGTAAAAATATGATGTGGCATGTCCTTATTGGCTGGTGTAAACCAAAGGGTTTACACTCCGTCCTTATTGAATTTAATCTCATTAATAAAACACTGATGCTAATAAGTATATTTTCTTTTTTGAAAAATATGCGCTATTACAATTTATAATTAAATATAACTCAATGATAGAATTTGGCATATATTTTAATGAAAACGATCAAAGGTCAAAACTCCAAATCCCTCCCACGTTAAAAAAAAAGTAAGAACATACCATAATAAAAAATAAAAAATAAGTAAAAACAAAAACCGTGTATATAATACCATAAGCGGCTAAGAAGATAAAAAGTGTAAATTATTAAGTTACCATCATCTCAGCATATATCTGGCCTATCTTTTTAATTTGCCTCATGTCGCCGCTAAGTATAATCACAAAATATTAATGAAGAGACAGATGCATTAATTTATCCACTTGAGGCCAAAAGAAGAATGATCACTAAATTAAAGCACCACCTTGGCTTAGAATAACCTTTTATAATTTTATAAAAGAAACTTCTCCTAAATGATTGACCTTTCTTAAGGCCTTTTCAGCAATCTTTGCTGCTTTAATTTAATTAACATAAAATTGAGCCCACTACTCATTAATGTAAATTTTGTAATCAAAAGAAATTTTTATGCCCTTGGGATTCTAATCCACAAAGTTAGATACATTTGATTTGTTTATTTCTCACCAATTTAATGGGATAGAGAGAAAGAGAAAGAAAAAGAAGAAGAAGAGAGAAGCTAACAGTATTGGAGAATTTCTTTTACCAAAACTGAACATTACTGGATGTTCCTATGTTTGAGAAGAAGTCAACATAAGTTGATGATCCATATTCCATAGCGTTCCTATCAACATTAGCTGAGCTGGATTCCAATCCTGTGGCCGACGACGTTCTCTCTATCTCTCATATTACACACACTTCCTACTTCCTTGTCTCTTTAATATGTTAGGATTAGTGCCCTTAAATCCTATTGTATGATGCTATGTATGATATTAAGTGTGACATTATGTATGACTTCATATTATGATTAATAAAGTTGTTTTATTATTATCTGAAATAATGGTAACATGAATATTCGGACATTATTACATAGTCCATGAGATGCATAGTATGTGATAGGGGCATTCACCAAACCGCATAAACCGCCAAACCGCAAAAACCGCACGAAAACCGCCCGCAAAATGACATAACCGCACCACACCGCAAGTAATAGTGCACCACACCGCATGGTGCAGTGTGGTTTGCAGTTTTATAATAAGAAAACTGCACAAACCGCACCGCACCGCACCCTCTCTATATATTAATATATTTATTTATTTTTAATAGTAAATATATTATTAATAGTTTAATAACCCTAGTTTTCAAAAAACTAAAAAAAAAGTTTAATAACCCTAGCAAGTATTGACTAGAAAAGGCAACCCAAAATAAAGAAAAACTAGTTCAATAATTTAAAACTTGGTCCAAAAAAGGGGAAAAATTAGTTTTGGGCTGAGTAGGAAAAGCCCAAAATTTGAAAAATATACCGACTTTAAACCGCATCTTATACATAGTATCGCACATGTGACTGCAAAAATGAGGCGCAGTGCGGTTATGGTTTTAGTTAAGCTGTAAACCGCACTACACCGCACCGCACCTTATATGTGACTGCAAAAATAAGGTGTGGTGCAGTTATAGTTTTAGCTAAACTGCACTGCAAAGTGCAGTGCTAAAAATGGCCCAAAACCGCACCGCACCGTGAACACCCCTAGTATGTGATTTATGTGATTTAGTCACAAAAGATATAAGTCACAAGTTCTTTGTAAACTTAGAATTATAGTTCGTAGTCGGTGATGAAATTGGGCATTTCATCTGCAAAGACTATAACATATCAATTACGATGATTTGTCTTAATTATGGAAGTGGAGACTTCTAATTGATATGTTGATATGTTTTAAGAGTTAAGACATATTGAACTAGACCGCTATGAGATTTATTATTCTCCTAAAGACAGTCAAATGAATAATAAATCTCACGACTTATATTTGCATGAACTCCTAATCTGGAGAGAATAATGGACCTAATCATGAAGTGCAGGTTGCTTTGGTATATCAAGAGTGAGATTTAAAGTAACGGTCAAAACCTCAATATATTAGGCAGCCACATTTAATGTTGATGGAACATATATTCATAAGATGGAATTCATAGTCTCTTAACAGAGATACAAAATATTTCCTTGAGATAAGTTTAATGGGTTTGTTATTCAGACAGTTAGGCCTAACCACTTTAGTAAAAAATTACTAAAGTATATATTTATGGAACTGGATTTCATAAATATATGATGAATAAATTAAAATGATTAAACCGGGTACTCAAGATTAAAATGTAGTAATCTATAAAGTGGCAGTCTACATTTATGACTTTGTATTACTACGAATATTTTATGAAGGGATTGCATGTACAATAAAGTTTTGGGATATAATTTATAGATAAGGCCTAGAGTGCAACTATATTTATATAGTGGTATTAAATATAATTAATGGTAACTTTGGATTTATCAAGAGTTGACAGAAAAGTCCAAGGCCCATTGGAGCTAGTGTCTTATTGGTCCTGATAGGCCACAAATTGAATGACCCATTGTGATTAAATCAATTAATTAATTAGCCAAGTTTTTAATTAATCAATTTATCATGCAAACGCATGGCAGCACAAACAAATCACCAAAACTAAATATGCAGCGGAAAATAAATAACACAGTGATTTGTTCACGAATGGGGAAAACTCTAACGGCAAAAACCCCACTTGGCGATTTTCAGATCACCACTCCTGAAACTCCACTATTATCAAATCAAGCAGTTACAAGTGAAGGAATCCCAAGTACCTTACCAAACTACAGTTGAACCCTTACCCTAATACCCAATTGGACTTAATCTGTAGTGACAGTTTCCCCTTTTGATGCACGGCTCCCAAGTACGTGACTAACCAGATGCGCGGATCCCGACTTCAAACACCAACTTTAGAAAGAGAGGTTGGCTGCAAAGTTCTTCAGTTCATCCTATGCGATGAAGATTAGGAAGTTGCTTGGTCACAAAACCCTTTGGTGTATATACACAACAACTTCTTTAGAGAAGATGAACTAGGTCAAGAACTTCGTCTTTGATCACAATTTGCTTGAACAAGGATTGCTCAATGCTTTAGCAACTTGTGTCTATGTTGACGGCTCTTAAAATAATCCTTTTATATGTTTAGGGTTAGAAGAAAAGAATACCCAAAAACACATTCACGGATCCCAAGAAATCAGAACAGAAAAATCTGATTTTTAAATCTCGACAAATAGAAGGTGTCGAACTTTAAAAACTTTGCACTTCAGCTTGCTTTTTCTTGAACAGACTTGATGACTTCAACACTTAACCTTAAAACCTTGTTTCTTGAAGTATTAAAAACACATAGAACTACCCAATTACAAGTAGAGTGCGTTTTGTCAAAGGATTAGCCAATTTACATAAATAGTATGACATATGTTCTTAACATTTGAACCACATATGTTCTAACAATCTCCCCCTTTGGCAATCCGTGACAAAACCACAACAAACAAATGAACATATGAGAGAAGTCATAAATCACTAAACTCATATTCACTTGTTGAATACAATAAAATCTATCCTAACACAAACTCTTGAAAAACTTTGCAAGAAGAGAGTTTATGGCAAGTAGACTTTGACAACCTGTATTTCTGAAACACTTTTAAACAAAACTCATCAAGGCATCTTGTGTGAAACAAAGATAATTAGATTGCATACAAGTATAAAGAACATGTGTCTAAAGATAGAAAAGAAAAAGAAACAACACATGAAGAGATAGGTGAAAGAAAAAACATACATCCACAAATATAGAAAGATAAGTACAATGTATGTAAAACTGGTCACAAGACCTCATATACAAGATCAATGTATCTATAAAGAATAGAAAAGAAAAGATACATCAAAACCTCACTACATCCCTCAACATATCAACTCTCCCCCTATAAAAAATGTCCTATACTAACTCTCCCCCTAAGATGACTACTCTCATCCAAAACTACTCCCCCTTTTTGTCATGAGTGACAAAGGGTAAACTGTCATGTAGACATCTTATCAGTAGAGCTAGCATCTCCATCATCATCATCCGAAGCATCATCGTCATCACCATCATCATCATCATCCTCAGCATCAGAATCTGAAGCAACTGGAGGAGGTGGTGGAGGAGAAGCCTCAGAAGCAAAACCACCCATGGTCGCCTGCCATTGTGCAATACAACCAACACGAACGTTCACCTGATACAACTCAGTGGTGAGTGTATCGAGGTGAGCATCCATGCGCTACAGCTGCGCCATAATGTCTCCAAGAGATACATCGCCTGAAGAAAAAGGAGGAGCCGATGTAGATGGTGCAGATCTGGATAAAGCCGAACGGGAGGGAAGAGTGGAATCCGGCTGTCTCAACCTAAACTGAGCCTCACTACGTTTTACAGTAGCGGCATCTATGGTAGATATGTGTGTGAAGTGGTCGGACACAGGGAAATGGATGGAAAAATGGCGTAGAATCCTCGTGATAGCGGAAGGAAAGATGAGCTTATCATGGGACGCCGAATCTAGATGAACATCTATGATAGAGAAAATGAAGTGAGAAGGAAAATCTATCGTAAGATGCTCAAGTAGAGATAGCAAAAATCGAGTACGAGGCTCTGTGATAGAGTTGTAGTGAGAGAGAGGATGGAGTACAAAAGTCATCACCATGTTAAGAAATCTAGGACCTTTAGCAAAAGGTCTACATGATGTATACTAATACTCACCCCAGTCAGAAGGGCGCTCACAAAAAGCGGAAATGAGCTCATCCTTGGACACAGTCCTTAGATGTTCACAAGTAGGATAGTCAAGAAACTCTATCCTAGGAACCCTAAGCACATCCACAACTAGCTGCGGTGTGATAGCAATGCACATACCTCGAACGCGAGTATGAAAAAGAGGTACTGAACGATCAATCCCGTGCATATTGGAGTAAAACTCCTGAATTAGCACAAGAGGACAGGTGACCGGGACGTCACACAGTGACTCCCATCCCCGACTGTGAATGACAGAGGGAAGGCCAGTGTCGGCGAAGTCCGCCAGAATGTCTTGGCGTTCCGAATGAACACCTTGTCTAGAAAAGTTCTCAGTAAATGCCTTGTAGGCATCTCCATCATGGAACCGAAGGTTAAGAGGAGCAAAGTCAGAAGAAGAGGAAGCTCTAGAATGCAGAGAGTTCCGAGCAGGAGTGGATTTACATTTGGGTGCCATAGACGCAACTAACGTAAAAGAATGAGAAAGAGATAGAGAGGGAGACAATCAGAAAAGTCCCAAACAGTTCAAATATCAAATATATTGAACAAAAAGTACGTATGCATGGGGAATGCATGAACATGTGACATACAAACTTAAAAAGCATCATGGGCTCAGCCTAATCCAATTCTATCAGCATACATACAAGAAACACACATCTAAATGCATGTAAATATCATTCTAATGCACAAAGAATGCAATGTATGACATTTTAAAAGCATTTAAGTGAAAACCCAACCCAAAATTTCAAGAAAAACTCATTAATTTTGAAAAACCCCAAAAATTTCCAAAAATCCCAAAAACCTAAGTTTCAAAACATGCAATGCATGAAAAAGAAAGGGAAGAAGAACATACCAAGTGAAGGAAATCAAGGGAAGATCAAAAATGATGAAGATTTAAAGATTTGAGTGAGAGAACCTTGTTTGGGAGGTGAAAAGACTTCGGACAGATTGAGAGAGATCGAGTGAAATGAAAGAGAATCACGACAGATTCTTAAATAGGCATCTCAGTAAATCTCGACAGCTGAGGTGTCGAGAGGTATCGAGGAAGCTGTCGAGGAAGGTATCGAGGAAATGGCCGTCGACAGCTGAAGGTGTCGAGAAGGTATCGAGGTAAGAACACCTGAACCAAGAATAGAAGCTCGATCGATCGATCAGGTATCGAGGAGGTATAGAGGAGATAGGAGATTTCTCGATCGATCCACATGGTGTCGAGATAGGTGTCGAGAAAGAAGACATCAAACACAACAAGGGAATCTCGATCGATCCATCAGGTGTCGAGAATCTATCGAGGAGACAGAAGATTTCTCGATCGATCCACCAGGTGTCGAAGAGGTATCGAGATTGCGATAAGAAAAAGGCTTGAGAAGCTCGACAGATGATCAGGTATCGAGGATGTGTCGAGCTAGCTTTTAAAAGCAGTTTTTCGAGAAGTGAAAAATACAAACATAAATGCAATCAAAACATACACCTCAATCATGATCCAACCAACATAAAAAGCTCTCAAAAATCATCTCTCAATGAAAATATAAGCACATGGATCTCCCAAAAACACACACACACACACTAAACAAGTCTAACCAATTTTATATTTCAAAAATAAGTCATGACAGTTTAGTGAGCATACAAAAGCACATGTAAAACCTTTGTGATGGCCAAATCACATTGTAACTGCACATGTATCAAGAGTAGTAAAGAATATTGCATGTTGTGTGTGAAAAATATCGCAAGATTGCATATGTGTATACATGTTATGATGATATGAGATATGAGAAAATAACTTTAACTCACACACAGTCATAACTGTTTGATGGGGACTATCACCTTCGAGGTACATCCTATAACTCCCACATCTCCTAGAATACACGCTTGCAACCATTTTTAAAGCATTTTTAATCTTTTTGCTTTTTATTTCTTTGCATATTTTCTTTTTAAGCATATCATGCATGGGCATATGAGAGAGAAAAGAAATACCCATTGATGTTTGACATTTCAATTTTGCTATGCCGAAGCACACAAATGTCATTGACATCACAC
Source organism: Quercus glauca (assembly GCA_023736055.1). Taxonomy (NCBI): domain Eukaryota; kingdom Viridiplantae; phylum Streptophyta; class Magnoliopsida; order Fagales; family Fagaceae; genus Quercus; species Quercus glauca. Next base: position 52,524,316 of record CM043316.1, read on the forward strand.
TTTTGCTATGCCGAAACATACAGATGTCATTAATGATTGGCGGGCAATAGTGGTGAGATGGTTATTTATACATTTCTCTTAGGATTTTCTAGTCCTACCCATCAAAAAGAGTGATATTAGTGTTAAGTTTTAAGAGATAACCTAATCTTACTCATCACAAACAAGAGCCACAAAACTCACTTGCTTAGTTGTGCATAAAGATACTCATCTAAGCTACAAGAGATACAAAGTTTAGAAAACTCTGTTTCATTGGCCATCCAAGGTACACAAGTACCAAAGTACACATAACACACACTGTTTTTGTATTTTTCAATTTTTCATTTTTTTTTTAATTTTATATCAAAAACAAAATAAACAAAACTGAAAGTAAACACACAGAAACATGTTAACAAAGCAAAAACAATGCATAAAACTAGACTGACTCGGTAAAAATGCAAAACACACAAGCAATGCAACAAACAAGAAAAACAAGAAGGGAGAAGAAAGTGATGAAATCACTTTGAGTCCTTTTTCTTCCACACCTTGGAAGAGCCTTTCCTTTGATTAAATCCTTCAACCGGCGGTGAGGGGGAAGAATTGAAACCGTTCAAGTTCGAAAGGAATATGATAGCTTTTAGAAGATCTCCAAGAGGAGCAAGAGAGGATTAAAGCTGATTTTGGCTTCTAGATGCTGTCATGCTGTTGCTCCGTTGGGTGGGTAGCCACTTGTAGCAATTTGGTCGAGTATGACCGGAAGCTCCATAATGATGACAAAGATGCTGCTTCTTTTGTTTAGGCTTTTGAGAGGTAGCCTTCTTAGCCCTAGGGTTTCTAGCATCTTTCTTATCTTGCTTAGGGGGTGCTCCTAAGATGGATTTACCCTTGTCTACGTTCTCACTAGCTAATTCAGTTTTAACATCAATGTTCTCAACTTTAACAGTATTAGCAAGAGGAACAAAAACAGTAGAACTAGTAGAAGCAGAATTAGAGAAAGAAAGACCATACCCTAAACCTGTTCGATCTGAAGCAGATTTCTGGTTGCTGAGCATCTCATCAAGTTTTGCACTTGAAGTCCTCTCTAGTTGAGCTCTGACTTGAAATAGCTCTGCTTCAAGCTTCTTGGTTTTCTCAGCTTGGAAGTTGTTTTCAAATCTCAGTGCTCCAATAGTTTGATTCGCCTCATCAAACTTTGTGGACAACTCTTCTCGATCAAGTTCCACATCACTGAGCTTCTTGGTGGCCAGCCTATATAACTTCTCATGCTTCTCAGAGAGCTTGTAAAGCTTCTCATAGGCTGAATGGATAACATCTTTACCATCCATCTTCTCACTCTCAGTATCCACCAATTCTTCTTCTTCCACTTCTTCAACAATCCCTTCAGTAGGTTGATTGTGGCAGTGAAGGCATTTAGGATTCCGTCATCCTCATTGTCGAAATCATCTTCAGGCTCAGTGTCACTCAGGGTTACAGCAAGTGCCTTGCTCTTCCCAATGCTTTTGAGGTATGTAGGACACTCATTCTTCATGTGTCCAAACCCATGACATCCAAAACACTTTGGTCCTGCCGGAACAGTATACTGACCGCCATCCTTAGCATCCTTCCTTCCTTTATCTTGGCTCTTGAACTGAGAAGAACTGGATTGCCTGCGGTCCTTGTCGAAGCTCCTCCCATTGGCATTCTTCATAAACTTCTTGAAATGCCTTGTAATGTAGGACTTCATCTTGGAATCTTCATCATCGGAAGACTCATTTGTATCACTGCTCTTTGCCTTTAAGGTCATGCTCTTGCCCTTGCTTGACTTGTTAATTCTTGATAACCCTAGCTCGTAGGTCTACAAGTTCCCAACCAACTCAGTCAAAGGAATTTTGTCAATGTCCTTTGATTCTTCTATTGCCGTAATCTTGGCATGAAATCTCTCAGGTAGAGATTTGAGCACCTTCCTTACAACCTTGGGTTCAAGGATGGTTTCCCCAAGATTGAAGGCTGAGTTCACTATGTCCTTAAGCTTGGCATAGAACTCATCAAACGACTCATCCTCCTCCATCTTAATCTCTTCAAAGCTAGTAGTGAGCCACTGTAGTTTTGAATCTTTGACAGCCTTTGTTCCTTCATAGGTTGTCTGGAGGATGGTCCACACCTCTTTAGCAGTTTCTGTTGAGGATATCTTCTTGAACTCCTCAGTAGTGACTGCGCCAAATAGGGCATTCAACGCTTTGCTGTTAAAGTTTGCCGCCTTGATCTTGGCTTTATCCCAATCGACCGACGCTTCTTCTGGCTTGGTCCAGCCAATCTCAACAACTTGCTACACCTCATCTAAGGACTGCAAAAAAGCTCTCATGCGTGCTTTCCAGTAGGCATAGTTAGTCTCATCAAATAAAGGAGGTATAATTAGAGATTATCCTCTATCCATGACAAATAGGGGTCAATGGATCAATCACAGCAAAAATTAAACCTAATCAGAGTGTGCCTGCTCTGATACCACTTGATAGGCCACAAATTGAATGACCCCTTGTGATTAAATCAATTAATTAATTAGCCAAGTTTTTAATTAATCAATTTATCATGCAAACGCGTGGCAGCACAAACAAATCACCAAAACTAAATATGCAGCGGAAAATAAATAACACGATGATTTGTTCACGAATGGGGAAAACCCTAACGGCAAAAACCCCACCGGTGATTTTCAGGTCACCACTCCCAAAACTCCACTATTATCAAATCAAGTGGTTACAAGTAAAGGAATCCCAAGTACCTTATCAACCTACAGTTGAACCCTTACCCCAATACCCAATTGGACTTGATCTGTAGTGACAGTTTCCTCTTTTGATGCACGGCTCCCAAGTACGTGACTAACCAGATGCGCGGATCCCAGTACGCGATTTCAAACACCAACTTTAGAAAGAGAGGTTGGCTGCAAAGTTCTTCAGTTCATCCTATGTGATGAAGATCAGGAATTTGCTTGGTCACAAAACCCTTTGGTGCAAATACACAGCAACTTCTTCAGAGAAGATGAACTAGGTCAAGAATTTCGTCTTTGATCACAATTTGCTTGAACAAGGATTGCTCAATGCTTTAGCAACTTGTGTCTATGTTGACGGCTCTTAAAATAATCCTTTTATATGTTTATGGTTAGAAGAAAAGAAGGCCTAAAAACACATTAACGGATCCCAAGAAATCAGAACAGAAAAATCTGATTTTTAAATCTCAACAGATAGCAGGTGTCGAGGTAGCTATCGAGCAGGTGTCGAGCTTTAAAAACTTTGCACTTTAGCTTGCTTTTTCTTGGACAGACTTGATGATTTCAACACTTAACCTTGAAACCTTGTTTCTTGAAGTATTAAAAACACCTAGAACTACCCAATTACAAGTAGAGTGCGTTTTGTCAAAGGATTAGCCAATTTACATAAATAGTATGGCATATGTTCTTAACATGTGAACCACATATGTCCTAACAGGTCCCTTTTGGTCCCACTCCAAGCCACATACTAGAGCCCAATTAGAAAAACCCAAAAGGCTAGCCCAATTAGATAATCAGTTATAAAGAGAGAAACATACAGAATTTTGGAACTAACATCTTGCATGAAATTGTGTATGTGAGTGTTGGACACTCTCTAATTCTCTATTGTACAAATTTATATAACTGATTGAGAGATCACATATCTTGGGCGTTAGTGGAATTAGAGTTGATCAGCCACAAACTAAATGACCCCTTGTAATTAAACTAATTAATTAATTAGTCAAGTTATTAATTAATCAATTTATCATGTAATTGCGTGGCAGTACAAACAAATCACCGAATAACTAAATATGTAGCGGAAATTAAATGACATGGTGATTTGTTCACGAATGGGGAAAACCCTAACGGCAAAAACCTCACCGAGTGATTTTCAGGTCACCACTCCCGAAACTCCACTATTATCAAATCAAGTGGTTACAAGTAAAGGAATCCCAAGTACCTTATCAACCTATAGTTGAACCCTTACCCCAATACCCAATTGGACTTGATTTGTAGTGACAATTTCCACCTTTAATGCACGACTCCCAAGTACGTGACTAACCAGATGCGCAGATCCCAATACGCGACTTCAAACACCAACTTAGAAGGAGAGGTTAGTTGCAAAGTTCTTCAATTCATCATACACGATGAGAATCAGGAAGATGCTTGGTCACAAAACCCTTTGGTGCAAATACACAGCAATTTCTTCAGAGAAGATGAACTAGATCAAGAACTTCGTCTTTGATCACAATTTGCTTAAACAAGGATTGCTCAATGCTTTTACAACTTGTGTATATCATGACGGCTCTTAAAACACTCATTTTATATATTTAGGGTTAGAAGAAAAGAAGGCCCAAAAACATATTCATGGATCCCAAGAAATCAGAATAGAAAATCTGATTTTTTTTTAATTCTCGACAGATAGCAGGTGTCGAGGAGCTATCGAGCAGGTGTCGAGATTTAATGAAAATGCACTTCAGCTTGTTTTTTCTTGGACAGACTTGATGACTTCAACACTTGATCTTGAAACCTTGTTTCTTGAAGTATTAAAAATACCTAGAACTACCCAAATACAAGTAGAGTGCGTTTTGTCAAAGGATTAGCCAATTTACATAAATAAGTATGACTATGTTCTTAACATGTGAACCACATATGTCCTAACAGGAGTGAAGATTAAAAGTGTTCTCAAGTGCTTTCAATCTTTGTTTTGAAATTCACCAAACTAAGATATACTCTATGGTTCTTGTATTCTGAAATTTACATAGTGCATGTTATCAATTGCGAATGAAGTAGTTCCGTTAATTTTTCAGCTGCGCATACTCATATTTCCATCAAATGGTATTAGAGCAGTCTTCAATTTCGAATTGTATAACATGTTTTTGTGAGTTTTGGAATTAGAGATTATAGTTTCGTGTTGTTAGAAGATTTTGCATTTAATTTTCTGCATGGATATTGAAACTATGATTTGATAAAAATTGATATTGATGTTATGATGTTGTTTAAATTTGAATTTAAGTATGTTAAATTGATCTTTGAGGCTATAGCATCAATGAATTTTAGTTTTGATATCATTCTCTGACTTTCATGTTCGTATGTTAGTTGTTTGTTCAAGAAAAACTGTAGAAAACTGCCTTGGAAATTTTCTGGAAGATCGGTTGAAAAAATTAAGAAATTCAAACTTGATCACCTAACTTCTTCGATTGATACTCGATCGCCTCTCAATTGATCGAAAAAACAAATTCGATTGATCGACTAGCAATTGAAAATCAATCTATTTAAAAAGTCTGATCACTGTTTTACTCGATCGATCGAAAGTAAGAAAATATGAATTTTTTTTTTCTGTGTTTTTACATGTAAAAAGATTAAGACTATGTGTAATTAGATTATGCATGTTTTATAATTAAAAACCTTCCCTTTAAAACATTTAGTGGGAGAGAGATACAAGGGTTGGATCTCATGGTCTCCATTATCAGTTCATAGTAGTGTGGGTAAGCACCTTGTCTTGGCATATATGCCTCACGATCCCAAAGGAGGGTGTTTACTTCATAGTACTACAAGATTGAACTAACCTATTTAAAGTAGTGTGGACAAGCACCTCATCTTGGCGTATATGCCTTGCGATCCCAAAGGAGGGTGTTTTGTTCCACGGTACTACAAGTTTAAACATTATAAGGGAGATGAAATGTGGCTACACATGATTCTAGATGATGGTGTACACTAGACTAAGTGTAATGTTAACCTCCCAAAGGAGCTATGTCATTATTACTTAGAGGTTGAAGATATAACGACATATTGTTAGTGTATGATAAAAGTTATCATGATAGAACTAGAGAATATTTCTCAATCAATTAATGTGTTTATAATAAAATTGCTACCAAGGAATTATAGACATGGATTTGGTTGTCATTGCATATATTATATTATGGTTTTATTAAGGTTCCATACTATATGTTTATATGCTAAATTGATAATGTCCAGTTTACTTATTATATTAATGTTTATTGTTTTCAGATTTGAACATGGCATCATTTGGCCCACTTGTAACTATTCTTAATCAAAACAAACTGACTGGATCCAACTATGTTGACTGGAAAAGAAATTTGGACATTGTTCTTACTGCTGAAGAGCACAAATATGTGCTTACTAAACCATGTCCAAACTTTCCTTCATTAGATGCTCCTCTTGAGGAAAAACAACAATATGATCATTGGCAGAAATCTAATGAGATAGCCAAGTGCTACATCATAGCATCTATTTCAAATGTTCTACAGTATCAAATGCAGGATGTAGAACTAGCTTAAGACATCATGCTAAGTCTGAAGGAGATGTTTGGTGAGCAAGGCCGTTCTACAAGGCAAGAGACCATGAGGCAAATTTATAATACCAAAATGGCTGAAGGTAGTTTAGTAAGGGAACATTGTCTTAAATTAAGCTAGATTCGAATTTTTATCTTGAAAAAAAAAAAAAAAAAACTAGAATAAGTTTATAGTAATATGAAAACATTTTAATGTGCACGCATGTTCAAATAAAACATCAAAATGTTCAAAACAAACATACACCTCATGTGCCTCGTTTTGCTTGCAATATTTGTTTGAAGGAATAAGTTCGCTGATGTTTTAAAGATATTAGTTTAGGAAATATTTTTAGAAACTTTTTATAGAAAAAGAAAAAAGAAACTGATTTTTTTGCCAGCTTTTTATGTTTTTCATTAAAATAATATTAATTTTTTTCTTAAATGGTCTATTAGCAAATGCCATTGACTGAGGCCCCTAATAGAAGAAAAAAGAACAAAAGGACCCTAAAAATTTTAAGTCTTTTTTTTTTTTTTTTAATAGTAAAAAAACAAAACAAAACAAGTATAGGTGAGCTCCTTTACTCCAAGAAAGGACCCAAAATTGTAAGAAAATAAAAATCCTAAATTGTTTCCTCAAAAAATTTTAATGTGAGAATACTGAATCGTCACTAATAGTCAATTTCCTATAACTAGTTTAGATTTCAATTTTTAGTAAAATCTCCCACATAGTAAATGGTTAACATTAGTCATTCGCATGGCTACACACCAAAAAATTTCCCTCTTCGTGCCACTCCGCCCCAGAATCATCCTTACACACCTTGTGAGATTGTTCCTCTGTGGCTCCCATTTGACTAAACTTAACCCTTACCCAAACACCCCAAGAATTCCACAATTATCCCATTGATACATGCTTCAAGTGTAGTACTACATATTCCCCATCATCATTTCGTCCATTTGAACATCCTGAAATAATTTTTGATCCACCCACAATCCTCAAAAGGATCAAATCCCTTGCCACTAAACGATACTTTTCCCTCCCTTATGAAATGAGGAGAACCAATCACAACAACATTCTTATTGGGTGGGAAGTGAGAACCTCCTCCTCCAATCTTCTTTAAGCTAAATACTGATGGTTCAGACCATGAAATCCTGCGAGAGTACACTGGTGGTCTTATTAGAAATTTTAGACGGTGTTGGATTGGTGGCTTTTCTAGAAGTATTGGTTTTACGCGCTCTATGGCGGCTAAATTATGGGCTCTTGCTCTTGCCCACAATTTAATTATCCGGAAGCTCCACAGAACTTGATGCAAAATCTGTTATTTGCATCATTACTTCATATTGCTCACTAACTTTTCTCACCCCTGTAGTGTGCAGTAATCTTTAACAAGAAAGCACAAATATGTAATTTAGGCTGCCGTGTCTGTGTCCAAAACGGCGGGGGTATGGGACACGTGTTGGTGCAAACGGCAGGGGTATGGACACATGTCGGACACGGTTGCACGTGTCCCGGCTGTTTTTTTTTTTTTCTTCATTATTTAGGTAGACAATAAATACATGTATGTGTGTATATTTTCGCTAGACTTTAATATACTTATAAAATATTTTTTTAACACTTATTAAAAAAATAAATAATATTTTTGTTATAAAAAAAAATTTCTAAGCTTTGAATTTTATTTTATATAGAATTAATTAATATATGTATCTTGGAGGTAGAAGTTTCTTCATCTCAAGAGATTGGAGGTTGAACTTCTGGAGGGGTAAGAGGACTAGGAGGCCCTTGTGTTGATCTAGTCTCCCTTCTTGGTATGGTGGGTGTGGTCTCTTTTTCCGGTGATCCGTTCTCAACATCATCAGCTTGTGACATGTTGTCTTCACCATCCCCCTTCTTAGGGTCAGATTCTTCACCCTCATCAACATTCCTTTCAGTTATGGTGTCATTGATAACCACATTTATTGACTCCATCACAGTCTTGGTGCGTTTGTTGAACACTCTATACGCTCGGCTGTTTAAAGAGTAGCCTAGAAAGATCCCTTCATCACTCTTAGCATCAAATTTTCTGGGGTTCTCTCTGTTCTCTATCATTAAGAATATAGCATTTGCTTCCAAATACTCGAAAGTATTTTACCTTCAGTTTCTTTTCTCTCCAGATTTCATAGGATGTCTTCTTCGTTCCAGCTTGGAAGTAAATCCTATTCCCAATATGACATGACGTATTCACCGCTTCGGCCTAAAATTTTTGTGGAAGGTTTTTGTTGAGTAACATTACTCGAGCCATTTCTTGAATTACTCGGTTCTTCCTTTCTACTACTCCATTTTGTTGTGGAGTCCTTGGGGCTAAGAATTCTTTCTTGATGCCTTGTTCATCGCAAAATGCTTCAAACTTCGCATTTTCAAACTCCTTCCCGTGGTCACTTCTAATCTTGACAATAGGTACTCCTTTTTCATTTATCAATCTCTTGCACAATTTCTCCATCTTGTCACATGCCTCTGATTTCTCCCTAAGAAAGTCCACCTAAGAATACCTTGAGAAGTCGTCGACCACCACCATAATATACCGTTTTCCACCCATGCTTTCTGTTTTTGTTGGACCCATGAGATCCACATGCAGTAACTCTAACGGGCGAAAGGTTGCAACCACATTCACTTTCGGATGGCCTGACTTTTGTCTGTTTTCCTAATTGACATGAACCACAAATATTCTTCTCAATTTTCCCAAACTTTGGTAACCCAACCACTGCTTTAAGCTTCGAGACTTTGGCCACTTGTTTATAATTGGCATGTCCAAGTCGTTGATGCCACAACTCCAAGAGATCTACCCGGGCACTCCGACATGCTATGCTTGGTTTGGGAATGACCCCATAACAATTGTCGGTGGTTCTAAGACCCTTCAGAATTTTAACACCTTCTTCATTCAAGATTAGACATCCTTTCTTTGAGAATTGAACTAAGAAGTCATCATCACAGATTTGAGTAATACTCAGCAAGTTCACCTTTAATCCCTTAATATACAACACTTCATTCAGTAGTGGCAGTCCCAGAATGTCCACCGTTCCCTTTCCAAGAACTTGTGAGTGACTACCATCTCCAAACGTCACAAAGCCATCTTCCTTCTCTTTAAGTGTTTTGAACAAAGACTTATCTCCTGTCATATGTTTTGAACAACCGCTGTCAAGGTACCATAAACATGAATTAAAAACTTTCAAAGCGGTATGAACAAAAAGACAAGCATGAGAGAGACACTCTTGACCCTCGAAGCAGGGCTCTTTTTCCTTTATTTCGTTCAAGGGTGAGTGAAATTTTCTTTTTAGATGATCAAGTTTATCATACAAGTGTCTATTTCTCCTCTCATATTTATAGACTAAAGCCTTTGACTCACACAAGCTGTTATGAATATCATGGTTTCTATGAACTAGTGATTTCAGCATGTGACAAAAAATTCTAGCATGTTTCTTTGACTTAAAAAGCTCTAAAAACATATTATTAGAACAATCTTCAGAATTACTGATAGAGTCTTTATCACAAACATCTTTGCTTTCCTTCATGTTGATTTTAACAAAGATACTTTTCAAACAACACCAAGGGGTCAAGGATCACACTTAGGTAATTAAACCTCAGCAAGTGTACCCGCTCTGATACCAATTGAAAGCTCGAAAATGTGTTGAAAACACACAAGCGGTTTAGACCCCCAAATTAAAATTACGGCTTGGTTGATTTTACACTAACTTAATGATAAATGCAGAATAGTGTAAACACAAGCGTGTAAGCAATACAACTACTCTAATCCATATTTAAAGCAACTCAGCAGTAAAAATGAAATGAACAAGAGTAGGGAAGAAGGATGCAAACACAGATAACACCGAGACGTGTTATCGAAGAGGAAACCGAAGAACTCGGCGAAAAACCTCTCCGCCGCCCTCCAAGCGGAAATCGATCCACTAGACAATCAGTTGGGATACATGGATTAGCAAAAGACCCTCCAAGCCTAGTCTACCCGATGTACCTAAGCCCTCCAAGCTCCTACTCCAACAAGGCTTCTCGGAACCGTGTCTTGTCTTAGTTATCCGGATCCCGCAACAAGCTCCATGTTGCATTTGCCATTCAAGGCTCCTTCCAATGCTTCCTAGCAGCACCAAAACGTCACTCAGCACTCTTAAAGGTGTGGTAAGTGTTTAGGCTATCAACCTCTCAAAGATATGGATAATGGAGAGGGAAGAGTTGAGGAGATACCACAAGCAATTGTATAGAGAAAGGTGAGGAAGACAATCTCTAATTACCAATGTGTTTGGCTAGGGTTTTCTCTCTGAAGCATTCCTCAACATTTGTGGGTAATGATGGTATATATAGGATAGGTGCAAAAAGTGACTCAAAAAGTACAGGCTGGCAGAACAGATTGCCTCGCGGGTGTCTCGCGGGAAGGCCTTACCCGCGAGATACTTGCGAGACACAGCTGTCTCCACCTGGCCTGGCTCTTCGCATTCCAGCATGTGCCTAGCACATGATTCACTTCGCAGGATGCTAGGTCGCGAGACACCCGCGAGAAACCTTCAATCTTCAAATGCTTGAGTCTTCATACACTCTCTCTATCACACAACCCTTACAACAAATCCCACAACAAATACAGGGTTTTAAACGATTGAAAATAATTACAATCAAATTTGGCACGGAATACAAGCCAACAAAAACTTAGTTGTAAATTACAACTTTACAAAATCTAAGATAGATAACTGATATTATAAACCAAATTCCTTACTCAAAACCAAATATAAGCCAAAACCTGAATTCAATCCAATTTAACGAAAATACCCAAACCTAAATCATATTTGACCCTAAATTTAAAGAACCAAAAAACGGAAACCATACCGGTGGAGAGTACGGGGTCTGATGGAGGGAGAGGCGTGACTGTCTTCTCAGTTTTTTCCTCTCTTCACTTTCTCTGCCTGACCGGATTTTTCTCTGTATCGTTTGCTCTCTCCAGTTTTTATTACTAGATAGATTTAATGTTTCATTTCCTTGTAAGGGTTAGTTTTTTTTTTAATACTGAGAGGTTGTCAAACGATGTTTCAATACCGTGAAGCATAATAGACTAATAGTTATCACTTTTTTAAATGGATAGGTGGCGTAAACTTACATAGCCACAGGACGTATTGAGGAGTGTACAACAAAAAGTCAACGTTTCGGCTATTAGTTATTACTAGCGTTTAACCCGCGCAATGCGCGGGATCATTTTATAATTTAAGCTCACCTTTATATCACTCACACCATAAACTCCATTGATAGGTTTGACCTTTGTGTTGCATAGCAGACATGCAAAAAAAAAAACCCCATTTGTTGTTAGCATTAACAATCTTGGCTTTGCATGTCACCAATTAATTTGATCTATCTGTGATAAAATTGTATATATGTTAAGATTATGCTATTCCTTTTTATTTATTTAATAGATTAACAGCTTTCCTAATACTTAAACAACTTGGACTTCAAAAAAGGAAAAAAAGTAAGAAACCAAGCACAATAGATTAATAGGTTTCCTGATATTTAGTTTTCTAAAAGTTGGTGATCTCCTGCAATGGTTTGCATTTTAATTTTCTCAACTCCAAATATTTGCCTTGTTCATGGCCTTGAGTTGTTATTTGTATAATACAAACCTAAAAGGTCAACAATCCGGCTCAGTACTTAAAATTAGGACTCATATTCATTACTTGAAATTAGAAGCTTTTTTAATGTAGCACCTATAAAAATGCATACTCGTAGCATTCTCAATTTCAATCAATCTTGTATTCCCAAAACAAAGCTGCACTGAACAGTGTGGCAATCTAACAGAGACAAATGAATTACAATCTACAAATATAACTGAGTTCAAAATTAGAGTCGCATATATATTACAAAACTTAAATTCATGTTGATATAAGAGTCTTAGGATGCTCATATTACAAAACCATAGCCTAAATACAGAAAATTAAATCTCTCATAATCTGAAATAAAACTGAAAATTAAGTAAATAAGAAAAGGGTATGAAAAATAGAACTTGGTGCATAATTCTTAAGCATTTTTTATGCTTCCAAGTCTTCTATTTTAGCAACTATTTTTCTATTATGTAAGAAAGTTATCCATCCAGTCCTTTGGGAGGTCCTTTTGGCATAATTCCCTTTGTGACTTTTGGAATGTCAAACTTGACGTAGAGCTTTGTTGCCCATGTGAATGACAGTCGATAGTTACCTACAAATTTTTTTAATCAGTTAGGTATTAACATTTGTCTTGTTTTCATTTAAAGTATATGAGAATAATATCTAATAATATTTAAAAGAAACACCCAAACAATCAAATAGTTAAACTTAGAGGTGTGAAAAACATAACTTTCATTTCACAAAAATGATATAACTCTCATGCTCAACACCATATTGCAAAGAAAAAAACCATATCTATATTTCATGCTTCTTGATTCTAGGCAAATCAAAGTATTCATACAACATTGCTTGAATTAAACATGAAAGATCTTTCTTCCAATTGATTGTAATTTTACACAAAATAAAGGATAAAAAAAATGGTTGTTTGTGACTAAACAAAATATATTCTACTAAAGTATCAATTGATCCCACTAAACTCCATCATCTAACTATGAACCTTCTATTTTTTTTTAATAAGTAAACTATGAAAGCTAATAACATTTATTATTCTAATATTTGCAACTATGAATTTTCACAATGAATATTCATTAATTGGAACATTCATTAAGGTAAAGTTGGCATGTCGTAAGATGATAAAGAGAAACCACATCAAGAGCAACCATTTTCGATTTTTCCTTTAGATGCAACCCTACGCCAAGTTGTTAGAAGAGACTTTGCATGGTTAGACAATTCATTACATCTCACTAATTGGTTTCTCTTGAGTTCACTAATCCACAAACAAATTGATGAGTGCTACTTATTGAATGTGCAAATAATTAAGTCATTACATCTTACTAACTGATTTCTCATTTGATTGAAACCTAATCACATGAAAAACCACATCAAGCTCAGATCAAATGCACGGCCAAACAGACTTTGGATTAGCCAAAAATAATTACAAATTTATTGGAAAAAATAAAAATAAATAAAATCAGAGAGAGCAAAAAAACTAACAATAGATTGCTATTGGCAAAACAATGTGAGAGGAGATAGGAAGATTGCAAATCTACATAGAAAAGTCATTAATTTAGTTGATACTAAAAATAAATCTACAAAATTTATATGGAAAAAAAACTAATTATAATCAAATCAATATTAAATATTTACTCAGAGGAGTTTGAATATGTACTGAATGATGAAGGACGTGACATAAATTTATATGAAAATGCCTTTATATTGTAAATTAGAGATAAAAGGAAGGAAAGAAACACCTTAGGAGGCTTGATGTCAATGTTTTCATATAGTTCATTGCAGAAAGTACAACTGCCTCTTAAATCTCTTGTAAACCACTTATGCCAGTGTATGATTCTAGTAGAGCTCTCAATCGACTCGTACATAGCTAAGACACTCAGACACTAATCAGCCTTAACATTGCAAGTAAAGTTGTGGCCCACTCGTAGAAGATATTTCTGCAGGGAGTAAGAGAATCAATCAAGATAGATAGTTCAGTTGCACACAGCCACACACACTGCTCTCTTTGTGTATTTGTAAATGTGATTTGTAGACATATAAATGTTCAACTTGAAGTATAATTATGACTGTTCTGCCTCTTAAAGTTTCTCAACAAAACAACAAAGTAAAAGCATGAGACGGTTCAATATTAATGGTTTGAAAGCATATTTACGTTTTTGGTGAGCTAATAATAAAGAATTAGATAAAGGAAACTACATGTTACATACCTATTTTTACACCCCCTGTTCTGCAGAATGCCAGAATAGCCGTTAGGATTGCAAATTGTTCACTTTGAAATGGCTGGCTTTGCAAAGTAACCCACAATTCAACCAACCTATAAAAACTACTACGATACAAAACTCACAACCCAAATCCAATACCTAAAATTTTGATTTTTAGGGACCATAAGAATTGTTTTAGCCATGTCGAGAGAGAAATCTAAATTAGAGAAAAAAAAAAGAGTAGGGAGTACGTGTTTTATTGATTATGAATTATATTGACAAACATATGCAATCAAATTTTCAAATTCTTGGGTGCATATCACACTCTTAAAATACAAATTGACTTTAGAAACCAATAATACTCAAACTAAAAGCCAAATATCTAATGCTGAATTGACTTTACAAATTTACTTTAGAAGCCAAATTGACTTTAAAAGTGAAAAAATGTTAAAACGATTCAAAAATATCTAATGTTGGCCTTGCCATTGCCATCTACCCCATCAATCTCTGCTAAACATTTAAAACAAAAGCACACCTAAACATAACACTAAATGTTAAGAAAAAGAATATATCAAGTATTGAGCGCACACTTGCACTAAATTTTTTTGGATTATATTATTCTATCTTGAAACTTGATTATCCAATCAGTAGCTGTATTTTCTAAATTTCTCATAGTTCTATCTTCTCCTAGGCCTTTCCTAAACACATCTATTTTCAATAGGGCGATACTCTCAGTGCTATTAAAAAATACTAAACCCATTTTTTTAAAACTATTTTTGTTTAAAGTTTTTTTAAATCAAATATTAACAAATGATAAAGAGATACAAATTTAAATAAAAGCAACAAAGGAAAATTAGGCTGGCCTGACCTTTCTATTTAATCAAGTAGTTCTTCTTGAATATCTACCAACTGTCCTATAAGCCAGAGCAGAGATGATAGATCTACATTGGCACGTGAGGAAAAAAATGTCATTGAATATACAAAATTACTGATAAGTGACAATGTAAATGAGGCCCTCGAAAATTTGGCATATTAATTAATTATTAGTACTTGACAGGAAAAACTCAGCAAATCTAAATTTCAACAAAAAATGAAAGGGTAAGAAGGTTTTTTAAAATGACAGAAGAGAAAGATGAAAAACAGACACATACCAAACAAACTATCAATAAGTAAATAATCACACAACCATATTAAGTAAATAATCCCTTAATATGCAGTAACACATTTTTTTAACAAACTATTTGCTATTTATTTGTTTGTTTCTACTCAAAATTTCACCCTGGAAAAATTCTCAAAACAAAAAAGTAGAGACGTTAATTTGAGACCAAAGCATCCCAATAAAAACCAACCTTGCATCTTCTAGGCATTTTATCGAACACTTCAAGTGAATAATTAAACCTGCTACTGTCAAGAACAACAACATATTTTGATTCTGTCAAATTTTTACACCCAAATGCAATGGGTAGGACTAACTTCCCTTTCACAATCCTAACAGTCATATGAAAATCTACTAACCCAAGTTTTCAACTAATGCTAAATTAATCATTATGCATGAGCATGGAAATACCTTACTTTGATGCATGAAATGCATAAGAAGTCAATGAAATTTAGAGAAGATATAGGGCTTACCAATTGATAGAGAGCAACAACAATTAATAAGGAATAAATATGCGTAAGAAATTTGATGGAGGAAAGGGTTTATCCATGTGTGTCTGATCGAATGGGAGAATTTGACAGTTGCAAAATGGGTAAGATTGTAAGAGATGATTGTTTCTTGATAAAAGAAAAGGGTTCTTTTCAATTTCTGAAGACGCAAAATTGGTTTGCGATTTTGGATTTTCTACGCCCTATTTCTGTTGTTTTGAAACGGAAAACACAAATGGAACGAAAGTGGGTTAAATTTGGTAAACTACACAGATTTAGTATCCGAAACAGTAAAATTAACAAAGCTATACTGACCTTATGTGTATGTAGTTGCAGAAACGAAATGGACAGAGAATGAACAGAGGAAGAGTTTCAATAATCTAAATGAAATAGAGAACAAAAAATAAAAAACAAAACAAAAGCAAATATCTAAAATTGAGGAAACAAACATTTTGATAGAAAACCCAAAAACCCAAAACAAAAACGAATCAAATCTAAACCCATTCAACATAAAAAAAAAAAATCAATTAAAGTAACATTTCATACCCAAATCTTAAAAATGGAAAGAAAAAATACCGGAGCCGATTTCGACGATCTGGGTGGCGGATGTATGGCCTAACGGTTTCTTTCTGTGTGCTTGCAGTTACAGTAAACATAAATCATAGTTATCGCAAGATTTAGGCTTTTACTTATAAAAATTTATTAAAAATCGAAAAACAAAGAAAGCAAAAAAGAGAACTCACTCTGTAACAGTGCATCGCCGGTTGAGGGAAGCAAGAATTTTGGTGGTCAAAGTCCGACGGTGGTACTGGCCTGAGATGTCTCTAACTCTGTCTCTTTCTCTATTTCTTCTCCAGGTCTCATCGCCTCTCAATTTCGATCTCTGTGTAGCAAACTGCAGTTTTTAATCTCTCGATCCCTCTCTCCTTCTCCGTTCTCTATCTCTCTATTTCTCTGTCTCTCTTTTCTATCGGTCTCTCTTTCTCCTTTCTCCGTGTAGCAGTCTTCTTTTCTTTTTCTTTTTCTTTTTGGGTCTTAAGCGGTTGGTTTTCCTTTTTATACCCATAGGGCTACAAATTGTCACTTATAATTTGGTCCGAAACCCATATATCTTTGAAAACCCTAGAAACGAAAACTGAATGGAAAACAGATAAAGGGAGGAAAATGCCTACCTTTTGATTTGTCAATTGTTGAAAAGTAGAGACGGGATTGCAGAGCACGATCTGTGTGTATGCTTTGATAAGTAAGAATGAAATGGGTAAAATTGAGTTTCACCGAATCCGATCTGTATGTATACGAAGGAGCAGCGAAGGAACGAAAGTTTGAGGGAGTCTAATTTTTGATCGGGAAACTTGGTTTGGGTTTTAGGGCTTGCGTTTTCTTTTTTTTTTCTTTTTTTTTTTTTTTTTGATAAGCGGCTGTTTTTTTTTTTATAAAGGTCTATGATTGTGTCTGAAACTGAGTCTCTCCAATGCACTGTGCGAATTTTTTAAAGGGTAAGTTGTTTACGTGTCAGAATTTTAAATAGCCTTTTTTGCTAACGTGTCAACACCTTATTAAAAGCTTCTACTATTATATAGATATAGATATAGATATTGATGTGATTGAGTTGGCCCAATTAGAGCTTGTCACCTCCATGACTAACGGAACCAAGAAAATTTGTCACCCTCTTTAACCTCAGAAATTATTAGATCCATCGGGAGGACTATTTAAGTGGTCCTTCTAACCAAGGAAATAATGTCACTTATGCAAATTTGTGAGTAAGATTCCCAATCAATACGAGAATTAAAAATAAAAAACCACTAGGTAATATTACATTTGCATAAATGACAGTGTTTTATTGGTTAGAAGGACTAGGAGGACCATTTTAGCTCCATCCCTAAGTACATATAGTATTCCACATTGTAAGAAGCACAGTACATTGGCACTACATCAAACCCACATTATCATGACATATTTAAACCGTTTGAATATGCAAAACATTTTCACAACAAAATCATAGTGACAAACTGCAAACAGTTAAGGCACATTTGGTAGACTGTGATATAGACATTGTCACGTAACCAGTCATAATCCTCATTCATTGTACCAAACATGCTTTTAATAATAAGTAAATAAGTGATGTTAATGGTATTACTAGGTTCAAATGAGAACCCATAACAATTTACCACTAAGATTTTATTGTGAAATTATTGCAACTGTTGTTCCTATAGTACTACCCAAACTGTTTCGACCTTTAAATTTTGCACAAAATATTCATTATATATGATTTTCTTTTACTATTGTGTAATACAAACACTTAATAAATAAAAATGGATTAAATGACTAATTTACTAATAAGATGACATTATCATTTAGCTAAACCCTCTCTCTCATTTTCTGTACTTTATAGAATTTAGGGTAAATTGCAAATTACTCCTCTGAAGTTTGGGATTGATTAGATTTTACACCCCAAAGTTTCAAAAACATGGTTTACACCCTAAAGTTTGGTTCTATTAGCAATTCACCCCCACAATTAGTTTCTACTATTAAGTGACATATTGTCATGCTGATGTGTTTTATTTTTGCCAAATTAGCCCCAAAACTACGTCGTTTCAATGATGACCAAGTGAAGAGCTAGCATAATCAAAACTACGTCGTTTTAGGCCTAAACTTAAAACATAAATCTCTAGCCTAAACGACATTGTTTCAAGCCAAACTCTAAAACCTAAAACATAAATCATGAAGAAGACATCAGAGATCAGACCTCCCTTACCCAAACCCCACAAACCCACACCTCCCTAACCCAAACCCCTCAGCTTAGACTGAACCAAGATAGACCAGAATTAGACAAAATAGCAATAAACTAAAGGTGGCAGCACATATTTTTGTTTAAACAATCAATGATTCAAGCTTCATTGCTTTAATGGTACAGTTACTACTACGTAATTGGCACACACATTTTCATAAACACCACCATACATAACTATAAAATATCACAGGGCTTCAGAATTTCAAATAATTTATCTTCCATATAAACAAATAACATCTTCCCAAATAATAGGAATTCAATTTTAATACCCAACATGAAAAACCCAAAAACCACAACCCAAAATGTCATTGAAAAAATTAACAAAGATATGACTATGAATATTTACACACCTCAGTGGTAGTGACCATGAAATGAAGCAAAGATTTTTTAATTTTGTTCCTCCAATGGTTTTAATTTACTGTTTTATTGGTGTGACGCCAAGATTTAATGTTGGGAAGTAGCCTAGCATGTATAGAGAATCTTCGCCACCACCTGGGTTCAATCCGAGCCAATGGGTTTGGGTTAGGGAGGTCTAGGTTCGTGGGGTTTGGGTTAGGAAGGTCTGAGGTCTTCTTCTTGGTTTCTATTTTGGATTTTAGAGTTTGGCCTGAAACGGTGTCGTTTAGGCTAGAGGTTTGTGTTTTAAGTTTAGCCCTGAAACAACATAGTTTTGATTATACCAGCTCTTCACTTAGTCATCACCTAAATAACGTAGTTTTGGGGCTGAATGGAAAAAATAAAACAGATCAGCATGATGATGTGTCACTTAATAGTAGAAACTAACCATGGGGGATGAATGGCTAACATAACCAAACTTCAGGGTGTAAAATGAAGTTTATGAAACTTTTGAGTGTAAAATCCAATCAACCCCAAACTTTAGGGGTGTAATTTGCAATTTACTCTAAAATTTATATTTTGCAAACCTAAGTAGTGACATGTACTATTGACAAAAATGATCAAAACTAATCAAAGAGGCCTATGATAATAATAATTTAAAAAAAAAAAAAAAAAAAAGTTCACCTGAATTGAATACAAAAGAGAACAAGTAGAATTGGCAAGGCGATGGAGCTGTTAGACATTTTCACTTAACCAAAAAACAAGTATAGCAAAAATATCAAAATTTCTAATACTTAAAATACTAATAACTACTATTTTGGTATTTTTAGAGGAGCTAAAGTACTTTATTGGTATTTATAAAATTGACAAAACTTAGATATAGTACTGAGATTTTCCTTTTTAAGTGTATTAGAATACCTAAAGTAAAGGAAAGAGACTAATTTGTATTCAACTTATTTCCCCAGATTCTCTGGCCCCCAAAAGGTAGTAGATTATTTAATGTTAATTTTATAAATACTGAGATTATTCCTAAGGTGCAAGGGACAAAATTTGGAAATATTTTTAGAATCTTAATGTTAGAATTATTGTTAAGCAATTAAATTCACAATTTCCTAACAGTTTAATCTTTTGAGACAATCGGTAATTTAACATAGTATTAAATTAGGAGATCTTGAGTTCAATTCCAAGTTTAGGCCTCACTTCCATTGCCTAACAACTTAAGTTTTTAGGACAATCCGTAATTTAAATTGAGAAAATATATTGCATATATGTGCAGACCGCACAAAAAAAAGTATAACTATTGTTTATATTATTTATTTGGATTTTAATAAAATGATGTATTTGCGCTTTACTCGAAAAAATATAAAGGAGTGAAAATAGTCAAACGAATAACGATGTCCCACAGGCCACAGGAATAAGTGAGTCATAGATTGTATATTTTATGGTCCATATTGTTTTTTTTTTTTTTTTTTTTTTCTTTTTTTTTTTCTTTTTTTTTTCTTTTTTGGATAATGAATGAAGGATTTTTTGCTATTCATGTTACATAATTGCTAATATTCTTGGCATACCGCATATTGAGTCAACAAATGAGCAGGGCGATTCTCTTGTCTCTTAATATGTGTAACCAAAACTAGGAAAAAGTCTCTAAACTTTTGTCAAATTCCATTAATTACATTGGCAATCGTAGCTGGTGCTTCACTATATCCATTCAACGCTTCGAAAACAATCTTTGAATCACATTCAAAAACATCACGGACACCCACATTCCATGCAAAAGTAACCCCCTCCTCCGTTGTCATTGCCAGTAGCGACGCCACGTTATGCTCAGGGTGTTCCCAGGAACACCTTGAACTGGAAAAAAAAATTATTTGTTTATCCTTTAAAAAAAAAAAAATTAGGAACCCCCTCAATCAAAATTAAGAACACCCTCAATAAAAAATAAATAAAAAAAATTTATTTGTTCTACTTTCAAGCCAAAAAAATAAAAAATTGTAACAGAGCAAGAGGCAAGCCCATAGATTCTCAAAAAAAAAAAAAAAAAAAAAAAAAAAAAAAAAAAAAAAAAACCAGCCTAATATATTGAAATCAAATCGGGCCTCAAACAGAACCCAAATTAAAAACTCTCTCTTTCTCTCTCTATCTTTAAAAAAATTTTGAAACTTTTCGAAAACCCTAATTGAAAAAGAAAGAAGCAAAAGGGTCTTTCTCTTCGTGTCACACTCACTTCGGAGTGGGAGCGGTGCTAAGGAGGCTGGCATTTTGGATCTCGATTTCGATGAGTTGTTGGTCGTGGTCCATCTCGATGATGAGTGGCACAGCCAGGATCAAGAAGGTGGTGCCGACGATCCACGTCGCCCTACTAGTGCTATGGAGAAGCTTCTTGGACACGATAGCGGTTTCGGAGGGAGCGCACTTGGCAAGGATGACGATGGATGACTAGGATACGTTGTGACTGGCCCTGGATATGATGGAATGTTCGCTTTCCTTGCCTTGGGTCACTCACTTTTTCCCTTGAGACGACCAACAGAATAGACAGAGAAGGAGATCGCCAGATCTCACTAAGTGCTGGACCCCACAGCGGTCCACGGAGTAACTCCTTTCTCTGATCTATCAGAGGAGGAGTTTGAGGAGTTGTACACAGGTGTGACTTGGACTCTCTCTCTCTCTCTCTCTCTTTAAGACTTTGAATTGTGATTGTCATTTGTCTGTTGTTTTGCCTTTTGCTTAGTTTACTTTATAAATTTTTATTAATATTTGTCCTGTTTTTGGAGTTATCTGATGGTGTATTTATTAATATTTGCCCTGTTTTTGGAGTTATCCGTTGGTGTTGGTGTTGGTGTAGTGTTGGTGAGATAAATTAATTGTCTTTTAGTGTTGGTGTTGTGTTTTTGGTGAGATACAATTAATTAGCCTTATTTGATTGGCTCTAGTCTTGTGATTGGGGGCCATGGGGCATTGGAATTGGGGAGTGGATGGGGGCATGGGGCCAGGGTAAATGCATATGGGTGTGTAGCTGTGTGCTAGTGCAGCAGTGCAACTAATAAAAAATTATTTAATTAACCAATAATTAATTGGGGGAAGCAACTAATAATTAATAATTAATAATTTAATTAACTAGTACATTATAAAAGACAAACAAATTAAATTATGTTACTATATTAGGCTAAACAACAATTAATAATTTTATAATTAATTAAACAACAATATAGCAAATTATAGTTTATACAAGACAAACAAATTAATGAAACAACTAAACAACAATATTTAATAATTTTATTAATATTTCAAATGAACTTATAGTTTATTGTTTATTCTTTTGCTAGAATTATGGACAAGTATTTGATAAGAAAACCACGAACCCAAGATTCATCTCCTGTGCAAAATTCATCTCCTGTGCAAAATTCATTTTCATCTTCTAAGCGAATTCTTGTTGACTTTAACTTAGAAATTCTTAAGGAGCACCCTGGAAAAAATTCCTGGAGTCGCCACTGGTCATTGCTTTGCTCTACAAAGGTCCCAGTAGGTAGTGTAATTTTTTACTTAAGGCTGCTGTCACAAATGGTCCATATTGTTAAATGCCATGGAAGCATAAGTAAATAATTTGATTCTCAAAAAAAAAAAAAAAAAAAAAAAAAAAAGTAAATAATTTAATTTTTTTACTGTCAATACAAAACAGAATTTTTTTTTTTTTTTCTATAACACAACCCATACCTCCATCAAACCCTATACAATTACTATTTTGGTCATATCAGTAAAATCTAAGAATAAAGAATGTTAAATTTAGTCTTCCAGACACGATTTCAATTTAACCATGACCTATTTACATTAGCACTAAAATAATGTCAAAGACAATTTCCACACTAATGAAAATTTCAAAATTAGCTAGCTAGATCAACATAAAATTATAGAAATCATGTCCTCAATACATGATTTTGGAAATGCTATAGCATGTTACACTATTGTATTAATAGGTGTCGCGATCGTGGAGCATTTTCTGTTACACTATTGCGTTGCATTTGTGTTGTGGAGCTTTGTGTTTCATTCCTTTGGTTTCATTTGGTGTTACTGAAAAAAGGTCACTTACCTCGTTGGTCCCGTTATGTTGGTGTGGAATTGTTTAAGAAGGATTATGAGAATGTAACGACCCAAGAAAAAATGTTAACCACATCAGCGCTATACCTTAAAATGATTAGTCACAATTGAGACTCCTTATAGTTGTTAATAAAATTCAATTCAACCTAGTATATACCCAATGTAGGACTCATCACACAATCAATCAGATTGGGGTATTACAATGAATAAGAAAAGAGATGTTTTTATGGGGTTTAGGGGTTGTATGAATAGTACTACTGGTGAATTTTCCAACAAATCTCCCCTTCACAAGTAAGTATTCTACTAAGTCACTTTTGGCACTTCAGTTAGTCTCCCTCTTAAATGGAAGCCTTTTTCTTTACAATCTAAGTGTCATTCATCACCATCGTCAATAGTGTGCCCTGTAGTCAACCATGGATAGAGTAAATATAGGAGTCTTCCTTGCAGAAATATGGGAGTCACCAACACTCACCTACTAGAACCTTTATTCAACCACGGGTTAGCGAACATGAGAGTTTTCCTCTTTGTACTTATTGAAATTCACTAACACACACTTGCCCATGAACCATTAGCTCTAATACAACTTGTTAGAGAGGGAACACTTTGGGATACTCTAATTGGGTAGTAAATATAACATATATGGACACCATTTAACGCAAAAGCTTAAGCCAATGAATTTGGGCCCAACTATGTATTATTCACTCTTTAGTATCTAACGAGGCATTTCATTACTTAACCAACCATGCACACCAGTACACATGAATATTCCAACATGTCGTGATAGTAAACCTATCTTGCATGACTCTAACAAATGTTCTTAGTTAGTGAACAACCTAGCTTCCTCAGCAACCTAGAACCAAACCAAGGTTTCTTCATTAATGTCACTAGTCATTAACCCATGTGATGCATGGAATAGTTTAACAAAAGCAAACTAAAATTATTTTGAAATGAAATCAAACACTAAAGGAAAATTAAATTACTCCCTATCAATATTGCAAAAATGGTAAAAGAATGAAAAATATTTATTGAAAGCTTCCTCTATCATACATATCTAATAAGCAAACTCTACATGACCACAATAAAGTTAAAATATGAGAGCCAAAGCAAATATCAAGAGAATACAATGACCAATAAAGAGAGAAGAATATCATAACAAATAGTAATTGTCAAATAACACTTGTGTGGAAATATCTACACTATAACATTAGATATAGATATTGTAAAGTTGTAATTTACAACTGTGTATTTGTTGGCTTTTATTCCGTGCCAAATTTGATTGTAATCTTGTTCAATCGTTTAATACCCTGTATTTGTTGTGGGACTTGATGTAAGGGGTGTGTGAGAGAAAGAGTGTTGAAGACTCAAGCATTTGAAGAAGAAAAGGATTCTCGCGGGTATCTCGCGGGTATGTCGCGACCAAGCTTCCCGCGAAGTGAAGCATGTGCCAGGCACATGATGGAATGCGAAGAGTCATGCCAGGTGGAGACAACTGTGTCTCGCGAGTATCTCGCGGGTAAGGCCTTCCCGCGAGACACCCGCGAGACTAGCTGTTCTGCCAGCCTGTACTTTTTGAGTCACACCTTTTGCACCCCTCCTATATATATCACCCTTACCCACAATTGTTGAGGGATGCTTCAGAGAGAAAAACCCTAGCCAAACACATTGGTAATTAGAGATTGTCTTCCCCACCTTCTCTAAACATTTTGCTTGTGGTATCTCCTCAACCATTCCCTCTCCATTGTCCATATCTTTGAGAGGTTGATAGCCCAAACACTTGACACACCTTAGAGAGTGCTGAGTGACGTTTTTGGTGCTGCTGGGAAGCATTGGAAGGAGCCTTCAATGGCAGATGCAACATGGAGCTTGTTGCGGGATCCGGATAACTAGGACAAGACATGGTTCCGAGAAGCCTTGTTGGAGTAGGAGCTTGGAGGGCTTAGGTACATCGGGTAGACTAGGCTTGGAGGGTCTTTTGCTAATCCATGTATCCCAACTGATTGTCTAGTGGATCGATTTCCGCTTGGAGGGCGGCGGAGAGGTTTTTCGCCGAGTTCTTCGGTTTCCTCTTCGATAACACGTCTCGGTGTTATTTGTGTTTGCATCCTTCTTCCCTACTCTTGTTCATTTCATTTTTACTGCTGTGTTGCTTTAATTTATGGATTAGAGTAGTTGTTTGTTTATACGCTTGTGTTTGCACTATTCCGCACTTGTTAGTAAGTTAGTGTAAAATCAACCAAGCCGTAATTTGAATTTGGGGGTCTAAACCGCTCGTGTGTTTTTAACACATTTTCGAGCTTTCAATTGGTATCAGAGCGGGTACACTTGCTGAGGTTTAATTACCTAAGTGTGATCCTTGACCCCTTGGTGTTGTTTGGATAGTGTCTTTGTTAAAATCAACATGAAGGGAAGCAAAGGTGTTTGTGATAAAGACTCAGTCAGTAATTCTGAATTCTGTTCTAGTAATGTGGTTTTAGAGCTTTTTAAGACAAAGAAACATGCTAGAGTTTTCTGTCACATGCTAAGATCACTAGTACATAGAAACCATGATATTCATAATAGCTTGTGTGAGTCAACGGCTTTAGTCCATAAATATGAGAGAAGAAATAAACACTTGTGTGATGAACTTGATCATCTAAGAGGAAAACTTCACTCATCCTTGAACGAAATAAAAGAAAAAGAGCCTTGCTTCGAGGGCCAAGAGTGTCTCTCTCATGCGTGTCTTTTTGTTCACACCGCTTTGAAAGTTTTTAATTCATGTTTGTGGTACCTTGACAGCGGTTGTTCAAAACATATGACTGGAGATAAGTCTTTGTTCAAAACACTTAAAGAGAAGGAAGATGGCTTTGTGACGTTTGGAGATGGTAGTCACTCACAAGTTCTTGGAAAGGGAACGGTGGACATTCCGGGGCTGCCACTGCTGAATGACGTGCTGTACATTAAGGGATTGAAGGTGAACTTGCTGAGTATCACTCAAATCTGTGATGATGACTTCTTAGTTCAATTCTCCAAGAAAGGATGTCTAATCTTGAATGAAGAAGGTGTTAAAATTCTGAAGGGGCTTAGAACCACCGACAACTGTTATGGGGTCATTCCCAAACCAAGCATAGCATGTCGGAGTGCCCGGGTAGATCTCTTGGAGTTGTGGCATCAACGTCTTGGACATGCCAATTATAAACAAGTGGCCAAAGTCTCAAAGTTTGAAGCAGTGGTTGGTCTACCAAAGTTTGGGAAAATTGAGAAGAATATTTGTGGCTCATGTCAATTAGGAAAACAGACAAAGTCAAGCCATCCGAAAGTGAATGTGATTGCAACATCTCGCCCGTTAGAGTTACTGCATGTGGATCTCATGGGTCCAACAAAAACAGAAAGCATGGGTGGAAAACGATATATTATGGTGGTGGTCGACGACTTCTCAAGGTATTCTTGGGTGGACTTTCTTAGGGAGAAATCAGAGGCATGTGACAAGCTGAAAAAATTGTGCAAGAGGCTGATTAATGAAAAAGGAGTACCTATTGTCAAGATCAGGAGTGACCACGGGAAGGAGTTTGAAAATGCGAAGTTTGATGAATTTTGCAATGAACAAGGCATCATGAAAGAATTCTCAGCACCAAGGACTCCACAACAAAATGGAGTAGTAGAAAGGAAGAACCGAGTAATTCAAGAAATGGCTCGAGTAATGTTACTCAACAAAAACCTTCCACAGAAATTTTGGGCTGAAGCGGTGAATACGTCATGTCATATTGGCAATAGGATCTACTTCCGAGCTGGAACGAAGAAGACATCTTATGAAATCTGGAGAGAAAAGAAACCAAAGGTTAAATACTTTCGTGTCTTTGGGAGCAAATGCTATATTCTTAATGACAGAGAGAACCTCGGAAAATTCGATGCCAAGAGTGAAGAAGGGATCTTTCTAGGCTACTCTTTAAACAGTCGAGCGTATAGAGTGTTCAACAAACGCACCAAGACTGTGATGGAGTCCATAAATGTGGTTATCGATGACACCATAACTGAAAGGAATATTGATGAGGGTGAAGGATCTGACCACAAGAAGGGGGATGGTGAGGACAACATGTCACAAGCTGATGATATTGAGAAAGGATCACCGAAAAAAGAGACCACACCAACCATACCAAGAAGGGAGACTAGATTAGCACAAGGGCCTCCTAGTCCTCTTACCCCTCCGGAAGTTCAACCTCCAATCTCTCGAGATGAAGAACCTTCTACCTCCAAGAGACCGTCGTCAAGGGTAATTCTTAATCATCCATCCAGCAACATCATTGGTGATGTCAATGAAGGACTTCGGTTGAGAAAAGGACCAAAATACAGTGCAAATCATGTGACATACAATTGCTACCTTGCTCAATTCGAACCTAAGAAGGTAGAGGAAGCTCTTAATGATGAGAACTGGATAGAGTCTATGCATCAAGAGCTACATCAGTTTGATAGAAATGATGTGTGGGAATTGGTTCCAAGGCCAAAAGATACTCATGTGATCGGCACCAAGTGGATCTTCAAGAACAAAACTGATGAAGACGGTGAGGTTGTTCGAAACAAGTCCAGGCTGGTAGCTCAAGGATATACCCAAGTGGAAGGCATAGATTTTGATGATTCGTTTGCACCGGTAGCAAGACTAGAGTCGATTCGAATTCTATTGTCCATCGCTTGTGTTATGGATTTCAAACTATACCAAATGGATGTAAAAAGTGCATTTCTGAATGGGTTTCTAACTGAAGAAGTATTCGTTGAACAACCAAAGGGATTTCAAGATCCTCATTTTCCAGACCATGTACTGAGGTTGAAAAAGGCACTGTATGGGTTAAAGCAAGCACCACGAGCATGGTATGATCGTCTCACAACATACTTGTTGGATCGTGGATTCATAAGAGGTCAAGCTGATCGAACGTTGTTTGTAAAGAGAGATGAGAAGTCGCTCCTGGTTGCTCAGGTATATGTGGACGACATTGTGTTTGGATCTACACTTGATCATTTAGCTCTTGAATTCTCCGAAGAAATGAAAAAGGAGTTTGAAATGAGTATGGTGGGGGAACTGACCTATTTCCTAGGACTTCAAGTGAAGCAACGGAAAGATGGGATATTCATATCTCAAGAAAAGTACGCCAAAAATCTCGTTAAAAGATTTGGTCTAGACTCCAAGAAGCACACTTTCACCCCAATGAGCTCCTCGTCAAAGTTAAGTAGGGATGCTGCAGGTGTAGAAGTGGATCCAACACTTTATCGGAGCATGATAGGAAGTCTCTTATATCTCACTGCCAGCAGACCAGACATTGCTTTCAGTGTCGGCGTATGTGCTCGATTCCAGGCAGCCCCCAAAGAGACACATTTAACAGCAGTCAAAAGAATCATCCGATACATAAATGGGACATCTGATTATGGAATTTGGTACTCAAGAGATTCAAACGAATGCCTAGCCGGATATTCTGATGCTGATTGGGCCGGTTGTGTTGATGATAGGAAGAGTACCTCCGGTGGGTGTTTCTATCTTGGGAACAACTTGGTGTCATGGATGAGCAAGAAGCAAAACTCAGTCTCTCTATCGACAGCCGAAGCTGAATACATAGCTGCTGCAAGTGCTTGTGCTCAATTACTGTGGATGAAGAAGCTCCTTCATGATTATGGAATCACTCAAGACACGATGTGTGTGTACTGTGATAACACAAGTGCCATAAATTTGTCAAAAAAATCCAGTTCAACACTCGAAATCAAAGCATATCGAAATCCGGTATCATTTTATTCGAGACTTGGTGGACGAAAAGATTGTGTACTTGGAGTTTGTCAACACTGACAATCAGAAGGCAGACATATTCACAAAACCTCTCGATGGCCCTAAGTTTGAGTCTTTGCGTAAGACCATCGGCGTCGGTATCATTCCTTGAACTCTATCTCCTGTGTGAACCTACACTGCTCTTGGTTGCATACTTGTTAGTTTGGTTTCACATATTTTGTTTTAGGGTTTATGTTTCATGTTTTGGTCCACTTTTATCTGTTGGTCTTATTTTTCTTGTTCTGTTTTGGGTGTGTTTCAAAACTTCAAAAACCCATAAAAATTATAAAATCTAAAAAGTTTGATCACTTTGTTGAGTTTTGTCTCAAATCATGTTTTGCCTTGTACCTTTGTACTTATGGCTTTGTGCATTTAACGAGCTTAGCTTGTCCCTCATGCACTCATATCATAGTGGAAGAAATTCTGAAATCTATGTGACGGTTGTAAATAGATCTTCAACCTTGTCATGAATGATTAGTGAATGGTTGTGTTGATCTTGATACATGCATAGACTCATGCCTATATATCTTCCCACTTTTATTTTTCTTGCTTAAAAGAGCTCTCTAAATGTAAATCTCCAAATGAAAAGAGATATAGAGCTGCAAAAGCCTGTCGCACAAACTAGTATTCGACTAGGAAAAAGGGAAAGCGACCAAAATAAAATGTATGATGCCCAAAAAGCCAAAGGCTAACTCATCAATTGAAATATCAAAAATTTCAGGCATCTCTCTCTAAATGTGATTCTCTTTGCTCAAAAGTTGCAAATGAAGTGTTAAGAATGGAGCCAAATGAAAAGCTTCAATGAATTGTTATCAAGTACGTGTGGGAGGTCATATATGCATGTTTCCATAATTGAGATAGGTCACATAATCTAGTGCTAGTTGTGTATGCCTTGATTGAATTGATCATTGAAGCCTCACATTGGTCTAAGGACTATCTCATTTTTGATATCCACACACAACACACAAGTCTATGTTCTATGAATGTCATAATCATTTGTGTGATTGTACTTGATTAAATGTGTTTCACATGCTCAATCTTTGTTGATCAAATCCAAAAAGATTTTTGTGAGTTTTATTTGTTTTTGAAAGTGATTTTAGACTTTCTTGTGTTTCTTTTTGGTCAAATTGCATTCTGTGTGTTTTTCTTCAGAAAACTGGTTCAGGGGTTATTTCGCGACTGTCTCGCGACTGTCTCGCGACCAACAGCTTCTCGCGAAAAGCTGTTTGGCAAAAACTGAGATTTTCTAAAAATCAGACAGAGAATCTCGCGACTGTTTCGCGACTGTCTCGCGACTTAGAGCTTCTCGCGAAAATTTTGTGCTTCAGTGGCACTTTTCGCGGTTGTCTCGCGACTGTCTCGCGGCTCCCTATCCCGCGAAAAACGCGTGTTTTCAGTTTTTAAAGGGCTGATGTGACAGTTTTTCAAAACATAAAACTTCCCTCTTCTCTTTTCTTCGAAACTCTCTCTACCCAAAAACACTATTTCATCAAAATCCCTCTCCAAATCAAGCCTTTTTCTGCATTTTCTTCTTCAAGGTATGTTGATCATTCACTTCTTTTTAAGTTTTTACTTAGATTATGCAGAAATTTTTAGTTAGGGTTATGATGATTGGGGATTTTCGAATTTTTGGGTTGGTTTTCTAAATTGGGCAATGTCTGTGTTAAATCTTTGATTGGGTTTTGTTTCTTTTGATCTTATTGCATCTGTGTTGGCCCCTTGTGGCATTTTAAAATGTATTTAGGCAAGATTTTACCATGTTCATGCATTGCTCACACTTAGAGTGTTCTTATGCACATTAGGTGTTTGATAAAATGTCCAAATGACATTTTTGTGCCTTTTTGAAATCAAGTGATTTCAATCTGTGGATTCTTACTCCATTTGGTCATTGAGTGTGTGTTTCTATTACTTTACTCATTTTGCACATTCCTAGGCACATTGAGACACTCCCCATGCATATCAACTACACACACATGCCCAGTTACTTAGATTTATGTAATGTGTGTCTGTCAATCATCATTCACGGCACTACATTTGTCTTGAAACTAACATGAATCTGATCAAACTCTGTGCTATGGTTTGTGTGCTGTGCACATGTTTCCTGGTATCTTTGGGTGCTCTTTTGCACAGATGTCTCCGTTCAAGACTTCAGCTGTGAAAGGTGGCAGCAACAAAGGGAAAGAACCAATCATCGATGTTGATGAAGACTCCCCGAGACCAAAGAGAGCTCGTGCTTCAACTGGAATCTTTGACCCTAGCTTGTTTCGCTCTCATGCTGCTTTTGAATCCTATAAAAATCTCTTCCGAGATGCTCCTTTGTTGGTTGAAAGAGCTGTGGATCAGTCATCTCTGTTAGATACTCAAATTCCCACTTGGTTCGCCACCAAAGACTGGAATTTTCTTCTCTCCGATCTTGAAGATGCCTATGAGAACATGGTGAAAGAGTTCTATGCAAATGCTGTAGTTGAAGGAGAAGTGATCAAGTGCTGGGTTAGAGGAAAACGGTTCTCAATCACCCCGGTTTATCTCTCCGAGATTCTTCACATCAACCGGCCCATACTTCCAATCCCACCCGTATATGATGAGCTGGTTCCATCTGAGGGCACGCTTCGGAGGGCATTAGGAGATACTTTGGAGTTCTCCTCCAGCAGATCATCGATCAATGTGGCCTCACTTTCTCCAGAATTAAGACTTCTATCAATGATCATGTGCAACAATCTCTATCCGTTGTCAAGCACAGGTTATATTAACCTTGGACGAGCATTATTTCTTCATGATCTGGTATCTGATGAGGAAATTGATGTATGTTCCCACATCTTCCACATACTGGCTAAAACGGTGAACCGAACTGCCTCAAGGAATTGCATTCCCTTTGGTCGTCTCATTTCTCGAATTTTAAAACTCAAAGGTGTGCGTCCCTCTGCTGATGAGCGCACTTTTCCTAGGCCAAGTCCAATTAATGGCCGTACTCTTCAAGCAAGTATGAGCCATACAAAGAAGAATGTCAAGCAAGAACATCATGCTCCCGCAGGAAGCTCGAGTTCTACCTCTCATTCTTATGATGAAAAGTTTGACACCATCATGGTTGCACTTCAGGATCTTAGCACCAAACTTTCAGGACTTACTCAGATCATGTACTCCCAACACTCCCGTCTTGATAAGCAATTGACCTCTCTTGAAACTCAAATGGATGAAATTCAGAGGAAGCTAGAAGAGAATGAAGACTAGCTATTCCATGACAAAAAGGGGGAGATGATGTCAGTGACAGGGGGAGTAGTGATAGGGGGAGAAGCAGTTGCAAGAAGTCTAGTTGTCATGTTTTCTCTATGTTTATGTTTACTTACTGCTCTCACCTGGCCTTTTGGTTTAAAGCCTTGCCACTATATGTCTAAATCGTATTATACTTAGTAGTGTTTCTTTTCAGTATATGTTTGTGTTTGTTCTATGCTTTGTGGCATATGTGCTATGTGGCATTTTCTTGTACCCATGTTGCTTATGTAAGCTTTAAGGGTTTGTTCCATGCATAAAATTTGTAGGTCTTTGTGGTTTGTGCCATGCATTTGCTATACCATGCTTATGCAACCTTGATGCATGTTTGCTTGTAGTTCAATGTCATGCATTGTTTCTTCAAGTACATCACTCTTGTGCCCTAGTAGGATTGTTCCTAGATGCAAATACCTCGTGTATTTCGCATTGGTTGAGTGTTGGAGTTGCAAATGATTCTCTTCAAATGAGCTTATCATCTTGCATATCCGGATGTTCATTTCATGTGTAAATGAGCATAGTAATTGCTTGTGTATAGTGATTACTTGTTTGATCTTGCCATGATCTAGTGTTTCTATTTCATATAGCTTGATCCTGTTTTCTTTATTGCTCCATATGCATTTCAAGTTTTCTACATGCAATGATATTAGTGTGTTGTTGTATTTCAGGAGATACTGGTTCATATGTTCAAGAGCTTTTCAGAATCTAGAATTAGGTGTGAGTGAGTTTTGCCTTTGTTCCCAAACTCACGTTTAAGTCTAGAGTCTGTTTTAGGGTTTTGTCACGGAATAGCCAAAGGGGGAGATTGTAAAGTTGTAATTTACAACTGTGTATTTGTTGGCTTTTATTCCGTGCCAAATTTGATTGTAATCTTGTTCAATCGTTTAATACCCTGTATTTGTTGTGGGACTTGATGTAAGGGGTGTGTGAGAGAAAGAGTGTTGAAGACTCAAGCATTTGAAGAAGAAAAGGATTCTCGCGGGTATCTCGCGGGTATGTCGCGACCAAGCTTCCCGCGAAGTGAAGCATGTGCCAGGCACATGATGGAATGCGAAGAGTCATGCCAGGTGGAGACAACTGTGTCTCGCGAGTATCTCGCGGGTAAGGCCTTCCCGCGAGACACCCGCGAGACTAGCTGTTCTGCCAGCCTGTACTTTTTGAGTCACACCTTTTGCACCCCTCCTATATATATCACCCTTACCCACAATTGTTGAGGGATGCTTCAGAGAGAAAAACCCTAGCCAAACACATTGGTAATTAGAGATTGTCTTCCCCACCTTCTCTAAACATTTTGCTTGTGGTATCTCCTCAACCATTCCCTCTCCATTGTCCATATCTTTGAGAGGTTGATAGCCCAAACACTTGACACACCTTAGAGAGTGCTGAGTGACGTTTTTGGTGCTGCTGGGAAGCATTGGAAGGAGCCTTCAATGGCAGATGCAACATGGAGCTTGTTGCGGGATCCGGATAACTAGGACAAGACACGGTTCCGAGAAGCCTTGTTGGAGTAGGAGCTTGGAGGGCTTAGGTACATCGGGTAGACTAGGCTTGGAGGGTCTTTTGCTAATCCATGTATCCCAACTGATTGTCTAGTGGATCGATTTCCGCTTGGAGGGCGGCGGAGAGGTTTTTCGCCGAGTTCTTCGGTTTCCTCTTCGATAACACGTCTCGGTGTTATTTGTGTTTGCATCCTTCTTCCCTACTCTTGTTCATTTCATTTTTACTGCTGTGTTGCTTTAATTTATGGATTAGAGTAGTTGTTTGTTTATACGCTTGTGTTTGCACTATTCCGCACTTGTTAGTAAGTTAGTGTAAAATCAACCAAGCCGTAATTTGAATTTGGGGGTCTAAACCGCTCGTGTGTTTTTAACACATTTTCGAGCTTTCAGATATTGTAACGACAATAACAAACTAAATCAACCACATCTCATTGGAAAGTCCAACGCCACTCAGTTGCAAGCTCACAAACATGAACAACTGCATCCATATCATCTACATTTACATGGAAAATTGTGCTTCAAGGATTTGGCAACATCAATGCAATATTGGGAATAACCACCGCCCTTGAGCTATATGCTACATATAAGGCTACCAAGGATTATTGTTAAGAAAATTTTTTTCAAAATCAAAACCTAAACACAATAACTTTACAAAACATGCCATACCTTTTTATATGACTTAATTCTGTCATAATATATCCCTCCTCAAAATAGACGATATTCAATGTTGTCCACCATTCAAATTTGTGTAGTTTGACTCATTTAAATTTCCTAGTTCTATATCCAACCAAGAACCATAAAGAAATTTATAGAGAGGAAGGCTGGTTTAAGTGAAGAAAAAATAAATTCCTCTAGAAATGATGTGTGATGTGTGATTTTGGCTTAGGATAGTAGTCATTCTTGTTGTGTGCCTTTGATTCTAAGTTTAGCATAGCAAACTTAGACTCTTTGATGATTGATGTTGTGTTTATGATGTGTTGATGTGTTTCTGTTGGCTTAGGATAGTTAGCAAACTTAGACTCTTTGATGATTGATGTTGTGTTTATGATGTGTTGATGTGTTTCTGTTGGCTTAGGATAGTAGTCATTCTTGTTGTGTTCATGATGTGTTGTTGATGTAATGATAACATCGTATGATGATATGATGAGTTTTCTTTTTGGCTTGGGATAGTAGCCGCTTTTGTTTTTTTCCCCTTTACCCAAGGTTTAGGATAACGAACCTAGGAGAATAAGGACTCGCAGAATCTAGCAATTGTGTTAGGACATATGTGTTCACATGTTAAGAACATATGTCATATTTTATGTAAATTGGCTAATCCTTTGACAAAACGCACTCTACTTGTAATTGGGTAGTTCTAGGTGTTTTTAATACTTCAAGAAACAAGGTTTCAAGATCAAGTGTTGAAGTCATCAAGTCTGTCCAAGAAAAAGCAAGCTGAAGTGCACAGTTTTTAATGCTTGACACCTGCTCGACACCTACCTCGACACCTGCTATCTGTCGAGAATTAAAAAGTCAGATTTCTGTTCTGATTTTCTTGGGATCCGTGAATGTGTTTTTGGGCCTTCTTTTCTTCTAACCCTAAACATATTTAAGGAGTGTTTTAAGAGCCGTCAACATAGACACAAGTTGCATAAGCATTGAGCAATCCTTGTTCAAGCAAATTGTGATCTAAGACGAAGTTCTTGACCTAGTTCATCTTCTTCAAGAAGTTGCTGTGTATTTTGCACCGTAGGGTTTTGTGACCAAGCATCTTCCTGATCTTCATCGCATAGGATGATCTAAAGAACTTTGCAGCAAACCTCTATCCTAAAGTTGGTGTTTGAAGTCGCGTACTGGGATCCGCAAATCTGGTTAGTCACGTACTTGGGAGCCGTGCATTAAAAGGGGGAATTGTCACTACAGATCAAGTCCAATTGGGTATTGGGGTAAGGGTTCAACTGTAGGTTGGTAAGGTACTTGGGATTCCTTATTTGTAACCGCTTGATTTGATAATAGTGGAGTTTCGGGAGTGGTGACCTGAAAATCACCCGGTGGGGTTTTTGCCGTTAGGGTTTTCCCCATTCGTGAACAAATCACCGAGTTATTTATTTTTTCGCTGCATATTTAGTTTTGGTGATTTGTTTGTGCTGCCACACGTTTGCATGATAAATTGATTAATTAATAACTTGGCTAAATTAATTAATTGGTTTATATCACAAGGGGTCATTCAATTTGTGGCCTATCAAATTGGATTTGCACTCATGCCCCATGTTTACTTGTTTGCTTTTATGTTTACGTGTTTGTGTTGTGTGTGTGTGTATGTGTGTGGACTCAAAGTTTATTAACCTACAAAATGGTTCATCTCTTCAAGCTTTCGACAACATTTGCAGAACAAGTATAGCCAAAAGAAGGCCATCTATAGACACCTCATTTTGTACCCAATTAATAAAATTTAGTCCTTGGTTCCAATGATGCACTTGACATGTCTACAAAAGGTTATTGAAGCTATTTTGATAGTTTGGAAATAATCACAACTCAAAATTGCTTAAATCACTTTGAAAACAATGTTGAAAAATGACCTTTGCTCACTTTTTTTACCATAAATTTTGATCCACAAAGAAATTTTAAGTGAGATTTGTTTCATTATAAAGTAGACATCTTGGGATTCAATTTGAACATAAATTCAGCTTAATTTGGACTTATATTGAGTGATTTATGGTCATTTTAATTTGGGCCATCAAAGCTGTCATATTAGGGTTTTAGGGGATGTATGCGTGCTCATGCCCGACCATGCGTATGCAGGGTTATTTCCAGAAGCTGAGAACTTCATTTTTTAGGGCCGAAAGCCTCCCTCTTTGATGGGCCCCAGCCCCTAGACCCTTTAGGACGCCCAAAACCCTCTAAATGAATCTAAAAACCTTAGTTTAAAGATATAAATACGACTTTATGCCTCTGTAAGTGGTCGGGACTGGCTCTCAAAAAGATATTAGGCATCGGCACCTCTCTTTTTTCGGGATTATGTGGAGTCGCCCCTTTTTTTTACATTACAAAAAAAAAAAATTACAATATACGATTCACATATTTGAAATACCTCAAGTTTCATTAATTGAACATATGAATACAATTTGGTAGAATATCGTTACATAGCTTTGGTTCTAAATCTATGTAAAATAAAAAATAAAAAATAAAAAGCTTTGGTCCTAGATACAATCTACCAAAATAAAAAAAAATAAAAAAACTATTTTATGAACCAAGACCTATGAATCGGGGGATAGGTTACAGAATTGGAAGGTATTAAGCACCCATTCTGCCCAAGGTAGTTAATACCGTACCGGTTGCATACCGGTATCAAAACGTCAACGTTTCGTACCGGTTTAAATACTGGCCGTACCGACCATACTGGCCAATTTTGGGCAATACCGGCCGGTACCGGGTGTACCGGTGGTACAGAAAAATTGTTTTTTTTTTTTTTTTTAAAGTTTTGTAATTTTTGAATTTTTGTTACTACAAAATGGTAACTTATTTGCATTAACTTATTAGTATTATTTGTTTTATTAGTATGCAATGGTAACTTTTAAGCTTTCTATTTTTTATATTGTGTTTTTTTTTTTTCTTTTAATTGATACTAAAGTCTAAAACCATAAATAATTTGTTCTTAATTGAGAAAATGTTTTATAGTAAACTTTTATGTATATTATAATATATATACACACACACATACATACATATATTTATATATATATATATATATATATTTATTTATTTATTTGTTTATAAATATAAAAAAATAGCGGTAAATCTGAAACAGTACACCGGTATTGACTGGTATTCGAAATATATCGTACTGCTAGCCAAACCGGTACAGCCTCCGGTACGGTATTGACTCCCTTGATTCTGCCTAAGCAAAGCCCGGTCTTCTAGACCCTAAATGATCATTAAGTACCCTTGACCAATGGTATGCAACAGATTATGAAATGCAACATGTCACGTAAACTTTCTTAGATCTATGGCTAAATGTTATTTAGAGACCTCAAATATGATGTTAATGATCAAATCTAATGTTTAATGTGGAAAATAGAGTTTTAGGATAAAAAAGTAGATGTGACATCAAGTTAGAAAAAAAATAAATAAATAAATAAAAAATAAAAGAGCTTTGATGACAAAATGGGGATCTAGAGGAATTTTGGTGAGAAAATATCAAATCTAATTTTAGGTGATAGGCCACAAACTGAATGACCCCTTGTGAATTAAACTAATTAATTAATTTAGCCAAGTTATTAATTAATCAATTTAACATGCAAATACGTGGCAGCACAAACAAATCACCGAATAACAAAATATGCAGCGGAAAATAAAAGACACGGTGATTTGTTCACGAATGGGGAAAAACCCTAACGGCAAAAACCCCACCGGGTGATTTCAGGTCACCACTCCCGAAACTCCACTATTATCAAATCAAGCGGTTACAAATAAGGAATCCCAAGTACCTTACCAACCTACAGTTGAACCCTTACCCCAATACCCAATTGGACTTGATCTGTAGCGACAGTTCCCACCTTTGATGCACGGCTCCCAAGTACGTGACTAACCAGATGCGCGGATCCCAGTACGCGACTTCAATCACCAACTTTAGAATGAGAGGTTGGCTGCAGAGTTCTTCAGATCATCCTATGCATGAAGATCAGGAAGATGCTTGGTCACAAAACCCTAAGGTGCACAATACACAGCAACTTCTTGAAGAAGATGATCTAGGTTAAGAACTTCGTCTTAGAGCACAATTTGCTTGAACAAGGATTGCTCAATGCTTATGCAACTTGTGTCTATGTTGACGGCTCTTAAAACACTCCTTAAATATGTTTAGGGTTAGAAGAAAAGAAGGCCCAAAAACATATTCACGGATCCCAAGAAAATCAGATTAGAATTCTGACTTTTTAAGTCTCGACAGCTAGCAGGTGTCGAGGTAGGTGTCGAGCAGGTGTCGAGCAGGTGTCGAGCTTTAAAACTTCAGCACTTCAACTTGCTTTTTCTTGGACAGACTTGATGACTTCAACACTTGATCTTGAAACATAGTTTCTTGAAGTATTAAAAACACCTAGAATTACCCAATTACAAGTAGAGTGCGTTTTGTCAAAGGATTAGCCAATTTACATAAAATATGACATATGTTCCTAACACGTAAACACATATGTCCTAACATTAGGTATGAAAAAGATGAATTTTTTACGAAAAATTCAGATCTGTTTTTTATTATGAAAAAGGATGAGTTATAAAGAAAGAATTTCATATCTGATTTTTTTTTTTTTTTTTTTTTTGAGAAACCAGGTAAGTCAATATTATTAAGGAAAATCTGATTGGAGTATATCAACCAAATTAGGTGGTAGCTCTTCTAACCACACATCGGTATCCGCAGCTAGAACTGCTCTTTTAGCAAGGGCGTGGGCTAATCTATTGCCCCCCCTACGAACATGAATGAAATGACAAAACTGCATACATTGAGACACACTCTGTATATCTAGGATAAGATGACCCAACTGAGACCTATTCAGCCCAGGATTTTTAATGGCCGAGATTACTGTCAAGGAGTCTCCTTCCACTTCAGCTTGGAAAATACTGATTTCTTGAGCAAAAGTGAGAGCGCGTCTCGCAGCCAAGGCTTCAACCATATCAACAGAGCTTGGGAGCCGGATCCTCTGACTAAGAGCAGCAAGAATATTACCTTCCGAGTCCCTTATAGCAACACCCAGACCTGCCCAACCCGAGTTGGCAAAAACCGCACCGTTGAAATTGATTTTGAACAGACCTGGAGGAGGTGGCTGCCACTTCGGCGCTGGTCGTGTTATACCAGACCGGTGATGTTGGACATTGACATCTCGAAATTCCTACAACAGGTCTCGGGCCCTCTGAATGGTTGCGCCAACATCCCATACCTGTTGACCCTCCCTGAGCTTATTACGCCGGACCCAAATACACCATGCCACCATTACAAACAAAGCCGCCACACTCGATGTCGCTTCTGACAGTACAAAGATGACCAGATCACTGAAATTGCTGAAATGCTTAGCTCTGGGGAAATTGAGGATGGGGTCAGAGAACCAAATGCATTTTACATAGTCACACAACCAAAGACAATGCAAGGCATCCTCGGGGTGATCCTCACACAGATTACACGTACCATCTCCAAGCACATGCCTATATTCAAGATTAGACCGGGTAAGAAGAGCCTCCCTTGAAGCCCTCCATATGAAGTGCCTAACCTTATTTGGAACCTGCAGCTTCCAAACACCACTCCAGAACATCTTTGAGGCTTCCGGATTTGAAGAACCAGACTGTGCATTGTGAGAGGCCATGGCTAGCAACCTGTAAGCACTTTTCACCGTGTATGAACCATCTGGGGTATGGGGCCATATAAGCAAATCCTCCAAAGCTCGAATGCTCACCGGGGTACTCTTAATACAATTTGCCTCCATGGGAATAAAATTTATGTCTATTAGCTCTTCATTCCAGATCCGTGTACCAGGGATAAACAAGTCTTGGACATACTTCAAAGATAGATCTCTCTGTGGTGAAACAATAAGTCCCCCACCCATCTCATCAATCCACCTGTGACCCCAAATATCAATTGTAGAACCATCTCCTATCCGCCACCTAGCTCCCTGACCAACCCCATCTCTAGCTTGCAAAATGCTCTTCCAGGCAAAAGAACCCCTAGGAGTAAGCTCAGCATCAAAAATATTTCCATTGGGAAAATACTTAGGTTGGAAAACCCTATAAAGTAAGGTGTCTTTCTCGTGATACAACCGCCACACTTGTTTACCTAAAAGAGCATCGTTAAAATCTCTGAGATCACGAAATCCCATTCCACCAAGAGACTTTGGAGAGCATAAGGTAGACCATTTGACCCATTGCATCTTCTTTGCGTTTCCTTGGGATCCCCACCAAAATTTACGTATCATGGTCTCAATATCTTTTAATAACCCCACCAGTAGACGGAAAACATTCATGGAGTAAGTGGGGATAGACTGGATAACTGCTTTTATCATGACTTCCTTCCCCGCTTGGGATAGCAGTCTCTCTTTCCACCCCTGCATTTTGGACCAAATTCGCTCCTTGATCTGATTGAAGCACACTTTTTTCTGTCTTCCAACAAAGGACGGTAAACCCAGATACTTCTCATAGTGTTTGATGGCCGGGACTCCCAACAGAGTCTTGATCTCTTCCTGCACTTCCTCTGATGTGTTTCTGCTAAAAAATAGGGTGGTTTTGTCTTTATTCACTTGTTGACCTGAAGCACCCTCATACCACTCGAAAAGTTGTTGAATTTTGGCACACTCAACTGTCTTAGATCTGCAAAAAAGGAGGCAATCATCTGCAAAGAAAAGGTGAGTAATTTTTGGGCTCTACGACACAAAGCTAGCCCTTTAATCTCCCCCTCATCCGCTGCCTTATTTAAGAGTGCATTAAGACCTTCCGCACAAAATAGGAAAAGAAAAGGTGAAAGCGAGTCTCCTTACCTCAAACCCCTTGATGGTTTAATAAAACCCTTCGGTTCACCATTGATTAGGATTGAGTAGGAAATAGTTGACACACATTCCATAATCATAGCTACCCATGATTCCTGAAATCCCATCCTAACAAGGATCTTCTCCAAGAAAAGCCACTCCACCCTGTCATAAGCTTTGCTCATATCCAATTTCAGAGCCATATAACCCTCTTTTCCTGAACAGTGAGTTTTCACATAGTGCAAAGACTCAAAAGCAATCAAGATATTATCTGTTATAAGTCTATCTGCAGTAAAGGCACCTTGAGCTTCTGACACAATAGAGTTTAGAATGGGCTTAAGTTTGTTAGCAATAACTTTACTGATAATTTTATAAATGACATTGCATAGGCTTATGGGCCTATACTCAGAAACATTTTCAGGATTGCTAACCTTGGGAATCAAAGTAATGAAAGTGTGGTTAATAGACTTAAGCAGTTTACCAGAGTTTAAACAAGACAGGACAGCTTCAGCCACTTCTCCACCAATGTTTTGCCAAAAGGACTGGTAGAACAGAGGGGGCATCCCATCCGGCCCCGGTGCCTTAGATGGTGCCATTTGTTTGATAGCTAAATCCACTTCTTCCTTACTGTATGGTTGTAGCAACTCACCATTCATGTCGTCCGTCACCACCTTCTGAACACCTTCCAAAATACGATCAATATCTGTAACCCCTGAAGAGGAGAAGAGCTTAGTGTAGAAATCCACAAAAACTCTAGAAAGCACCTCATCTTCGGTCTGCCACTGCCCATCCAAATCTCTCACTCCCTTTATAAAATTTTTTCTTTTTCTCTGAGTTGCCACCCCATGAAAATATTTTGTATTTTTGTCACCTTGAGCTACCCATTGGATTCTGGATCGTTTTCTCCACATCTTGCTCTCTTTATCAAGCAGAATATTTAGCTCGCGGCGAAGTTGGATCACCACCTCATAACAACCACCCCTAGCCGCAGCTTCCTTTGCCTTCCATAAAGCTTCCTTCTTCTTGACTATCTGCTTTTTAACACTACCGAAATGTTCTTTACTCCATGACTTCAACATTTTCTTACACTTCTTCAGCTTCTTTGTAACTTGAAACATTGGTGAACCGTCTTGTTGAATCTGCCAAGCTCTCAGAACTGTATCACTGCATCCACTATCACTAAGCCACATCTCCTCGAAGCGAAATGGCTTACGCAACCACCGTTGGGACTCATTATTTGGATTAAAAACCAGACTTATAGGGCGATGATCCGATGAGTGGCGATGGAGATGTCTAACGGTTGCTGCTGGAAATTTAGAAACCCAATCATAATTAGCCATGCCTCTGTCTAGACGTTCCTAAATCACATAATCATGCCGTCTACCTTGCCAAGTGAATTCCGGACCGGTATGACCAAGATCAACAAAACCACAGAAATCAAGAGCTTCTCTGAAGGCCTCCATTTGTACACTCGGTCTGGTTCTTCCTCCACGCTTCTCATCGGTATGAAGGATTTCGTTGAAATCGCCCATACAACACCAAGGCAGATGTGGTTTAGCCCGTAACATACGAAGCATACCCCAAGATTCATCCCTATAATTAGTATCCGGCTCTCCATAAAATCCTGTAAAGCGCCAAGCTTCAACTGTACCACCATTCACTACCGCATCAATGTGGTTTTTGGAGAAACTATCAACCCACACGGCATTGTCAATCTTCCATAAAAGTGCCAAGCCACCGCTCCTACCCTGACTAGGAACAATGAAAAGGCCAGCATACTTAAACTTACAACGTAACCTTTCTAACTGGTCCTTCTTCTCAGCCCAGGTCTCTGATAAAAAAACCAGTAGGGGATCTTGTGCTCGAATGAGATCTTCAAGCTCTTCCACTGTCCGTAGGTTCCAAGCCCACGGCAGTTCCAGGCGATACAACTCATTGCTCTCGGCGGGGCTGCCCAGCAGCCTCCACCGTTGTAATTAGTTTGTTTGTGGTGACACAACGTTTCTTTCCTGGGGAAGAAATATGTTGCACTCCGTCTACGTCTCTGCATGATCTTTTTTTCTGAATAGGAGTTGGTTGGACTTCACTGGGTTGTCTTTCTTTAATAAATCTTTTCCAACCACGGCCCTTCAATTCTAATTCTTGTGGCTTACATTCCTGGCCCAACACTTCTCTATTAACGTTGTCGGGCCCCTTTGTAACAGTAAGAATATTTTGGCCCACTACCCTATCCT
This sequence comes from Quercus glauca, assembly GCA_023736055.1. Lineage (NCBI taxonomy): Eukaryota > Viridiplantae > Streptophyta > Magnoliopsida > Fagales > Fagaceae > Quercus > Quercus glauca. Next base: position 52,567,540 of record CM043316.1, read on the forward strand.
CTTTCACACTCGGCCCTATAATGCTTGGACCTCCCACCGTAGAGTCAAACTTTGAGATATTTGAGTCAATATCATTCAAAATATCCTGGAACTCAGCCTCCCCAGCCGTAATTGGTGCCTTATCATTCGAGACCCCAAAATTCTCGGCATCGTGATTACTGCTTGGTTGAAAACTCGGAGTAATTACCTCATCACCGGGAGCTGTTTCGCTGCCCTCCTCCACCGTCTGAACAGCGTTGCTCCTTTCCCTGGCTTTCTGACTCTCCTGTTTATCTTGCTCCTTTGAAACATCATCCACTCCCCCTACTCGGACAACCGCACACTTTCTGCTATTCAACGTTGGAGCGCGGAGCCATGCACCATACTGTCTATCCTCCTCAGTTAAGGACCCATTGCTTCCAATCCAGATCTCGCAATCTTTATCACTATGGGTCATTCGGCCACACCAATAACACACATTCGGCAATCGTTCATATTTAAAACTAATCCAACCAACCTCCCCTCCCTGCATCCGAATCTTACGTCCACGACAGAGTGGTTTGGAAGTATCAACCTTAACTCTAATCCTCATGAAACTGCTACCCTCATGATTACCCCACTCTCGATATCCTCTTTGAACGTCCCCTATAACCCCACCAATACTTGCCGCTGCCTCCTGGTTCATCTCTCCCACAGGGAGATCGTGTAACTGAACCCAAAAGAGCGTTTTGTCAAAGACCAGATCCCGTACTGCAACACTCCTTTCTAATCTACATAATGAGACTAGGTACTTGTCATAACTCCACGGCTCACCCATTAAAACCCTATCCGCATCAGCTTTCTCAAAGAAGACAAAAAGAACCACATGATTACCCATATCCTTCACCTCAAAGCCCTTCTTCGTTTGCCACAGAAGTTTGAACGTACGAGCAATAGCTTCCATATTTAGAAGACGGCAAGTAAAGAATTTCACCGCTATTGTCTTGCCCCCTATCAGTTCATCCGTATTCCCACTGTACTCACATCCCTCTTCTTCTGATAGTGAGAGTTTTTTCCATCGTACTGACAAGTCTTCCATGAAATCCCAAAAACAGAACACTAGACTAATATCTCTCACACTCGTGATCTAAAACCAGCGAGGAAAACAAAGAAAAGCCTAACCCTAGGGTAGGCACGACTTTCTATTGAGGCGGCTAGGGTTTGGAGTGGCCTCCCCCTATCTCAGAGAAACTATGTCAGCGAGTGCTATTAGGGTTTGGAATGGTATTAAGTTCATATCTGATTTTTAACTATGAAAAGGGATGAGTTTTGAAGAAAGAATTTTAAATCTATTTTTTAACTATGAAAAAAGAATGAGTTTTTAATAAAAAGGATGAGTTATAAAGAAAGAATTTCATATCTAATTTTTAACAATGAAAAGGGATGAGTTTTGAAGAAAGAATTTTAGATTTAATTTTTAATTATGAAAAGGATGAGTTTTAAAGAAAGAATTTCGGATCTGATTTTTAATTATGAAAAAGAATGAGTTTTAAAGAAAAAATTTTAGATCTGATTTTTAATAATGAAAAATAAAATATTTTTGAAGAAAGAATTTCAGATCTGGTTTTTAATTATGAAGAAGAAAGATTTTTTATGAAAGAATTTCAGATCTGATTTTTTAATTATGAAAAAGAAATATTTTTGAAGAAAGAACTTTAGATCTGATTTATAATTATGAAAAGGAAGGGTTTTTGAAGAAAGAATTTCAGATGAGAAGTGTTTAATAACAAATAACCCTAGGTCTAGAATTATATCATGGACAAACCTAAATCTATATGTACAAACATATGAATCACACAATCATTGCATTTTGCTCATGGAACAAAGACTCGAAAGAAAAATCATACTAGAGATTAAGGTTCACATGTTAACATGGAAAGCATAGTTAGATACACATCCTAAATTCCCTTTCCAACAACTACTCATTGGTTAAAATTATAGTTAAAACAGTTGAGATATCCTGAAAACTGTGCTAGACACATCAGCTTTCTTCCCGAGATCATAACTTTTGATCAAACCGTTGGACTTTGAACATTTTTAGTGTTCCAGAAATTAGACATCCAAAAATTTCCAGGGACACCAAGGTCAGCTCAATCTAAGTCCGAGAAGGCCTCCATCAAGCCATTACAAGTTGGTGGCCACTAAGTGGCCACCGAGCACTCTTTCACCTACAAAATACCCAAAACGTCCTCTTCCAGATTGTTAGGACATATGTGAATCATATTAGGAACATATGTCAATATTTTATATAATTGGCTAATCCTTTGACAAAACGCACTTTACTTGTAATTGGGTAGATGTAGGTTGTGTTTAATACTTCAAGGAACAAGGTTTCAAGTTCAAGTGTTAAAAGCCATGTAAATCTGTCCAAGAAACAAGTGAAGAAGTGCTGGATTTTAAAGCTCGATAGCTAGTTTCTATCGAGGTTTAAAAGCTGCTAAAGCCCGATGCTCGAAAGCTATCTATCGAGGTTTATGAAAAATAGATTTTCAACTCTGATTTTCATCCAATCTGTGCGTATATGTTTGGGTTTTCTTTTCTCAGAACCCTAAACATATATAAGGATTATTCTAAGGGCCGCCAAAGGGCACACGAGTGTGAAGCAAAGTTGTGTTCATGCAAATTGTGACTGAAGACAAAATTTTCCTTAGTTCATCTTTCTCTTGAAGAAGCTGCTGTGTTTGTACACTGTAGGATTTTGTAACCAATGAGCTTCGTGATCGTCATCGTGTGATAAACTTAAGAACTTTGCAGCCAACATATTTCTTAAGTTGGTGAGTAAGCCACGTACTGGGATTCGCGCATCGAATTGGTTAGTCATGTACTGGGAGCCGTGCATTGAAAAAGAGAGATTGTCACTACAAAACAATTCCAATTGGGTATTGAGGTAAAGGTTCAACTGTAGGTTGGTATAAAGTACTGTGATTCCTTTATTTGTAACCGCTTGTTGTGATAATAGTAAATTCTCGGGAGTGGTGACCGTAAAATCACCCGGTGGGGTTTTTGCCATGTAGGTTTTCCCCATTCATAAACAAATCACCGTATCAATTTTATTTCTGCCGCATTGTAGTTAATTGGTGATTTGTTTTTGCTACCACACATATTGCATGTTAATTGAATTAATTAATTAACTTGGCTAATTAATTTGTTAATTCATTACAAGGGGTTAATACATTCTTAGCCTATCAAGTAGTATCAGAGTAGGGACACTCTGATTAGGTTTTAATCTTTGCTGTGTGATCTATTGACCCCTAGTTGTTATGGATAGAGGACAGTATCTTATTATACCTCCTTTTTTTTTTTTTTTTTTTATGGCACTAACTATGCATACTGGAAAGTACGCATGAGAGCCTTTTTGTAGTCATTAGATGAAAATGTGTGGCAAGCTGTGGAGATAGGCTAGACCAAGCCTACGGAAGCGCCGGCCGACTGGGATGATGCTAAGATCAAAGCGGCAAACTTCAACAGTAGAGTATTGAATGTGTTATTAAGTGTAGTCACAAATGAGGAATTCAAGAAGATTTCCTCTACTGAAACCGCTAAGGAAGCATGGACCATTCTCCAGACAACCTATGAAAGAACCAAGGCTGTCAAGGATTCAAAGCTTTAGAAGCTTACTACGAGCTTTGAAGAGATTAAGATGGAGAAGGATGAGTCATTCGATAAGTTCTATGCCAAGCTCAAGGACATAGTGAACTCAACTTTTAATATTGGAGAAACCATTCTTGAACCCTAGATTGTTAGGAAGGTGCTTAGATCTCTACCTGAGAGATTTCATGCCAAGATCACCGCAATTGAGGAATCAAAGGATATTGACAAAATTCCTTTGACAGAGCTGGTTGGCAATTTGCAAACCTTTGAGTTGGGTTTAACAAGGATAGGGAAATCAAGCAAGAACAAGAGCATGGCATTGAAGGCCAAGAGCAGTGACACTAATGAGTCTTCAGACGATGAAGACTCTAAGATGAAATCCTATATCACCCGGTAATTCAAAAAGTTTATGAAGAATGCCAATGCTAAAGGATTTGACAAAGGAAAGAACCAGGACAAAGGAAAGAAGGATGCTAAGGATGGCAGTCAGTACACTGTTCCCTCAGGACCACAATGCTTTGGATGTCAAGGTTTCGGACACATGAAACAAGAGTGCCCTACATATCTCAAGACCATTGGGAAGAGCAAGGCACTTACTGCTACCTTGAGCGACACCGAGCCTGAAGATGATTCCAATAATGAGGATGATGGAATCTTAAATACCTTCACTACCACTGTAAATCCTACTGAAGGGATTGAAGATGTGGATGAAGAAGAGGAATTGGTGAAGTCCAAGTTTGAAAAGATTGATGAACAAGATGACATCCACACAGCCTATGCAAAGTTATACAAGGTCTCCAAAAGCATGAGAAATTGTATAGGTTGGCCACCAAAAAGCTTAGTGAAGTGGAGCTTGAACTAGAAGAAATTTCCACAAAGTTTGATGAAGCCAATCAGATCATTGAGCACTAAGATTTGAGAATAATTTCTTGGCTGAGAAGACCAAGAAGCTTGAGGTAGGATTGTTCCAAGTTAGAGCTCAGTTGGAAAGGACTTCAAGTGCAAAGCTTGATAAGATGCTTAATCTTCAGAAATTTGTTCCGATCGAACCAGTTTAGGGTATGATTTCTCTTCTCCTAGTATTGCTACTTCTAGTACTATTGTTTTTGTTCCTCCTGCTAATAATGTTGAACCTGAGAACAATGATGTTAAAATGAATTAGCTAGTGAGAACATAGACAAAGGTAAATCTATCTTAGGAGCACCCTCTAAGCTTGATAAGAAAGAGATTAAGAACCATAGGATAAGAAGGGAAATACTCAAAAGCCCAAATAGAAAAAGCAGCATTTATGTCATCGTTGTAGAGCAGCTGGACATACTCGACCTAATTGCTATAAGTGGTTAGCCACTCAACAGAGCAACATTATGATCTCATCAGGAAACTAGAATCAGCGTCCATCCTCCTTTGCTCCTCATGGAAATCTTCTCAAAGCCCTTATGTTCCTTTCGAACTTGAATGGTTTCAATTCTTACCCCTCACTGCCGGATCAAGGGTTTGCTAAACGGAAAGGTTCTTCCAAGGTGTGGAAGGAAAAAGGCTCCAAGTGATTCTGTCACTTTTTCTCTCTCTCCCTTTCTTGTTTTTGTTTTTGCATTACTTGTGTGTTTTGCTTTCGTATTTTGAGTTAGTCTAGTTTTATGCATTGTTTTGTTTAACATGTTTCTGTTTGTTTACTTTTCAGTTTTGATTTATTTTGTTTTTCATAAATTTTTTTTAAAAAAATTAGAAAAATACAAAAACAATGTGTGTTTGTGTACTTTGGTACTTGTGTACCTTGGATGGCCATTGAAACAAAATTTTCTAAACTTTGTATCTTTTGTAGCTTAGATGAGTATCTCTATGCACAACTAAGCAAGTTAGCTTTATGGCTTGTGTTTGTGATGAGTAGGATTAAGTAATCTCTTGTACTTAACACTCGTATCACTCTTTTTTACAAGAAGGACTAGAAAATCCTAAGAGAAAGGCATAAATAACCATCTTACCTCTGTTGCCCGCCAATCATGAAATGAAATTTGTATGCTTCGACATAGCAAAAGTGGAATGTCAAATGCTTAACATAATTGGATATTTCTTTTCTATCTCTTATATGCCCATGCATGGTTTGCTTAAAAGAAAAATATGCAAAGAATAACAAAAAGCAAAAAAAATTCAAAATACTTTATATATGATTGCAAGCGTGTATTCTAGGAGATGTGGGAGTTATAGGATGTACCTCGAAAGTTATAGTCTCCATCAAATAGTTACGATTGTGTATGAGTTAAAGTGATTTTCTTATATCTCAAATCATCATAGCATGTAGACACTTGTGCAATCTTGCGATGTTTTTCACACACAACACGCAATATTCTTTGCTACTTTTGATACATGTGCACGTACAATGTGATTTGGCCATCACAAGGAATACACGTGTTAATGTATGCTCACTAAACTGTCTTAACCTGTTTTTGAAATATAAATATGGTTAGGCTTGTTGTGTGTGTGTGTGTGTGTGTGTGTTTTGGATCTATGTGCATGACATTTTTTTTTTTAGAGATGATTTTAAGAGCTTAAAATGTTGTTTGGATCTTTGGTTGTGTAGCATGCTTGATTGCATTCATGTATGTGTTTTTCTCTTCTTGAAAAACTGTTTTTAAGCAATCTCGACAGCTATTGGACACCTCTCAATAGCTAGGCTATCTATCAAGCCCCTTTAGCTGCTTTTTATCGCATTCTTGATAGCTTCTCGATAGCTGCTTGATCCATTGAGAAACTTTTTGGATTCTCGATAGTTACCTCGATCCATTGAGATCCTTTAGTTGTGGACATCTCTCGACAGATTCTGGATAGCTCTTCGACAGATATACATGCATTTTTAATCCTTGATACCTCTCAACACCTCTTGATCTATCGAGAATTATGTTTTTCTATATATAAGATCCACGCAATTTTCTCTCATTTCTCCCCGATCTCTCTCGATAGAAAATCACTTTTCTCTCTCCTAAACACTTCTCACTCGACCTCTTCATCTTCCCTACTCATTCTTCGGTCTTTTCATTGCATTTTTCACAGGTATGATCTCTTTTCTAGCCTTTAATCATACATTTCATGCATTCTAACCTAGATTTTAGGATTTTTCAAAAAAATTTGGAGTTTTTTGAAATTGATGAAGTTTTGGTGAAATTGTTGGGTTAGGTTATGTTTATATGATCCTTAATTTCATGCATTGCATCACACGTGCATTATAACTATATTTTCATGCATTATAGATGTGTGCTATATATGTTGATTTACTGTGTGCTGTTAGGTTTGGATTGGGCTGAGCCCATCATGTTTTTAAGTTTGCATGTCACGTGCTCATGCATTTTTATGCATGCGTACCTTCATTTCTTTATGTTCTTATATATTGATTTGTTTGCTGCGTTTCTGTGTGTCTCTCTTTCTCCTTCTCTCTCTTTCTTTTGGTTAGTTGCATCATGGCACTTAAACGAAAATCCATTCTATCCTAGAACCCTCTTCGTTATGGGGCATCCTCTTCCTCTGACCCCACTTCTTCTTCTGCTCAGTTCCATGATGATAAAGCCCCAAAGGACTTTTCGGAGAACTTTTCTAGACGAGGCATTCATTCGGAACGCAAAGTCATCCTATCAGATTTCTCCGATACTAACCTTCCCACTGTCATCTACAGTAGGGGTTGGGAGTCACTGTGTGGCATCCTAGTGACATGCCCTTCCGTGATCATATAGGAGTTTTACTCCAACATGCACAGATTTGATTACTCTACACCCCAATTTTTCACTTGCATTTGGGGTATATGCATTGTAGTTACTCCGGATCTTATATCCAAGATACTATAAGTTCCTAGGGTAGTGCGTCCTGACTACTCTGGTTGCGATCGTCTGAGGACTGTGTCCAAAGACGAATTCTCGTCTCTCTTTTGTGAGACATCTTCATCTTAGGATGACCGTCAAAATATCCCTTGCTCGGGTTTTGCAAAAGATCCGAGATTCCTTAACATGGTGATGACATTCATTCTTCATCTCTTGTCTCACTATAACACTATCACAGAGCCTCGTGCTTAGTTTTTGTTGTCCTTCTTAAAGGACATTTCCATTGACTTCCCTTTTCCCTTCATCCTATCCCTTATAGATGTCTATAGGCATACGGCGACCCGTGATAAGCTCATTTTTCCTTTGGCTATCACAAGGATCATTTGCCATTTTTCTATCCCCTGTCCTGTGTCCAATCACTGCTTCGTTATGGGTGCCATTAACATCGCCACCATTAGATAGAGTAAGGCTTAGCTTCGCCCGAGGCAGACACGCTCCTTCATCTTCTACAGGTAGAGTGACTCTTGAGGCCATCATGGCACAACTTGTGTGCATGGATGCTTGCCTTAACACTCTCAGTGATGAGTTGTGTCAGGTGAACACCCATGTTGGTCGTATCACACGATGACAGGCTATCATGGGTGGTTTCACTGTTACTTCCTCTCTATTTCCACCGATTTCCAAGCATAAGAGTGATGATGGCTCCGACAATGATGATGCTGATAAGGATGATGGTGCTCGCTCACCCAGTGATGATAAGATGTCTACTTGATGTACTTACCCTTTGTCACTCGTGACAAAAAGGGGAAGTAGTTTTGGTATGAAAGTAATCATATACATAGGGGGAGGGTTAGCATAGGAGATTTTGTGATAGGGGGAGTGTCTATGAGGGATGTAGTGAGGACTTTTTGTATCTTTTCTTTTCTTTCTCTTTTAGATACATTATCTCTTGTACATTGGTCTTGTGACCATTTAGTGATAGCAAACTTTGTACTTATCTTTGATATATATATTTGATGATGTTGTTATCACATTTTACCTATCTCTCCATGTGTTATTTCTTTTCTCTCTTTATACATATGTTTTTTATTTAATGTATGCAATCTTATATTTCTGTTTCACTCTAAGATGCCTTGATGAGTTTTTTTTAAAGTGTTTCAGAAATAAAGGTTGTCAAAGTCTTCTTGCCAAAAACTCTCTTCTTGCAAAGTTTTTCAAGAGTTTATGTTAGGATAGATTTTATTGTAATTCAACAAGTGAGTAAGAGTTGAGTGATTTATGACTTCTCTCATATGTTCATCTGTTTGTTGTGGTTTTGTCATGGATTGCCAATGGGGGAGATTGTTAGGACATATGTGAATCATGTTAGGAACATATGTCAATATTTTATGTAATTGGCTAATCTTTTGATAAAATGCACTTTACTTGTAAGTCGGTAGATCTAGGATGTGTTTAATACTTCAAGGAACAAGGTTTCAAGTTCAAGTGTTAAAGTCATGCAAATTTGTCAAAAAAACAAGTGAAGAAGTGCTGGATTTTAACACTCGACAGCTAGTATCTATCGAGGTTTAAAAGTTGCTGAAGCCCGATGCTCGACAGCTATCTCGATAGATAAGCTATCTATCGAGGTTTATGAAAAATAGATTTTCAGCTTTGATTTTCATCCAATCCGTGTATATGTTTGGTGTCACGCCCCAAACCCGATACTCAGATTTGTGACCATGACCGGCATGCTAATACCAAGCCTAAACCTGATATTAACAAGAACCAACTTAACTTTTACAAAAACTTTTACAAAAGCTTCTGTCTTTCTGTCATTCTTGTTTCTTTTCTTCTTGATATAATTTTTTACTTGTCACTTGTCATTCAGAGCATCTACATTGTACTCAAAGTATAACAGAATCCACCAGTTTTTCAAATTCTCTACTTTTACATAATACATCTCTTAATACCTTAAGGTACAACTTTCATTAGATCCTAAAATACACAATACCACAAAACTAAACATCAAAATACTAATTTAGAATCTATACATACAAAAACTAAACTAGCTCCTTCCACAACTCGACTAAGGCTCCCTCTGCTCCAATTTAAAACCTCTTGACTGAAAAATAATAGGGTGAGCTGCGAAGCTCAGTAAAGGTAAGATATATGAGAATTCAATAAGGATGCATGTAAATCCATTCATTTCATTTTATAATTATTCAGATAGGAGAACATATTTTCATGCATAGTATTTTATACTATATATAATAATAACTTATACGCTTTTCATAAGAAAATAATTGTTCTCCTTTTTCTTATCAGAATAATACTATCGAAACCTTTCGAATTGAATTTCTTTCATTTCTTACAAAGTCACCATATATATTTTCATTACAAAATAATCATTTTAACTTAAAATCAGATAATCGGTAACTTTGTCTTTAACTAAAAGCATCTTGAAGAATGATAAAACTTTTCTTCATAAACTTCTTCTTGCAAAATATTATAACTTTCATAATCATAAAACTTAACGTTTCATAAAGAAAAACAAATATCTGATAACTTTTAATATCAACTTGTACTTTCATTAAAAACTTTATCCTTATAGCGCAACAGAACTTCAGAAACTTTTACTTTTAATGAACAACTTTCTTTTCATCAGAAACTTCTTCTTTTCATAAGAGCTTTTAATTTTTCATAATGCATTTAAACAAAATAATTCTCTCATGCTTAATAACATAATATAGCTGTTCATACATAACTTATTGGTTAGTCCATATCTGATAAGTCTGTACTTATTTGGGAGGCTTCTAGCACCACGGTGCTAGGCATCCAGCATTCCCCACAATGCCAGGTATTCCCGGGATTACATCATAATACATATCTTCCAACCATGGGGGTAGGTTGGCTTCCCCCAAGTTGGCCGTAACCAACAAGGGCGGGTACAGCAGAGCCAGTCCCACTTAATGGCCAATCATATAACGTTTTCCATGGAAAGCCAGTAATTAACCCCTACTGGCAGAGTTCAGATCACCAGAGAACATAACCCGAAAACGTTTCATACTTATACATCATACTGAATTTTCTTATTTTGCATAACGTTTCGTAATAAAAGCATTTCCATTGTTTTCTTCATCATGTCCGTAGAATTAATAATAGTATCAATATGCTTAAATCATATACATAAGTTTTCGAAAAAGCTCACGAACATATCTTTGTCTGATAATGCTTACATGTCATATCTCTAATCAAAAACATTTTAATGCATAATATACTTTAAAATAACCTCATGACTTACCAAATGCCCATATAACTTATCCCTTACCTGAAAGCAGAGGAACCGAGAGCCTAAAGTCGAAGGAGCTTAGACCTGACGACTGGTAACACCTAAACCAAAATCAAGGCTTGTTACTATCCATTATTCCTTAACATAAACTTACGCATTCATCTCAAAGCATATCTCTTAAATTTAAGGAAATCCTAATCCCACCTCAAAGAGGTTCCCACAAACACAAAATACATTCATCATACATCGTGATGTATCAATCATAGAGAAATCGACATTCTCATATTTATATCATATTTCCATAGGAGCTAACTTCATTTCAAAAGGTACTTTGAGATTAGGGCAATAATGCAAACATAAACATAAACTCTTTTAAGCATTCTCATGTAACCATAAACACTCGCATGGCAACATATGACACGTTGAACAAGACAACAACATGAAAATGCAGTAGAGTGATTTAGGACCCCTCCTTTGAGTTCTAAACCTTAAACCAAGTTATACCAAATTAATCTATGATTTAGACATATCAAATGATGAGCATAATAAATTATAGCTCAAATCACTCAACCTAACTTTAGAATTAAATCCTCAAAGTTAGGCATGTCCTTTACCGCTCACTGTTTTATTCCAGCAGCATATGCTTCAATTGTAAAATACAAATGGACTACCAAAACACATTCAATCATCATGAAATTCTACAGAGAAACTCCCCTGTATGTCTATTATATACCATAAAATTTTCGTGGTCAAAGCATAAAACCATAATTTATTAAAAATCATGCAAACCAACGTGTTCAATTCTGTCCTGGCAGAAACTCATGCAAATTAGAAATTAAATAATTATTTTTCTATTCATCCAAATGCTGTGAAACCACTTCCACAGCAACCATACGTGTCTTAGCTTTCATAGAAAATAATCCTAGCATCCAAATTCACTATATACAATTTAATACATAATTTTCTTGTTGTGAACACCAAATCTGTCACAGTGACAGCTTCAGCACATGTTCTTTCTAAAATCATCAACAAATAGAAATTGGCCTTCATATCACTTAGGTATTTTTATTACTATAATAAACATATTAAAATACCTAAATAAGCATCCAATAGACCAAATATCATCAAACTTTCAAGTCACTAAAACAGAATCATAAGTTCATCTTCTAAAGTCAAAACAGAGAATAAAGAAGGAAAATAAACAAAACAATTATACTATCAAAACACCCAAAAACATATGAGGTTTAATTTACTTACCCACACACTTTGAAGATGAAACCCTAGTGTTTAGGCTCTTAATTTCTTCTTAGAGAGAGTTGTCTAAGATTTTTGGTGTGAGAGTGAGGGAGAGATGCAGCCGTGTGAGAGCAAAGGAAGAAGAGAGAAAGAAGAAAAGAGCTGGACTTCTGGTTCAGCAAAAGAAAAGATAAGGAGAAGACTTTTGGGCAGCCGAAGAAGATAAAGAGGGTGGACTTGGGTGGCATACGTATCAAGCGAAGGGAGAAAATATCCAACCCACTTTTTTTTTTTCCCACTTTTCTTGCATTCACACTTACACATTTCTGATTTGTGTGTGTGTGCCCGTAGAAAATAGATGGGGAGATAGCTTCTTGGATGTTCTAGTGTCTTAAGAAAGTCAAGGAAGAAGTGAGATGGCTCTTGGTGATTGCATGGCCAAGTCTTGGGCTTTGGGGTTTGTCAAGATGCATGAAACTTTGGCTTTACTTGTGTTGAACTCTCATTGGTTGCATGGGAGTGGAATTTCTACTATCACAACTCATGCATCATATGCCTATTTATAACACCAACCATGCATCATACTAAATACATATATATATATATATATATATACATATATATATATATATACATATATATCTCAAAACTTAACCATTTAATATAGTTTGTACATACTTAGTATATTTTATAATACAAAAAAACCATTCCATTATTTATCATCTTTACAATTCTTATTCAAAGATATTATAAAATAATATATTTATTAAATACTCTTGAAAGTGGCTTAACATAATAATTAACCACTTAAACACATAATTAAATCATAAAATTGGGTCGGGGTGTTACATTTGGGCTTTCTTTTCTCAAAACCCTAAACATATATAAGGATTATTTCAAGGGCTGTCAAAGGGCGCACGAGTGTGAAGCAAAGTTGTGTTCAGTCAAATTGTGACCGAAGACAGAATTTGCCCTAGTTCATCTTTCTCTTGAAGAAGTTGCTGTGTTTGTACACCGTAGGGCTTTGTAACTAAGGAGCTTCGTGATCTTCATCGTGTAATGAACTGAAGAACTTTGTAACTGTTAGGATTGGTGCCCTTAGTGCCCTTAAATCCTATTGTAAGATGCTATGTATGATATTAAGTGTGACATTGTGTTAGACATTATGTATGACTTAATATTATGTTTAATAAATTTGTTTTATTAAAATCTGAAATAATGGCAACATGAATATTCGGACATTATCATATAGTCCATGAGATGCATAGTATGTGATTTATGTGAAGAGTCACAGAAGATATAAATCACAAGTTCTTTGTAAACTCAGAATTATAGTTCGTAGTCGGTGATGAAATTGGGCATTTCATCTGCGAAGACTATAACATATCAACTACGATGATTTGTCTTGATCATGGAAGTGGAGACTTCTAGTTGATGTGTTAATATGTTTTAAGAGTTAAGACATATTGAACTGGACCGCCATGAGATTTATTATTTGCATAAGGACTGTCAAATGAATAATAAATCTCATGACTTGTATTTGCATGAACTCTTAATCCTGAGAGAATAATGAACCTGATCATGAGGTGTAGGTTGCTTTGATATATCAGGAGTGAGATCTATATTTATGGTCAAAACCTCAGTATGTTGGACAGCCACATTAAGTGTTGATGGAACATGTATTCTCAAGATGGAATTCATAATCTCTTAATGGAGATATAAAATATTCCCTTGAGATAAGTTTAATGGGTTTGTTATTCAGAGAGTTAGGCCTAACCACTTTAGTAAGTAGTTACTAAAGTATATATTTATGGAATAGGATTTCATAAATATATAATGAATAACATTAAAGGATTAAACCGGGTACTCAAGGATTAAGATGTAGTAATTCACAAAGTGACAGTCTACATTATTGACTTTGTGTTACTACGAATATTTTATGAAGGGGTTGCATGTATAATAAAGTCTTGGGAAATAATATATAGATAAGACCTAGAGTGCAACTATATTTATATAGTGGTATTAAATATAGTTAATGGTAACTTTGGACTTGTCAAGAGTTGACAGAAAAGCCCAAGGCCGATTGGAGCTAGTGTCTTATTGGTCCCTTTTGGTCCCACTCCAAGCCACACACTTAAGCCCAATTGGTAAGGCCCAAAAGGCCAGCCCAATTAGATATATTGGTTAGATACAAAGGGAAAAACGTACAGAAACTTTTTGGTATGAAAAACATCATTGTAGTGGTGTGGAAGTGAGTTTTTGGTACTTACTAGTCATCCCTTTGTTACCAATTTGAGAGACCACACGTCTTGGGCGATTAGTGGAATTGGAGTGAAGATTAAAAGTATTCCTGAGTGCTTCAATCTTTGTTTTGAAATTCACCGCTTCAAGGTACGATCTCTTGTTCTCAAATTCTGAAATTTACTTTATGCATGTTATCAATATTGAATGAAGTAGATCCGTTCAAAACTTATTTTCCGCTGCACTTATCTTTAATTCCATCAAATGGTATCAGAGCGGTCTTCAATTTCGTATTGTTTAACATGTTTGTGAGTTTTAGAATTGGAGATGATAGTTTCATATTGTTAGAAGATTAAGTTTTTAATTTTCTGCATGTTGTTGAAACTATGATTTGATGAAAACTGAAATTGGTGTTATGATGTTGTTTAATTTTAAATTTAAGTATGTTAAATTCAATCTTAAGGCTATAACATCAATAGAATTCAGTTTTGACATTGATCTCTATCTATCATGTTCGTTTCCAAGATGTTTGTTCATGAAAACCCGTAGAAAACTGCCTTAGAAAATTTTTGGAAATTTGAGTTTCGCGATTTTCGATCAATCGAAAATCACTTTCGATCGATCGAAAGAGACAGTGATCAGACGCTTTAGAACGATAGTTTTTCGATTGCTAGTCGATCGATCGAAACTGTTTTTCGATTGATCGAAAGGCAATCGAGTATCAATCGAAAGTGTCAGATGATCAAGTTCGAATTTCTTAAATTTTTCGATCGATCGAGGGGCACTTTCGATCGATCGAAAGAAAGAAAATCAGAAATTTTTCTAAGTGTTTTCACATGTTGAAAAAGTAAGACAATGTGTAATTAAATTATGCATGTTTTTTTTTTAAAACTAAAAACCTTTCTTTTAAAACATCTAGTGGGAGAGAGATACAAGGGTTGGATCTCACGGCCTCCATTGTCGATTCATAGTAGTATGGAATAAATACTTTGTCTTTGCCTTGAGCTTAGCATTCCATGCGGAGAGTATTTATTTCATGGTCCTACAAGATTGAATTTCTTGGTTTATAGTGGTTTGATCATACACCTTGTCTTTGCCTTGAGCTTAGCATTCCAAGCGGAGGGTGTTTTGTATCATGGCACTACAAAATAAGCTTGTTAAGGGGATGAAATGTGGCTACACGTGATTCTAGACAGTGGTATACACTAGACTAAATATTATAGTATCCTCTATGCTGAGTTCTTACTATCATTATTTAGAGGCCAAATATATATAACGGCATATTATTAGTGTTTGATAAGAGTTATCATGATAGCACTAATGATGAGAATAGTTCTTAATCAATCATAGTATTTTATATTCACTCTATGCTGAGGGATATTGAATATGGGATTGGGTTGTCGTTGCATATATTATATTATGGTTTTATTAAGGTTCCATACTATATATTTATATGCTAAATTGATAATGTCCATTTTATTTATCATATTCATGTTTATTATTTTCAGATTTGAACATGGCATCTTTTAGCCCACTTGTAGCTATTCTTAATCAAAACAAACTGACTGGATCCAACTATGTTGACTGGAAAAGAAACTTGGATATAGTTCTTACTGCTGAAGAGCATAAGTATGTTCTTACTAAACCATGTCCTAACTTTCCTTCATTAGATGCTCCTCTTGAGGAAAAACAACGATATGATCGTTGGCAGAAATCTAATGGAATGGCCAAGTGCTACATCCTAGCATCTATCTCAAATGTTCTACAGCATCAAATGCAGGATGTAGAACTAGCTTCAGACATCATGTTAAGTCTGAAGGAGATGTTTGGTGAGCAAGGCCGTTCTGCAAGGCAAGAAACCATGAGGCAAATTTATAATACTAGAATGGCTGAAGGAAGTTCAGTGAGAGAGCATTGTCTTACAATGATCTCTAATCTGAACACATTGGAAGTTTTAGGTGCTGATATAGATGGAGAATCCCAAGTGGATATGATACTCCAGTCGCTACCAGAATCATTCAAGGAATTCAAACTGAACTATAATATGAATAAAAAGATTTATACCTTGTCTGAATTAATGAATGAATTGGTAGCGGCAGAAGGCATTCTTGGTACTTCCAATGTTGAAGCCAATGTTGGTGAAGCTTCTACTTCTCAACCTAAGTCGAAAGGCAAGGGTAAGAAGAAGAAGAAGAAGGACTTCACCAAACAAGAGGGTAAACAAATTGCCTTAGGGGTTGCTGATAAAGGAAAGAAGATCAAAGGAAAGTATTTCCATTGTGGTGAGAAAGGACATTGGAAGAGGAATTGTCCAGTATTCAAGGCTGCCAAGAATAAATGTATGAATGATACATTCCTTCTTGAAATATGTTTGGTACAGAATCCCACGGATTCCTAGTGTGTGGATTCAGGTTGTACTAATCATATCTGCAATTCTTTGCAGGGGTTTCAGGAGACCAGAAAGCTTAAAGAAGGGGAGTTGTTTCTTACTTTGGCTGATGGGAGCAGGATTCCAGTTGTAGCTATTGGTGTTTATAATTTATGTTTTCAATCTAGAGTTTTAATATTAGAAGACTGTTTGTATGTACCTAATGTACGTAGGAATTTAATTTCTGCTACTTACTTAGGTAAACAAGGATATTGTGTTATCCTGAAAGACAATGTTGTAATAAAGAAGGATAAAGTGTTTATCTGTTATGGCAATATTGTGGATGGTCTTTATATTTTAACTCCTGATAAGCATGAATTATATAATTCTGAATTAGATGCTAACTCTCATGTAAAATCATTAAAGAGAAAGTTTCCTTCTACTAATGATGCATATCTTTGGCACTTGCGTTTAGGTCATATTGATTCAAACAGAATTCAAAGACTGATCAAAGATGGACTTTTAGGGCCCATGGACTTTGATGAATTTCCAGTTTGTGAATCTTGTTTGGAAGGTAAAATGACCAAACGACCTTTTACTGCAAAAGGTAGAAGAGCCCAAGATTTGCTAGAGTTAGTGCATTCTGATGTTTGTGGTCCTATGTCAATCCAAGCAAGAGGTGGCTTTGAGTATTTCATCACTTTTACTGATGATTACTCAAGATATGGTTATGTGTACCTAATGAAACGGAAGTCCGAAGCCTTTGAAAAGTTCAAAGAGTTTAGGGCTGAAGTTGAGAATCAATTAGGTAAACACATAAAAGCCATTCGATCTGATCGAGGTGGTGAATACCTTTTTGGAGATTTCAAGGATTACTTAACTAAGAATGGGATTGTATCCCAATTGACTGCACCTGGAACTCCACAACAAAATGGTGTAGCAGAAAGAAGGAATAGGACTCTTTTAGATATGGTTAGGTCCATGATGAGTTATTCAACTCTACCTATTTCTTTTTGGGGGTATGCCTTAAACACAGCAATGTATCTTCTGAATTTAGTACCTTCGAAGTCTGTTCCTATAACACTTGTGGAATTGTGGAATGGGCGTAAGCCTAGTATGAGACATCTCCATATTTGGGGTTGTCCAGCACATGTGTTAAAAGGAAAGTCTGACAAGTTACAGTCTAAAACAGAAGTGGTTTTCTTTGTTGGGTATCCAAAAGGAACTGTTGGAGGTTTATTCTATAGTCATAAAGATAATAAAGTGTTTGTTAGCACAAATGCCAAATTCTTGGAAAATGACTATATGAATGATTACACTCCTAAAAGTAGAGTTGTTTTGGCTGAAATGAATGAATCTGTAAATGAACAACCTATAGATGAAACTAGGGATGATGTGGTTGTATTAGATACACCACAAGATACTACTCATGACATGTCTAGTACTCAGGTGCCTCGTTGTAGTGGGAGAATTGTTCGGCCTCCTATAAGATTCATAGGTTTGGGAGAAACTTATGAAGCTATCTCAGAAGAGGTTGAATCGGATCCCTACACATATGATGAAGCAATGAATGATATAGATGCACATCATTGGGTCCAAGCTATGAAATCTGAATTAGATTCCATGTATTCCAATCAAGTTTGGAATCTTGTAGAGGCGCCTAACGGCATTAAACCTGTTGATTGCAAATGGGTTTACAAGAGAAAGAGAGGGATAGATGGGAAGGTTGAAACCTTTAAAGCAAGGCTAGTGGCGAAAGGGTATACTCAAAAAGAAGGTATAGATTATGATGAAACCTTTTCTCCAGTAGCAATGCTTAAATCTATCAGAATTCTCTTATCCATTGCTGCTCATTATGATTATGAGATTTGGCAAATGGATGTCAAGACTGCATTTCTTAATGGCAATCTTGAAGAGGAAATCTATATGATGCAACCGGAAGATTTCATAGCAAAGAACCAAGAGCATATGGTATGCAAGTTGCAAAGGTCCATTTATGGACTTAAGCAAGCATCTCGGTCATGGAACATCAAATTTGATCAAGCAATCAAAACATTTGGTTTTGAACAAAATCCTGATGAACCATGTGTGTACAAAAGACATCAAGATAAAGTAGTAATGTTCCTAGTGCTTTATGTTGATGATATTCTACTCATTGGAAATGATGTAGGGGTAATGTCATCTGTAAAGGTTTGGTTGTCAAGCCAATTTGATATGAAGGACTTGGGTGAGGCTAACTTTATTCTAGGGATCAAGCTTTGGCGAGATCGCAAGAATAAGATGTTAGGCTTATCACAAGCTGGATATATAGATAAGGTTCTAGAACGGTTTAGCATGCAAAACTCCAAGAAAGGATTGCTTCCTTTCAGACATGGAGTTCCTCTGTCTGATGACCAAAGGCCTAAGACTCAAGAGGAAGTAGATATGATGAGACAAGTTCCTTATGCTTCTGCAGTAGGAAGTCTCATGTATGCCATGCTTTGTACTAGACCAGATATCTGCTATTCAGTTGGCATGGTCAGCCGATATCAATCAAATCCAGGACCAAAACATTGGCAAGCTGTAAAGCATATTCTCAAGTATCTACGAAGAACGAGAGATTATATGCTTGTTTACCGTTGTGAGGATTTGATTCCCATTGGCTATACGAATTCAGATTTTCAATCGGATCTAGATTTCAGAAAATCCACTTCAGGATGTGTTTTCACCTTGGGAGGTGGAGCCATAAGTTGGCGGAGTATTAAGCAATCTTGTATTGCGGACTCTACCATGGAAGCAGAATATGTTGCTGCTTGTGAAGCAGCAAAGGAAGCTGTATGGCTCAAGAAATTCCTTTCTGACCTTGGTGTAATAAGAATGGAGCAAGTTCCAATCACATTGTTTTGTGATAACAGTGGAGCAGTTGCACAATCTAAAGATCCAAGGAATCACAAGAAAGGAAAGCACATTGAGAGGAAGTACCATATCATTCGAGATATTGTTGCTCGTGGAGATGTGGTGGTAGCAAAGATTGAAAGTGCAAACAATCTAGCAGATCCATTTACCAAAGCCTTGCCTCAAAGGACTTTCGAGTCACATTTGGAGGGAATGGGAGTTAGATTAGTGCACAATAGTCTTTAGGGCAAGTGGGAGATTGTTAGGATTGGTGCCCTTAGTGGCCTTAAATCCTATTGTAAGATGCTATGTATGATATTAAGTGTGACATTGTGTTAGACATTATGTATGACTTAATATTATGTTTAATAAATTTGTTTTATTAAAATCTAAAATAATGGCAACATGAATATTCGGACATTATCATATAGTCCATGAGATGCATAGTATGTGATTTATGTGAAGAGTCACAGAAGATATAAATCACAAGTTCTTTGTAAACTCAGAATTATAGTTCGTAGTCGGTGATGAAATTGGGCATTTCATCTGCGAAGACTATAACATATCAACTACGATGATTTGTCTTGATCATGGAAGTGGAGACTTCTAGTTGATGTGTTAATATGTCTTAAGAGTTAAGACATATTGAACTAGACTGCCATGAGATTTATTATTTGCATAAGGACTGTCAAATGAATAATAAATCTCATGACTTGTATTTGCATGAACTCTTAATCCTGAGAGAATAATGAACCTGATCATGAGGTGTAGGTTGCTTTGATATATCAGGAGTGAGATCTATATTTATGGTCAAAACCTCAGTATGTTGGGCAGCCACATTAAGTGTTGATGGAACATGTATTCTCAAGATGGAATTCATAATCTCTTAATGGAGATATAAAATATTCCCTTGAGATAAGTTTAATGGGTTTGTTATTCAGAGAGTTAGGCCTAACCACTTTAGTAAGTAGTTACTAAAGTATATATTTATGGAATAGGATTTCATAAATATATAATGAATAACATTAAAGGATTAAACCGGGTACTCAAGGATTAAGATGTAGTAATTCACAAAGTGACAGTCTACATTATTGACTTTGTGTTACTACGAATATTTTATGAAGGGGTTGCATGTATAATAAAGTCTTGGGAAATAATATATAGATAAGACCTAGAGTGCAACTATATTTATATAGTGGTATTAAATATAGTTAATGGTAACTTTGGACTTGTCAAGAGTTGACAGAAAAGCCCAAGGCCCATTGGAGCTAGTGTCTTATTGGTCCCTTTTGGTCCCACTCCAAGCCACACACTTAAACCCAATTGGTAAGGCCCAAAAGGCCAGCCCAATTAGATATATTGGTTAGATACAAAGGGAAAAACGTACAGAAACTTTTTGGTATGAAAAACATCATTGTAGTGGTGTGGAAGTGAGTTTTTGGTACTCACTAGTCATCCCTTTGGTACTCACTAGTCATCCCTTTGTTACCAATTTGAGAGACCACACATCTTGGGCGATTAGTGGAATTGGAGTGAAGATTAAAAGTATTCCTGAGTGCTTCAATCTTTGTTTTGAAATTCACCGCTTCAAGGTACGATCTCTTGTTCTCAAATTCTGAAATTTACTTTATGCATGTTATCAATATTGAATGAAGTAGATCCGTTCAAAACTTATTTTCCGCTGCACTTATCTTTAATTCCATCAGTAACCAAATTCTTTCTTAAGTTGGTGAGTAAGCCGTGTACTGAGATCCGCGCATCGAATTGGTTAGTCATGTACTAGGAGCTGTGCATTAAAAAGGAGAGATTGTCACTACAGAACAAGTCCAATTAGGTATTGGGGTAAGGTTTCAACTGTAAGTTGGTATAAGGTACTGGGATTCCTTTACTTGTAACCGCTTGTTGTGATAATAGTGAATTCTCGAGAGTGGTGACCTTAAAATCACCCGGTGGGTTTTTGCCGTGTAGGTTTTCCCCATTCGTAAACAAATCACCGTGTCAATTTAATTTCTGCTACATTATAGTTAATTGGTGATTTGTTTATACTACCACACGTATTGCATGGCAATTGAATTAATTAATTAACTTGGCTACTTAATTTGTTAATTCATCACAAGGGGTCAATACATTTTTGGCCTATCACAAATCAGATTTTTGTGGGGACGAATTTTAAGGTCTTGGAACATCTTTTCTAGGCAGTTTTCTCTCTCTTTTCTCTACATCTCTCCCCCAAAAACACATCAAAAACCTTTGATTCTTCTCCTTTCTCAACAATCAAGAGGTAGTGTTCATGCACTCTTTTTTCTCTCCCTGGTCTTAGGACCTTGGACTTGAGGTTTAAAGGGTGTAGATGTAGGTTTTAGCTACAATCTACACCCTGTGCTTTATCTTGCTTTATAATATGCTTTATTGCTTTTTCTAGCATGTTCTTTGCTTTATCTTGTTTCCTAGCATGTCTACTTGCTTTTTACCATGTTTTAATTCTTAGATGATGTTGGCCTAGCCTTCTTGGGATAGGATATGCCTAAATATTGTGTTTGTGCTTAGATCCATATGCCTTTATGCCTTTTTTGCATGCTTATGCTTAGATCCACGTGTTTATGTGCTCCTTGCCATGTTTTTACTCAAATCTACATCTTTGTGTGCTTCTTGCCATGTTCATGTGTCCAGATCTACATGTTGGTTGCTATGCACATCAACAATAGGCCTCTTCAAGCCTAATAGCTCTGCCAACCTCTTACGGTAGTGGGATCAAGTTAGTGGTCGATAAACCCAACTCACAGGGGTAGGAAGAGAAAGAAAGTGATCTTACTCCTCCAAAGCAGGGACCAAGTCCACATCCCCAATGGTGATGCACCTCAAAGCAGGATCCCAACAAGTAACTATGGCCTCTAGTAAGTGCCAATCTAGAGGAGTACAAAAGAGTGAAGTGGCATCTCCAAGGAACTGTTGAATGTAAGCCCGATCCTTGGAAGAGAATGAAGTCCACCATCTCTTGAGCTCCCTCTCATGAAAAGTCTCCTGCTCAAGCTTCACCACAGTATCATAAGTCTTGAGCCCAAGAACATCTATGCTTAGATCTGAAAGAAGCTAGTGTTCTAATGCAAATCCGAGCAGAAAAGCATAGAAAAATAATGTCTCTAAAGGTTTTTAGTGAAGAAAAAAGGTAGGATAAGACCCCTAAAATTGCAGACTAAAATGTGGAAGGTCTGGAGGGCACCCAGGCCTTTATGCACGCTTCCCGAGGTTGGTGCACATTATGTGGCCAGCACACCTTGGGACACGAGATAGGGCTTTTCAACACCCCCCCCCCCTAAGCACAAACCCACATATATTATGAGCTTAAATATAAAGGATGAAGGGTTTTGGACAACTCTAAAGCGAAGATTCCCTTTGTTTTTGCACTAATAGTGGTGCGTAGTAGGTTCAATAGCAAAACCGGTCCCTCAAGAGATTTTTCACACAACCAAGACTACACAAAGCCTACACTAGGGCAGTTTATTTTTGCGTGTCTTGTTTGGCATCCCAGAATATCTTGAACCTCATTTTTGAAACACAGTTCAGCTTTCGGTTTAGCCCCCGTCATCAAGACATGTAATGGGATAGTGCCAAGGACATTCTCGGTCGTTGATAACAATCCATCCAGCATGGTATGAAGGTAGCGAAAGTCATTTCCCACATGTAATTCCTCAAAGGAACCTTTCTCGAAGCATCGGTCAGTTTAGTTGATAACTAAGTCAATCAATGCAATCAGCTGCATGGTAAGTCCAAAATCTCATTTGGAAAATCCATGATTATCATCAGGGTTGTCAAGAAACCCGTATCGTCCAGTGCAATTCTAATCTCGCTTCAAGTCGATTGATCAGTTTAGAACCACGAAAAACCCTACACTAGGCAGTTTATTTTGAGCGATTCAATCCATTTTCTGCTAATCAATATGCTTAAGAACAGGTCCATCTCGCCAGGAATCTTTCCTCTCATGTCGAGAACTGCATAAAACCTATACTAGGGCAGTTTCATTTCATGCGGTCTCTCCTTTTCCATATCCTTAGCGGGTCAGTCAGTATTAGAATTTATCAGTAAACCTGTGAAAGTATGATGCGATGCAAATGAAACAATGCGTGGATAACAACAGTGGTACCACTGGCTCTTCAATGCTAAAGCCCTACTAGAATCATACATAAGAGCCTACCAACAGGCAATATCTAGAATCATACATATAAGGCCTACCAAGAGACAATGTTCATACATACATCAGGAGCCTACCAAGAGGCGATATCAAAAATCATACATTCGAGCCTATCGAGAGGCGATATCAAGAAATATACATCTAAGGCCTACCAAGAGGCAATGTTCACACATACATCAAGAGCCTATCAAGGGGCGATAACATACATCAAGGCTCACAATGGGGTAATATAATACATACATGTCTAAAGCCTACCAAGAGGCAATATAAAAATACAATCCAGGCCTACCAAGAGGCAATCCAATAGATACATGTCTGGCCTACCAAGGGGCAATGTTTACAAAATGTAAGAAAGATGAAACATGCCCACACAGGGGCTACATCATAATGGTACAACAATACATGGCTGGCCTAAGGAGAGTCATCATATCTAACAGTATCGCTCACAAAATGCTCGGCGCCGCTGCCATTGGCATCATCACCTACAGAAGGACCGACTCGATCCACCGAAGAACCTGGGGCATATCTCAGAACCTAAAATGATGCTTGATCTGGTATAGGGCCTCGTGCCCAGTCATCCAAGGGGATAAATCCACAACTACTAGCTGGTCTTAGAGGAACAGGCATATACTTTGATTTATGTCATCGAATAGAAGGATCTTTACCAGGAATATGTGGTGCAAAAGGTGTAGACACCGCATTTTATACCCCTTACGACTCGGGACCCCAATCCCCTGTGATGCTCGAATTCTAAGGCTCAAGGCCAGTTTAGAGCCCAATTAGATATCAAATTGACTTGGGGAGTGTTAAAATGGAAAATATAGCCTTTTAAATGAGCAAAAATCTATTTTTGGAAATAAAATGACCAAAGAGGTCTTAGGCCTGCGTACGCGGGTCACGGCTTGCGTATGCAATCTAAAGCATGCGTACGTAGGCACATTCTTGAGTATGTAGCTAGGGTTTCAAAAGCATAAGAAATTAAAGTTTTCTACAACAATGGCTGAGGTTTGGAATGAATCCCACATCATTTGGGAGCCATTACAAACCCCATTTTTTCAACTATAAAAAGCCCTACATGGTACATAACACCTTAGGGTTGGGTGATCTTGAGTACCTAATACCTTCCCAAGAGCATACCTAAACTCCGAACCCATTTCTTTGGTAGTAAGATCAAAAGGTCCTTCCTCGAAGGGACGCTATATATATGATTCCTAGAACATTGCAAAAACTAGGTGGCGTCTCCCCCTTTTGTGTCCACAGGAGGTACAGGAATCCTATGCCCCCTCATCTTGCCAATCAAAATGCCAATGTACCCACGAAGCATGCATGTCTCTCTATTACAACGACATGGGCCTCCCTCTCTCTTTGCCATCGATCCCTCTCTCAAGCTAGTGACCTGGCAATCTCCTCCTGCACATACCCATCTCTAGTGGCGGCTGCGCCTTCAAGTTCCCTCACCCTAACCTGTAGGGTATCTATATGTAACCTCAAGCAGGCCTCTGAAGCCTATCAAGCTCGTGGTATGCTTCCAAGCACTTTGCCACCACTCATAGGACAATCATCGACGATAGGTCCGGCCAAGGACTATAGAAACCAGGTGACATAATCAATATCCTCTATAACAAAACCCTCGAAGGAACCTGTCTCATAATCAGGGTCATCCAAAATCATCGCAAAACAAGAAAGCTCACAAGGTGGGTCCCTGGGTACTCTAAAAATCAGCATGACCTAATGGAAGGTCCTCTCAGCCAAGAAGAACTCCCAGCTCAATAAAGCCCAAAACCAATGCCGTAAACGCGACTCAGCCATAGTAGGGGTGACCTTATAACTAGCAAATATCCACCCATCATAGGGGTTGTTGAGTATCTCGCCCCAAGTGACACAATCCAATCACTGATGGTGGATAACTGTATTAAAACAACTTTGGTGATCGTGCAGAGGGACCAGGCATATGCCCTAGGATATATTGTCAAAGACAAGCTAGAATACTATGGACGCAGGGCCAGGATGTGCTCATAAGCCCATAACGTCAAAATCTGCCAACAACCTTCGAGGATCCTGAAGTCGTGTCGCAAAGCATACCTCAGGAAAGCGATAAAGAACCCATAAGAAAGGGATCCCCATTCATAGGCCCCTATATCTAACACTACTCTCATGGCTCCCAGTAACTCGTAAGTCAGCACCAACTAGTTGTTGCCGAATAGGCAACTACAGATGAAATAGAAGAAGAACCGCCTAAGAGCAATGTCGTCCAGCTCTGCACCTAAAGGTCTGTTCATCTTTAGCCACTCCATGCAAATTTGAGGCTTTTCAGTAGGCCCAAAGTATCATCTCGTCACCTAGGTAAGGGGATAGCGGATGCCCAAATGCTTGCTTACGATGTCAAAGTCCACAAACTCGGTCAAGACCGGATACTCACTGAATCTAAGGCCCAAGATGGCCGTCCAGTCAATCGGAAGGAAGGACTGTATACTCCCCACAACTCAAATGAAAGTTGCCAGTCAATGGGTGGTATCGCTACACCAAAATCTCCGTTATTGCGTGTCTCATGGAATAGGCCGAGGTCCTCAAGAAGTCCTCGAAGCTCTACTCAATCAAAAATGCGTGGTAGTGCACATTAGTCCTAGAGTGAAACAGGCAGATAAGGAATGAGGACCAGGCTCCCTAACCGTAAGTCCTGTCAGCAGTCTACACTCGAAATCAGAAAAGCTACCAGTTAGCATGCATATCTACATATCCAGAATTGACAAGTGGAAGAGAAAAAAGGAACATACCTAACCCTTCTAAGCTTGAGCGGAAGGATGCCTCTTTAGATCATACTGAAGATGGGTATCATCAATGCCATCATTAACCTCTACAATGTAGGCCTCAGCCCAGGCCTGACAAGGCGGAAATCTCAGCCTATGACTATAGCGCCTCGGAGCGACTGGACCCAACTCGAACATGTCATCGGCCTCCAAATCTACATCTATATCGAACATGAGCTCATCCTCTAGCTCTATGCCCCTCAAGCCCTCTCCCTCCTTAGTCTGAGGAAACTGCGAAGAACTGCTAGCTGAACCAATACTAGACTAGGATGAAGCACTGGCCGTCTCTATTGAGCGTCGACCCTTGGTACAATGCACAATGGGCACACCGCTAGAGGAAGCAATGTCATCACCTCCTCGATCAAGGTGACTCTGAAGAATTCGAGCCACTTGCTCACTGGTTGAAATGGTGTCATCGTCGCTACTAGACGAATCCCCTCGGGATGAAACAATGGCAGGAGCCTTCCCATGATCTCATCTGGATCTTACCCATCGACATATAATCTGCAAAAGCAAATTCAGATTTAATCAATAAGCCCAAATCAAATGGCAATGTAAGTAAACAGGTAAGTATGTCTAACCCTACTACCTAATGCATATCATGCAAGCTCATACAAAGAAGTCATGTTTCCTAAAAATGTCAAAGTTTCCAAACTACTCCTCTCCAAGATTCAAATTCGGCCACGCCCATTCATCTCTCCGAGATTTCGATTTGGCCACGTCAGTCTAATCCTATGCTTTCTCGTTGGAATTTTGATTTGGCCACGACCATCTAATCCTTTGCTCTCTCCATGATTTCAATTCAGCTACATTCGTCTAATCCAATGCTCTCTCCAAGATTTCAATTCAACCATGACCATTTAATCCTATGTTCTCTCTGGGATTTCATATCGGCCACGACCATCTAGTCCTATACTCTCTCCAGGATTTCAATTCAACCACGACCGTCTAATCCTCTCTCCAAGATTTCAATTCGGCCACGACCATCTAATCCTATGCTCTCTCCAAGATTTCGATTCAGCTACAATCGTCTAATCCTATGTTCTCTCCAAGATTTCGATTCGGCCACATCCATCTAATCCTATGCTCTTTCCAGGATTTCGATTCGGCCAAGACCGTCTAATCCTATGCTCTCTTCGGGATTTCGATTCGGCCATACTCTCTTCGGGATTTCGATTTGACCATGCTCTCTTTGGGATTTCAATTTGGCTACAATGGTCTAATCCTATGCTCTCTTCAGGATTTCAATTCGGCCATGACCGTCTAATCCTATGCTGTCTTCAGGATTTCTATTCAACCATGACCATCTAATCTTATGCTCACTTACCAAAATTTTGATTCGGCCACGATCGTCTAATCCTATGCTTTTACTGGGATTTCGATTCAGCCATGACCGTCTAATCCTATGCTCTCTCCAAGATTTTGATTCGTCCACGACCGTCTAATCCTATGCTTTCTCCAAGATTTTGATTTAGCCATAACAAGAAGGCGAAGTCAAGAAACCTTAAGGAAGGAGATCTAATCCTAAAGATACTTAGGGATGAAACTTTCGATCCAAGGAGAAAGATGAAGCCAAGATGGTCAGGACCTTTTGTTATCAAAAAGATTATGTCAGGAGGCATTACAAGAATTACTGACTTGGATGAAGAAGAGATGCTCCGCCCAATCAACATTAACAGGCTCCGAAAATATAACCTTTGAAAAAAAAAAAAAAAAAAAAAAAAAAAAAAAAAAAAAAAAAACCCTGTTAAGTTGATAACCCGAAAAGGCGGCTTAGGCAAAAATTAAGGCAAAGAAACCCCACTAGGTTGAAAACCCAAAAGAGAAATCTAGGAAAAAATTAGGGAAAAAGACCATGGGCATGGCAAAAATTCCCACAAGGACGCCATGGGCAAAAATTACATGACACAGGAAAGAGAAAAGAAAAAAAAAAAAAAAAAAAGAAAGAAAAATAAAGACAATAAGCAAAGATAATAAAATGGTTGATTCTCTCATTGCTCAAATTGAAAGATGATAAATTGTTTTCATAGGGGATTTGGAATATTCAAGTCCTTTATTAACTCAAATGAAAAGACATGGAATCATAAAGTGCAGAAAAGTAAAATATGGGGCATATCAAGATAGTCACTCGATCCTCTTCCTTTTGTTGGATTCCTTGTGATCATTCTCTTCCCTATGGATTGCTCTCATATCAGTGGATAACCAATTCTTGTATCCCAAAGTTGGATGGAGAAACTAAGGAAAATGAATGTCCCTATTCATCGCCCTTCAAGGCCAAGTCTCGTGTATTCTACCGAAGACACTCTCAATGAATGCTAAAATATGATAAGAACCATTGCCGCAAGGTACCCTTTGACTGTCACCAAATTGTCATGCAATACGACATGTAGGATAATAAAAGCAGTGGCAAAGCCCAACCAAAGGTATACAGTTCTCCTTGAAACCACAACAAGTCATGGTCTCGATGCGCCACCATTCTACCACCCATTGGATGTCCATAGAAGTAAAATGCTTCAAGAGCTCAGTAAGCTTGGCAGGATCCATCTCTTTGTCTTTGAGCTTGCAATCATGATAATGCTTTGGTTGGTACCAATTAGATGGAACGACGGGAGGATGAATTAGCTTGAGCTTCTCACACAACCATATCTGAGGGAGAGAAAAAGAGAGCATGAGGGTTGAGTGGAAAAAAGAGAGATAAAAAAAAAGAAAAAAAAAAGAAAAAAGAAAGAGAAATATTCAAAGACGATATAAAGAGCCTTGATGGGTTGAAAATCGAAAGGCAATCCAAGAAAAATTGGTGGAATGTTGCTAGGTTAAGAGAACCTAAGCAAAAATCAGGGATCATACTTGAAGAAGAAGAGGGCTCCCTGCAATAATGTTGCTTCCTCCCTGTGCACAACATCCAAACCATTGAGGGTTTTACCTAAGATAATGGCTATTGGGCTCCCACTCCCTAAATTCTTAACCACATGAGGAATTCCAGGATCCACACGAGGTGTTTCATGCACCAAGAAGAACCTTGCAAGAATGCAAAGGTAAAAAGCTTTGAAATGATAAGAGAAGTACTTGAAAACCATGGAGACATTCAACTTGTCAGACTTGCACCATCTCTTGGCCATGGCTGGATGAACCCCTAAAAGTTGATGAGCTAGGTCAAACAAAAATCTTCCTCAAAAGTGGGAAGATTGATAGCACCGAGATCGTGCTCCCCCATGATTGCACCAAATTCCTCAAGAGTGGGGCATAACTCCACACCGTTGAATTGGAAAACATGTTAAGTAGGAATCCAAAACTCAATGGCTGCACACAGAAGAGGCTCATCCACTTTGATTTTGTAAAGTTGTAATTTACAACTATGTTTTGTTGGCTTTTATTCCGTGCCAAATTTGATTGTAATTATGTTCAATCGTTTAAAACCCTGTATTTGTTGTGGGATTTGTTGTAAGGGTTGTGTGATAGGGAGAGTGTTGAAGACTCAAGCATTTGAAGAATTGAAGGATTCTCGCGGGTATCTCGCGACCAAGCATCCCGCGAAGTGAATCATGTGCATGGCACATGCTGGAATGCGAAGAGTCAGGCCAGGTGGAGACAACTGTGTCTCGCGAGTATCTCGCGGGTAAGGCCTTCTCGCGAGACACCCGCGAGGCAAGCTGTTCTGCCAGCCTGTACTTTTTGAGTCACACCTTTTGCACCTCTCCTACATATACCATCATTACCCACAATTGTTGAGGAATGCTTCAGAGAGAAAACCCTAGCCAAACACATTGGTAATTAGAGATTGTCTTCCCCACCTTTCTCTATACAATTGCTTGTGGTATCTCCTTAACCCTTCCCTCTCCATTATCCATATCTTTGAGAGGTTGATAGCCCAAAACACTTACCACACTTTTGAGAGTGCTGAGTGACGTTTTGGTGCTGCTGGGAAGCATTGGAAGGAGCCTTGAATGGCAGATGCAACATGGAGCTTGTTGCGGGATCAGGATAACTAAGACAAGACACGGTTCCGAGAAGCCTTGTTGGAGTAGGAGCTTGGAGGGCGGCAGAGAGGTTTTTCGCCGAGTTCTTCGGTTTCCTCTTCGATAACACGTCTCGGTGTTATTTGTGTTTGCATCCTTCTTCCCTACTCTTGTTCATTTCATTTTTACTGCTGAGTTGCTTTAAATATGGATTAGAGTAGTGGTATTGCTTATACGCTTGTGTTTACACTATTCCGCACTTGTCATTAAGTTAGTGTAAAATCAACCAAGCCGTAATTTTAATTTGGGGGTCTAAACCGCTCGTGTGTTTTCAACACATTTTTGAGCTTTCAATTGGTATCAGAGCGGGTACACTTGCTGAGGTTTAATTACCTAAGTGTGATCCTTGACCTCTTGGTGCTGTTTGGATAGTGTCTTTGTTAAAATCAACATGAAGGGAAGCAAAGATGTTTGTGATAAAGACTCTGTCAGTAATTCTGAATACTGTTCTAGTAATGTGTTTTTAGAGCTTTTTAAGTCAAAGAAACATGCTAGAATTTTCTGTCACATGCTGAGATCACTAGTTCATAGAAACCATGATATTCATAATAGCTTGTGTGAGTCAAAGGCTTTAGTCTATAAATATAAGAAAAGAAATAAACACTTGTGTGATGAACTTGATCATCTAAGAGGAAAACTTCACTCATCCTTGAACGAAATAAAAGAAAAAGAGCCCTGCTTCGAGGGTCAAGAGTGTCTCTCTCATGCTTGTCTTTTTGTTCATACCGCTTTGAAAGTTTTTAATTCATGTTTGTGGTACCTTGACAGCGGTTGTTCAAAGCATATGACTGGAGATAAGTCTTTGTTCAAAACACTTAAAGAGAAGGAAGATGGTTTTGTGACGTTTGGAGATGGTAGTCACTCACAAGTTCTTGGAAAGGGAACGGTGGACATTTCGGGACTGCCACTGCTGAATGACGTGTTGTATATTAAGGGATTGAAGGTGAACTTGCTGAGTATTACTCAAATCTGTGATGATGACTTCTTAGTTCAATTCTCCAAGAAAGGATGTCTAATCTTGAATGAAGAAGGTGTTAAAATTCTGAAGGGGCTTAGAACCACCGACAATTGTTATGGGGTCATTCCCAAACCAAGCATAGCAGGTCGGAGTGCCCGGGTAGATCTCTTGGAGTTGTGGCATTAACGACTTGGACATGCCAATTATAAACAAGTGGCCAAAGTCTCGAAGCTTGAAGCAGTGGTTGGTTTACCAAAGTTTGGGAAAATTGAGAAGAATATTTGTGGTTCATGTCAATTAGGAAAACAGACAAAGTCAGGCCATCCGAAAGTGAATGTGATTGCAACCTCTCGCCCTTTAGAGTTACTGCATGTGGATCTCATGGGTCCAACAAAAACAGAAAGCATGGGTGGAAAACGGTATATTATGGTGGTGGTCGACGATTTCTCAAGGTATTCTTGGGTGGACTTTCTTAGGGACAAATCAGAGGCATGTGACAAGATGAAGAAATTGTGCAAGAGGCTGATTAATGAAAAAGGAGTACCTATTGTCAAGATCAGGAGTGACCACGGGAAGGAGTTTGAAAATGCGAAGTTTGATGAATTTTGCAATAAACAAGGCATCAAGAAAGAATTTTCAGCCCCAAGGACTCCACAACAAAATGGAGTAGTAGAAAGGAAGAACCGAGTGATTCAAGAAATGGCTCGAGTAATGTTACTAAACAAAAACCTTCCACAGAAATTTTGGGCCGAAGCGGTGAATACGTCATGTCACATTGGGAATAGGATCTACTTCCGAGCTGGAACGAAGAAGACATCCTATGAAATTTGGAGAGAAAAGAAACCGAAGGTAAAATACTTTCGTGTCTTTGGAAGCAAATGCTACATTCTTAATGACAGAGAGAACCCGGAAAAATTCGATGCCAAGAGTGATGAAGGGATCTTTCTAGGCTACTCTTTAAACAGCCGAGCGTATAAAGTGTTCAACAAACGCACCAAGACTGTGATGGAGTCAATAAATGTGGTTATCGATGACACCATAACTGAAAGGAATGTTGATGAGGGTGAAGGATCTGACCATAAGAAGGGGGATGGTGAGGACAACATGTCACAAGCTGATGATATTGAGAAAGGATCACCGGAAAAAGAGACCACACCCACCATACCAAGAAGGGAGACTAGATTAGCACAAGGGCCTCCTAGTCCTCTTACCCCTCCGGAAGTTCAACCTCCAATCTCTCGAGATGAAGAACCTTCTACCTCCAAGAGATCGTCATCAAGGGTAAGTCTCAATCATCCATCCAGTAACATCATTGGTGATGTCAATGAAGGACTTCGGTTGAGAAAAGGACCAAAATACAGTGCAAATCATGTGACATACAATTGCTACCTTGCTCAATTCGAACCTAAGAAGGTAGAGGAAGCCCTTAATGATGAGAACTGGATAGAGTCTATGCATCAAGAGCTACATCAGTTTGTTAGAAATGATGTATGGGAATTGGTTCCAAGGCCCAAAGATACTCATGTGATCGGCACCAAGTGGATCTTCAAGAACAAAACTGATAAAGACGGTGAGGTTGTTCGAAACAAGTCCAGGCTGGTAGCTCAAGGATATACCCAAGTGGAAGGCATAGATTTTGATGATTCGTTTGCACCAGTAGCAAGACTAGAGTCGATTCGAATTCTATTGTCCATAGCTTGTGTTATGGATTTCAAACTATACCACATGGATGTGAAAAGTGCATTTCTGAATGGGTTTCTAACTGAAGAAGTTTCATTGAACAACCAAAGGGATTTCAAGATCCTCATTTTCCAGATCATGTACTGAGGCTGAAAAAGGCACTGTATGGGTTAAAGCAAGCACCAAGAGCATGGTATGATCGTCTCACAACATACTTGTTGGATCGTGGATTCATAAGAGGTCAAGCTGATCGAACGTTGTTTGTAAAGAGAGACGAGAAGTCGCTCCTGGTTGCTCAGGTATATGTGGACGACATTGTGTTTGGCTCTACAATTGATCATTTGGCTCTTGAATTCTCCGAAGAAATGAAAAAGGAGTTTGAAATGAGTATGGTGGGGGAACTGACCTATTTCCTAGGACTTCAAGTGAAGCAACGGAAAGATGGGATATTCATATCTCAAGAAAAGTACGCCAAAAATCTCGTTAAAAGATTTGGTCTAGACTCTAAGAAGCACACCTCCACCCCAATGAGCTCCTCGTCAAAGCTAAGTAGGGATGCTGCAGGTGTAGAAGTGGATCCAACACTCTATCGGAGCATGATAGGAAGTCTCTTATATCTCACTGCTAGCAGACCAGACATTGCCTTCAGTGTAGGCGTATGTGCGCGATTCCAGGCAGCCCCCAAAGAGACACATTTAACAGCAGTCAAAAGAATCATCCGATACATAAATGGGACATCTGATTATGGAATTTGGTACTCAAGAGATTCAAATGAATGCCTAGTCGGATATTCTGATGCTGATTGGGCCGGTTGTGTTGATGATAGGAAGAGCACCTCCGGTGGGTGTTTCTATCTTGGGAACAACTTGGTGTCATGGATGAGTAAAAAGCAAAATTCAGTCTCTCTATCGACAGCCGAAGCTGAATACATTGCTGCTGCAAGTGCTTGTGCTCAATTACTGTGGATGAAGAAGCTCCTTCATGATTATGGAATCACTCAAGACACGATGTGTGTATATTGTGATAACACAAGCGCCATAAATTTGTCAAAAAATCTAGTTCAACACTCGAAATCAAAGCATATCGAAATCCGGTATCATTTTATTCGAGACTTGGTGGATGAAAAGATTGTGTACTCGGAGTTTATCAACACTGACAATCAGAAGGCAGACATATTCACAAAACCTCTCGATGGCCCGAAGTTTGAATCTTTGAGTAAGACCATCGGTGTCGGTATCATTCCTTGAACTCTATCTCTTGTGTGAACCTACACTGCTCTTGGTTGCAAATTTGTTGTTATGGTTTCACATATTCTGTTTTAGATGTTTCTGTTTTCTTTTTTGGTCCACATTTATCTGTTGATCTTATTTTTTTCTGTTTTGGGTGTGTTTCAAAAATTCAAAAACCCATAAAAATTGAAAAATCTCTAAAAGTTTGATCACTTGTTTTGTGCATATCTCATGTGAGTTTGGCCTAGTACTTTCGTACTTATGGCATAGTGCATTTACGATCTTCGCTTGTTTCGTATGCACTCTTTTCTATGTGGAAGAAATCTTGAAAACTATGTGTGACTGTTGTAAATAGATCTTCAAGCTTGTCATGAATGATTGGTCAATAGTCTTGTTGGTCTTGATACTTGCTTAGACTTGTGTCTATATCTCTTCCCACTTTATTTTTATGTTTATGTAAAAAGAGCTCACCAATTGTAAATCTCAAAATGAAAAGAGATATTGAGCTGCAAAAGCCTGTCGCACATACTAGTATTTGACTAGGAAAAAGGGAAAGCGACTCGTTTAATGTAAACTTTATGATGCTCAAAAAGCCAAAGGTTTATCATCAATGTTAAAATATCATAAATTTCAAGCACCTATCTCAAAATGAGATGTTCTGTCCATACAAAATAAAATGGACCAATTGTTATGCTTTATGTAGAAGCCAAATGAAAAGCTTCTAAGTTATGTTTTCAATGTGTGGGAGGTCATATATACTCATTTCTATAATGGAGATAGTCCACTTGATTTCGTATCAGTTGTGTATGACTCGTGTGAATTGATCACTGAAGCTTCGCTCTGGTCTAAGGACTATTTCACATGTGATACTCACACACAACACACAAGTCTTTGATTCAATCAATGCTTAT
Source organism: Quercus glauca (assembly GCA_023736055.1). Lineage (NCBI taxonomy): Eukaryota > Viridiplantae > Streptophyta > Magnoliopsida > Fagales > Fagaceae > Quercus > Quercus glauca. The sequence continues at coordinate 52,602,735 of CM043316.1, forward strand.
CTCATTTGTGTGATTGTATACGTCCAAATGTGATGTGTATGCCCATGAACTTGTTGATCAAATCCAAAAAGATTTTTGTGAGTTTTATTTGTTTTTGAAAGTGATTTTAGACTTTCTTGTGTTTCTTTTTGGTCAAAATGCATTTTGTGTATTTTTCATCAAAAACTGGTTCAGGGGTTGTTTCGCGAGAATCTCGCGACTAAGAAGCTTCTCGCGAAAAAGTTTGAGGGAAATATTTTTTCTTTCTTGTCACTCAGAGAATTTCGCGACTGTCTCGCGACCAACAGCTTCTCGCGAAATGCTGTTGGGCAAAAACTGGATTTTTCTCAAAATCAGACAGAGAATTTCGCGACTACCTCGCGACTGTTTCGCGACTTAAAGCTTCTCGCGAAAAGTTTGTGCTTCAGTGGCCCCTTTCGCGGCTGTCTCGCGACTGTGTCGCTACTCCCTAACCCGCGAAAATCGCGTGTTTTCAGTTTTTATATAACTGATGTGACAGTTTTTCAAAACTCAAAAACTTCCCTCACTCAACCTCCCTTATAACCATTTTCGACCAAATACATTATTCCATCAAAATCCTTTCAAATCAAGCATATTTCCTGCATTTTCTCTCACAAGGTATGTTCTCTATACCATTGTTCTCATATTTTCGCTTAGATTTTGCAGATTTTTGTTTAGGGTTTTGAAAAATTGGAAGTTTCACATATTTGGGTTGGGTTTCAAAATTGGGTGAAATTTTGTCAAATCTTTTGATTGGGCCTTGTTCCATTTGTTGTTTGTGCCTTTGTGTTGGCCCCTTGTGGCGTTTTAAAGTGTATTTATGCCTGGTTTCACCATGTTCATGCATTTTTTATGTCATATTTGAATTTGTGCATGTTTAGTGTTCGATAAAATGTCCGGGTGACATTTTTGTGCCTATTTGAAATCAAGTGATTTCAATCTGTGGATTCTCACTTCTTTGACCAATTTTCACTCCATTTGGTCATTGAGTGTGTGTTTCTTACACTTTACTCATTCTGAATGCCCAATTACTTAGCTTTATGCACTGTGTGTATGTTTATTCTCATACACGGCTCTACCTTTGTTTTAAACTAACTTGAATCTAATCAAGCTCTGTGCTATGTTTTGTGTGCTGTGCATGTGTTCCCTGGTATTTTTGGGTGTTCTTTTGAACAGATGTCTCCGTTCAAGACTTCAGCTGTGAAAGGTGGCAGCAACAAAGGGAAAGAACCAATCATCGATGTTGATGAAGATTCCCCGAGACCAAAGAGAGCTCGTGCTTCAACTGGAATCTTTGATCCTAGCTTGTTTCGCTCTCATGCTGCTTTTGAATCCTATAAAAATCTCTTCCGAGATGCTCCTTTGTTGGTTGAAAGAGCTGTTGATCAGTCATCTCTTTTGGATACACAAATTCCCACTTGGTTCGCCACAAAAGACTGGAATTTTCTTCTCTCAGATCTTGACGATGCATATGAGAACATGGTGAAAGAGTTCTATGCAAATGCTGTTGTTGAAGGAGAAATGATCAAGTGCTGGGTTAGAGGAAAGCGGTTCTCAATTACTCCAGTTTATCTTTCTGAAATTCTTCACATCAACCGACCCATACTTCCGATCCCACCTGTATATGATGAGTTGGTTCCATCTGAGGGCACGCTTCGAAGAGCATTAGGAGCTAATTTGGAATTCTCTTCCAGCAGATCATCAATCAATGTGGCCTCACTTTCTCTAGAATTAAGGCTTCTATCAATGATCATGTGCAACAATCTCTATCCGTTGTTAAGCACAGGTTATATTAACCTTAGACGAGCATTATTTCTTCATGATCTGGTATCTGATGAGGAAATTGATGTATGCTCCCACATCTTCCACATCTTGGCTAAAACGGTGAACCGCACTGCCTCAAGGAATTGCATTCCCTTTGGTCGTCTTATTTCTCGGATTTTAAAACTCAAAGGTGTGCGTCCCTCTGCTGATGAGCGCCCTTTTCCTAGGCTAAGTCCAATTAATGGTCGTACTCTTCAAGCAAGTATGAGCCATACCAAGAAGAATGTCAAGCAAGAACATCATGCTCCCGCAGGAAGCTCGAGTTCTACCTCTCATTCCTATGATGAAAAGTTTGACACCATCATGGTTGCCCTTCAAGATCTTAGCACCAAACTTTCAGGACTTACTCAGATCATGTACTGCCAACACTCCCGTCTTGATAAACAATTAACCTCTCTTGAAACTCAGATGGATGAAATTCAGAGGAAGCTAGAAGAGAATGACAACTAGCTATTCCATGACAAAAAGGGGGAGATGATGTTAGTGACAGGGGGAGTAGTGATAGGGGGAGAAGCAGCAGCAAGAAGTCTAGTTTCCATGTCTTCTCTATGTTTATGTTTATTTACTGCTTTTACCCGGTCTTTTGGTTTAAAGCTTTGATACTATGTGCCTATATCATATTATACTCAGTAGTATTTTCAGTTAATTTTGTGTTTTTTTTCTATGCTTTGTGGCATATGTGCTTTGTGGCATTTTCTTGTACCCATGTTGCTTTTGTAAGCTTTTAGGGTCTGTCTCATGCATTGTTTATAGGTCTTTATGGTTTGTGCCATGCATTTGCTATACCATGCTTATGCAACCTTGATGCATGTTTGCTTGTAGTTCAATGTCATGCATTTTTTCTTCAAGTACATCACTCTTGTGCCCTAGTAGGATTGTTCCTAGATGCAAATACTTCGTGTATTTCGCATTGGTTGAGTGTTGGAGTTGCAAATGATTCTCTTTAAATGAGCTTATCATCTTGCATCTCCAGATGTTCATTTCATGTGTGAATGAGCATAGTAATTGCTTGTGTATAGTGATTACTTGTTTGATCTTGCCATGATCTAGTGTTTCTATTTCATTTAGCTTGATCTTGTTATTATTGCTCCATATGCATTTCAAGTTTTCTACATACAATGATATTATTGTGTTATTGTGTTTCAGGAGATACTTGTTCATATGTTCAATAGCTTATCAGAATCTAGAATTAGGTGTGAGTGAGTTTTGCCTTTGTTCCCAAACTCACGTTTAAGTCTAGAGTCTGTTTTAGGGTTTTGTCACGGAATAGCCAAAGGGGGAGATTGTAAAGTTGTAATTTACAACTATGTTTTGTTGGCTTTTATTCCGTGCCAAATTTGATTGTAATTATGTTCAATCGTTTAAAACCCTGTATTTGTTGTGGGATTTGTTGTAAGGGTTGTGTGATAGGGAGAGTGTTGAAGACTCAAGCATTTGAAGAATTGAAGGATTCTCGCGGGTATCTCGCGACCAAGCATCCCGCGAAGTGAATCATGTGCATGGCACATGCTGGAATGCGAAGAGTCAGGCCAGGTGGAGACAACTATGTCTCGCGAGTATCTCGCAGGTAAGGCCTTCCCGCGAGACACCCGCGAGGCAAGCTGTTCTGCCAACCTGTACTTTTTGAGTCACACCTTTTGCACCTCTCCTACATATACCATCATTACCCACAATTGTTGAGGAATTCTTCAGAGAGAAAACCCTAGCCAAACACATTGGTAATTAGAGATTGTCTTCCCCACCTTTCTCTATACAATTGCTTGTGGTATCTCCTCAACCCTTTCCTCTCCATTATCCATATCTTTGAGAGGTTGATAGCCCAAAACACTTACCACACCTTTGAGAGTGCTGAGTGACGTTTTGGTGCTGCTGGGAAGCATTGGAAGGAGCCTTGAATGGCAGATGCAACATGGAGCTTGTTGCGGGATCCGGATAACTAAGACAAGACACGGTTCCGAGAAGCCTTGTTGGAGTAGGAGCTTGGAGGGCTTAGGTACATCGGGTAGACTAGGCTTGGAGGGTCTTTTGCTAATCCATGTATCCCAACTGATTGTCTAGTGGATCGATTTCCGCTTGGAGGGCGGCGGAGAGGTTTTTCGCCGAGTTCTTCGGTTTCCTTTTCGATAACACGTCTCGGTGTTATTTGTGTTTGCATCCTTCTTCCCTACTCTTGTTCATTTCATTTTTACTGCTGAGTTGCTTTAAATATGGATTAGAGTAGTGGTATTGCTTATACGCTTGTGTTTACACTATTCCGCACTTGTCATTAAGTTAGTGTAAAATCAACCAAGCCGTAATTTTAATTTGGGGGTCTAAACTGCTCGTGTGTTTTCAACACATTTTTGAGCTTTCAGATTTGATGAAAGAAGGAAATATAAGAGAGACTAAGAGGGATAAGAGCATCCATGAAATTGAGATTAAGCTTGTTAATCCACATGGATACCTCCAAAGAAGTGAATTCTACCATTGGGAACCTTATAGAATGGTTCCAGAGGTTAAAGCACGTTTTATGAAGGTTTGGAAGCCTCTCACACCTGTTTTATAGTGGAAAAAGTCAAGTAGGGTTTTTCTGCTTGGCGGCATGCATACGCATGGTCCTGAATGCATACGCACGGTTAAAGCCCACACAAGCATAGGCGTGTACGCGTACGCATGACCACTACGGTTTTGAATTCCCTTTCCTATTTGGAGTGTGACTTCTACACCAAGACTTCTCTAATGATTCCTATGGCCTAAGGGATTGCTCAAGATAGATTTGAACACAGAATTTCATTCATCAAAGAAAAAAAGAGAGAAAAGCAAGACAATTTGCATACATATCCAAATCTCCCATGAGTTGTAAATAAGTACATGTCCTAAAATAAAAGCAGAATTATAAAGATGTTCTTAAATACAACCCAATGTCTCAAATAAAATCTAAGTGCAAAAGATATATGCTAAAAAAGAAAAAAGAAAAAAGAAGAAATTGGAAATATGTCTATATGTCTATCTGTCTGTTTGTCTGTATGCCTAATTGTAGGAATCACCATCGGTAATGCCTCTTCCTCATTCGAGTACTTGGGGTCTCCTCTAGATCATCATCATCATTCAGTTGGGCATACCCACCAAGCCCATTGATCTGTCTAGAATACTCAGTCACCTCTAAGTTGAGGTTCCTAGCAAGCCAGACTAGCTCCTCATGATCAGTTAAAGTGGGCTGAATTTGAAAAATTGACAATGTTATGACAAGCCTAAGGGATGAAAATTAGAAAGTGCAAAGGATAAGGATAAAGAGAACTCACGGCTTGTGTGCCCTGAGGAAAAGGATAACCCATTATTGTAACACCCTAACCTAATTGCATAATTAAATTACGGGTTTATATATATATATATATATATATAGTATTATCTTAATTACTCTAAGTGCTTAAAGCTTTTCTTTTGTAATATTATAAAACACAAATGCTCTTTTAATGTTATCGAAAGAAGTTTATAAAGGTAAGGGCTTATATGTAAAGTTATATTATTGTTTGGGCTTTTCTAGAAATATAAGCTTATAAGGGGTGAAAAGTATAAATGCCAAAAGTTGAAAAAGTAGGTTGTGATCTTTTCTTTCCCTAGCATTACACGTACCCCCACCCCAAAGTCACTTCCCTTATCTTTTCTTTTGCTGTACCAAAAGCTTCTTGCTTCATCTCTTTTGCTCTTTCTTTTCTTTTTCCTTTGCTCTTACACGGCTGCATCTCTCTCTCACTCTCTCACCGAAAATCATAGACATCTCTCTCTAAAGAAGAAACTGAAAGAGTAACACTAAAGTTTTAGCTTCAAATTTTGTGGGTAAGTAAATAAAACTTCAGCTGATTGTGGGTATTTTAATGGCGTGATTGTTTTGTTTATTTTCCCTTCTTTATTCTCTAATCTTATTTTGGAAGTTTGACTTGTGATTCTATTTCAATAATTTGAAATTTTGATGATATTATGGTCTATTGGATGCTTATTAAGGTATTTTAATATATATAATATAGGTATAAAAATACCTAAATGAAATGAAGGCCAATTGCTATTAGTTGATGATTTTGGTAAGAACATGTGCTAAAGCTGTCACTGTGACAAATTTGGTGTTTACAACAAGAAAAATATGTATTAAATCATATTCTATGAATTAGGATGCTAGGGGTAGTTTTTATGAATCTTAAGACGCGTATGGTTGTTATGGAAGTGGTCTCATAGCATTTGGATGAATAGAAAAATAATGGTTTAATTTCTAAATTGCAAGAAATTCTGACAGGACAGATTTGAGCATGCTGCCTTGTATGATTTTTAATAAATCATGGTTTTATTCTTTGACTCCAAAATTTTTATGGTATATACTAGAAATCCAGGGGAGTATTTTTATAAAATTACATGACATTTGGATGTGTATGGACAGCCCATTCGTATTTTACAAATGGGGCATTTGCTGCTGAAATGAGCAGTAAACAGTGTTGGATAACTGACTTTGTGGATTTAATTTTGAAGTTAGGGTGAATGTTTTGAGCTATAATTTAATATTCTTATCTTTTGGTATGTCTAGATCATAGATGAATTTTTATGCCTTGGTTTCTATATGTTTTGGTATGTAAATTTGTTTGATGAATGTACCTTATTTTTGGGGAAACTTTATGTGATGGGAATTAAGATTTTCTTGAGTTTAAGAGTTAGGTTGTAATTGAGTATAAGTTTCTATACTTAGGAAGAGTTTGTTAGTAATAAGTTTTGGTATTTCATTTAGGTGATGAGAATGAGAACATGGACACTTGAGCTCCTCTTGTACAATCTCTCGCGTCTTTTGATTTCAGGTAAGGTATATGTGACATGTGCGTTTGATAAGTATTAAAATTGTTTAGAAAACTATTATGCATTAAAACCTTTTAATTAGAGATATTACATATAAGCACAATTTAAGTAAAATATATGTTCGTGAGTTGTTCAATCTTATATACATGATAATTTTTAGCATATTGATGCTATTATTTATATCACGAACATAATGTTTAAGAATGAAGTGGATATGCTACTATTGTGAAACATTTATGTAAAAGCAAAGTTATTAGAAAAATATAGTTTTCAGTTATTCCATTGTTATAATCTGAACTCAGCCAGTAGGGGTTATAGTACTGGTATTTCCATGGAGATTCTGATTGGCCATTAAAAGTGGGACTGGCTCTGCTGTACCCGCTCTTGTTGGTGACGGCCAACTTATGGAGGATGCTAACCTACTCCCATGGTTAAAGATATGTATTACGATATGATCCCGTAATTACCTGGCATTGTGGGGGGATGTTGGATGCCTGGCACTCTGTGCTAGAAACCTTCCAAAGTTGTGACAGACTTACAATTGGACTGACTAATACGTATTATAAATGAGCTATTAAACTATTTGGAAATTAAAAGAAAAGTATGATGATAAGAAAGATATGTTGAATGTGTTATAAGTCTGATGAGAAGTTTACGATAAGGTATTTTATAGTCTTTTTAAAGATAAAGTTACTGAATTATGTTTATATTCCTTATTATGTCATTTTGTTATTATTTGAAAGAAAAATGAAGTATTTCCATCTAAAAGCTCGTAAGTTATTTTAAGAACAATATGAACAATATGAAGGCTTTTTATCAAAGCTAGCATATCCATAAAATATTTGGTTTACATGCATTCTTATTAAAGGCCCATGGAGCGTAAAACCTTACTGGGTTTCGCAGCTCACCCTATTATATTTCAGTGCACAAGTTCTTCCTGGAAGCAGCAAGAGTATTAGATGTGGCAAGGATTTCGTGATTCTCATTTGTTAGAATGTATAGTTAGTTTTTTGTTGTATAGTAGTTTAGCTCTTTTGTTGTATAGGAGGAATCAAGATGTACTTGATCCCTGAGCATAGATGTAATTCTGAATCTTAGTTGGTTTTGAACCCCAGTTGTATGCCTTTAGGGTTAGGTTTGTAATAAAAGTTTTGCTAAACGTTTAGCTATGTAATATTTACATGAACACCTGAAGTTTCAGCCAAGTGGTATTCTTGCAAAGTTCAAATGAGATGAAGTTCAAGGTTTTCATCATTTTTTGTATATTATGGTTTTTATGTATGAAAATAAGCAAGAATTCAAGAAACAAATTCTTGATAAGCACATTCAGATTAAGTTGGTTCGTGTTAGTATTGAGGTAAACTTGATATTAACATGCTGGTCATGCTCTAAATTCTGAAATACAGGTTTGGGTCATGACAATTATATTAGGGTTACGCCCCATAGGACGGTCCCGAGCAAACCTATTAGGACCATAAGTGTTGACTGACCAAAGCAACAGGGCCACTAGTAGCTAGACCAACCACACCCTGAAATGTTTATCACATTTGAGTATCACCACATTACAGGATATGTAAGATAAAGAGAAAGAAAGAAAGAAGAAAAAAAAAAAAAAAGAAAGAAGGTAAATACCCTAATGGAAAAGGGGACATAAGGCGACCCTCACTGAACTCATCATAGTCCAGATCACCTAAGAGCTGCTTGGCATAGGCAATGCCTCCCCTCTAAAGCTAGTACTCAGCATCAGTCATAGAGAATAGGGCAAGTGATGTGCATTGATAATAGCTTAATTTTGCATATTTATATCATTATTAGAAAGTATTATCATACTTATTTTGAGTTAATTCAAGCATTTTATATTTGGTTTTGGAATAATGCTGAATAATCAATTTTGTGCTTTATTAAATTTTATTGCGTGAATTTGTCTTTTGTAGGAAAATGGAATTAAATAAGTTGATTTGTGCAAAGAAGAAAGCTAGTGGACTTTACTTTTATAAGGGCCATGATGAAGTTAAAGAAGGCCAACCCAATTAAATTTAAGTCCAATTGGAGTAAGGAATCAAAGAAAATTTGCATTGAATCCAAGTCCAATTCGGATTAGGATTCTAGCCTGCACATCAGTTAGTATTTTTGACATAAAGTTTGGCTCAGATGTCCAATCACAATGATTCAAGTTGGGCTGGAAAGTTGACTTAAAGGGCTACAACTTTGTAATTTACAAAAAGTCTGAATTCTGAAGTTAAATGGGCCAAAATCATTGGTTAAGTGAAGCCTAAAAATTTGAGATTTTTTCCAAACGGGAATTCAACTTGTAATAGGATTCCTTGACCTATTTAAAGGCTCTTTAGGGAAAAATTCAGAGGATGGCTGGGGGCTGAACATATAGGTCACAGCTACCTCTTTGGTTTTCTTCCATGACAGTTAGTTTTAATAATTTGTCTAGTTTTATACCTAGTATTTTATTTGTGTTTTCTTTCAATTACTATGAGTAGCTAAATTTATAATTAGGGTTGAGGATGAAACCTTGTTAAGGATTATCAGTATTGTTTATGTGATTTGATTTTTCCCACAATAGTTGTTCTTTAAAGATTTAAATTGTTCTTATTTCATATCAATTGTCTAAAATTGGATTCTAGATATGAGTTCAATCATGTTTTTCTCATGATTTAGGATTTGTCTTAATTAATTGAATGCTTGGTTTATTTTTTCTTGATTTTAAAATTGGATATCTCTTGTGATTTGTTTGACTACGGATATAATTGATGATTTGATTTTATACCTAGGAAGCAAAGAAAAGCATGCTTTTGATTTTTAATTAGAAGTTTTAATGATAATATTTTCCATGGTAGCAAGATTGATTTCTAAATTATCATGTAGTGGTTGGGAAAAATTAATGATCGTAAATATATGCTGATTTGAATTAACAAGGCAGATTCCAAAACCTTAATTTCTATCTCTAGATTGTTTACATCTCTTTATTGCTTTATATTATATCTTTGCTTAGTTTAATTATTTGCTTACTTTATTTAATTTCAAACAACCAATTTTTATTAAACTAGATTAGGATTAATTTGGTTAAGATTTAATTAATTTTCCTATGTTCATTCAAGTCCCTGTGGGTTTGACTTCGTTCTTGCTAAACTATACTTCGGTACGGTTTGTGCACTTGCGAGTACTTTAAAATTTCACAACAGCAAGCATGAATTCAAGAGGATCCATCTGAACCTAAGTTGCATCCTCACCCACCAGTTGACAAGAAGCTCGCTCAGCTAAGTATAGAACCGTCAAACCAACACCTTCCAGGAGTTAGGAGGTCTTAAAGGAAACGATGGCTACCACCTCTAGGTTTGGGTCAGCAACGGGAGGAAGCCCTGCTCAAGGTCCCTAAACAATCTGCAAAGACACTTATGATTAGAAAGAAATTTTGAAACATGTAATGATGACTGAACAAGAAGATTTCTTTTTACTCACCGAGTTGGAGGTAAGGCTGTTGAGATGAGCCCGGATTAAAGGGAATACCCTCAAGTCCACATCCCCACAACAAGAGACAAGGCCATAGGACAAGGCCCAACACTGCAAGAGAAAGAGAACACAAATACAATTTGCAAAATGATAGTTTGCAAGAAAGAGCACAGATATAGTTTGCAAGAAAGAGCACAGATACAGTTTGCAAGATGATAGTTTGTAAGAAAAGAGCATGGTAACAATTTGCAAGATGATAGTTTGTAAGAAAAAGAAATGGATATAGTTTGCAAGAGCATGAAATGCAGTTTGTAAACCTAGATGACATGTGAAACATATACAATTTGCAAGAATATGAAGTACAATTTGTGAAACTACATGAGAAAAGGAAAAGAATCTAAGCTTAAGGAGCTTCCAAGGCCTCACTAGCTGGCGTAAAGTCTCCCGGCTGAGTGTATCCATGACTGAATAGAGGTAGGCAAGGAAAGTATGGCCCCATTTCACATCTAGAGCTTGCTCAAAATCACGGAAGAGAGCTAGCCACCTCAAAGACACCATATGGCCTCCATTGGCAAAGAGATATGCCCCTAGCTAATACAACAAAATGCCTTAGCCATTCGAGCACAATAATCAGGAGTCGCCTAAGAAAAAGGCTTGTAGTCCCTCTCCAGATCAAAGTAGTGAATGCATTCACTAGCGTAGGCATGCTGTGGACGCCCAAATTTTTCCTGGCCCTAGGGGTCATTGCACATTGGGTCTTTGGTGACGTGACTCTTGTATGATTGTGTTTCTAGGGTGGGGAGTATGTGTGCGACTCCTTTTTTCTTATTTTTATTTTAGGAGTTGCCACCAACCATTAGTTTTGTATTAGGTGTGATTGGTCACCTAGATGTCTAATTTATTTTAAGTGGCCTAATTAACTAAACCAAATTTTAAAGGTTCATTAATTAAGGTAAACCAAAAGTCTTTGAACCAAAAATCTAAAATTCGAAAGTTTGGTTAAGTGTGGGGAAGGTGTTAGGCACCCCACAATGCCTATCCAAAGATAGTACATCATTTTAATTTATTCCAAACGTTAACTTTTTATGAAGAAATGAAATACTTCGCATTTTGATTTTTTTAAAAAGATTTTTGCAAAAAATATACATATATACATGTGAGTAAATATTAACGTATAATTATCATGTGAATAATAACTCCAACAATATATATACAATCAAAACATGTAAAATGTATAAATAGGTAACATGTGAGAGGGAGCATTCAAGTATACTATACAATAACATGTAAGTATTTATTTATTAATTATATAGCTAGCATGCGAATACTAAAAACTATACAAAACAAGTACAAGGTAATGAAAAGAGATGGTTGGAGGAATAACACATTGTTGTCATCCACCATTTTCTCATTTTTTGTTCATGCAAAAAGATGACAAAAAGAAACGTGGTCAGTGCCAAGAATTGTTAGGAGCAATGTAAGCTTATAGGGTGTTCAAAGACTCAAGAAGTTAGCCTTGAACACAAATCCGCAAACTACCACTATTCTAAGAAAAAGCTTGAAAATAAAAGCTACAACATTAACTTTATTATCTTGCAAGAGCATATTTGTAGAAAACATTTTTTCTTACGTGGTAAAAGTGTTTCATGAAATTTTTTTTTTTTTTTTGAAAACACGTAACTGTCGTTTAAAAAAAATATAAAAAAATAAAAAACAATTTTGAAATATTTGAGAAATGCCTTTGAAAACTTTTTTTTTTTAATTTTGAAAATACTTTGGAAAATTTTTTTTGAAATATTTTTTTTATTTACCTCTTTTTTTTTTTTAATTTTTCAGCCCCTTTTTTAAAAAACAGATTTTTTTTTTTTTTAAGTTCTCGGGAAAAAAAAAAACAGTAGAAAACAGATTTTTAGTTTTGAAAAACAGTTTTTTTTTTTTTAAAACAAAAGATTTGTATTTTTTTTAATAAAAACATTATATAAAAAAAAAAAACAGTTTTGGGAAAAAAAAGATTTTTATTCTTTAAAACAGTTTTTTGGAAAAGCAGATTTTTTATTAGGAAAACAGTTTTTTTTTTTAATTAGAAAAAGAAGATTTTTTTTTTTTTTTTTTTTTTTTTTTTTTTTTTGTAAAACACTGCTTTTAAAACGGTAAAGAAAAAGCTTTGAAAAACTTTTTTTTATATAAAAGTTTCGGGTTTCCCCCTTTTAAAAAAAATATATTTTTCTTTAAAAAAAAAAAGACATTTTGAAAACTATTTTTTTTGAAAACCTTATCTTTAGAGAAAGAGGTGAAGAAGATAAAAAAGAAAACATTTTCTTAGAATAGGGTATAGGGGAAATGTTTAACCAAGTGTTTTTATTTTATGGCACATTATTAACAAGAAAAGCAAAGTGACAACAATAAAATAAAGTGCAGAAAAAGAAATAGTTTGAAATTTAAATGACAAGATTGTAAAGACTTAGAATTTAAATGGCATAAAGGTAAAGACTTAAAATTTAAATGGCATAAAAGTAAAGACTTGAAATATTGTAAAGTTGATTAAAAAAAGGTTTTTATTTTTTATTTCTCCCTTAATTAGATTCTAATTTCTTTCAAGCCTTATGGATCCTTCAACATAAAGAAATGGGAGTTCTTACGCCATCACCATTCTCATGTGACATACATAAATTGTGCTCTAATGGAGGTTTAAAACCATTTAAGGGAGATATTAGAAAATCTTTTTTTTAGGTGTCCAGATATAGTGTGTGTGCGCGCGTGTGTGTCTATATATATAAGTGCAATAAAATAAAGGGGGATGGGGATGTGCAAGAAATTAAATGGGATTGCAAGAAATTTAAAGGGGGATGGAGATGTGCAAGAAAATAAATGGGATGACAAGACATTTAAAGGGGACAGGGATGTGCAAGAAAATAAATGGGATAAAAAGAAATTAAAAGGAAATAAGTAAAACCCTAGATGCATAGGTGGGATGGGATTTCTTCCCTCTAAGGGTACATCCCATTCATAGCCTAGGAGATGATCCAATACACATCTAGGATATCCAACATAATAATAATAATCAACAATAACAATATTGAAATAAAAGGTTAGATACAAGCACCATATATATAAGAACATAATAAACATAAAGCAATTATGTACGCAAACAAAGTAAAGAAAATATTATATATATATATATATATATATATATATATATATATATGAAAAGATGATTACAATGATAGAAGGAATGGGATGGGTTTAGTTATTAAGAAACTAACCCATCCCAAAAAAAAACCTTACCCACAATGGTTACAACAAAAATGATGAGGCTTTTTGTATAGGCTTTCCTAGAGAGAGAGAGAGAGAGAGAGAGAGAGAGAGAGAGAGAGAGAGAGAGAGAGAGAGAGAGAGAGAGAGAGAGTTTTTTTTTTTTTTTTCTAAGGTATTTTGGGATTTTTCATTTTTTATCCCTATTTTTCTCATACAATTTTCTACCTTTTCTATATATTTTTCCAAAATTGGGGGGTGGGGGGGGGGGGGGGTATTTATAGGAGAATGTGAAGAATAGGGGGCTAGCATTAGTGTATCAGGATAAACTAGCGCTAGCCGGCCCTTCAAAAAGGTGGCTAGCATTGGTGTATCCCGATACACCAATGCTAGCCTCCCCTCTTATCTGCCACGTCATCAGCCTTTTTGTCTTTTTCTTATTTCTGGCATGATCTTCGCAAGGCTATTTGGAGGCCTTTCTCTTCGAATTTTATATGCAAGGAAAGCTCTGGCTGATTAGTTCCAATGGTCCTAGCCTTGTTCAATTTGGAGCTACAGTCTTCAAGATATCATGCTCGGAAGGAAGGTGACACAATGCTAAAAAATTCTGGACATTTTTTCTTGAAAAGTTCATATCTTCCAATCCAAAGAAAATATTGTTGAGCCATTTTGTTGAAAATTAGCTAAGACCTTTTTCTTCAAGATGGTCTAGCCCGCTCGTTCCAGTTCTTGCCCAATTAGTACAGTGTATTGCGCGAAGTCGAGTTAAAAACTGTTAGTTTTCCTGAAAAATACAGTGAAGAATTTATTAGGGTTTCAATATTTTTGTGATATCTTATCCGTTTTATCTTTGATTTTGGCCCATAAAATATCATTTTGAAGAAGCAAATATGACCTATGAGACAGTCCAAAATTCAACACAATCTAACAGTCGAATCAAAAAGTCAACTTTTTTACCATCCCTAGTTAGGGTTTTGATCTGATTTTCTGTAAAATAGGTTTTTCAAATGTTATGACTTTTTTATTCACCATTTAAATATGTTGTATTTATTTTTACTCTTTTTGACTTTGAAATTTATGATTTTGCACATTCTTTAATTTTTTTTGGAATTTTTGGTCTTTGTTTTGACGCGTGAATCTGGGCCGGACAAAATACGGTATTGACATACACCCTAAAGCCTAGCTAGATGCCCGAGTCACTCTCCAAGTTAATGATGGGTCCGTCAGATCTCAAGCCGGTCATCCGGTGGAAGTCGTGAGAAGTCACGGTCATCTCCCTCCTAACAATATGGAATGTGTGGGATGTGTATCACCATCTCTCAACAAGTGTCTACACCAGTATGCTGCTGGCTACGTCCTTAGGAAGTAGACGCATGAGTGGCCCAAAGCCGACAGCGTTCACCAAGGCCCTTGTCTTGGCCCTCAAAGTCTCATACCATGCAAATAAATGATTGGCACTACCCCTACTCGAGTAAGGCCGTAAACCCTGTAAAAGACCATAAACAAGAGAATAAGAATCATTTTGGACAAAAAATAAGTGAAAATAAATCAAACTATTCAAAAAGTTATGATTTTGAACCTCAATATGCGTACAGATGGCCTATGTATGTGTACGCATGCATCCATATGAACTTATGAACATGACCCCGTACGCATAGAGCTTGAACACATACGCATATAGCTTGAACACGTACACATACTATTGGGAAAACATATGAAAAATACAGTTTTGTATCTCATACAAAAACACGTAGCGGAAATAAACGGATCTACTTCATTCATGTGAGATAATATGCAACATCTGAATTTTAAAAACAAAGAACAAGAAGGCGTACCTTAATGCAGCGAAATTCAAAACAAATAGTGATTTAACTTGGGAAGACTTTCAATCTTCACTCCAATTTCACAATGTGCCTAAGATGTGTGGTCTATCAATCAGTTCTATATGTATTTGTTCAAGAGAATAACAAAGTGTCTTGAGAAAAATCTTAATGTTTCTCTTTTTAATCATACACATATTTTTTTGCACTTGCAGTTACTTTATTTAACAACTCTTATTAAATAAATAAATAATTATCTAATTGGGTTAGCCTTTTGGGCCAGCCCAGTTAGGCTTAAGTGTGTGGCTTGGAGTAGGACCAAATGGGACAAATAAAGCTCTAGCTCCAATGGGCTTTAGATTTATCTGCCAACTCTTGACAAGCCCAAAGTTTCCATTAATTATATTTAATACCACTATATAAATATAATTGCACTCTAGGCCTTATTAATAAATTATATCCTAAGACTTCATTAAACATTTAACCCCTTCATGAAAATATTCGTAGTAATACAAAGTCATAATATATAACTTTCACTTTGAAGATTACTACATTTTGATCCTTGAGTACCTGGTTTAATCCTTTTAGTTATTCACATATATTTTATGAAATCTAATTTCATAAAATATAAACTTTAGTAACTCTTTACAAAAGTAGTTAGGCCTAACATTTTGAATAACCGAACCCATTAAACTTATCTCAAGTGAATATTTTATAACTCTATAAAGTGACTATGAATTCCACTTGAGAATATGTGTTCCTTCAACATTACGTGTGGTTACCCAACATATTGAGATTTTGACCATTAGATTAGATCTCGCTCCTGATATATCAAAGCAACCTATATTTCATGATCGGGTTTACTATTCTTTCAAGATTGAGAGTTTATGTGAATAAAAGTCGTGAGATTTATTATTCATTTGACAGTCGTTAATAGAATAATAAATCTCACAGCGATACAGTTCAATATGTCTTATACACTTATAACACATTAACATATCAATTAGAAGTCTTCACTTCCATGATCAAGACAAATCATCTTAATTGACATGTTATAGTCTTTGCAGATGAAATGCTCAATTTCATCACCGACTACGAACTAAGATTTTGAGTTTACAAAGAACTTGTGATTTATATCTTCTGTGACTAAATCACATAAATCATATACTATGCATCTCAAAGATTATATGATAATGTCCAAATATTCATGTTACCATTATTTTAGATAATAATAAAATAACTTTATTACATATAACGTAATGTCATACGCAATGTTATACAAAATGTCATACATAGCATATAATAGGATTTTAGGGCACTAATCTTAACACATGCAACCTAGCCACACACGTATGCACGACGCATGCTTACACATGAATGTAGACAGAATAAGTTCTTCAACATTCTTGGCCCACCATGGCTCAAAACTCATTCTAAACATGTTCCTACTCCTCTTAGGACATTAGGTTCTCATCTAAACCCATCCCACAACAAAATCCAAGCATTTACAAGTCTAAATTAAAACATATTAAAACAAAAGATCAAAGAAAACTTGAAAATGAGAAAAATTTGAAAATTTTACCAATTTGGTCCATACATTATTTGAAAAATGATTTTGTGGCCAGTAGAGCAATGAAGGGGACTCGGTTAGCCTTGTGGCTTCAACCCAGCAGGTGAGGTTGAAGACTTAGCCTGTGATCAAGTAAGAAGGTTTCTTAGTCTTGGGTGCCATTGGAGAGAATGAGAAATTTTGAGAAAGAAAGAGATTTCAAATTGTGAGGGGATGAGGAAATGAGGGAGAGGTAAAAGCTTTTGTAGGGAGAAAGAGGAAATTGAAAAGTTAGAGAGAAAGTGAGGAGATGAGGAAGATGAAGAGAGAGAGAGAGAGAGAGAGAGAGAGAGAGAGAGAGAAAATGGTTGGTAACCGTTGGAAAAATGAAAAGGCGGGAAAGACACTCGATGGCTAAGCTACAAGTAATTTAGGACCCCCACTAAACTACTTGTAGTTTAGTAAAAAAAATTAGGACATCCCTAGTGGACTCCCAGAAGGTGGGAAATGCAAGGAAAAATTCAAAATCATCCCCAGTAGGTCATGAAACATCAGAAGTTACAAAACTATGCTGAAATAACAGAAATACCCTTCAGTAGGTTGAAAGGCATAGAAATCACCAAGAGAATTCCCTTATGAGTTAGAAATACCAAGATCCTCCCCAGTGGATTAAAAATCACCAAGAAAACTCCCTTATGAGTTAGAACCACCAACAAGCTCCCCAGTGAGTCACAAAAAGAAGAATTTTTCCCCAACAAATTGTACATCATCAACGGCTTCCCCATAAGTCAAAAGTTACCAAGAATTTTCCCTAGTGGAAAAGAATTTTCAAAGACTTCCTTACAAGTCGAAAGTTACCAAGATAACTCCCTCGTGAGTTATGAAAAGAAGATTTTCCCAAGCAAGTCATACATCATCAAAGACTTCCCTGTAAGTTGAAAGCTACCTAGAAAAAATCCTCGTGAGTCCAGAGTCATAATTACCAAGAAGACCCCATGCATGATTGGGAAACCCTTCAAGTGAGCCTACCACCTGAGATCACTACCATATTTATGCACATATTGTTTGAGATTTGAATATGTGGGCACAAACCCCCAAGATAAGTCAGAAGAGAAGATTACAGAGTTTGAGTACATATCCTTCTTGGAATTGAATGTGTACACCAGAACTTAGGTGCAAGCCACTTAGAATAAAAGAGTTTGAGACAGAGGCAAGAGCCATCTAGAATTGAAAAGATTGAGATAGAAACAAAAATCACCCAGAGGCAAAAGCCCCCCAAATGGACACCATAAAGATGTATCCTTTTAGCTCGTAAGAGCACCTCGTTTGTTTGGTTGATGGTTAAGGCCATTGGCCATTTTTTTTTTTTTTTAATGGCTCTAGGATAGTGAGTCACTTGCCTTTTGCTTGCAATTGACAAACCAGGTTCTTGGATACTGAACCTGTCATTACTCATTTCCTAAGCAACACCTATGGGAATTCGAACATATGAATCCCACGTAGCTTTGTGGAGTTGCACCCACCCTATGTATATGTGTTATTTGCCGTGTGCGTAGGTTGGGCCGAGCTGTATGTCGAAACAAAATGTTTTGTCTCTTATTCTTTTGATTTTGTTAGCAGAGCTCACAAATCAAAAGAGGGGCATCTGTAGACATTGCATTTTGTACCCCTTATGTCTCGAACCCTCATTCCCCAATAATGGAAGCACTCTAAAGCCCAACGTTGGTTTAAGGCCTAATAAGATAAAAGTTTACTTGAGGAAAGTATTTGTGGAAAATATAACTTATTTTTGGAAGAATGAAACTATTTTTGGAAAAGAAATGCCGTAGGAAACACTGCGCAAGCATACATGCGTATGCATGCCCACACTCAAGCCATGTGTACGCATGCTTTTGGCATGTGCACGCATGCATGAGCATGCGCACACATCTAGGGTTCTAGAAACTATGTAAGGAAAGCTTTTTGCACTTAATACTGGTTTGGAACGGATCCCACATCGTTTGCGAGCCACCCTAAACCCCTATTTTTCAACTATATAAAGCCATAAAAGGCATTTTTTCAAGGAGGACGAAAACAGTGGTAAAACACACAAGATTCACTAGAAAATAGTGAATCAAAAAGAGAGTTTTTCACAAAACATCCTCAAATCAAATTTTTCTTGATTAGGACCTTTTTTGGTCTTGATCTTTGAGTTCTAAAGTTTACTAATCCATTTTGATTTGGTTGTGAATAGATTGACTAAGGGGAATAGTCAAAATCAAGCTCTAAAAAGTTCTAGTGTTGAGGTAAAGGTTCTATCTTTGACTCTTCACTTCTCTTTACTTTTTTTTGTTTGCTGTTGTTTATATATATGTTTTAATGTCTTAATATGTCTGTTTAGTTTAGGTTTAAATAGTGTTTATGTCTAAAGCATGCTAGGTTGTTAGATTTCTTTTTTTCTTTTTCTTTTTTTTGTTTTGAGTTTTTGGGTTAGGGTTTCAGGTGTGTATGCATAAGCATGCTTCGTGCATCCGTATGCATACTTGAATTGTGCATACGCATACAGTTGGGATGCGCACGCATACCCTATGTATGTGCACACACATTCATGCCCAAAAACCCTATTTCGTTTTTGTTTATTCTTTTCTTGTTTTCTTTATATTTTTAGTCTCTATTTAACCTAGTTTTCATATCTTTAAGCCTATGTTTCTTTGTTTTATCTTTTTTCATTTTGTTTAATCTCTTTTATGCTTGTTAGGTTTTTAGGTTGTTTGAATACCATGAACATGCATATGAATATGAACATGCATTGATGCATAAGTGTTGTGATGCAGTGAGGTAAGTCATGCACAATAACATGAACATGCATTTGATTTTGGTGATAAGTATGATATGGTTTATGGACATGAATATGCCTGTTGAATACCATGAGTTAGAATAACATGCTAAATATGCCTTTAATGAGATTAAAACTTGGAACACAATGAGTGGAGACTAACCCACGAGTCAGGTGGGGTTAGATGCCTAACACCTTCCCATCCCCATACCTAACTCCGAACATGTGCTCTGGTAAAGATCAGTCCTTCCACAAAGGACATTATATTTATGGTTCCTACACCTAAAATAGGTGGCGACTTCATTTACACCCTCCGCCATGGTCCACCCTAGGCCAAGGCGTACTTCCCATGGTCATGGGCGCTTATTTCCACAGTTGTCTTCCAGGCTTACACTTTGATCTCTTGAGTTTAATACCATGAGTTAGACGTGTTCCTCATGACCTTTTGTATGCATTACATGCTTGTATGCTCACACGCTTACATATTCACATGTTCATGGGTTGCAACATGTCTTGATCTCTACCATGCTCATATGTCGATGTTATCTCTTGATCCTTTATGTAAAGTTGTAATTTACAACTGTGTATTTGTTGGCTTTTATTCCGTGCCAAATTTGATTGTAATTTTATTCAATCCTTTGTACCTTGTATTTATTGTGGGATTGGTTGTAAGGGTTGTGTGATAGAGAGAGGGGGTGAAGACTCAAGCATTTGAAGGCTGAAGAATTCTCGCGGGTATGTCGCGACCTAGCTTCCCGCGAAGTGAGCCATGTGAGAAACACATGCTGTAAGCTGAAGAGTCATGCCAGGCTGTTGTTTTCGCGAGTGTCTCGCTGGTAAGGCCTTCCCGCGAGACAGTCGCGAAAATTTCTACCTGGAGGATTTTTAAGAATGACTCTCTTACCCTTCACCCATACTATATAAACCCTCATTACCCACAAATGTTATGTGTGGCTATTCAGAGAGAAAACCCTAGCCAAACACCTTGGTAATTAGAGATTGTCTTCCCCACCTTCTCTAAACATTTTGCTTGTGGTATCTCCTCAACCCTTCCCTCTCCACTGTCCATATCTTTGAGAGGTTGATAGCCCAAACACTTGACACACCTTTGAGAGTGCTGAGTGATGTTTTGGTGCTGCTGGGAAGCATAGGAAGGAGCCTTTAATGGCAGATGCAACATGGAGCTTGTTGCGGGATCCGGATAACTAGGACAAGACACGGTTCCGAGAAGCCTTGTTGGAGTAGGAGCTTGGAGGGCTTAGGTACATCGGGTAGACTAGGCTTGGAGGGTCTTTTGCTAATCCATGTATCCCAACTGATTGTCTAGTGGATCGATTTCCGCTTGGAGGGCGGCGGAGAGGTTTTTCGCCGAGTTCTTCGGTTTCCTCTTCGATAACACGTCTCGGTGTTATTTGTGTTTGCATCCTTCTTCCCTACTCTTGTTTATTTCATTTTTACTGCTGAGTTGCTTTAAATATGAATTAGAGTAGTTGTTTGGTTTATATGCTTGTGTTTACACTATTCCGCACTTGTTAGTAAGTTAGTGTAAAATCAACCAAGCCGTAATTTGAATTTGGGGGTCTAAACCGCTCGTGTGTTTTCAACACATTTTCGAGCTTTCAATTGGTATCAGAGCGGGTACACTTGCTGAGGTTTAATTACCTAAGTGTGATCCTTGACCCTTCTTGAGATGGACCGGTCTCAATCGCTCAATGTTCCACCATTTTTTGATGGGAACAATTATGCATTCTGGAAAGTTAGAATGAGAGCATTCTTATGCTCTATCGATGATACCGTTTGGGATGCGGTTGAGATAGGTTGGACCAAGCCAGTGGCTCCTAAGTCCACTTGGGATAAGGCAGCCCTTGCGGCAGCAAATGCTAACAGTAAAGCTTTAAATGCTATTTTTTGTGGTGTGTCCCCTGATGAATTCCACAGGATATCTCATATGACAGTAGCCAAGGAAGCTTGGGAGATTTTGGAGACTACCTATGAGGGTACAAAGAAAGTCAAGGACACAAAGCTCCAAATGCTCACCACCAAATTTGAAGAACTCAAGATGAGTGATGATGAACCATTTGACTCATTCTATGGGAAGCTCAATGAAATTGTCATTGCTAAACTCAATCTTGGGGAGAAGATTGAAGACACTAAGGTGGTGAGAAAAATATTGAGGTCCTTGCCTGAGAGTTTTAGAGCAAAGGTTACAGCCATAGAAGAAAGCAAAGACTTGGATGAGATTAAGATTCAAGAGCTGATCGGTTCTCTCCAAACCTATGAGCTGGGATTGCCTTCCCATAAAACAAGCAAATCGTTTGCCCTTAAAACCATCAACGAAAGATTGAATGATTCCTCCGAAGAAGACGGAGTGGAGAAAGAAGTAGCATATCTTGCAAAGAACTTTCGCAAGTTTCTGAAAATGAAGAACAGTGGGAAACCGTTCAATAGAGAAAAGTTCTCTCCTTCAAGAGGTGATAAGAAAGAGTTTAAGAGAAAAGAAGGAAAGGACTATCAACCCTCTCCAGACATTGTGTGCTATGAGTGCAACGGTCATGGACATCTCAAGAAGGAGTGTCCGAATTTTCTGAGGGGAAAAGGAAAAGCATATGCTACAACGCTCAGTGACTCTGAATCTTCTGATTCTGACTCGGAAGAGAGCTGTGACGGTGAGGGAAACTACTCCGCTTTCATGACTATTGCTCATGAAGATTCCTCGGATGACTTGGGTGCACTTGAGAAGGAACTTGGTGAACATTCTGATTCAGAATCTGCTGGAGTTGTGGAAGAATCAGACGCTGAAGAGGAAGAGAATATAGCTAATCTTCAAGAGAATTACTCCTCACTTCTTGAGAAGTCAGGGGAATATGCAAGAATAGCCAAGGCAGCTGTGAGAAAAATGAAGAAAGCAGAGGAAGACTACCGAAGTCTCATGATCAGACATAAGGAGGCCAAATGCGAAATAGAAGGGCTGAATGGTGAGCTGTCAGAAGCATACTTGAAGATCAGATTTCTTGAGCAAGAGGTGGTGCAAGCGCAAGCCAAGATAGAGAGGGTCTCCTCCAGAAAGTTGGATGATGTTATCTCATCCCAAAAACATTCTTCAGATAAGTTCGGATTGGGATATACCGGAGGAAGTAGCTCATCAGTCAAAGCTACCAAAGAAGTGAAATTTGTGAAGGCCGTAGAGCCAATTGTAGAGGAGGCCGTTCTTGAGAATGTTAAGGTTGAAAAGAAGAATGCAAATGAGCAACGGATGATGAATAAGCCTCGAAATCAAGCTGGAGGTAGACACGAAACCAGAGCAAGATCTCTCTCAAGACCTCAACGGGGTCCTAGAACGGATTATGTGTGTCACTATTGCGGATTGCAAGGACACACCAGACCCAACTGTCAAAAATTGAGGGCAGACAATAGTGCAAGCATTCCTCGATCACGAGGAAGAAGGAATGACAATAGAGCTTGGGGAAGTGAGAACTCAAGAAGCCAAAATCGTGATCCCGGAGTGACAGATGTGATGAAGATGATCGGTGCCTTCACCACTTGCTTGGAGAGTTTCACCAGGAGGTTTGAAAGTCCAAACTCTCGTACCCAATCCGTCAAGGATATCACCCTAAACGCACGTGACGTGTGGGTGAAAAGGGGTACTCATGCATAAGCACTATAACATGTCCATGCGTTAATTCTTCCCATTTTTAGGGACATTTGTTGTTGCATTGCATCATGCATTACTTTCATGGCTTGCACTTGTTATTGTTGATCTTTCCTTTCTTGTTCTATTTTGGGTGTGTTTCAAAAATTTCAAAAACCCATAAAAATTATAAAATCTAAAAAGTTTGATCACTTTGTTGAGTTTTGTCTCATATCATGTTTTGCCTTGTACCTTTGTACTTATGGCTTTGTGCATTTAACGAGCGTAGCTTGTCCCTCATGCACTCATATCATAGTGGAAGAAATTCTGAAATCTATGTGACGGTTGTAAATAGATCTTCAACCTTGTCATGAATGATTAGTGAATGGTTGTGTTGATCTTGATACATGCATAGACTCATGCCTATATATCTTCCCACTTTTATTTTTTTTTGCTTAAAAGAGCTCTCTAAATGTAAATCTCCAAATGAAAAGAGATATAGAGCTGCAAAAGCCTGTCGCACAAACTAGTATTCGACTAGGAAAAAGGGAAAGCGACCAAAATAAAATGTATGATGCGCAAAAAGCCAAAGGCTATCTCATAAAATGAAATATCAAAAATTTCAGGCATCTTTCTCTAAATGTGATTCTCTTTGCTCAAAAGTTGCAAATGAAGTGTTAAGAATGGAGCCAAATGAAAAGCTTCAATGAATTGTTATCAAGTACGTGTGGGAGGTCATATATGCATGTTTCCATAATTGAGATAGGTCACATAATCTAGTGCTAGTTGTGTATGCCTTGATTGAATTGATCATTGAAGCCTCACATTGGACTAAGGACTATCTCATTTTTGATATCCACACACAACACACAAGTCTATGTTCTATGAATGTCATAATCATTTGTGTGATTGTACTTGATTAAATGTGTTTCACATGCTCAATCTTTGTTGATCAAATCCAAAAAGATTTTTGTGAGTTTTATTTGTTTTTGAAAGTGATTTTAGACTTTCTTGTGTTTCTTTTTGGTCAAAATGAATTTTGTGTTTTTAATCAAAAAACTGGTTCAGTGGCTTTCTCGCGAGAAGCTCGCGACTAAGAAGCTTCCCGCGAAAATCTGTTTGGCTAAAACTGTGTTTTTCTCAAAATCAGACAGAGAATCTCGCGACTGTGTCGCGACTGTCTCACGACTTAGAGCTTCTCGCGAAAATTTTGTGCTTCAGTGGCACCTTTCGCGGTTGTCTCGCGACTGTATCGCGGCTCCCTATCCCGCGAAAAACGCGTGTTTTTAGTTTTTATAGGGCTGATGTGACAGTTTTTCAAAACATAAAACTTCCCTCTTCTCTTTTCTTCGAAACTCTCTCTACCCAAAAACACTATTTCATCAAATCCCTTTCCAAATCAAGCCTTTTTCTGCATTTTCTTCTTCAAGGTATGTTGATCATTCACTTCTTTTTAAGTTTTTACTTAGATTATGCAGAAATTTTTAGTTAGGGTTATGATGATTGGGGATTCTCGAAATTTTGGGTTGGTTTTCTAAATTGGGCAATGTTTGTGTTAAATCTTTGATTGGGTTATGTTTCTTTTGATCGTATTGCATCTGTGTTGGCCCCTTGTGGCATTTTATAGTGTATTTAGGCATATTTTCACCATGTTCATGCATTGTTCATACTTAAAGTGTTGTTATGCACATTAGGTGTTTGATTGAATGTCTAAATGACATTGTTATGCCTAATTGGTCTCAAGTGAGTCCCAATTTCAAGGTTTTCATATAACTTACCATGTTTTGGTCTAGAATTGTTACTTGATCATGTGTGCATTACACTTTACACTTGGTACTCTCACTTGGCAAACACCTAGGCACTATATAGGCACACCCTCATGCATCTCATGTTACATACACTTGCATACACACAGACTCACACACTTGCACAGTGATTTAGTTTCATGCAAAATGTCTTGATGTTCAATGCATTTATGCTTTAATTTAATGAAGTCTGTGTTATAGCTTGCTTTGTTGTGTTGGAAATGCTCTGTTTTTGCATCTTACTCTGTTTTGGATGGATCTCATTTGATGAAAACTAACTTGAATCTAATCAAGTTTTGTTCTTGTGTTGTGTGCTCTTGTGCTTTATGTGTTGTGTTCACTTATGCAGATGTCTCCCACCAAGCATGCTGGTTCCAAGAAGAAGGCCCCCAAGCGTGCTCGTACTGACTCCGATAACTTCAAATCCGCAGAGGCAGATATGAAGTACAATGATTGCTACAAGAGAGCAACCATTGTCATGGAAAGGGTGGTGCAGTTGGAAGAGCTTGAGAATACCTGCATTCCAGATGTGTTCAAAGAAAGAACCTGGACAAAGTTGCTAAATCCAGTTGGGAATGTGTACTCAGAAATCATCAGGGAATTCTTCTCTAATGCTGCTGTGGAAGATGATAAGATCCTTTGCTGGGTAAGGCGTAAAGAATTTGAGATCACCAGGGACAGCATTCAAGACTTCTTGGAGATTCGTCCTCCCTCACAGCCAATGACAGTTCAGTATGATGAGCGATTGGGGCATATCACGGAGATGATATCAGCACTTGGTGGGGTTCCAAAGAAATCCTCAATGGATACTCTCAAGTTCTCTCCAGAAATGAGAACTCTCAGCTACGTTATGATCCATAACTTGTATCCGGTCACCAACCTCACCACTCTCTCGGCTCCAAGGACGAGGTTTCTCTACGACCTCTTCACTCATAAGGAGATTGATATCTGCAGCCACATCTTCCACATTCTGAAGAAGAGCATCACGAAGCAAAACTCCAGAACCATAATGCCCTTTCCTTCATTGATCATGGGTCTCATTGCCAAGGCAAAGCTGAAGTTTCCTAGTGGCCTCACTGTTGTTCAGAGGGATTACCCCATTGGTGCAAACACTCTGACTCGGAGCACAGCACACATCAAAGGCCCCAAGACTGGTCCTCATCTCATTCCACCGCCTAGGGGTGCGCCTCAGGATGTCCCAGAGGAGGGAGGAGATACTGAGGAGGAGATTGAGAGGTTTACTTCTGCTCCAGAGACTGCACAGCCATCATCTTCTGCTCCAGCACAACCACAGGGTCTCAGCAAGCTTGATCAGATCCTAGCCAAGATGGATCACATGTCTACAGTGCTTGATACTCATGTGCAGCACACAGCGGATCAGTTTGCTTACCTCCAGGAGCAGATCACCACACTATCCACTCAGATTCAGAGCTTATCCCCTACACAGGGTTCAGACTCCGACTCCGACCAATTCTAGTCCTTTGGCCATTCCGGTCAAAAAGGGGGAGAAAATTTTGAGGGGGAGCTAATGAACAAGAGCTTGCACAGCCTTAGGGGGAGCATAGCTTAGAAACATAGCTACATTAACTATTGGTTATTGGTTTTTCTGACGGTTTTTACTAAGTTTTTTTTGGTTTATAGTTAATGTTTTACTGTTTTTAGTTTATACTTCTGACATTTATGTTTTTAACATTAGTATTAATTTCAGTATATTTTCAAAAGTTTGTGTCTATAGTTCTATGCTTTGTGGCATATATGCTATGTGGCATTTTGTTTTGTACCCATGTTGCTTTTGTAAGCTTTAAGGGTTTGTTGCATGCATAGTTTGTAGGTCTTTGTGGTTTGTGCCATGCATTTGCTATACCATGCTTATGCAACCTTTATGCATGTTTGCTTGTTGTTCAATGTCATGCATTGTTTATTCAAGTACATCACTCTTGTGCCCTTGTAGGATTGTTCCTAGATGCATATACGTTCTATGCATTGGTTGAGTGATGAACACTCTTGTGCCCTAGTAGGATTGTTCCTAGATGCAAATACTTCGTGTATTTCGCATTGGTTGAGTGTTGGAGTTGCAAATGATTCTCTTCAAATGAGCTTATCATCTTGCATATCCGGATGTTCATTTCATGTGTAAATGAGCATAGTAATTGCTTGTGTATAGTGATTACTTGTTTGATCTTGCCATGATCTAGTGTTTCTATTTCATTTAGCTTGATCATGTTAGTATTGCTCCATATGCATTTCAAGTTTTCTACATACAATGATATTATTGTGTTGTTGTGTTTCAGGAGATACTTGTTCATATGTTCAAGAGCTTATCAGAATCTAGAATTAGGTGTGAGTGAGTTTTGCCTTTGTTCCCAAACTCACGTTTAAGTCTAGAGTCTGTTTTAGGGTTTTGTCACGGAATAGCCAAAGGGGGAGATTGTAAAGTTGTAATTTACAACTGTGTATTTGTTGGCTTTTATTCCGTGCCAAATTTGATTGTAATTTTATTCAATCCTTTGTACCCTGTATTTATTGTGGGATTGGTTGTAAGGGTTGTGTGATAGAGAGAGGGGGTGAAGACTCAAGCATTTGAAGGCTGAAGAATTCTCGCGGGTATGTCGCGACCTAGCTTCCCGCGAAGTGAGCCATGTGAGAAACACATGCTGGAAGCTGAAGAGTCATGCCAGGCTGTTGTTTTCGCGAGTGTCTCGCTGGTAAGGCCTTCCCGCGAGACAGTCGCGAAAATTTCTGCCTAGAGGATTTTTAAGAATGACTCTCTTACCCTTCACCCATACTATATAAACCCTCATTACCCACAAATGTTATGTGTGGCTATTCAGAGAGAAAACCCTAGCCAAACACCTTGGTAATTAGAGATTGTCTTCCCCACCTTCTCTAAACATTTTGCTTGTGGTATCTCCTCAACCCTTCCCTCTCCACTGTCCATATCTTTGAGAGGTTGATAGCCCAAACACTTGACACACCTTTGAGAGTGCTGAGTGATGTTTTGGTGCTGCTGGGAAGCATAGGAAGGAGCCTTTAATGGCAGATGCAACATGGAGCTTGTTGCGGGATCCGGATAACTAGGACAAGACACGGTTCCGAGAAGCCTTGTTGGAGTAGGAGCTTGGAGGGCTTAGGTACATCGGGTAGACTAGGCTTGGAGGGTCTTTTGCTAATCCATGTATCCCAACTGATTGTCTAGTGGATCGATTTCCGCTTGGAGGGCGGCGGAGAGGTTTTTCGCCGAGTTCTTCGGTTTCCTCTTCGATAACACGTCTCGGTGTTATTTGTGTTTGCATCCTTCTTCCCTACTCTTGTTTATTTCATTTTTACTGCTGAGTTGCTTTAAATATGAATTAGAGTAGTTGTTTGGTTTATATGCTTGTGTTTACACTATTCCGCACTTGTTAGTAAGTTAGTGTAAAATCAACCAAGCCGTAATTTGAATTTGGGGGTCTAAACCGCTCGTGTGTTTTCAACACATTTTCGAGCTTTCACTTTACATGCCTATTCTTCTGTGATCAAATGTCTACTTTGCTTTCCAAATTTGTCTCACATGACACATAGACTTACACCTAGGTTTTAGATATAATCACACACTTTTTAAGCCCTTAGGATAAGCTTACTTTCCATCCAGTTGAGCAGCAATGTATGAAGGTTTGCTACAACTGGGTAGGCTTGGGGTGCCTAACCTCTTCCCTTCTCGTACCCTAACTTGGACCTAGTTTGGTAGAAAGACCTTCATAGAGTCATGTTTTAGTTCCTGGACCTATAACCAAGTGGCGACTC
Source organism: Quercus glauca (assembly GCA_023736055.1). Taxonomy (NCBI): domain Eukaryota; kingdom Viridiplantae; phylum Streptophyta; class Magnoliopsida; order Fagales; family Fagaceae; genus Quercus; species Quercus glauca. Next base: position 52,631,488 of record CM043316.1, read on the forward strand.
TAACATTTTTTTAAAGATGCATTGCGTACTCTTGAGCTCACGTTGATAATGAGTCTAAAACCGCTTTTTAGGGAGATTGAGTACTGCGCATCCTGCCTTCATGAGAAGGAATTGACATGCTATTTTTAAGTCTATTGTAACCAAATTATCTTGGCATGTACTTTCTTATTTATATCTAAAAATCTTTACATATTACAAAAAATCAAGTCGAGTCACGAGTTAGTCAGATCGGGTTGACATTTCAAAAAAAGGGTTATCCTTTTTACTTCTGGTCAAAATATTTGGGTTTGGGTCAGGTATTTTTCTTCATGTTCTGGTTGGGTTGGCAAATTTTGATTCATTTTGCCATGTCTAGTTCTAGGGGTTGTATAAATAGTACCCGTGAACATAACCAAGAGAAAGAAAGAATAAGAAAATAAAGAAAAAACAGAACTAGAGAAAGAAAAGAAACCACAAAGGCCAACATGCCTCTATGCTCAAAATATTCATTAACTATATTAACCAACTCCCCCTCCCCTTGAATTACATTTACACAATTTATTTATATAGAAACTCTTTCTTGTACTCATTATTAGGACTTCTAGTTTGACTAGTAAACTAAAACCTAATACAAGCTAACTTGGATTCAAAGAAAAAAAAAATGATATTTAGATCTCCTAGAAGATTTTAAACTCAACTAAATTACTAAAATACTCTCAATTCACAGGAATTGCCAAGTGTTTGTATTTTGACAAATATCTTTTAATATACAATTTTCTCACAAAGCCCTTCTTTTAAGAAGAGCAAATGAGCCCGCATGTGTAATCATAACCTCACGCCCTATGGTACATTGCTACTTGGGCTTTTTGGTAAGCTGATGGCTACCACCTGTGCATGGCAAGGTGTGCCACTACTTGACCTCTAGAGCAGATCAAGCCAACCAAAGTTGGGCCTGATAGCCTTTACAGTTTATTTTTATATGGGTGTTGAAAAATAGCTTACAATGGGAGATCTTAAGAGAAAATATCATGAGGCAAGATGATAGGGAAGATTAAACCCAAAATACACACATGCAAGCTAGAATATGAGTTAACCCAAGGCTATATTGACTCCTCGGATCAATACTTGCTATAGTAGCACACTCCAATTCTCAATGGGATTCTATCTCTCTCTTAATTCTCTAAAATTTGAATCCCTTCTCTTTGGGGATTCCTCCATATTTATGCCAATGTAAATGGTGGGTCTGTAATGATAGGAGCCCTATTCTGTTAGATGTTCCCATCCCCCATTTAGAATCATAATGGAAAATTTTTAACTCACTGTTTAGACTGGTCACTTTAACAAATAACATGTGGACTCCATGCTACCCCTTTCTAATGCTACCACATTAGTTATGCCTCATGAATGACACCCTATCTTGGGGAACGTGCTCAAATGGGAGCATATCACCATGTATTGTGATTCTTCGGATGCATACCTGGCAAATCATTTTGGGCAAAGATCTCATTGGCAAGTGCAATTAGGCCAAATGAGACTCCTCAGGATGACTCATGGCTTAATGGGCTTGGCCTGATTGGGCCTTCTTCCTTTACTAGACCCTCTATGTTACACACTGGTCCTTTGGTCCATGACCCATTATTTGGTGGATAATTTATTACCCTTTACAAACTCATTACCATAATTTCTACATATCATATCATATCATATCATATTATATATAATAAAAGTTGGGCTTAAACGCCGTGGTTGCGCCACGTGACTTCACCAAATTGCAAAAATTTTATTAAATTTTTAGATTTTTAAATAATTAAAAAGGAATAGTATATTACCAGGATTCTAATTCATTCTTATCATTAAATAAAATTATAATATATCATCTAAATTTTCAAAATTTTAATATTATTAAATTGATATTATTTTATCAGAATATCAAGCTACAAAACTTGATTATTAAGGGATAAGCACAATCCAAATTCTTGAAGAGGTGATTAATATAAATCTATCCCAAGAAACAGTATATATCTCCAATAATTTGATAATCTCTATCTATTTCAAAAAACAGTCTATATCTCTATTAATTTAATAATTTCTACGTTGATGACATTTAATATATATATATTCCAACCACGTTCTATTCCAACCACGTTCTCTTTCTCTCTTTTTTTTTTTTTTTTAAAAAAAATGTAGAAGCAGAGAAAAGATCCAACATTGACGGGGAGGAGAAAACCCAGACAGTTCCACTTCTCAAGCTTTTCTCATTTGCAGATTCCACTGATGTTGCATTGATGATTGTTGGCACCGTTGGAGCCATTGCAAGTGGGTTAGGCATGCCCCTTATGACAATATTGTTTGGCCAAATGATCAATAGCTTTGGCAACAACCAGAGTAGCAACACAGATATTGTCAGTATAATTTCCAAGGTAAATAGACAATACACGGGCTAAGAAAATAAGGTTTACTTCAATCTTTATGAATGGAAAGATGTGACTTAAACTTCTGATTTTATTTTTCATTACTTTCCTGAGAGTTTAAACTTCGATTTTCCCATTTTATAGCATGTGTAGGAATGCATTTGAATCCTTGATCCTTCTTTTATATTTTTAGAATTAATGATTACATATGGTTAGAATTAATAGATTAATTTTAACAATTTTCTTATTTGATTTTTGTGTTACATCAAATTATCAAGATGTTCTATACGTGTATTCTTGAATTATCAACTTTAATTTTAATTTATAATATTATCAAGATTATATTAATTTTAGATTCATCAATCATTTAGTACATTTTTTTAAAATAATTATCAATTTAAAATTCAATTTGGAATTATTAATTTAATTTAGTTTTAGGAAGAAATCTTACCCTTATTTTAGTGAGATAATTATTTACACTTGATAATTTTTTCTTTTATCTTTATTGAATCTATTAAAATATGTAATTATTTATACATTTATTTTATAAGCTTTTTCATAACACCATGCAACGTTAAATTTTTAGATTTTTAAAGAACTAAAAAGAATATTATACTACCCGGACTCTAATTCATTTTTATCATTAAATAGTTTAGTTTAATTCCATAAGTACAACAAGTAACTTGCAACGCCCTATCTCCTCCTTCAGATAAACTCTTTTCCTAGAGATACTAATCTTGACTACACATTTAGGAATTAAATTCCTTGACCAGCCCTATAAAAGAAGACTTTGATTCCACCGACTGGAATTAAGTTCAAAGAAGGACGACTTTGCTGTACCAACAGGTGAATTTCTTTCTATCTATCTTCTTCTTTTTTATCAGCTGCAATTTTTATATGAAAAACCATCTCGGGAATTTTTCATTGAACTTCTAAGCGCAAATGTATTTGAATAATTGTATTGATATGCTTTGACGTCTATATATATATATATATATATATATATATATATATATACTTGGTTTCAGTGCCATCTTTCTTTGTTCTTTGTTTTTTTTTTTTTTTTTTTTTTTTTGTATTAACTTTAACGAAAAAAAAAAAAAGAAAAAAAGAAAAAAAAAATCTAATAACAATCTAGCTACTGACGTTTACTATTTTTTGGGTATAAAGTATTAAAAAAAAAAACTAATATGTAATTAACTTAAACTTCTTGATTAGGTAACTTCAAGGAGTTTAGAGAATTTGATTTTTACTTGGACTCCTTTTCTACGTAGAGTATATATATATATATATATACACACCGTTAGTTGGTGTAGTTTTTCATTTTCCAACTTATTGTACAGTTTTTTTTATTTAGGCTTCCATTTTTCTGCCTACAATCATGTAGGTATGTATTTTTTTACTCTAATTTTTTATTATAATCAATTAAATACGTTTTATGTATTTGTTGCCTTTTGTTTAAGCTAATTTCCTTATGTTTTTCTTTTTTTGTGGGGGTAATTTCCTTATGTTTGATCTAATTCATATGTAAATGGTTTGATCCAATTTAATTATTTTGTTGTCCAATATATATGTAAGTTGTTGTAGTAAATTCCAATCATAGGCTATTAAGTTTACATACTTTTGATGAGACTACATCCCATCTCATCCAAAAAATCCCCCTCTCACGGCTTGCTCCAAATGATTGTTGGATTTGGATCTCCAATGTCTAAGGAGAGTTTTCGGTCAAGTCTGCTTATTGGTTAAGTAGAAACATTAACCCTCCCATAAACCAGGACGCGATTCGTGGCCTTATTTGGAAGTCAAAAATCCATGAAAGGCTTAAAATGCACCTGTGGCGTATTGCGGCAAATTGCTTACCTACTAAAGATTGTTTAGCCAGATTCTGTGATTTTGATGATGTCCTTTGCCCTCTCTGCAAGGATGCTGATGAATCTAGCCTCCATCTATTTATCTCTTGCCCCTTTACAAAAGCTGTGTGGTTTAATTCCCAGTGGGGACTAAGGTTAGAAAATCTGAACTTAAACTCTCCTTCTCATCTAATTGGGGTCCTCCTTAATCCTCCCGCTGAAGTTAACATTGTGAGGCTATTATTTGCGAAGCTATTTGGAGGGCTAGAAACCTTGCTATCTTTGAAGGCAAAATAACTAATCCAATTGGGCTATGCCAGAAAGTTGATAAGTCCTTTGTTGAGCATAAAATGTCCTTAGCAACCCATTCGGGCTTCCAATTGCCGATACCAGTTCAAAGGTGGAAGAAACCACCTAAAGATTCAATCAAGATAAATGTTGATGCTGCTTTCAAAGATGATAAATCCTCCATTGCAGCGGTTGCTAGAGATTGGAGAGGTGCAGTGGTTTTTGCTTGTGCTAAGAGAGTTTATTCCTACCTCCCTCTTCAGGCAGAAGCTGAAGCCATTAAATGGGCTTTATGTTTAGCTAAAAGTTTTGATGTAGCTTCTATGATTGTGGAGAGTGACTCCAAAGTCTGTGTAGATGCTTTAGCTCCATCTGGTAAACAAGTTCCTTGGAGAATTAGAGGTATGTGCAATGAAATTCTCAACTTGTTGTCTTTTTCTCCTGGCTGTCAGGTCGCCTGGATCCCTAGGGAGGCAAATAAAGCAGCTCATTCTCTAGTTAAGTGGTCATTTGTAAATAATGTTTTTGGTTCATTCGATGTAGGTTTCGGCCCTTCCTGTTTTAAGCTTGTCATTGAGGAAGAGGCTCTTGTTTCCTCTTTGTAGTTCTTTTTGTCTTGGGAATAAAATTTCTTGATCATCAAAAAATATATATATATACATATATATATATATATATATATATGGTACTTTGTTTTTTTAACTCTGTTTATTTTTTTTTTCAAGTTTGTCAAAAAAGATTTCAAGCATCCTAAGAAAGGTTTGTAATCTAGATGTAGAACTTTGCAATTTTTTTTAATTAGAACAAATGTTTTATTTCTCGAATAGTTCTATTTTTAAAAAGTGGCCAATTTTATGTTACCTTATCTAAAGATTTTAATCATTAATATTATTGTTAACAATACTGCAAATCACTTATATTGTAGATTCATTAGATATAAAATTCATATGCAAATAGTTTGATACATGTAACTACAAATGATATTATAGCACAATTGGTATGTTAGAAGATAATTTTGTTTTAAGATGCTATCATTTTATATTTGATAGTTGTTATATCAATGCAATTTATTCATTTCATTATAATAATTACTTATTTGGTTATAATAATTATATATATTCTACAAGTTTTAACATAAAATCGTGCAATGCACGGGCGTTCAACTAGTTAGAAAGAGCGTTCAACTAGTTAGAAAGTATAGTTCAGTACTAGTACTTGATCCTACAGCCTCTTGGCACTTGGTTTGGTTCGAAGTGATGAGTCTCTTCGAGGGCTTCCTATCCCTTATTATTATTATTATTTTTTTTTTTTTAGGGAAAGCCCTTGAACGAAATTGGGATTTAACCATAAAATCCTAAGTATTTAGTTAGTAGGCCTGGTTATCAAAGTAAATAGTATACTAACAAATCGAGTCTTAGAGACTCGATTTAGGGCCCATAAATCGAGTCTTTGAGACTCGGTTTTTAGCTTTTGATCAAATCTGACGTAGAGTACTTGCCACTTGGCATCCACCTGGAAATCGAGTCTCTAAGACTCGATTTCCACTAACGACGCCACCTGGAAATCGAGTCTTAGAGACTCGATTTCCACTAAGGACGCCACCTGGAAACCGAGTCTATAAGACTCGATTTCTAATAGCATTTTTTCAAAATAAGAGTTGTCGTTACGCCTCTCTCCACTCTCACTCACCCTTTCCAATCTCACTCTCACTCTCACTCTGACAGAGACCAGTCACCATCTACTCTCTCAACCTCACCGACTGACTTTGATTGTCTCAGCGTCACTAACGCCGACGGCGACCCTGTACCACTCTAACTCTCTCAGCCTCACCGACGCCAACCCTCGCTCATCCTCTCACTCTCTCAGCCTCACCGACCTCGACCCAGTCTCACTCACCCTCTCACTCTCTCAGCCTCACCGTCCCTGACCCACTCTCACTCAGCCTCACTGACCCCGACCCACTCTCACTTAGCCTCTCACTCTCACTCACCGACCCACTCTCACGCCTCTGTCAGTCAACCTCTCCACCCTCACACGGACACCTTGTCACCGTCTCTACTTTCACTCAGTCTCTAGTCTCAGCCTTCAGTCTCTTATCTTTAACTTTTCGATCAAATTAATTACTAAGTTCAAAATTGTGGCAGTATTTGCTGAGGTTAGTTTCTCCTAAACGTTTGATATGTCCATGAAGTAACTGTGTTGCTGTGCGTTTTAGCAAAGTTATTATTTTCAAGGCTCAGTTTGTTTATTTATTTTATAATGAAATTCAAGAAAATTCTGTTTTGTATAACAAGAGTGCATTTTTGAAGGAGTTGAGCATTGAAGATATACTTTTGGTTCACTAAACTAGATGGAACTTTTGGGTATTTTGCACCAGAATACGCAGATACCTTCTTTAATTTTCTTTGACTTAAGATTAGAAGTATTATATTTTTTCTAAACTTTTCTATGCTCATAAAAATCTATAGTTGATTGTCCTTGAAATAATCAAGACTAACCAAGATTAGATTTTAAATGTAAGCATCAGACAAACATTGAACCTTCAGAAGAAATCACTAAGTGAAAAGTTGAGTGGGTACATAGGCTTACAGCATTTTACATGACTACAAAATAGCAGTCCCTTGTCTATTTCACCATTCACAATATAGAGCCACTTTCTAAAAAGACAATTGATGTGGGGAAAATAATATGCAATGTGACTTGTGAAGACACCATCTTTGAACTCAAAATTGTATCCTATCTGGTTAGTTAGGACTTCGTTGTGCCCCTCAAAACATGAGAGCTAAACTGATATTTCTGCAGAGCCTTCTGTACTGGTACTGCATCACTCTCATTCCTGGCTAGATGCATGGATTTCAGCTTATAAGTTTAGTGTTAATTTCATGTGAGGGCCATTAAATTCATTTTTAATACATTTTATTTGTACATGTGTATAATGTGCGTCCATTATGTCATTTGCAAGAATTTGGTTATTTTTTTTATGCTGCAGCTTTGAGATAGGAATTTTGGGGGCTGGGGTTTTGACAGCAACTGTATGCTGCTATTAATATTGTGGTGATGGTGGTGCTTGTGCATGTAAATTCCAATGTTTTGTGTGTTCTGTTTATCTTGTTGCTGTCAAGTTTCCATGGTTAAAGACATACAAACTTGTCCTCTCCAATATATTTTAGACAGTACTTGAACATTTCTTTAATGAGATGCCATGGAAACAAAATAGAATGGCTTTTGTCCCTGCAAATTCGTCTCATGGGATAAACAAATCCTAAAGTAGACATTTGTTATTCATATATCAAACCCATTTGTGGATATTGCCTTTTTTCTTTTTTGCTTTGCTCCTTTTTCTGCATACCTCACCATAGTCATGTATAAATTGTTGTTATCACTCTAGTTTTTGATCAATTATCAATCCTTGTGGTACTGACATTAAACTTTCATGGATGACTGAACAGTGACTGGACAGGTGACTACCAAGGTTGATTTGTATAGCTTTGGAGTGATTTTGATTGAGCAAATCACAGGTAGAAAGGCACTCAATGATTTTTGCGAATGCATGATATACTTCCATTTAGTCCTCTTGATTTCCAATTCTTTTGCTTGTAATTTTTAATTTTTTTAATCTGTGAAAGTAATATATCTCATTCTTTCCATGTACAAAGTTTGGGATGAATCCAGTCTTTTCTTTGTTGTTGCTGATAGTAGCAATTGTTCTGGAAAGCAAGTAGTTTTTTTACCATTTGTCTAGGGAAGTTATGAAACATAGAGTTTTGTTGTCCCATGTTTATGGCAGGCTTTGAAAAAAGCACTTGCACAAATTCGAGTTTGCTCTAGATTGGAAGGGCTGTTACTGAAAATGAAATTCCTAAAATAACCAAGGGTAAGCTTTTCTCTTGTTGTTGGGGCTGGGTTCACTCTTCTATGGATAAACCAAGAAACTACTCCTAAAAGTAATATTGTTTGCTCCTAGATCATGGTAGTGTTCATAAACACACAACTTCTACTAGGATTTCTTAAAAAGAAGTTTTTTGAACCTGACTGTGTGCTTTCACCTGTATTCATGGCTGCACTAGAGATCAGAAATAACTTAGGAAACCAATAACTTTTCATGTAGATAAATTTTGGCCAACAGTGGGAAACTTTGTCATGTCACAATGTGATAAGTGGATTGGATCATTGGAGATAGTGGGAATTGGTTTCCTAACTAGAAATTGCATGCTCTGGTTCCCTCCATGGTAGCTTTCTTTGAGTTGATGGTGGCTCTGATAAGATCTTGACTATTGTGGGTTTCTTCCACTGGTGGTTTTCCTAGGAATGATGGCTCCAATGATCTATCTTTTTGCATTTTTAATGCCTTATTTTCACTTGACAGTTTTATATTGGTGTATACGTTGATTACTTTCCATATACTTGGGGCTTGATCCTTACATTCATTCCTTTATTGATTTTTATTATCAAAAACTAAAAATAGGAAAGTGTAAGCTATCCTGAGTAGCAGGCCAGATACCTTGTTATAGTCATACAAGAAATATAAAGCAGCACTCATAAATAATGCTTACAGTCTAAAAAGGTTGCTATACCCTAGAAAGCATAAAAATTATATATTTTTGTGGGGAAAAAAAAGAAAAAAAAGAAATACTGGGACAAAGAAGAATTTTTTTCACACAACGAATAGGATTGATTTAGGAAGTGCATTTCCAAATGACAGGAAGAATGGAAAGTGTGGGCACAAACTTTTAAAAGTGAAAAAAGCAATTTGAGAGATTTGTGCCGCAAGCTTGAATAAAGAATAGGAATTTATGTATTCTTTGTTATTTGTGAGAGAGAGCTGTTTGGTGTATTGGAGTTTGGGATTTGTGAGATTGCCTTTATACTAATTTTGCATCTTCCATATTTGTTAGTGAATTTTTCTTCTCATCACCACCAATGGATGTAGGCCAAAGGCCAAATCACATAAATTCTTGGTGTCCTCTCTTGTGTGTGATTGTCTATTGTTCTTTTAAGTTTTCTTTGTTTCTCTTATTTCTTTCTAACTACTTATCATTCTTGTGCAGTATGGCTGCTGCAAATGCTGGGCGGATTGACTATACACAGCCTGGACCCATTGACAGGTCGGTTTTGACACAGCAGCCCAAGCATCGGTCCGAAGCTATTTGGAATGGGCAGGTAAAACACAACACTAAAAACTTAACCGATGTACATCTAACAAATTCATACAATGTACACGCATTTGAATAAAATATATTAATCCATGGTTCTGTTCTGTGCAGGATCCAGGGTCCATTACCTGCCGCAGCCGTAGTTCAGAAATCTCCGATCGAGAGCCAATGGTGGACGACCGAGTCAGGAACATCATCAAACTGTTGGTTTGGAGGGACTCCTCTGGGTCCCAGGTAGAGAGATTGACCATGGCCTGATAACGGCCTTAGTGGAGCGATGGCGGCCCGAGACTCACACCTTCCACATGTTACATGGTGAGGTCACCATCACATTGCAAGATGTGGAGGTTCTTCTTGGGCTTCCTGTTGAAGGTGACGCTATAACAGGGAGCACCATAAAGATTTGGGAGGCAGTGTGCTGGGAATTCCTTGGCTTTCAACATGTAAATCAAAACAACCATAAGGAACTTCATGGCCAGTGGATTCTCATCAACCGGCTTTTGGCGCAAGTTGCAGAACCATTGCCGCATAATGCTAATGAGGATCAGCTTTATCAGTACGCACGATGCTACATCCTAGCGCTACTGGGGGACACAATATTCATGGACAAATCCGGCGATAGGGTGCATCTAATGTGGGTGCAACAGTTGGAAGACCTTCGTAACCCACGAAGGTATAGTTGGGGAAGTGCTTGCCTTGCATGGTTGTACAGAGAACTATGCAGGGCAAGCGAGGGCACCAGTTAGATGGGTGGGTGCCTACTATTGGTCCAGTATTGGGCATGGGCCAGGTTCCCTTATTTGTGCCCAGCAGTTGAGCGTGGCCCGCCAGTGGGTGCTTATGGTCCTCCAGTGCGTGGTCCACTGTCCCTGAAGTAAGTATCTACCTCATACACGTCATATACATTATGTGATCATTACCTAAGCTCACAATTATGTAACTTGAACTTACATATTTATTTTATTTTAAAGGCTTCTAGAAAATTTTTATGTCAACATAACAAGAATTTGAACAAAGGTTCAATATATATGATTACGTTAATATGTCAGGAAGTTTGTGACTGTCATGTGGCTTGTATGTGCTTTGTTTTTTATAAGGTCAAAATTCTTATTTTAGTGCTATTATTAATTAAGTAAATATCTATAAGTCAATCTCAGTAGTTATATGTGATTACATTATAGTTTAAACCTTGGAATTATGTTAGTAGGAAAGTTTTACATATTGATCCGTTATTCTTGATTATAGGTGGTTGTGGGTCCCAAACAAGAAAAATAGGCCCGCCCACTTCTTCGGGGACAGTTATCGTGAGCAAATAGCTTCAATGTTGCCAGGCCAGGTATGAAAAATAGATTTGTACATGTTTACAAACAAGATATAGGTTTGATGAACTTTGAAATATAAACATTGTTGCCTAATGTGTTCTGTACTTCTTTGTGGGCTGTTGTAGGTGGTGTGGCAGCCATATGAAGCTGAGTTAGAGGACCTTCCCCCATGGTGCGTTGCAGGGACGGCCGTGTGGACGGCAATGGTGCCGCTTGTATGTTTCCACCTAATAGAAAAACATACACCGGATCGTGTCGTCCGACAATTTGGGATGATCCAAGAAATTCCCCGCCCTGTTGACACTGACGAAGTGCTTCATGGCATTGATTTGAGGGGTAAGATCGGGGTTGATTGGATACGAAGACATCACGTGCATATCGATGAGTGGGGTAATCGCCTTGAACAGCGTTGTGAAGCAGTGCTTGGTGATATGCCTCCACAGCACAAGTACCACAACTGGTTCAGTAGGGTAACTCGAAGGTTCATCGATAGGCCCGGTGCAGTAGTGACTTTACTGGTAAGTTCTCAATGTCTTCTACATCTTATCGTACTTCTTAGCATGAAACCACTGTTGAATTAACATGAGATAGCTTACTACATTTTTTGCTTAGCACTTGGTCTCTCTTTAATTTGCAATTATTACTAGCAGAACCAATTCATAACCAATATTGATTTTATTATCGATTGGCATTGTTGATTTGGTATTGCTGAACTAATATGTGTGGTTTTTCCATTTGTAGATCGAATGTTGCACCCGTTTGTTGAGGCGTCACCCAGTGGGCTCAGAGGACCACCAGGACATTACTGACGTGCTGACGGCCGTGCATGCGATTAAACGTGTACCACCTCCTATCCCTGAGGCCCCCAATGAGGAGGCAGCTACTCCTGCGGGCCCAAGCACTACTGAGGGCCCAAGCACAAGCACAGCTCCGGCCGGATGTCCCTCTCGTCCACCTGTTGCTACCCCTCGAGTTGTCCCTACCCCTGATCCCTCTCCATCTACCCCACATCCATCCCCTCGCCCCACCATCTCTTCACCCACCTCACATCCATCTTCTCGCCCCACCATCCCTTCACCCACCTTCATCCGTTAGGCCCACCATCCCTTCATCCACCCCACCTCCATCCCTTAGGCCCACCATCCCTTCACCCACCCCACCTTCATCCCCTCGCCCCACCATCCCTTCACCCACCCCACCTCCATCCCTTAGGCCCACCATCCCTTCACCCACCCTACCTCCATCCCCTCGCCCCACCATCTCTTCACCCACCCCACCTCCATCCCTTAGGCCCACCATCCCTTCACCCACCCCACCTCCATCCCTTGAGCTGTCAGCCGTTCCATCCTTTGACCTGGGTCTTACTCCAACCCCACATGACATGCAGCAGGAGCCACCCTCCCACAGTGCGTCTATTGGCCCTTCTTCAGCCATCGACCCATCCCATGTTCAGGCTGAGCAGGTTGTTGGGTTACCTGCAGTGGCAGAAGGTCGACCCAAACGCATATCAAAGCCACCTCCTTGTGGGACAGGGGGGCACAAACATGGACACAATGCCGGCCCTGAGGCATCTGATGAAGGACATGCAAGACCTCCTCCTCATTATACGAGACGGCATAAGGCCCAAAAAGGTAACTCAATTGGGTCTCTTTCAATTGGGTCTCTTTCATTTTTGTTGTTTGATTTATTATTTTGAATTTATAGTGCAAAGATTGCATTTTTTAGTGTAGCTAATAGTTTTGGTTGGTTTAACATTATGTTAAATGTAAACATTTGCAAGAAAGTATGTTCTTTAGTGTATATTTTCAGTGGTTTTTAGTGTAGGGGGTTTTGTTAAGATGTACCTAACAAGTTATGTTCCAGGTGAATATGGAGTATGGTCTTGACCCAATGATAGCGAAAGCGATAATGCAAGCTGCCCAAGAAGTAGCAGAGGGAAAGCTAAACGATCATTTCCCACTTGTTGTATGGAAAACTGGAAGTGGAACCCAAAGCAACATGAATGCCAATGAGGTTGGTGCTGGTTTTTGTAGTTTATTGGTTTTTGTACCTTCAGTATGTATGCTGTAGGCACCCTATTTAAATTGCTTTCATAATTTGATTAAGCACGTTTGGCCAGAAAGTAATTGTCATTGGGTTAAGATGGTAATATTCATCGAGTAACAGTGAGCAAATGAGAGAGAGAGATGCATTGGTTAACTTTCATGTAGATAGTTCCTGTCAAAAATAAATGTGAAGGTGCATTTGATAGTGCACTAGATATTCCATGTAGGAGATTTTCTAGACCAATGAATACGTGCACACACACACACACACAATTCAAAGCTTCCTTGTAAGTCCTCATATCATATCATCATGGATGTGACAAAATGTGGTGTGGTTCATTCTTGAAGCATATAGTTATTCTTCTATTAAGCATATACCTTTAGCAAACTATGCACAGTGTGGGTTTACCAGTGTTTGGGTGGTCTAGAATTTCTGACTTCTTGTGTTTGGTCCTCAACATGATTTTTTACCTCTAAAAAAAATTTGTGTTGTAATCATGTAATATTCCAGGTCATCGCAAATAGAGCAGCAGAGATCCTTGGCCATAAGCGTGGTGAAAAGGTTGTGCACCCTAATGACCATGTGAACAGATCACAATCTTCTAATGACACCTTCCCCACTGTAAGTATTTTGTTTTCTTTTATGACCGTGCTTAATTGATTTTATTTTTAACTCATTCACCACTTGGAAGGAATCACTCCTCCATTCTGTTTTTATTTGTTTTTCTTGTCCAACCAAGTGGTTTCTTGCTGTCTTTTGTTAAGTAATGCGGTTTTCTTGTATCCAGGTAGTGCATATTGCAGCTGCAATGGAAATAAATTCAAGATTGATACCAAATTTGAAACATTTGCATACCTCACTAAATTCAAAGGTTTGATGATTATTTCATCCTTTTTCAACAGCAGATTGAAACATGATGGCCATATTAGACAGTTGTTGCTGCTCCATGTCTTATACACTGTGTTGGATGTTTCATCTTTGGATATCCTTTTTAACTTTGAGTTGTACACTTGGATTCAGCCCTTTGATTCATGTGGTTTGACTTTGTATTAGATTCATTCTATTGTTGCTTTTATGAAGTGAACTTGGCTACACTAGGTGGCCTGATTAACCATCTTGGTGAGACATACATATCCTAACTATATAACTATTGAAGTTCAAAAGATGCCTTCTCTCGTCTATTTTCTATGCATAAAAGTATTCACTCTCTCTCTCTCTCTCATGATTTACTTTAATTTTGCATTTATGAATTATCAAGTAATTTATGTGCATTTGCATGTGTGACTAAGTATTCAGTAAAAAGTATAACAAGTTCAGTACAGTTTTGAACTTTTCTGACATGCTTTTAATGTGTTTTCAACTATCTGTGCTTTTAACTTCTATTGCTGCACTTGATGTGTAGTGCTCTTGTTGACTAGATGATGGCTTTTGGTTACTACATTCTTCTTTTGTCGTGACACTCTAACATCCCCCCCCCCCCCCCGCTCAGGAGAACAATGAAATTAAAAGACTAAAATATAAAAGGATATGACCTAGGAGTTAGCAACTAGGCTTGCTTGGAGTCAACACCAAGCAAAAGAAAACTACTAGGATTCAGAATCTAGGTTTGACTGGAATTGGCACAAGACCAAAAACCAAACGAAACTTTCTTCCATCAAAATCATCTCCAAAAGGAGTACAATAGTTTGCTTATATAGGAAAATTAATCCCTAATTCTATTTGGCATAGGAAACCCTAGTTGCCTTATTACAAAAATAACCTTGCTTACAAATTTTTAAATACTAATAGCTTAATAAACGGCTAGGACCTAAAAAAAAAAAATACAACTTACTTGAAAAAGTAAATAATACTAATTAAAATAAAAATCTCCTTGTATCTCCCACATAACGTTGCTATGTACATGCTGTTATTATTTATGTATTCATTATTAGCATTGTGTACTGCTTTAGCTGTACTACCATAATGCCTCTAATGCTTATTTTGTTTCTACCAGTCCGTTGAATTCAAAGATATTGTAAAAATGGGACGCACTCACACTCAAGATGCTACACCTTTGACTCTTGGGCAAGAGTTTAGTGGCTATTCTACACAAGTAAGATAACATATTTGGTAGGAAGGATAGACCAAGCTTAATGTTTGTTGGGATGGACTTCTGATTGCTTTGAGCTTTTGTTGCAGGTAAAATATGGAATTGACCGTGTCTTCTGCACTCTACCTCGGATGTATCAGGTTATAACCTCATAAAGTGTTAAATCTTTAATTTTTTTTTTCTTTTGTTCTCTCCTTTTAGTTCTGACTGATTGGAGACTTTATTTGAGCAGCTTGCACAGGGTGGTACTGCTGTAGGCACTGGATTGAACACAAAGAAAGGGTATGTTATTGCTTTAAGGTTGAAGCAATTTTACTTCTTTTGGTATTTTGTGACATGTATTGCTCTAAATACAAGTATCTTTACTTGTTCTCATTCCCCCGGCTTGATTTTCTTTGTTTTATCAATTTTCTCAGCCCTTTCTGTAGATGATTTCCCCTCCTCCCTATCTGCCCTTGTAGCACCTTTTTTCCTTCTTGTTTCAGAAAATTATTCTAATAAAACTGTAAATCCTGTCATGGATTTGGCAATAATGAACATGAATTCTGTATTCTTTCCTCTAAATATTATTCAGAAAGAATGCTTTTCTGCTTCTGTTGTTCTGTTCATGTTTACTATGACAGTAGTTTTCTTCTATAATTTAGGTTTGATGTGAAGATAGCTGCAGCAGTAGCTGAGGAAACAAACTTACCATTCGTTACTGCAGAAAACAAGTTTGAAGCTTTGGTTAGCTTCTGATCCTGTAACTCCACTTTTGTCTGTTCATTTTCTATCCCTTTTGTGTTGTAAGAGTGGATGTTTTACTATATGAGCAATTCGTGCTTTTCATCTTGTCCTACTTGAGACCGAGTAGGGCTGTATGCTCATATGTTTCATTTTTGGCAGGCTGCACATGATGCTTTTGTTGAAACCAGTGGAGCCCTTAACACAATTGCTGCTTCTCTGATGAAGATTGCAAATGACATACGTTTATTAGGAAGGTTTGTATGCCTAGTGTGACTTGCATTTTTTATTTATAGTTCTCTCCCTTAAGGTTCTCCCTGTGTTTCTCTTGTACAGTGGTCCACGTTGTGGCCTTGGTGAACTCATTCTTCCTGAAAATGAGCAAGGCAGCAGTATTATGCCCGTAAAGCCCCCATCTTATTCCACAATTCTTCTAATTTATTTATTTTTAACTAAAAACCCAAATTTCGTCACTTAACTGAACCTATTCTGTTTCAGGGAAAGGTCAATCCTACTCAGTGTGAAGCTCTCACCATGGTCTGTGCTCAGGTAAGTTTAGTGTCTTGAATTTTGGTTAAATTGGGGACTTATTTGCAAGTAGTAACTAGTAAGATGCATAGAAATCAGAGTTTCTAAGTCCTCGTAGATAATTCAATCTTGCAGTGTACTTCTATAATGATTGGTTTTCATTTTTAAGTATCATTTAGAAACCTTTCTTGATATTTATTTATTTTTAACGTCTTTCAGGTTATGGGAAACCATGTGGCCATCACAATAGGTGGTTCCAACGGTCATTTCGAACTTAATGTGTACAAACCATTGATTGCCAGTGGTCTCCTACATGTATGTTCTATTGTCGCATTATTGCAATTATGCTTATTGGAGGTGCCAAGTGCATCCATTATTCAACATCAATTGGCCATGATTGGGTAGGATACATCTTATTCTATCTGGCAGTGATTTCGGCTAGAAGTTAGCAAGCATGGTTGTTATGCTTTTGTAAATTTCAAACCATAAGTTGAAAAGAGCTATTTGCGAGTTTGTAAAGTCCTATAATAAAAAAGTATAATGTGGTGGTCCTGTGGACCTGTCTAGAACAGTTTTATTAGGATGCCATTTGAAATTTCATGATCTCTTGATATCTTCATTCAAAATTTAATGCCGTGCTTACCAAGAAACTCACACTTTACAATCTTGCTCCACTAGTGTTTATGTCTTCTAATTCAACTAGTGTTTTTGATTCCTGATAGTCTGTGAGACTGCTTGGAGATGCATCTGCCTCCTTTGAAAAGAACTGTGTGAGAGGAATTCAAGCTAATAGGGAAAGAATTCCAAAATTGCTGCATGAGGTGAGTTGATACTGGGTACAAAATATAAATCTTTATATTTTTATATGTTTTAGATTTCAGGCTAATCTATCGTCTATTGTTGCTATGTGGCATTTTGCATGGTGTTGCAGTCACTGATGCTTGTCACATCTTTGAACCCTGTAAGTTTCCACTTGTGTTTCACCTGTTTTCATGTGTACACTTTCCTTATAGTTTCCTGTGCTTTGTGTTATAACTTTTGTTGTTGATGTTATTCCAGAAAATTGGTTATGACAATGCTGCTGCGGTTGCCAAAAAAGCACACAAGGAAGGAAGTACTCTGAAGGTATGATTCCTTTTTCTTGTCAACGCAATTCAATATGTTTGGTGTCTTGTGACATTCATTTAATCTATTGGAATGACTTATCATTAGTTCTTGAGTAGATGGCTAAGGATGCTAAAAGCAACTGCTGTAATAATATATAATATCCTCTTGTTGGACTTACGCATCTCTCAGCTTGTGTTTGGTTGGAATGATGGGTTTCACTTTTGGAAGACGATCATGTTTACAGTGGCGTGTGTAATGCTCTCTTCAGCAATGGTGTTTTCTTGAAACTTTGGATTGCTGAGTCATCTAATCTAACCAATACTTAACTCTGCAGGAGGCTGCATTGAACCTAGGAGTGTTAACCAGTGAAGAATTTGATACTCTTGTGGTGCCAGAGAAAATGATTGGCCCATCTGATTGATGGTGACAAGGAGAAAGATGATGGTCGTGGTAAATCACTTAAGGTATACAAGATAATTCATTTATATCTTCACCACTCAACCAAATTTCAAAATTCGTGACTTTGCTATCTGCTTTGGTACAGGCAAACAAAGAGGAAGATGACAAAATGAGGACAAGGTCGACAAACGTTGCAGCCCGTGCTGCTGTTGGAGGAGATGACATGCTTTCAAAATGGCAACTAATGGCTGAACAAGCCCGGCAGAAACGTGAAGGAGGGGTGGATACATCTGGTTCTCAACCAAGTAATGATGCTTTATTTTCTTTCAATTTTATTCTATAGTTTAGGAATTGTAATAAGGATTACAAAGTTAACTTGAACTTATTTTTGTTTATCCTCAAGAAAAAATTATTTTTGTGTTGAATAATTTTATCCTTTCCTGTAAGGATTCAATTTTTGACTAAAATACTTCTAGAATCTCTCTAAATTAAGGGAATATATTCATATTCTAGAAAATTACTATATGAAAAAGTATAAAATATTTAATAATAAAAAATAAAGCTCTACATATATATATATATATATATATATATATATATATATTGTGATTTTATTTTCTTCTCTATCTCTCGCCCTCTCTCATTTTTGTTTGGTCTACTTGACAAATTCTTGTGTTGGATGAGGAAGGGGAAATGTTGGGCAATAGGTTTTACCTTTTGAAATAATATTTGGTTTAGGTTTTAGGATAACATCTAGAAAGGTATATTTTTCAATCTTTTTATATTTCTGTTTACCATATATAAGTTTTTGAAAATGCTATAGTATCTACTTTTTCAAAATGGTTCTCATAAATCAAAATGGCTCTACGTAGCTCTTGATACTAGGTTTTGTGTTTTAAAAAATAATAAAATAAAATAAAATAAAAAAGGGGAAAAATCATATTCACTTGATTACCCTTGCTGCCTTGCAGAAACTTAACCCGAAACCGGCTCAATGGTTCTGTTCCAGTTGAACTCATAAAAAGATCACAGAGTGGTTCACTATTTTTAAGGTTTGGTTTTACCTAAAATGATGAACTCTTTAATATCATCATTTTCGTCACTTCCATTTTCATAAAATAATAAACTGTGTATCTAGGCATGTAATCTTTTGTTTCCCTGCTAATTTGTAGATTGTGATTCCCACTTGTTTTCTGTGTCCATTGTTTTCTGCTAAGGTTTGTAAAGCATGTTAATCAATCAGTAATAGCGGGTATTGAATGTGATTAGAAACTGGTTTGAGAGAGGCTTAGGGACAATGATAATTACACAGACCCCAATGGAAGGAAGGTTATTTTGTAGACTAGCAACGTATTTTCTAGCTTAGGGTTGTTCATGTGAAGAAAAATGTTTATGAAGTGGGCTATAATTGCTATGATAGACTTCAAATCCTGCCTTCTCAAAAATCTGTTTCTTTTGACTTTTTTGTGTACACTCTTGTGCTCTGACAGCTTTCCTGATAAGAAAAGAGTTGGGGAAGATAACGTGGATGGTTCCTTTGAAGCCTCAGTCCGAATAAAGATGGTAAGATTGGTTACTCCTTTCATCATTCAAGGAATTATCCACTTCATGTTATTATTTATTTGATTGTATTTCGCTCTGCATCTGAAGAGCCCATCCAGAACATTTGTAATCCTTAGTAATTGAGATATAAGGCCTTGTTGGGCTGAGTTGATACCTTATACTAAGCAAATGATCATTTTTTTATAGCTCTTATGCAGTGCTATCTCAGTGAGTTTTACTTGTAGTAAATAAGTACACACGTAACTCTTGCATTTCTAATTTACTCCAATCTGGTTTCAGGAAATGGTTCAGAAAATGTTAATAATATTCATTGAAATCCTTAGAAAGTAGCAATATTGGAGATAGATAACACATTGAACGTGATTTATGGTAGGTTCTCAGCAACCCGGAAAAGACACCCACCTCGGCAGCAAACATCAACAATTGGCTAGAAAAGTTAGCAAGACGTTCATCCCATGGTTTTGTCATATGCGGGCAGGTTTTCAACTACTGCTTCAGCATCAGCAAAAGTCAACCATAGCTTTAACGAGTCTTTGTTGGTGGTATTCCGCTTGCTTCCTTAGGTCTTCCATTTCTTTATATTTTTCCCTCGGGGTCCGAGGGGAAAATATAAAGAAATGGAAGACTTGCGGACGCAAGGGAATCTCGTCAACAAAGGCTCATTAAATGTAAAGAGAATCTTGCTGCTGCTGAAACGGAATTTTAACACCTGCCTCCATATTACATTATTCATTTTGGTATGTGTCAATTCTTTTTGTCCTACTTTACATGGGAACACTTTTTCTGTAACCTCACATTGAAGGTGGCTACTGATTTTGCAGGCAGAGCAGAAAGGAAGCTCTCTGGGTAGGCCTCTCTGAAGTCACTCATCTTCACGTATCATACAACTATATATTTGAGTCAAAATGGAATTAACTCCGCATTCAAGTGCTTTTGCGTGTATATATTTGATGAATCAGTAAGAAATATTATTGTAAGCTCAAAGAAATATTAGTAGGAAAAAGTTAACTATAGTGGAGATAAAATGGAACATTTTGACTTACGTAAAGGTTGAAAAGAGGGTTATTGGGATAAAATGAGGAAGTGTTAGGTCAAAGATACAAATGATATAAGATTGGTTAAGTTTGAAACATGTAAATTTACTACATTCTAAGAGGAAATTTGTTTGTCTGCGTAAATTAACATTACTTAAGAAAAAATTCAAAAAAAAAAAACTGACTGCAATTTTGACAAATATCACTAAGGATTTAGTTTTGTTGAATGACAGGATATCACCAGCAAATTCACAGGATGGTGACCCATCACTTTTATTGAATGGTCATTTTGATAGTCCGCTTAGTTCCCCAGGTGCTGGTGACTGTGGTTCATGTGTTGGTGGGTACAATGAAAATTTACACCTACTGCCCATTCTTGCTGGATTGGTTCATCATCTTGTCTTTAATTTTTTCTTTTTTTCCTCTCTCTTGCAGCATCATTGCTGGAAGTAGCAAGGCTCACTGTAGACTCTAACTGGTTCCCACCTCGGCCTATTATTTTTCTTTTTAATGGTGCAGAAGAACTATTTATGTTGGTAAGGCATCATGGTTGTGCTTTATTTGGAAGAAAAATGATTTTAACTCTGTCGTTCTTTTTATTTTTTTCTCTTTCTAGTAAAAAATTTTCTAAGTATGCACTTCTCCTTCTGTAATGTTATTTTATTTAGGATTTGCCTTACACTATCAGCAGCATGGTTGAAAAGGATTCTGGCTGTAGTAGATGCAAGTGATCCTATTGTATAAATGTGCAAGTTGGATGTGTTTGAACTTTAATGTGCTGCACCTGTTAAAATACTATTTTTTTATACTTATGCTAAGGAGGATGTATATTACAAATTAACAGATTTGAGGATGGCCTGATGCTACTTCCTTGACAATTTTCCTTTTCTTGGGAGATTGAATAAATGATGGTGTTAATTAGTTAAGAAAAGCAAAGCCAACCATCACCATTTCAGCTATGAAAATCATATGGTTATATGTCTGACAGTTATTTGTTTTTCAATTAAACTTATGACATGTTGGTTTGTTTATGTATTCTTGTTCACTTTGAATGAAATTATCATTACTTGTATATAAAAAAAAGTGTTGTTTGTTTACTCCTGCTGTTTCAGGCTGCACATGGTTTGATGAAGACACCTAAATGGCGTGATACAATTGGAGCTTTTATAAATGTGGAAGCCTCTGGTTCTGGAGGCCCTGGTAGGATATGATTCAGTGCCAATATTAGTTTCTGAAAATTTTATGCTTAATATGGCTGTATGCAAGAGTGCAAGTCTGCAACTAATTGTTTGGCAAACCTTTTCCTTTTAGTGGAGTAGGGCAATATATAATGTAGAAAACAGACAAACCAACTTTCTTCCTATTGTAACCTCAACTAAGTAAAAAATATGGGTATATTTTTGTGCTATGAAATGCTTGACAAGCATGGTCAATGAAGATGACCTGTATTAACAATAGATATCAGCATGTGCTTAATTTCTGCTCCTGATAACATTTTTATTGAAATAGAGAAACAATTCATATATTGAGAACTGTCGTCTTTGTTGATTGAGGATAACAACTTCCCTTTCTATATTTAGCTTTGTGGTTCCATAATGCATTGCTGATTTTTGTGTTGTTCAATTTACAGACTTGGTTTGCCAATCTGGACCTGGTTCATGGCCTTCTCACATCTACGCTCAATCAGCAGTGTACCCAAAAATGACAAGATTCAAACCTAGTGGACTAAAATGACAATTTGCCAAACTTATAGGGTGTAAATCGTAATTTTGCCTAAGATTTATTACATGAATTTGTAGCAGTATTGTAGGAAACTTGTAGTATTTGGAGTAGCAGTTTTTTTTTTTTTTTAATTGGAATTTTGGTCTCATGAAGCTGTTGTTTTGTTAATATGGTTGTAGCTGCTAGGATTAGGGAGATATTGGAGAGTGTGGGGTTGGCGCAGGAGAGTTTGCCATTGACTGTGGTTGGATCTACCGAAGTTCTTGCAAATGTGTCTAATTTATTGAATATAAGATACACTGAACTAAGTAGGTGGGTTTTCTTTGTTGTTTTTCTGTAAGTTTTTTTGTCCTTTAATCTCTGCATTTATTTTTTGGAGATTAACTAGGAGAAATGTGTTTTTTTAGCTTTCTTGTAGCAATGGGGGATATTTCTTTGAGGAAGACTGGTGTGGAAGAAAAGAGGGCTAAAGTACAAAAGGAGTCCAAAATTCTTCTTGATTTTACTCGAAAGGCAATATCTAGGCTAACTTATTTGAAAAGGTAAAATTTTAATGGAGATACATATTTATATGTTTTCTTTAAAAGCATTGCAAGTACCGTTCTTATATAGTTAAATTTTATGTGGTATTTGGAAAAATATTTTCACTTTCTGAAAGTGATGTTGATTTTCTGTGGTATTTTTAAAAACCATTTTTTTAGAACGCTGGCACAGCTAGAAGATGATGTAGCTCCATGTGAGGCTCAAATGGAAAATTGGAAGACAAACTTGCAAGTTATGGCTGCGAAGGAGCAGCAATACCTGCAACAGTGTGCCAACTACAAGGTATTTTAGTATTATAAATTTAATTTGTTCTTAGTATTGGTCACTTATCATGACCAAAAAGAAATGTTTCTCACTATCTAGGGGACATTAAGTTTCATAAGTAATGACAAAAAATGTGAGTCCTTCGGTGGTATGATGCATTTACAAGAGGTGAAGTTTCATGTGAAGCCTATGTGGATTGAGTAATATCAACAGAAATTCAAGTGGTCCAAAACTAATATGAAATGTGAAGGTAAAATAACTTAAGGGCACCATTTTAAGTGCAGATTTAACTTCAGATTTTTTGTTTTTGTTTTTGTTTTTGTAAATTTATTGATGAAACTGAATATAATTGCATGGTCAATGAGTTGTTAAACTATCTGTATAGGGTTGTGATGAGCCCATTGGTTTTTGGATTCAAGCTGTGTGCGCTCTCTAACTCTCCACATGATTGGTTTGAAAATTTAGATGAATGCGAAGGCTAAGACATTGATCAGAGCTCGGTTAGGGTTAGGGTAATTTGGTGTTTCAAGTGGGTTCTTAAGGTGAAAAGTGTTAAGGGTATGTGTGTGGAACTTCTAGTATTTTGGTTACGTCATGGGTTCCATGAGAGTTTGAGTGGAAATGGGCTTAGGTGACTACTTCAAGGGAGTTGCAACCTCCATAAGAAATTGAGAGGAGAAAGAATGAGCAAGACTTAGATAGAATGGGACTTAAGCAAGAAACAATGCATCAATTTTATTAATCTTCATTATGACTAGTACATGATTACAATGCTCTATTTATATACTTTCATGCCCCATTCCCATTGGCTATTACATGCTTCATTCCGTTTGGCTTATGCCAAACTAACTCATTAGACACGTGCTTGAATGAATTTCCACATGTCAATGGGTTATATATTCAATGTCTTAATCCTAACTCACTATAAGTCTATAGCTCCTAGCCATTTAGATGTGCTAAATTTTCCCTAATCAATTACAAAATGTGTTACAATTCCAAACCAAGTACATGGCTGTTATTAGAAGCTTCCTGTGTGCAAGGAGTTGGAATGTGCTAGAGTATTAAACTGTTCGCACTTGGATAACAAAAAAATGCCTATTGGAAGCTTCTGCTGCCTATTAGAGCGAACTGTTTCCTGATCGGCAGTCACACAAAGAAAAACCAATTTTTACTCAAACCACTCTAGGACACAAAAATATATACAAAGAGAACAAATAATTTGAACAAATTTTCCATTTCTAGAAGGCTAGGGGACTGATGGCCTATCTATTTATCGGTTTACTTTATTCGCAGTGGAAATTGGATTGAGATTAAGTGTAATACCTATGAATGGTTGGGGTTCAAATAGAGGGAATCCTAGAAATAGAGGGAATCCTGGAAATTGGTCTTCCTTTATGTCTCCCACAACATCAAATCACTATAGGGGCGGCATTAAAAAAATATTAAACAAATAGCTATCTGAGCTTCATTTTTTGAGCAATACCCGCATAAACCAATTCGTTGAGCAAAAAGCATTAGAGCATTCGCACATTAGGAGGCAGTCACTGTTTTTGTTGATGAAAATAAGTAGATTGGACTTAAAATGAACTTTCTCATCCAATATTTATTTTTAATTTGATTTATCTACATATTTTGAGGATGCTATTGTTTGGTTTAACCCACATTTTTCTTCTTTAAAGTCATTTTGTTTGTGACTCATGTTTAACACTGTTTGGGACAGTCTGTATTCAATCGTGTGGGCTATGCCCCAGAAATTAGCCATGGGATGCTGGTTGAAATGGATGAGCACAGGAAGGAGTTGGAGAAGAAAACAAATCCCATACTTGAAACCTTGAGGAGCTACCAGGACTTGCTGCTGGTAAGTTTCTATTTCAGTAACAAAGAATAATTGGCATGTGTTGGATTTCTTTTATTTTTGGAAAGATTTTGAAATTTTAATTTCTTTTTATTATGTCATACAGGATAAAGCTTTGACTGCTTTGGCAATTGAGGACAAGAAAAGGCAGTATGCTGCAGCTGAGAAGTATCTTGAAGATGTACTGCATTCAGCTCTTTCCACTTCATAGTAAATTCACGAAGGGATAGCTTTTGTTATTATTTAATTGTGGCTTCTATCTGGACAATGGATGAGTATATTTAGTTGATCTGATGATTTCTACTGAAGGATGTTGCCTTGTTGAATTTACCCAATTGACTTTGGCTTCTAACAATGAAATTTTCATTATTATAGATTTAGTGGAAGAGAAAAACTAATGGAGACTACATTGTATCTATTATAAGTTATAACGAATTGTTGATATGTTCTTGAAGAATTTTGAACCATTTTTATTCATTAAGAAAAAAAAAAAAAAAAAAAAAACCCACCATTTTTGGCTTATTAAATTCGTACCATATCAAGTTTCCTTGAATTAACACTATTCATTTCAGTCGGGGCATGTAATCTAATGGATATATTTTTTTTTTTAATTTTTTTTACTTCCTTAACCGTTCTCCCATCTATCTCTCTCTCTTGGTTGAGTTCATATCTCTCTCTCTTGGTTAAGTTCAATTGGCGGTTTAGGTGTGGTGTGATTGTGGCCGTTTGAGGTGGGGTTTGTGTAGGTCTTGCCATTTGTTGTAGTGATGGGTTTGCTGTTAGGTTGAGTTTTGAGCAGGTTTATGGGTTGGTTATGTGGTTGTTGCTGAGTTCTGAAAATGGTGTAAAAAAAAAAAAATTGTCCAGTAGAACTCGAGTATAAGGGACTCGATTTCAGCTGTAAATCGAGTATTAGTCACTCGATTTTAGCGATGGTGTAAAAAAAAAAATAATCCAGTACAACTCGAGCTGTAAATCGAGTATTACACACTCGATTTTAGCAAATCAAGCCTAAGAGGCTCAATTTCTATTGGGAATTTTTTTTTTTTTGGTTTCTTTATTTTTCCTTCCCCTACCTACATTAAACCAGATCCACATGAACAAACTATTTTTTTTCCTTCCCCCACGACCATAATATATATATATATATATATATACCTATATTATTTTGCTACCACCAATGAAAGGAGAGTACATAAGATATAAAAAAAAACTGGATTAAGCCAGTTACTGTTCATGGACATTACAATGGCCCTATGACCTACAGAGCAGAGAGATTTAAGCAGTACATGAGGCACACAAAACACATTAGTAACTATCATTGAACTATACAGTAAGTACTATCATCGCCGATATTATAGGCAAACGCTGCACAACACAACTAATGTAACAAGTACAATGGATAACAAATAGTTCAATTACAACATTGTTCAACCATGAACAAAATAACAACTGAGTCGATACAACATAATCGCCTTGCACTTGTCCATACCGCAAAAGATGTCCCATGGCCATTCCTCATTTGTAGGATTTGCTCACCTAAAAAGCATTGTTGTACAGTTGTTAGTTCCCAAATGCAAAGAGTAAAAACCAAATAAATTTCTGAGCATATTATATAAAAACAGTGATAGCACTTGCCTAGTTTGCAGCACTACCACTTGTCGAAGCCCCATGGGAACCGCTTGTCAAAGCCCCACTGGAATTGGGACATTTTCTGCGGTTATGCCCCTCTTCATGACATAGCCCGCATCGCTGCCTCGGTTGAATCTCAATCAAGTCTGGAGCTTCCCTTCGACTTCCCCGTTCTCGTCGTACCCCATCCATTTCATTCATTAATCTTGACTTCACAGGACGACCTTTGGCCCGCAACAGCTGTGGGTCAGGCACCCACCGTGGTCCGCGAACGTCCCTCCACAATGACTCTGACAGTGGCACCACAAATTGATGTGCATATGTGTCAATGGCGTTCTTCAAACTGTAACATGGGTCAATATAGTTGGTGGCATTGAGGTGCAGAGCTTGGAGAACTTTAATTGCATGTGAACAGGGGATCTTAATGTTTTGCCACTTTCCACAACCACATGTTCTAGCAAATATGCGCACATCATGACTGTGGTTTCCCCCTCCACCTCTTTGGTCGTTGTACGGGGTAACCACTTGATATATACCAAGTTCATGATTAAAATGCCTCAAAGTGTGTCCTGAAATTTTCTTCTCATTTTTGGTATAGATCCCCATTGCATAATCAGTCCACACCTTACCTTGAGAGAGATTAGAAGAAAGTAGTTCCCTTCGATCGTGGAAATATGCAACAAGTTTGCACCAAATGAACTCAACCATTGCAGCAATGGGCAAACCGCAGGCACCTTTAAGTACCCCATTGAAGCACTCAGAGATATTGGTTGTCATTGCCCCGTAACGTCTTCCACCATCGTGTGACTAGGTCCATTTGTCCAAATCCAAACTCACTAGATATGTATATGGCATATAGCATGTAATATTGGGATCATCAGGTCTTACACCCCTCAACATATTAATCTCGGCCTCCTTAATGGTTTGCATTATGGACTCAAATTTAGCTTCATTAGTCGCATATCCAGCTTTCAAGACCAATGCCTTTAGAGTCGGGTTATCAAAGTGTGTGTTGAAGTTGCTAGCAACATGTCGAAGGCAATATCGGTGAAATACCCGTTCTCTTCCGTCCTCACCTCTAGGCCACTCTCGAATGGCGCATTTGATACCTTTATGTCGGTCAGAAATAATGCAAATGCCATCGGCAGGTATGACATGCTCTATTGAAGTTCTGAGACACTCTAAAAACCATCCCTAACTAACCCCTGACTCCTTGTCCACAACAGCAAAGGCGAGAGGAAAAACCTTTTGGTTAGCATCGGTTGCCATTGCAATCATCAACACCCTTCGATATTTACCATACAAATGAGTCCCATCAATACTGATCACCGGCCTGCAATATCTGAATGCGGCAATGCATGGAGCGAATGCCCAAAATACATAGCGCAGTATCGTAGTATCATCTATGCCCCTAGGTATGGTGTGATAGCTGTACTGGGTACCCGAATCCTGATCCAAGTATGCCAACAACAACTTTCGCAGCCTTTGGTAAGACTCCTCCCAATCCCCATATATCTTAGCAATTGCCTTTTGTTTTGCGTCCCATATCTTATAGTAAGAAAGTTCATGCTTATACTTAGTATGTATGATCTCCCAGAGCTCATCAATACGAGTAGTGTGCTTTTGTCGCAATTTTTCCACAATTTCTGATGCAACAAAATTAGAATCCATCATTTTACCGTCTCTTCGCCGACCAAAGGGTATACAACTATGTGGACCCATATAAGACGTGACCATCCACAAACCATTAAGTGTATCCTTCTTGACTGCCCCAACGTACCACTTACAGTTGGTGTTAATGCATGCGGCGCACAATCTAGTTGTGGTCGACCTCCGGATAATAAAATTTCTATTATCACTTGCTACGTATATTATCAATGCACACTTCACCGCCTCTTTATTTGCAAAAGTCAAGCCTTTACTAAAATGCATCCCATCTTCCCAAGTATTTGCGTAAAAGGACTCGCTAGGAGGTGCGTAGGCAGTGGTCGTATTTGTATCATGGTGGACACGAATACCATCGTCTGCATCACCTTCACCATGGTTCTCCATATTTTCCTCTTAAAAAATGGGAACGACTTCATGGTCATCCACATCGTTCTCAAAGTCGCCTCGGTCAATCCTCACTTCGTACTCGTCCACTTCGTACTCGTCCACATCATCAACATTTTCACCATCATTCATAGCATGATCTTCGTCTTCGTCTTCCTCCTCTAAATGTGTCTCTTCAGGATGGAGGGTTTCACCAGTATTGGCAACATGCTCTTGAGTTGGGAGCGTATAACCTCCCATTGTGTCCTCTCCCATTATATACCCTCTCTCCTCTAAATGTGTCTCTTGAGGATGAAGGGTTTCACCAGTATTGGCAACATGATCTTGAGTTGGGAGCGTATAACCTCCCATTGTATACTCTCCCATTGTATACCCTCCCATTGTATACCCTCCCTTTGTAGTGCATCCATCGTCTAGGGCTGTAAATTGTAAAGACGTAGTTGTTTGTTGCACCGTCTCCATATCAACTTCTGCAAGTGCCTCTAAACTTACGTACAACTCAGCAGCATTTACTTGGGGCATTTTCTGGATCCTATTAAACATCATCTTTACATGTTTGTCTTCTTTGATTGTCATATACCCGTAATTTATCCGTTCATGAAGGACTTCTTGTAGGTAACGATAAATAATTTTTATGTCATACCAAGCACGGTTCAAATTCAATTCGTCCATTATTTTCTTCTTCAAATCATCCAATGTCTTCAACTTATGACGTATCATCATGTAATAGCATTCGATACCCTCCCCTCTAAATGGGAATCCGTCAATCCCTCCAGGATTATCAAGGGGTCCACCGAAGTATACATTTAACTCAATATTCTTCAGAGATTGTGAACCTATTAGAGAGTCAAGTATAATATGTTAGTCCTATATTTTACTAGTCTTCAAAAATTAATAAAATAAAATAAATTAAAATTTGGATAAGCAAGAGCAAGTGCGTGAGAGAGAGAGTCAAGTGTAATAATATGTTGTGAACCTAAGTCAAGTGTAATAATATGTTAGTCACAAATTTTTATCTCTTTCATTTAACATGAATTGCAAAACCTTTTCTATCTACTCAAAGTTCAAAAATTACAACTTGTCACTTTGCATTTGCATATACTCACCCCACATCACATACACGCACACAATCATTATCATTTCATACTAATACAAAAAAATCTAAAGACAAAAACGTCATCCCATTGCAAAATTTCAAATCAGCTCTAACAAAAATATAAATAAAAAAAATCAAACCAAACAACAATACAATCATTAAAAACCTAACAATACAAATATACCAAGAATACATCTTAAATATATATCAATCATTCTTTCATAGTCAAGCAAAAAAGTAAAATCAGAGTTTAGAGAATAATATTTACTCTAATTGATGGGATTTCAGTGGTTTTATCACATTACACGTTTATGTTAAATGACTAGTTTATTTTAATTTTGTTTTAACTTGGACCAAATTGGACTGGATGGACCGAATGGACTGACTGAAGTGGACCGAAGTGGACTGGATGGACCGAATGGACTGAAGTGGACTGGATGGACCGAATGGACTGAAGTGGACTGGATGTACCAAGGTGGACCTAATAGACCAAAATGGACCGAATGGACTAAATTGGACTGAATGGACTAAAGTGTACCTATGGGACTGAAATGGACCAAAAAGAGTGAATGACCAAAGTGGACTGAATGGACCGAATGGACTGAAGTGGACTTAAGAGACCGAAGTGGACCGAAATGGTCTGCCTGTGCAATTTTGAGGTACATTCATTATATTAACATAGTTACATTCATTCTTGTTTCACTGCTCAGCATTCTTATTTTTTGGAGCAACATTTGATATTTTTAGTAGATGGCAAAACCAAAATGAAGCAATTACATCACCAAATCAATGATTATAATTTCATACTCAAGCAAAAAAAAAAATTATAGACAATATCAAAACCAAACAACAAACAACTAACAACTAACTAGAGAGTGAAACCTTACCTGACATGAGGATGTGCTGGGATTGTATGAGAGTGAGAGGGAGGTTGAGAGGCAGTGTGAGAGAGAGTCAAGTTGCTGTGAAAGTGAAAGCTCCAGTGAAAAAAGTGCCTTAGTGAAAGTGAAGGGGAAAATGACATATGTGCATCAGTGAAAGTGAAGGGGGAAAATGAGATAGCAAATTAACCTCACTAGCCAGCTGATGATACACGTGAAGGACTGGAGCAGTCAGAGTTCAGCTGCTGGAACACGTGAAGGCATGGAGCAGTCAAATCTTTAGGGGCCCAGAGAGGGGTTTTTCACAATTCAAAAATCGAGTTTCTGAGACTCGGTTTCACTTTTAGCAAACCGAGTCTTAGAGACTCGAGATCTACGTGGTGTGTCCACGTGGCACTGAAATCGAGCCTTAAAGGCTCGATATATAAATTGAGTCTATAAGACTCGATTTCCACGTGGAAAGCCTTCCACGTCAAAGCGCCACAAAACATAAAAACCGAGCGTTTGAGGCTCGGTTTTTTACGCCAAAATCGAGCTTCTAAGGCTCGAGTTGCTAGTATGCAATATACTTCCAGAACCGGCTCAACTAACTATAAAGTTTAATTTTTATAGTTAGTTACCCAGATTACCCGAAAGCCCTTCTACTACCTTGTAGACTGGATTTGCTTCAAACAGGGTTATGTGGCAACAAACGGAGGCGATACATGACCAGATGTGAGTAAAGTTTCTGTTAACGTTTTATTTGTTTGTTTTTTCTCTCTTAAACGCAAACACAAAACACAAAATTACTCTCTCTGTCTCTCTCTCTCTCCATAACCCATGAGGCGCCACTTCTCTCTCCCTCTCTTCGTTCTCTCAGAAACCCATCCACCTTAATTTGCCATTAAACCCACCAGGAAAACCCCGCCACTTCTATCTCTTCAAGAATCGAATCAAGTGAGTTGCTTTTTATTATTATTATTATTTATGTTTCTTTCTTTTCTACTCTGCCAATTAACCTTTTTTTTTTCTATGGTGTGTCTACGCAAAAGATGAATTTTGCGATGGAAGAGCATGAAAACAACAACAACAACGGTGGTGACATATCGCAGAAGGCAAAGAAGCACAAGGGAAAGCACGACAAGCCAAAGCCTTGGGATGATGACCCCAACATCGACCGCTGGACCATTGAAAAGTTTGACCCTTCTTGGAATGAATCCGGAATGCTTGAACTCAGCTCCTTCTCCACTCTCTTCCCTCAATACAGAGGTTTAATTATATTTAATCTTTCTCTTTTGGGTGTTTGTTTTTGGGTTTTTAATTGCTTTCTTCTTCTTCATCTTCAGAAAAGTACTTGCAAGAGGTTTGGCCAACTGTGAAATCTGCTTTGAAAGAGTTTGGCGTTTCATGTGAACTTAACTTAGTAAGTGTGTCTGTAAATACTCCCTGAAGTGAAGTTTCTATTTTTCCATTGTTTTACATTTGAATATTCTGTGTGTGTTTCTCAGAAAGATATGTGTTTTTCTAATTCATTTTATGATTTATTACTGCTTAGGTCGAGGGTGTTGGGGAGAGAAACACCTTGGGGAGCTTCCTTGAGTAATTAATATAACATATAGAGACACACTTTTACCCAAAAGGCCTAAGCCCAATGGGTATGTGCTCAATTATGTTATATTAACTACTCATTCTTTTCATCTTTATTCAATGTGGGACTTCACTCACACGTGTAACCCAACAATCTCCCCCTCACGTGTGAGTCTCTGCCACTCTATGGGCTTCAAGACTTCTCTGTGGGCCATGAATAAGTCCTACTCGCTCCCCCTTGCCTAATGGACTTTTCTCTTCATCAGCGCGTCATCCATGGGTCTCTCGTACGTCATCCATGGGAACCACGTGTCAACCCTGCACGCACATCCATGGGAACCCCGCACGTTCATGTCCATGGGAACCTCGCACCATACCATTATTTAGCACCACGTGAGTCTCTGCCTCTCTGTGAGCTTTGAACAAGTCCTACTCACTCCCCCTTGACTAATGGGCTTTTCACTTCATCAATGCGTCATCCATGAGTCTCTCGTACGCCATCCATGGGAATCACGTGTCAACCCTACACGCACATCCATGTGAACCCCGCACGTCCATGTCCATGGGAACCTCGCATCACACCATTATTTAGCACCATGTGAGTCTCTGCCTCTCTGTGAGCTTTGAACAAGTCCTACTCACTCCCCCTTGACTAATGGGCTTTTCACTTCATCAATGCGTCATCCATGAGTCTCTCGTACGCCATCCATGGGAACCACGTGTCAACCCTGCACACACATCCATGGGAACTCCGCACGTCCATGTCCATGGGAATCTCGCATCACACCATTATTTAGCACCATTAGCAATAGTCCAGGATCTTTATGTGTGGGCCGTTTAGGCTTTCTCTGTCCCCGCTGGGTAGGGATCATGGACACCTCACCACCTTCGCCGCACACCACCATGGGCTCTGATACCACTTGTCAGGGAGAGAAACACCTTGGGGAGCTTCCTTGAGTAATTAATATAACATATAGAGACACACTTTTACCCAAAAGACCTAAGCCCAATGGGTATGTGCTCAATTATGTTATATTAACTACTCATTCTTTTCATCTTTATTCAATGTGGGATTTCACTCACACGTGTAACCCAACAGAAGGGTCCATGACAGTGTCAACAACCAGAAAGACTAGGGACCCATATATTATCATCAAGGCTAGGGAACTTATTAGGCTTTTGTCAAGAAGTGTCCCTGTTCATCAGGTACAACTTTTTTACTCTTGTTTTTGTGTCCGTATTGTATGAGTTTTCTTTTCTTTAGTGTTACAAAGGTGTGAATTACTGCCCAAGTGTGCACAGAACAATAATATGTAAACTAATAACTTTGCTTGACTCTTTCATTCAAAACTATTTCAATTGAACTCTATTGTGACAGCTTTTTCATTTTGTCTGGTTTTCATTTGTTTGAATTTTAGTTCTTTTAACAACATTTTTGTGGTAGGCAATAAAAGTACTAGACGATGAAGTGCAATGTGACATCATCAAGATTGGTAACTTGGTCCGCAGTAAGGTATGTATTGCTTTACTTGCACCAAATGAATGCTGTTTGTTGACTCATATTTCTTAATAACTGAAGAGATATCTGTTGCAGAGTCTTGTTTATGACATTAAGCTCTAATATGTCTATAATATTGCTGTTTATACTACGGGTTTAGCAATCATTCTTTGAAATGAAAGTGTTGTTCCCAGTTTTGTGTGCTCTCACAATGGATAGAAATGTATCAATTCATTCATTGTTGGCTAGTAAGATATATGGGGAGGTGCAGAGCTAGAATGTTGGATTTCATGGAGACTTTAACGATTGAGAATTGGAGTTGGTGAACTCATTCATAAATGTTCTTTACTCAAGTAAATATCCTTAGGAGAGAGTGAATGAGTTGGAAATTGAATGGGAGCGGTAGATTTGATGTTTGTTTGTGTTACTTTGTCTTACGAGATTGTTGCACTGATGCAGAAAGTTTGGTAACTTAATTGAAATCATTGCTCATTAGATCTTTGTTCGATTGGTCTTGTGCATGGGATTTTACTAATAGCAATACCATTGTCGATTTTAAAAAGTCGCTATACTTTTGTGCATATTTCATTTTTTTGTAATCTTTAGGCTTCTTTGTGTTCATTATATTTGTACATAAAGTAGTCTCTTTTCTCAATAAAATACCATTACTTATTAACAAAAAACAAACTGCAAATTATGTTAATTTGGATTTTGGACATAACTCTAACAATTTCATTATAATCCAAACTTTAGGGGATCAAATGTAGCAATTGGAAGTTTGTGAACTAAACTGTGATAGAGCCAAACAACAAAGCGTAAATTGTAATTTCTCCCCATATATATGTATATATGCACTGATGTAAACAGTTGTGTAAGGGAAAATAATTAGTTGGATTTCAAGGTGATTAACCTCCAATAAAATGAGAAAGAAAACAGAATTTTTGGGTTTACTGCTTGCCTCTTATTCATTCATTACTCAATTTAAATACATCCTTAAGATAACAACCACAACCCATTCATAATAGCTATAATAGATGGCGAAGTAAGATTCTTTGCAGAGTAAGATTGGCTAATTAGCCAAAACTTCAATAAAATTAGGGGTGTCCAACAAAACCGCAGACCCGACCCACCCGGCCAAACCGACCGGATCCGAACCGGCAACCGCCCTACCTGACTCCCTAGAAGTCGGTGGAGGGTCCCTACATCCCAAACCGATTTCGGTGGGTCGGATGGCGGGTCTTCCCTTCCAAAATCCGATCCACTCGACCTGACCGTGTATATAACCCAGTTCTTATTCATTTTGTACTCTCCACTCCAGTTCAAACCATCACCGGCTCACTCACCCTCAGTTTCTCTGTCCACTTGCTCACTCAGTCTCGCCTCAAAGTCTCACGCTCAATAGCCAACACCATTGCCAATTTGAATCTTTAGATCTTCGAACCTCCACCATCGCTTCATCACACCATCACCGATCTGAATCTTTAGATCTTCAAACATCCACCATTGCTAAGCTACGGATCTCCTTCATCGCACCATCGCCGCCGATCTGGAAGTAACACTCTTTATTTCTTCGTTTTAGTCTCATGCAAGTTCAGATCTGCTATTATTTCTCTCCATTTCTATCTGGGTTCTTTGGATTTGTGGTTACTAATATTTGGGTCTGTAGATTTGTTCTTAAGATTTGTGAAATTTGTACCAAGTTTTGTCTTTGTTTTCTGTCTTTCAGTCGAGTCTGGTCTAACCGTCGTCCACCCGCGCCCGATCCGACTCGACCTGTTGTTTTTCGCGGTCGGCGGCGGGTCCACCGTCCTTCAACCCAACAGCAGTTGGGTCGGTTCCGGATTGAGCCCAAACCCAAGCCGACCCGACTCGTGGACACCCCTAAATAAAATCATAAAGTGTAGGTCTACTCAGATTTGAAGATGGCCAATGAAATAATGATCCTACAAATTGTGATGCAACCCCCAGAGTAGAAACTCCTTGGTCTTCAAAAGTCCTTTTCTGCTCCCTCCAAATAAGCCATATTTCATACTCTAGTTTTGAAATATCTGGGTCGTTGCCACCAAACTCAACATGCCTTTCACTGTCTTAGGCATCACTCAATTTTCTCCAAAAAGCCAGAAATATGGAGTTCCATAATTCAATTGCCTCTGGACAATGAAGCAGCCAGTGATCAACAATTTCCTCACTATTCTGACACATAGTACCAATCTGCCAGCATCATACCCCTTTCCACTAAGTTATCCTTAGTAAGGAATTCTCTCAATTCGCAAACCACAAAAAGAAAAAAGCAACCTTAGTTGGGACTTTTACCTGCCAAATATCCTCCAAGGGAAATCTAAGCAGCTACCACCTCTCCAACCCTCATAAGAAGAATGGACACTAAAACACTTCTTACCCAAACTCCAAAACATCTTGTCCTCCACACCTGTTTGGACGGGGAATGAATAGAGAGTTTGGAAAAAATGAGCACACATAACAAGCTCCCAATCATAAGCAGCTCACATGACAGCTGTATGATTTTTTTCATAATTTGACAAATAATTATATAGAAAAAGGTCCAACATTTATTCAGTTTGAGGAGAAATCAATTTATTGATATTTTCCAAAACCAAAAGTTTATGGTGGGGGATAAGCTGTGTCCCTGTTCTTTTATCCCTTCAATTTCTGTTATATGTTTATCACATTAAGATTTACCTGTTAATCTATGAGCTTTTCCAGATAAAATATATTGCGAATAACCTCCCATAGTACATCCCCAATGTACTTGATATATATATATATATATATATATATTGCAAATAACCTGAAATGTTATAGGGTTGTAAAATTTAAATCAATTCTTGGGTCTTGGTCTAATTTTGAAGTGGTGTGCAGGAACGCTTTGTCAAACGAAGACAACATCTTGTGGGTCCTAATTCTTCCACTTTAAAGGTATGTACAGTGAGTATATTAGAGAAAACTGAAGGAAAAACTATAACGTTCAGCTAATTGGTTGGCACGGTCACTTTGACATGTTATATTGTTAAATGTTCTTTTAATTCATTTTCACTGGCTTAACCCTAATATTATTGAGGTTCAGGCACTGGAAATACTGACAGGCTGCTATATTCTCGTTCAGGTAATCATTAGTTTGTTACTTGGCTTTGTTGTTTTTGATGTGCCACCATTTTTTGGTTCCTTTGGTTCCCCTCACCCCTTAGCATAAGGTGGAAAATAATGAAATGAAGGCTTTCTCTTTTATATTTGAAACATATAGGGCAATACAGTTGCTGCTATGGGTTCATTCAAAGGTTTAAAGCAAGTTAGGCGGATTGTGGAAGACTGCATACTAAATAAAATGCATCCGGTATACCATATCAAGGTGAATAGCCTGGCCCTTTGTTTCTACTGTAATTGGTGTTTTCTCTTGATGACCTATCAACTTAGCTATTTTCACCTGAAGATCTGCCAACATTCTTAATCTCTCTTTATCTCCTACCCCCCAAATATTCTCTTTCTTGTTTAGGTTCTTATGATGAAGAAAGAGCTTGAGAAGGATCCAGCACTTGCAAATGAAAACTGGGGTAGGTTTCTTCCAAAATTCAAAAAGTATGACAACAACTACACTTTTTGTTGTATATGGATATAATCACTTTCTTTTAGTTTCTTCTGTCTAATTTATTTTCTATATTATAAATTGAGTAATGCTACAACCACAAACTATTTACAACATTTTTACAAACTATTAGTATGGCAAATTCTTACTGATTTTTATCTGGGCCCACCACTAATATCATTTTTTTTACTTACCAATAACCGCTCACCAAAGGAACAATTTGTAAAAAAGTTTGTAAAATAGTTTTTTCCTATAGCATTTTCCTTATAAATTACTCCAATAACTTATATTCAGGAAAAATGTTCAACAAAAGAAGCTCCAAACTAAAGAGAAGAAACCATATACACCTTTCCCTCCTCCACAACAACCTAGCAAGGTGAGGGAACTGCTTCTAGTCTCTACATATTTTAGATTCCTGCAAGAAATTGAATGCTTTAAAGTACTATTATCATCACATCAGGTCCCAGTTCCCCTGGCCTCTTAAATGTCACAAGCACTCTCTTTGATTAAGTGTTGATAGAAATTAGGCTACTTGTCGCTTTGCTTTTATTTAGGTACATATCAGGGTTTAAAACCCTCTAACAATATTATTGATGGCTGCTTATTGGCATTGATAAAGAGTCAAATTTTGGCAGTTCTTATTTTTTATTTTTGTTTTGATTGCTGCTTTATTGTCTTTGATTATATTGCTCACTCAGTTTGATTATTTATATTTTTAAATATGATTTCATGTCTATAGGTTTTAATTCTGTATTTAATATGAATGGGGCAGATGCATTTCCATTGCTGAGGTATATTTATTAAGGAATTGAGGGCATGTTTGATATGCAAATCATAATACAGATGGGATGGGAATTACTATAGTAATCAGTATTCGTGGAAATAAATTTAATTGCTGTTCATTTGCTTGGATTGCAGCAATCCTTGGTATAATTTATCATATAGTATTCATCAATTGTTTGTTTCAGCCTTGTATAATTTATCTGTTCCTACCCTTAGCAGAATTTATCTCATAGTATTCATATATTATTTTATATAAGATTTATAGTTATATATGATTTAATGTAATTTCTTGTTATTTATTTTATTTAACCTTTATTTTATAATTATATATAGCAATAATGAATGTCAATTTATATCATAAAAAGCTATTAAATAATATAAATGGTAGTAGTTTATCTAATAATTTGTATTATTTTGTATTTGTATATGGAAGTGTGTTTATTTATTAGACTTTGTATATGATAATAAATATACAAAATGGTTATGATATATATGTCAATTATATATTAAGTTATGGTTTTTACATTTGATTTTATTTCTATTCTCATTTTCATTTTTATTTTTGTTATTTTTATACTATATATTTAATTTATGCTAATAATAAACACACACACATATATATATATAAACTATTCCTATTTCCTAGATATCTAGAATATCTATTCCCAACTCTCAAGCATGAAATACCTATTTAGTACTTTAGTAAGAATTTCTCTATTTTTTATTTATTTATTTTGGTATTCTTCTTATCTATCCATGTTATTACTGTTATTGTTATGTAATGATACTTGTCATACGTGGGTTCCCACTTCCCCGATTCCCATGGTAAATATTTTGAATGATCAATCATGTTTCAACGTCAAATTCCATTACCCTGCTATGCTTTGTTTGGACTGTGCTTTTTAAAGGGAGATACTGATTGAAAGCTCGAAAATGTGTTGAAAACACACGAGCGGTTTAGACCCCCAAATTAAAATTACGGCTTGGTTGATTTTACACTAACTTAATGATAAGTGCGGAATAGTGTAAACACAAGCGTATAAATAAAACAACTACTCTAATCCATAAACTAAGCAACACAGCAGTATAATGGAATATAAAAGAGTAGGGAAGAAAGATGCAAACACAGAAAACACCAAGACGTGTTTTCGAAGAGGAAACCGAAGACCTCGGCGAAAAACCTCTCCGCCGCCCTCCAAGCGGAAATCGATCCACTAGACAATCAGTTGGGATACATGGGTTAGCAAGAGACCCTCCAAGCCTAATCTACCCGATGTACCTAAGCCCTCCAAGCTCCTACTCCAACAAGGCTTCTCGGAACCGTGTCTTGTCTAGCTCTCCGGATCCCGCAACAAGCTCCATGTTGCATTTGCCATCCTTGGCTTCTTCCAATGCTTCCCAATAGCTCCAAAACACTCTCTACACTCTGAATGTGTGTGGGTTGTGTTTGGGTACAAATCTCCTCTCAAGGTATGATAATGGGAGAGGGATGGAGAAGAGGCTACAATGATTTCTCACTAAGGAGGAGTAGCTCTCTCTCAAAAGATGGGTGGGTGAGTTGTAGAAAACCTATCTAGGGTTTTTCTCTCTGAATAGCCACACTCAACATTTGTGGGTAATGAGGGTTTATATAGTATGGGTGAAGGGTAAGAGAGTCATTCTAAAAAATCCTCCAGGCAGAAATTTTCGCGACTGTCTCGCGGGAAGGCCTTACCAGCGAGACACTCGCGAAAACAACAGCCTGGCATGACTCTTCAGCTTCCAGCACGTGCTTCTCACATGGCTCACTTCGCGGGAAGCTAGGTCGCGACATACCCGCGAGAATTCTTCAGCCTTCAAATGCTTGAGTCTTCACCCCCTCTCTCTATCACACAACCCTTACAACCAATCCCACAATAAATACAGGGTACAAAGGATTGAATAAAATTACAATCAAATTTGGCACGGAATAAAAGCCAACAAATACACAGTTGTAAATTACAACTTTACAATCTCCCCCTTTGGCTATTCCGTGACAAAACCCTAAAACAGACTCTAGACTTAAACGTGAGTTTGGGAACAAAGGCAAAACTCACTCACACCTAATTCTAGATTCTGATAAGCTCTTGAACATATGAACAAGTATCTCCTGAAACACAACAACACAATAATATCATTGTACGTAGAAAACTTGAAATGCATATGGAGCAATAAAAACAAGATCAAGCTAAATGAAATAGAAACACTAGATCATGGCAAGATCAAACAAGTAATCACTATACACAAGCAATTACTATGCTCATTTACACATGAAATGAACATCCGGATATGCAAGATGATAAGCTCATTTGAAGAGAATCATTTGCAACTCCAACACTCAACCAATGCGAAATACACGAAGTATTTGCATCTAGGAACAATCCTACTAGGGCACAAGAGTGTTCATCACTCAACCAATGCATAGAACGTATATGCATCTAGGAACAGTCCTACAAGGGCACAAGAGTGATGTACTTGAAGTAAAATGCATGACATTGAACTACAAGCAAACATGCATCAAGGTTGCATAAGCAAGGTATAGCAAATGCATGGCACAAACCACAAAGACCTACAAACTATGCATGAAACTAACCCTTAAAGCTTACATAAGCAACATGGGTACAAAATATAAAGAACTTCCCTATCATATCACTCCCCCTATCATGAATCATAGGAGTTGTGATGAACTTGTAACATATATACCTGTAACCTGAAACACTTGCACAAGACACATTAGACCTTCAAGGTAAAGCAAGTAATGAACGGACAAGTATAATGTAACAAGTAAATTGCGATCAAGTAAACATGATGTGAAACATATGAGCAACTTGATCATACACAAAGCAGTCATATGGAAATGACTACAATGATCATAAAGCAAAGCAAATGATCATCTGAACATGCAACCAATAATGCACAATAGCATAAGGATAAAAGCATGTCCAACACATAAACATGATGCAATAAGAGCAACAAAGCATCATAAAGCAACGAGAAAACAAGCATAAAGTAAATAAAGGTTTTCTCAAAAAGAATGTCTTCTCCCCCTTGGTATATGCATCTCCCCTATGGCTTTCTCCCCCTACGAATGTGCACAAAGTAGAATTTCTCCCCCTAAGAGTGTGCACATGAGTCATATAGAAATGACAATACTCTCCCCCTTTTTGTCACGAATAGACAAATTAATCAAGAGGAAGGAGGGAAAGAAAAGAAGATATGAAGATGATGCATGAGGAGTGCAAGATGAATGAGAAACTGAAGCTCAAACATAATACAAACATTAAAAAAATGCTACAAAGCATAAAGAACATGACATGCTAAGGATGATAGAACATGATATGAACCTAGGCATGACATGGACACAAGAACATGTTATATGTGCTAAAAGGTCTAAAAAGACTTAACTAGCATGAGTGAATGTAAAAACATGTCAAGTGTTAGAGTGTGTGCAGCAAAATGCATCTAGTGTGCATGTGTGATGCATGACTAATGCATGAGCAAAGCACTCAAGGGGTAAGGTGTACAAAACACACCACCAATGATCAAAACATGATAAACATGAATAATTATGGTGATCCCCAAAGTTTGGAACTCATCGGAGTCCAAAACAACGAGAAAATGCCATTTGGGCATTTTATCAAACACTTAGAGTGCACACACTACACATGTATGATGAACAATGCAAGAACATATGAAAATTTTGCCTAAATACATGTTATTTTTGCCACAAGGGGCCAACAACCAAACCAAATCATCATTTAAAACAAAGCCCAATCAAAAAGATTGACAAGAATTAAGTTTTCCAACTCCCATTTGAGAAACACCCAACTATGAACATAAAACTTCCAAAAACGTAATCTAAGGATCAAAATCAATGAAAAGAGTTAAAGATTACCTTAGAGATGTTTATGGAATGAAAAACACTTG
The DNA here is from genome assembly GCA_023736055.1 of Quercus glauca. Lineage (NCBI taxonomy): Eukaryota > Viridiplantae > Streptophyta > Magnoliopsida > Fagales > Fagaceae > Quercus > Quercus glauca. Next base: position 52,673,415 of record CM043316.1, read on the forward strand.
AATTTAGTTGGGTTTTGATGTAGAAACATTAAACCAGGGGTTTGGGAGAGGATAGGAGACGTTTAAAACAAATGACCCACGAAATGCCCTTTAAAAAGCTGATCTGGAAATTTTCGCTGGTGTCTCGCTACTTACAATCCCGCGAAATTTCGCTGGTATCTCGCAGGTATCTCGCAGGTAAGCTTTACTCGCGAAACAGCCGCGAAACAGCCGCGAAACAGTCGCGAAACTCTCTGTCCAAAGCTGAAAAACTTGCGAATTGGACCCTTTCACTTGTGACTGAACTTAAACATGAAATAAGTCACGAAAACACCCAGAAAACATGTTTTTCACACAAAAACAATTTGAAAAACTTTGAAAAACATTAGTGATACAAATCACTTCCAAAAGCAAACAAAAAGAACAAAAATCTTTTTGGTTTGAACCACATAAGGTTGAGCACACACACATCACATTTGATCACGTACAAACACACAAATGAAATAGGCATTCATTGAACATTAAACTTGTGTGTTGTGTGTGGGAATCAAGTGTGGAATAGTCCTTAGACTAGAGCGAAGCTTCAATGATCAATTCAAACAAGTCATACACAACTGATACGAAATCAAGTGGACTATCTCCATTATAGAAATGAGTATATATGACCTCCCACACATTGAATACATAACTTAGAAGCTTTTCATTTGGCTTCTACACAAAGCATAACAATTGGTCCATTTTATTTTGTATGGACAAAACATCTCATTTTGAGATAGGTGCTTGAAATTTATGATATTTCAACATTGATGATAAGCCTTTGGCTTTTTGAGCACCATAAAACTTACATTAAAAGAGTCGCTTTCCCTTTTTCCTAGTCAAATACTAGTATGTGCGACAGGCTTTTGCAGCTCAATATCTCTTTTCATTTTGAGATTTACACTTAGTGAGCTCTTTTTGCAAAAACATAAAAATAAAGTGGGAAGAGATATAGACACAAGTCTATGCAAGTATCAAGACCAACAGGACTATTGACCAATCATTCATGACAAGCTTGAAGATCTATTTACAACAGTCACACATAGTTTTCAAGATTTCTTCCACATACAAATAGGTGCATACAAAACAAGCTAAGCTCGTAAATGCACTACGCCATTAGTACAAAGGTACTAGGCCAAACTCACATGAGATATGTGCTCAAGCATATACGATCAAACTTTTTGAATTTTTCACTTTTTATGTAGTTTTGGATTTTTACACACACAAAACAAAGACATAAAAGTAAGATCAAAACAAAAGCAATGCATACAAATAAATGCAAGATGCACAAATGCATGAAGATATGGCATCTAATGCATGAAGGGTCCTACAAAGATCGAAAGAATTAGATCAAGGACCAAAAGAACAAAAACTCAACCATAGGAACCCTTCCTCATCCAAACGGAATGATTGTTTGGAATGAGTGTCTCAAGAGAGGTGAGACGAGGGTTGGGAGAATGAGAACCGGAGATGCACATAGTCAAGGAGTTAAGAGCATTAAACACTTTCTTTAACAACATGCTATTCTCACTCAAGTCCGGTTTATCATGCAAAGCACAACTTCCAAGAAGTTCAAGTTTCTCTTTTCTTTTAATTCTTTTAAGAGCATGAAACTTAGAGCAATGAGGTCTTAGATGACCAAGGGCACCACAATGGTGACAAACAATGTGTTTAGGTCCATTAGGCTTTTTGGGAATGGATCTAGCAACTTGGTTTTGTTCTCTCTTCAACTTAGAACATTGAGGCCTTATATGACCAATCACACCACAATGGTGGCAAGTAGGAACAAACTTAGATCCACTCAATTCCTTAGGATTGGACCTAAACAGAGGCTTTGACTTAATAGCCTTTCTCTCCACTTTTTGATTTCTTTTATGTGGAGGAATGTACACCGATTTGTCCTTTGGGTTAGAACACACACTAGGCACAATATCGGGTACCACAACATGATTGCAACATATATTTTCATCATTTTCAACAATAGGTTCAGCAATCAAACACTTGGCATGCATCTTAAGAGATTCATTTTCAGACTTAAGATCATCAACAAGTTTGTTAGACAAAACAAGTTTAGCATCCAAGTCCATATTCAAACATTCAAACTCTTTCAGCTTTTCAAGAGAAATTTCAGCAAGTTTTTTATATTTCTCAACCAATTTGTTGGATTCATTGAGCTTAGCAATCAAATCATCCTTTTCACAAAATAACTTGCTCAAATCCTTATGAAACTTCTTAGCATTTTTCTTCAAGAGTTTAATGTTAGGAATATCAACAACACCCAAGGATTCAATTAACATGTCATCACAATTATGAGGATTAACACTCATAGAGGCATTTTCACAAACACATGGCATGTTACATTTATCACCAACCAAATCATACAAAGAGGCATACATAGCACAATCCATGGCAAATAAACACAAGGGGTCAAGGATCACACTTAGGTATTTAAACCAAAACAAGTGTACCCGCTCTGATACCAATTGAAAGCTCGAAAATGTGTTGAAAACACACGAGCGGTTTAGACCCCCAAATTAAAATTACGGCTTGGTTGATTTTACACTAACTTAATGATAAGTGCGGAATAGTGTAAACACAAGCGTATAAATAAAACAACTACTCTAATCCATAAACTAAGCAACACAGCAGTATAATGGAATATAAAAGAGTAGGGAAGAAAGATGCAAACACAGAAAACACCAAGACGTGTTTTCGAAGAGGAAACCGAAGACCTCGGCGAAAAACCTCTCCGCCGCCCTCCAAGCGGAAATCGATCCACTAGACAATCAGTTGGGATACATGGGTTAGCAAGAGACCCTCCAAGCCTAATCTACCCGATGTACCTAAGCCCTCCAAGCTCCTACTCCAACAAGGCTTCTCGGAACCGTGTCTTGTCTAGCTCTCCGGATCCCGCAACAAGCTCCATGTTGCATTTGCCATCCTTGGCTTCTTCCAATGCTTCCCAATAGCTCCAAAACACTCTCTACACTCTGAATGTGTGTGGGTTGTGTTTGGGTACAAATCTCCTCTCAAGGTATGATAATGGGAGAGGGATGGAGAAGAGGCTACAATGATTTCTCACTAAGGAGGAGTAGCTCTCTCTCAAAAGATGGGTGGGTGAGTTGTAGAAAACCTATCTAGGGTTTTTCTCTCTGAATAGCCACACTCAACATTTGTGGGTAATGAGGGTTTATATAGTATGGGTGAAGGGTAAGAGAGTCATTCTAAAAAATCCTCCAGGCAGAAATTTTCGCGACTGTCTCGCGGGAAGGCCTTACCAGCGAGACACTCGCGAAAACAACAGCCTGGCATGACTCTTCAGCTTCCAGCACGTGCTTCTCACATGGCTCACTTCGCGGGAAGCTAGGTCGCGACATACCCGCGAGAATTCTTCAGCCTTCAAATGCTTGAGTCTTCACCCCCTCTCTCTATCACACAACCCTTACAACCAATCCCACAATAAATACAGGGTACAAAGGATTGAATAAAATTACAATCAAATTTGGCACGGAATAAAAGCCAACAAATACACAGTTGTAAATTACAACTTTACACTGATGCTCTTGCTAATTTTAGTTGGAGATGATAGGGAATTTGCTACTTTACTTTCAGTGGGATTTTTTTTTAATCTGGTTCCTTGCATAATAGGATTTCTTCCTCATCTTTTGTTTCTTTAATTTGCTGTCTCAAAGAGAAAACTACTAATATATATTGGAATGCAATGTTCTATGTTATTTTCAGATTGATGAACAATTGGAAAGTGGAGAATTCTTCATGTCCCAGAAAAAGAAATCAGCAAAGACATGGCAAGAGAAGCAGGAGAAGCAGGCACAGAAAACTGCAGAAAACAAAAGAAAAAGAGAAGCTGCATTTATTCCCCCAGAGGTTGTATCCTTAGGCTCTTTAACTCAGTCACCTCCATCCTTTTCACATTTCAGACGCGCTCTTACTTAATCTCACTTTTATCCCAATCACTCTTTTTTTCAATTTTGGTTTGTCAAATATCAGGAGCCAAGAAAGCAGGATACAAAATCTGAGGATGGTGATAAAGATGTGGCAGCCATGGCCATGTCTCTAAAGGTATATAAGTATAAACATCATGATTTTTGGGTTTTCTTACTTTCTAGGACTTGTCCATTTTAATATAAATGCTTAAATTGGTGATTCTACAGAAAAAGGCAAAGGAGTTTGGGAAGCAAAAATTGGGTGAGAATGTCAATGCTGAAGTTTATATTGCCACAGCTGGGGAACCTTCCAAAAAGAAATCCAAGCGCAGAGAAACTTAAAATATGAAGCCGAAGCTTTTTATTGCAGTCACACTAAATAAAATGTGTTCACTGTTTGGTTTTAAGTCGGCTGTCTATGATTGGCCAAGCTTGCATGCCATGATTCTTAGATGTTAGGAAAATTGAATTAGAGTTCTAATTTTTGCCGTGCATGAGAAGAATGTAATTTATCGATAAAGCATTGACTTCAACATCTACAATTAAGAAATTTTCTTTTAGTTCATCTTGGTTTGTTTTATTTGGACACTTTCCGCAAACAAATTTAATTACATGCTATCAAGAATAGAAGAAATAATTATATGCTTGAATTAGTGGAATAAGGAATTGGTTTATATTCTTGATTATTCTCTTGTTCTAATAACATGTAATATAATTGAAGTTGATTCCACAAGTATTGATGATAAAGAAAGAGCTTTGTCTATAGATGAACTGCTTCGTTTCTCTTTTTTTCAACGAGTTTCTATGCTTTTGTTTGAAATTTCTTTGTTCTTACCGAACCTCAAAACAATTGGGATTGGTTTTTTAGAGATTGAATATAGTTCCTAATTATCTAGCGTGTACAAAGTGGTTATTCACATGTTATGTTATGAATGTACAACACTAATCTGTTATGTATGGATGATGAGATTTCATTGATATAGAGCCAATTGAATCTACTTATTCGCTAATTTTGAGTTGGATGCTTTTAGCCTTTATTAACCACTGAGCTAGAGATGCTTAGTGAGGATTCTCGTACATGGTAAATAACAAACCAAATTCCAATCGTAATACATAATAGTATCATGAATGGGACTTAATATAATTTCTCACAAAATTTCTAAAAATGCATTGGCATTGCATTGGACAATGGCTGTTAATACTTTTTATTACTGACTTTTTTAATGTTGATGCATATGATTTTGAAAAGCCATATTTGTTCACGCCATTATTTTAATTTAATATGAATTTTTTTCAATTGAGTTTAAATTCTATATATATTTTATTTTTTAATTATAAAAACTCTCATATTTACATTCTATTAGAATCTTGTCATATATATAATGGACTGTCGGGCTTAGCATAAGGTGCCGATAATTTTTGTAGAGATTGGGACTTCTTTGTCATTGGAACTGAGTACTTCGGATATTGGCCTGTACGATAAGATGTCTATAGAGGTGCGTTGGTAGCCATTGGTTTTCTTTGGGCTGGTGTTGAGTTTCAAACTTGATTGATTCTCAAAAACAAACTCATGTCTAGTAAAACTAACCCTTCAATGGCTAGAACCTAATCGTTCCTGAGTTTTGCTGCCATTCATGGCTTTGTAATGAAAAGTAAGATCTACTGAGGAACTTTTAGAATCCAAACTGTAATTATGACTACGTTTAATTTGATAATATTCTATGTTTGGTTTTTTCATAGAATCATCTTTGAATTATTTATTTGTCTCAAAATGTCATTGTATAAAGTAAACTTAAAATGTCTCATATTTTAAGTCTACTTTAAAATATCAATTATGTAAATTAAACCATCAATAAGAATAATACATAATAATAATTTGTCAAAAGTTAAATAAAATTGGATTGAAAAAATCCATGGTTTCATATAAACTCAAAAAACAAAAAAACAAAAAGGAGAGAATCAATACATAGCACAAACATATCGCATTATTCATATATACATTATGACGACAATACCATAAACCAAATATTTATATGCACATACTCCCCAACCGTCTGTTGCCTATATATAGAGAAGAAAGAGAACATAATAATCCAATTAACTGGTTTTCAGTTAAGCTTTTATTTCTCTTCAAAGTTCAAAGCCATGTTTGCTCCCAATATCTCTGTCGTCTCACCACCTCGTGTACTTATTGTCTCTAGATGAAGTGTTTGATAGAACAAGTTCTTCGATTTCCTGGGTACATTCTATTTCTTTCTTGTCTAGCAACACGTCCACGTAATTGAAGTCATGGCTTCTGTGCTTCTGTGTTTCCTTTTAGGAAATACGGATACTTTATTTAAAGTGTTGTACTCATGTTGTAATTAATATTGCACCAGTCATTTCATGTACAATTTTTTAGGAATTGCTCATGTTATTATGTCATACCGTGTTCACTGCTAATGGTTCAAAATAGTAAATCAATGTCATGTATCGTGAAGTTGATAGTCCAATTAACATAGCATGCAAAAAGTAAAAAAGATAGGACTTTTTAGTTTCTCTCTTTTTCCCCTTTTACGTCGGAGGTTGAAAGGGAGGAAAAAAACAAAACACAAAATCACTCCTCCATTTATTACAAACAAACTCATATTTAAGACCATCAAAAAAACAAACTCATATTTAACAAGTTCAAGAAATTCTCTATATTAGCCCCACTGCATGCTTACACACACACACACACACACAAAAAAAAACTATGATTGGTGTACATAACACCACTAAGGCATGGGAGAATGTATAAGTGGTTGAATTTGGACCTTACACGTGGAACGGCTATGAGCAAAGGAAGAGGAAGCGTTGGCTAAGGGATTTTGTCTTGGTCCGTGCTAAAGGTGTGACTGCCTTGGGAAGGAAGTAAGATTTGCACCTGATATAGTATTCAAGCACTCACAAAAAGGGAGATAGTGACTTTCTAAGATCAGAAACTATGAGTACACCCTTTATTGGTTGAATGCATGTTGGGCCACATCAGAGACACGTGTATCAATCATAGTACTCCTGATGTCCCTCTCAATGACTAGGACTTGTTTCCCAAGCAATGGCAAGGTCCCTACCCATGGGTCCCAGTGCCACGTTGGGCAATTCCTATCCTTTAGTCAACAAATAACATCACAGCTGTGAAAATGTCCAAAATAGAGAAATGATGACTTGACACCTGTTTTTGTACTCAACCATATTCCTCAGATTATAAAAGGAACACGCAATTATATTGTGAGGCAAGAACCCAAATAGATATTTGGAGAAGAGAGTAGGAAGTTGAGAAGATAGGAAGGAAAACATCCTTATTGTACGAAATTGACCTCTTTTCACACATAATACAGTCTGAGCAGAGCAAGAACATTCCATTCTTACTCACACCGTGGTTTTTCATCCCTTTATAGGGTTTTCCACGTACATCCAATGTCTTTCTGTTTTCTTATTATCACTTTCTTTCTCTCTTTCGAGTGTCATGTCAAAGCTAGCATCTTGTCAAGCTTTCCCATGTAGATATACTGTTAGACAACTTATTTTACTTCCCTATATAAGCTCAAATCTAACCTGCACGTACATTTTCGGCAACTCCACTAGGGATCTCTGGTTATTTCCTTTTTAAGTGTGTTTTCGGTTGTGTTTTGGTTGGGTTATATACTTCCGTTTGCTATTACTTTCTCCATGCCTCCAAGGAAGTAAGCTACGGGGATATTGACTGGTGTGGGTGAAAATCATTGGTTAGAACCAAGTGCAAATCACATATCTATGCATTCTGAAGGCACAAAGTCCTTTGGTAAGGCTAGTCACCCTGAGAACAGAAATATCGTAGTTGCTATTGAAGACCTTCAGTGTTTTCAGGCTGCTATGTGGGTAGAATTCCAGTCCCTACATCAGGAGACAGCCATACCTTAATCCCCTCAAGGTGGTCAAGGTCCTTAGGGATCTCCTTTCTTGACCAAGGAATACATATCTGCTATTTTGTTTGAAGCTAAGAAGTTGGAGAGTGCTGTTTATATTGATACTAGACCTCCTTATCCTAAAGAGATAGCTAGAAGACCTTATCCTGCTAACTACACTTCTCCTATCTTTCCTAAGTATGATGGCATGACATGGAATGCTAGAGAGCACATCAGGCGGTATGTGGATGCGCTGACCGCTCACTCCCATGATCATGAGTTGAGGCTCAGGGAGTTCTCTAAATCCTTAGAAGGTCGCGCCTGTACTTGGTACACTAGTCTTGCACCAGGATCGGTTCTGAGTTGGAATGACTTGGCAATGCAGTTTATGAAAAAGTTCTTTACTTTAGATGAAAAGCTTACGTTGTCAAATTTGCAACATGAAAAGCAAAGGGTGTTTGAAGGGTTGCAGGAGTATATTCGCAGATTCAGAGACCTTTCTTTGCTATGCTATAACCCTGTGGAGGAGGAAAGGCTGGAAGATGTTTGTATAGTGGGTATGTTGTATAAATACCGACCTTATCTTGAAAACTTGCAAATCTCTAGCTTTACAAGGCTTGTAGAGGCTACAAGAAGGACAAATATGTCTGTCAGGAAGCCTTCAAAGGGTTTGACTTCACAGGCTGTGAGTACGCCTAGATAGCCCTAGAGGAGAGAAAACAAAAAGGTAGAAGTTGTTGTGGCAAAGGAACCTAAGAAAGTAGTCAAAGGTAAGAAGAGGGAGAGAAGTAGTATTCCCCTCCTTTCACCGTGACCATTGAAGAGTTGTATAGCATCCTAGAAGCTTGGTTGAAAGATGGCATAGTGGTGTTGCCTGAATGTAAACATGAACCTTCAAAAGAGGAAAAGTGAAGTCCACTTTATTGTAGGTATCACAAGAGATGTGATCACCATACCATGGATTGTTATGCTTTGAGAAATATCTTCCATGATAAGGTAGCCAAGGGAGATTTGGTTGTCAAAGCTGGGAAGAGGGCTGACCCAAGGATGTGTAGACTAGAGGTGGCAATGAGTTTCTTCATAAGTCGTGAGGATCCTATGGAAAAGGAAGCAGAGAAAATGGCTAGCCATAGCTCAGCACATCCACCTTTGGTAGACGAAGAATTGGTAACAAGAATTCAACAGGAAGATAAGATACACTCCTTTCCTGAAGGAATAGGTCTTAGGCCAATGGCTAGAAGAGAGGTGGCCCAAGCTTTGACCAGGGTGATGGAAAGGAATCATGAGGTGGCAGCTGTTGAAGGAAGTTTGATGCAAGTGGCATATCAGGAAGCAAATGATTCAGTCACCTTTTCTAATAAAGATCTAGTCAACTGAGTGGTTGATGGTGACAGGCCTTTATATGTCACTACCTTTTGGGGGGACATCTTAAATCAAAAAGGCATTGATAGACATTAGGGAAACCACCAATATTCTGCCTCTCCTAACATTTGATGCCTTGGGTATTCCGAGAGAAAGAATTATTCCAGAACCACTATAAGTTGCAGGAATATGAGCTTTACAGCAGAGTACCCTTAGGCATATGTCTATGAATCTTAAGGTTGGGCCAATTTGGGCACCAACTCTCATGCATGTAATGGAAGGGAGTACATCCTACCACATCATCTTAGGCCGTCCATGGATGAAGGCATATAAAGCTGTGGCTTCCACATATCATCAATGTGTGAAGGCTGTTTGGAGGAATAAGCAAGTAGTTATTGAGACCGCCAAGATGCCTTTTGATAGAGCAGAGCTTCATTTTGCTAAGGCATCTTTACATCAAGAGTATGAGCTCGAGGGTGAGAATAGGAATCTTCCTTTTAATCCTATTCCTTTGCAAGTGGAGGAGGAAGGTGATGGTGAGGTCGTAGAGCCAGAAAGGCCTTCCAACATAAGAAGAGCCACCAGGCCTGATGGCCGAGTGATATATGAGTTCTAACGGTTAAAGGAAGGGGATGAGGAGGATGGCAAGCCTAATTCCCTTAATCTGACACAACAACCAAAGGAAGTTCATGTAGTTGAGGAGCCGGTGAAAGAAGCCCTTGAATGCATGAATGACGTTGTTAAGAATGTACAAGAAGAACTTGTCGAGGTCGATCTAAATGATGGAGAAGAAGATTGGTAAAAACCAGCAAGAGTTTTTCTGAAGAAGAAAGAAGAAAGTTGGTAACCTTGTTGTGGGAATACAAGGATGTTTTTGCTTAGAGCTACCAAGAAATGCCAGGTCTGAGCTCGAGACTTGTAACGCACAAGTTAAAGGTGGATCATTATGCTAAACCTATAAAGGAGCCGCCAAGGAAATACCATTTGGATGTGGAGGAAAAGATAAAGCTTGAAGTGCAAAAGCTTTTAAAGGCAGGATTCATTGTAGAGATTGAATGCGTAAGTTGGTTAGCCAACATAGTTCCTGTGAAGAAGAAAGGTGGCCAGATAAGAATCTGTGTGGATTTTCGGGATCTCAGTAAAGCTTGTCCAAAGGATGAATTCCCTCTTCCTAATGTTGATATTCTGGTAGATGCAGCAGCTGGTCATGAACGTTTCTCCTTTACGGATGGTTATAGTGCATATAATCAGATCTTTATGGACCTAGCAGAAGCCCCGAAAACTGCCTTCAGGGCACCTTTCAGAAACTATTTCTATATGGTGATGCCTTTTGGATTGAAGAATGTAGGTGCTACCTACCAAGGAACTATGACTTTGATCTTTGGTGATATGCTTCATAAACAGGTGGAAGATTATGTTGATGATCTTGTGGTGAAGGCAAAGAATCCTTTTAAGCATTTGTTGCATTTGAGGCAAGTCTTTGAAAGATACAGGGAGCACAACTTGAAGACGAACTCTTCCAAGAGTGCCTTTAGGGTATCTTCAGAGAGGTTCTTAGGATTTCTTGTTCACCACAGAAGGATTGATTTGGACCCTACAAAGGCTGAAAAAATAACTGCCCTCAATCCCCCTACAACTCTGAAGGAGTTGAGAAGTTTTATGGGAAAAGTTTCTTACTTAAGAAGATTCATTTTAGGTCTAGCTAAGATCTTAAAGTCTCTTATGGAGAAGACAAAGAAGGGAGTAACTTTTATATGGTGTGATCAGTGTCAAACAACATTTAAGAAAATCCAGATGATATTGGCAGATCCTCACATAATGGTGGCCCCTATACCTAAATACCTTTTGCTATTGTACATAGCCAACACAGAGCAATCCTTGGGAGCATTATTAGCTTAGGATCAAGAAGGGGTAGAGAAGCCGGTATACTATATTAGTAGGCTTATAAAAGGACCAAAGTTAAGATACTCAACTGCTGAGAAAGTATGTTTGTCTTTAGCCTTTACTGTGTCAAAGTTCAATCATTACTTTTTAGGGCATTGTGTGCAGTTGGTGACTAAGAGCAATCTTGGGAAGTATCTCTTGACACACCCTCAGTTGTCAGGGAGAGTGGCGCAGTGGGCCATCTGTGAGAGACCTCGACGAAAAGTGTCCCTCAAAAAAGAGATTCGGGTACCTTTTAGGGCACCTCTCTTTTTGGGTAAGTGGTATGGAGTTGCCACTTATTTTTTTTATACAAAAAAAAATAATAAATATATGACTGAATTTTTCTCTTCATTGATTGAATAAAAAAAATTACATATCTTGAAAAACTTTAAAATTACATAGTTTTGGGTCCTAGTTGCAATCTACAAAAAATACATGGCTTGTTGTCTTAGTTACATTCTACCCAAAATAAACAAAGACAAGGCAAGATCTACTTAACCAAAAATATAAATCCGAAAGCTAGATTACGGAATGGGAAGGTATTAAGCACCCATTCTACCCAGACAAAGTCTGGTCTTCTAGACTCTTGTGACTAATGTACATTTTTATGCATGTCATGAATGATATGTTGAACATGTGGAATGAAAATTAAATCACACAAATTTATTTATGAATGAAGTCTTTTCTTTTGTTTTTAAAATATTCAGATTTGTTTTTATTGTTAAAAAAAATTGTTAGGTTTTAAAGACTTATGACTTTATGTATTTAGAACTCTAATATGTAATGTTGGCAAACCATGATCAAATCAATATGTTTAGTCTTGTTTAAACTTACTCAAAGTTGTGCAATTCTTGTAAAGTTGGAATCGAGAGACTGCAGATGTATTAGTACATTTCGGCCTGGCTCGATCGATCGAAGGATAGACTCGATCAATCGAAAGTCGGCCAGAATGTTTTTCTGCAAAATTTCCAACTCAGCCCTATCTCATTAAACGTTTAGGGTTTTATGTTTTTGCCCTAGGTATATAAGGCAAAACCCTAGCCACGTTTTTTAGAGTTGCTCTGGTTGTACTATTGCTCATACTTTGCGGTTTATGTGAATCTCTTATGAGATCATTAAGAAGCTTTCCTTCACATGAACTTAGGGTTTTCAAGGTAGAGAGATTATCAACACATTGATGATCAACTCAGTTGCTACCATTGGAGCTTAAAGAAACACAAGCGGGAGTGCTTGTATCTTGTGGAGAATCCAAGAAAGAAGGAGTCCGTGGATTCGAAGCTTGCACGTGGTCGTGTTAGTAAGTTCTACTAGTGGGTAGTAATAGGAAGTCAAGCGGGGGAGCTTGTAAGTCTTATTGTATGAACTTCGATTCTTTCGCATAGTGGATTCAAGTTTACCTTGAGGATAACTAGGTCAAATCCTCCCCAGGTTTTTACTGTGTGGTTTCCTGGGTCATCATATCATTGTGTTCTTTATATTTCCACTGCTTTATATTCTTGATATGATTGTATGATTGTGATAACCTAGAATTGCATAATTTTGACTAAGTTAATCACTTGGCTATTAACTAGGTTAATCTACTTGTTGTTTTAAGGTGTCTAAAACCTAACAAGTGGTATCAGAGTGGGTAATTCTCTTGTTGTTGATCTTTTGATCTCTGAGCTTATCCTTGACCCCTGTTGTCATGGAACATGGACACTCTCTTGTTATTCCTCTTTACTTTGATGGGAATAACTATGCTTATTGGAAAGTAGGGATGAAAGCATTCCTGAAATCCATTGATGAGAGGTTTTGGAATTTCGTTGAGTACGGATGGAAGAAGCCCACAACTCCTTTGAGTGAGTGGCAAACTTCTCAAAAAGAAGCAGCTATATTCAATAGCAAAGCTATGAATGCTATCTTTAACACTGTTTCAATGGAGGAATTTAAGAGAATCTCTAATGTTGAGGTTACTCACACTGCTTGGAATATCCTCCAAACTGTGCATGAAGGCACAAAGGCAGTTAAGATCAATAAATTACAGCAATTAACTTCTAGATTTGTAAGCATTAGGATGTCTGATGATGAAACTTTTGATGAATTCTATGCTAAACTGAATGATATTGTTAATTCTGCATATAATTTGGGTGAAATCTATGATCAACCTAAAATTGTTAGGAAGATTCTTAGATTTTTAACTGAAGACTTTAGACCCAAAGTGACTTCCATTACTGAGAGCAAGGATGTGGACTCCATCCCTGTTGATGAGCTTATAGGATCTCTTCAGTCCTATGAGCTAGACCTACCCAAAGCTAGCAAATCCAAGTCAATGGCTCTTAAGTCAGTTGATGATGTTGAGGTTGTTAGATTTGATGATGAGCTCTCTGCTACAGAGATTGCTTACCTTGCCAAGAATTTTAGAAACTTTCTTAGGAATAGTAACAGAAGGTCAAGAAATACAAACACTGTTGAACCTAGAAATTTTAGGAAGAATAATCCCACTAAGGTTAGCAACACTGAAAAACCTAGAGAAAAAGTAGGTTAATTTTCTAATAATTCTTTGGGTTCTCAATGTTTTGGATGTCAAGGGTATGGTCATGTTAAATCTGAATGTCCTACATTCTTGAGGTCTAAGGGCAAAGCTATAGTTGTAACCCTTAGTGATAATGAGGTTTTTGATGATGAGCCTGGATGTGACGAGGATGGAAACTTCATTGCTTTTACTACTACTGCTGTAGTCAATGAAAGCGTGTCTGTTAAAAAGAACCCTTCTGATGGGGAACTCTCTAAGGATGCAGATCTTCAAGAGGCCTATAATAAACTCTGCAAAGTTGCTGCAAAGGATGTTATGAATGTTAACTTGGCCTGAAGAAAATTGAATCTCTTAAGCTTGATAAGAAGAATTTACTTGTTAAACTGTTTGATGCTAATGAACTTTTGAACAATGTGAAAACTAAGAATATGTTGTTGATTGATAAAGTTAAATCTTTAGAACTTGATTTATCTGTTGCTAGATCTGCTAGTTCTAAACTTGATCAAATGTTGAGTGTTCAAAAGTATCCTTCTAACAAATCTGGTTTAGATTTTGTTGAAAGCATCTGTGTGTCTGCACCCCATTCCACAAACTTTGTTCCTTCATCTTCTTCTGAACTTTCTGTGAGTGAAGTTGTGAGTGAAACTATCAAATCCCCTGTGAGTGAGGTTGTCAAACCTGTAGAAGTTTCACCATCTAAGAAAATTAAGGTTGATTTGAAAGAGTCTAAACCTACCCTTTCTAAGGACAAGATGCATGGTAAACTTGCTTGGGTTTGTCATTTTTGTGGAAAGTCTGGACACATACGTCCTAACTGTTACAAGCTTTAAGCTGCTAAGAGAGCAAACAAACCAAAAGTGCCTGTGCCTCAAGCATAAGATCCTATGGCACTAATTGGTGAATTGGTAAAGGCTTTAAACCTTTATTCCAATCCTGGAGTTGGAAATCACTCAAACGTGAATAGGAACTCCAATGCTCATGGTGCATCTAAAAGGTTTTGGATGCAAAAGACTCGATCTAATTGAGTCTTTCTGACATGGTCCTTGTACTTCATTACTCTACTCTTTGAGACCATTGTTTCTTTGTTTTTGTGTTTTTTTTATTCTAGGATTGGCATTGCATTACATTCATGCATTTCATTCTAGGATTTATTTTTGTTCTCTCTTTTAATAATAATAATAATAATAATAAAGAGGAAAGAAAAATTGTGTTTGGCATTATTTTTCTTGGTTTTTGAAAACAAGGTTGGTCAATTTATTTACACATAACATGTCTTGTGTACCTTGTTTAGCTTTGATGAGTTTATTTATTGCACTTTACTAGTTAAAGCTTTGTAGTGCATGTTGTGTGGGAAAGATGTTTATGGTGTTTATCACTTTGTCTTAATCTTGAAGTTACATGTTATTTAACTGTTGGACTTGATCCTTTTGAGAAAGGCATAAATAACCATCTCACCACTGTTTACTAGCCAATCATGAACACCGTAGTGCATATCATAAGATTTTGTACTCGAGAAAGTGTAGCACATGCACAAAAAGAACATAAGGTGTAGCCTCGAATTAATTGCTTAATACTTAAAATTGGTGTGTACTATTAGGCTTGATGCCAAATCACATAATTAAAACTGGTATGTACATTATCCCGGCTTTTAATAAGTTTCTAAACAATTAAAATTGGTGTGTATATTATGAGGCAAAAATCAAGAAACTTACATGATTGCAAGCTTTTGTTCTAGGAGATGTGAGAGTTATATGATGTACCTCTTTAGGTGATAGTCTCTTTTAAATTCTATGTGATGAATTTTGTAGACTTTGTGATTGATTGCTATTTATATATCACCTCACATGTATCTCAAGTTTTTACTAGTAGCACACACTACACAAGTTACTCTTTGCTAAACATTGTACATGTTATTGTGTGTGTTTTTTGTCTGACCAACCAAGTTTGAAAATACCTTGAATTATTATGCACAACATATTTGTTGCTTGAAGAATTTAAAGGGAGAATGATTGAAATTTTTTTTGGGAAAACTGGGTTCAAAACATGGGTTGTTGAAAAAGCATTCTCATCTCATACTCATGCATGTTGTTCATTAATTTTAATGCTTTGAGGAGTTGTTTGCCCAACTTGTGTTGTTTTTTCAAAACTGTGTTTTTTTCTCAAAATTTTGTAAGCCTCTGCCTGTTTCGATCGATCCATTCTGTTTTTCGATCGATCGAAAATGTACTTAAAATGTTTTATGAGTCTCGGGTTGATTCGATCGATTGAATGTAATTTTCGATCAATCCAATATCGCGAATTAGGTTTTTTAAAACTCAGACTTTGACTTGTTCAAATCACTTTTCAAAAAGTTTTTCAAACCTTTTTCTCTCTCTCCGACTCGACAAGCTTATTCATCAATTTTTTTGTCGTTTTCCGGAGAATTTCTTGCAAGGTTTCTCTCTCCAAGGCCGGTATGTCCATTATACCCTTTGTTTTTCATCTATTTTCAGTTTTTCATGCATTTTTCATGCATTGAAAGGTAATTTTCGGACTTAACAAATTTTGGGATATTTGATGATTCAAGCCATTTTCTATGAAATTGATCATTGGGTTTTTGTTCTAGGATGTTACAAACTTGATCTTGAATGTTTATTTTGGTCAATTTTGTGAATTGTACGAAATTGAAATTTCTAGGGCTTGTAATTGATACGAATTGGGGATTTGTTCAAATTGGGTTCAATTGATGTAATTGGCTTGTTGAATTGATGTAATTAATCATTATATTATGTATTCTAACTTGTGTGATGATCAATTGGTCAATTTTTTTCTCAAAATCTTAACAAGTGGTTTTAAATTTTGGTTTTTTGTTAAGGGACTCTTTGCTCAAGCCAATTTTGTGAAATTGAACTTTGTTTTACTACATTAGTACACGCATCATTGCATTTTGATTGTTCATGCATCATATAGATTTTTTTTGTTCTATTTTTTTTTTTTTGTGCTAACTTGCAGTCTGCCCTTAGTTTGTGTTTTTGTTTTTGTTCTTTTGGTTCTTTTTGTGTGTCTTTGTCCTTTCCTTAGCATCATGCCTAGGAAGACTAGAGCTCGTAGGTCTATTCCCTCACCTCCTCCTCCTCCCTTTGACCGTGAGAGGTTTCCCAGTGAGAAAAACCACGAGACCTTTGAGAAGCTAAACCTTAAGAGAAAGATTTAGACTGAGTGTTCTATTTTGTTAGATGAGGTTGATCCTGTCATTAAGGCAAATTTTAAGCGTCGGGGCTGGTTACCTCTGCTGGATATTTCTGATCCTCCTCCTCCAGCTACCCTAATTAGAGAGTTATTTTCGAACATCTCTATCCGCATCTATGATTCCAACACTTTGGTAAATAGTTGGATACAAGGTGTCGAGTTCACTAATACTCCTGATGTAGTGGCTGATGCTCTAGGGGTTCCTTTGGTCCAGCACCCTGTTTATCCGTATGATGAGTCTCCACCCTGGGATGATGTCATGTCATACATCACTGGGTTTTCTATCCAGTGGGGTTTTGATCCTCGGATCATCACTGCTGAGCTATCTGAGTTGCACTATCTCTTCTTTAGGATAGCCTGTCATTCTGTGTGGCCTATCTCTCATCTTCACACCATTCCTCTTAAGCGATGTGTCTTTTTGTACGCTCTTGTTACTGATGCTTCTATCTGTTTTCCTCATTTTTTTCTTCGTTCTTTGAATGAGGTTTATAGGAGTTCATCTTCTGCTTATGCTTTTGTTCATCCTGTTTTTATTCATAGGATTTTGTTATATCTTGGTCTAGATGATTTCCCTTTTTTTGAGCCCGTACATGTTATAGCTCCCATAGGTGCGTCTTTTCTTAGACAGAGGGCTGGTCATCTTCGAGCTGGCTCTAAACATCCTAGGTCTGAGCATTCTGGTACCGTACCTCCTCCTTCTTCTTCTACAGGTCCTGCTAGTGAGGATGTTGCTGATCCTGCTAGTATTGCTGCTGCTGCTGATGTTCCTCCACCTCCTTCGGATGACTTTGATGTACGTCATACCTTGGAGACTGTCATAACCATTTAGGCGGCTCATGGTCAGATTTTGGTGGACTTGCTTGATAAGCTACGTGCTTTGAGAGCTGACTTGGCGCATCTTCGTTCACCCTCACCACCTCCTTTTGATGATGGCTTGTGATTGTCCTTTAGCATTCCATCACAAAAAGGGAGAGTAGAGTTTTGAGACTTGTAGACTTGTAGAGGAATTTTTGTAGTTAGGGGGAGTTTGATATTAGATTGTATCTAGGTGCTTCACCATGTATTCTTTCTTTTGATATCATTTTTGGGGTTTTTTCTTGTTAAGGGAGATACATCTATTCTGATATATGATTCTTGATTCATGTATTCACTGCTTATTGATTTATATACTTTGAGTTATTCATTGATATATATCTTTATTTTGTGTTGTATGAAACAAACAAGAATGCTTTATTTTTGTTGTATCTAACTTAGGGGGAGAGTTAGTTTACATTCTTGTTGATTTACTTTTTTTCTGTCACACATGCGTTTATGCGTTTGTTGAGTATTTCAGGAATATACAGGTTGATTCAATTGAGCTGCTGTCTATACTTGCAACTGATGGATAGCAGTTAGGATTGGATTTGTGTTTATGAGCATTATTTTTGTAAAGGGCTTTCATTTGTAAATTTTGAGCTTTTAATTTGTGTTTTGTCACGGATTGCCAAACGGGAAGTTTGTTAAGTTCTAAAGACTTAGGACTTTATGTATTTAAAACTCTAATATGTAATGTTGGCAAACCATGATCAAAAGAATATGTTTAGTCTTGTTTAGGCTTGCTCAAAGTTGTGTAATATTTGTAAAGTTGGAATCGAGAGGCTACAGATGTATTAGTACATTTCGACCTGGCTCGATCGATCGAAGGATAGACTCGATCGATCGAAAGTCAGCCAGAATGTTTTTCTGCAGAATTTCCAACTCAGCCCTATCTCATTAAACGTTTAGGGTTTTATGTTTTTGCCCTAGGTATATAAGGCAAAACTCTAGCCACGTTTTTGAGAGTTGCTCTGGTTGTATTGTTGCTCATACTTTGCGATTTATGTGAATCTCTTGTGAGATCATTGAGGAGATTTCCTTCACATGAACTTAGGGTTTTCAAGGTAGAGAGATTATCAACACCTTAATGATTAACTCAGTTGCTGCCATTGGAGCTTAAAGAAACATAAGCGGGAGTGCTTGTATCTTGTGGAGAATCCAAGAAAGAAGGAATCTGTGGATTCGGAGCTTGCACGTGGTCGTGTTAGTAAGTTCTACTGGTGGGTAGCAATAGGAAGTCAAGCGGGGGAGCTTGTAAGTCGTATTGTATGAATTTCGATTCTTTCGCATAGTGGATTCAAGTTTACCTTGAGGATAGCTAGGTCAAATCCTCCCCAGGTTTTTACCGTGTGGTTTCCTGGGTCATCATATCATTGTGTTCTTTATATTTCCGCTGCTTTATATTCTTGATATAATTATATGTTTGTGATAACCTAGAATTGCATAATTTTGACTAAGTTAATTACTTGGCTATTAACTAGGTTAATCCAATTGTTGTTTTAAGAGGTCTAAAAACCTAACAAAAATGATTTTGATTGGTCAAAATACCAGATCTATTTTGTGGTATGTAGAAAAAAATGGTTTTTGGAAATAAAAATTCAGATCTGTGTTTATTTCATAAAATAAAGTCTTTTGATTTCAAAAATATAAGATTTGTTTTTAAGAACAAAAAAAAAAAAAAGTTTTTTGATTTATAAAAGATCAGATCTATTTTGTATGTTTTTAAAAAGAACGAAAAAGATTTTTTAAAAAGAGAGTTTCACTCATAATCTAAATTTATGCAACATGAATTAAAGAAAACAAATAAAAATACAATCATGTTTAATCTTTTTCTTTATTTCAAAAATCTGCATGTATTAAAGAAAAATCAGATTTGTATCTAAGAAAGATACAAATCAGTTTTTAATTGAGAAAAATTCAAATCTGCATCTCATAAAGATGCAGATCCATTTTTATTTGAGAAAAATTCAGATCTACATCAAAGAAAGATGCAGATCTGTTTTTGTATTGAGGAAAAATCAGATCTACATCTAATAAAGATGTAGATCTATTTTATTTCAAGAAAAATCCAGATCTACACCTAATAAAGATTTAGATCTGTTTTATTTTAAGAAAAAGAATTGCTCACATGCAAATTATTTACATTCAAGAAAGAGATTATAAAAATCACATTACAAAAAAAAAAAAAAAAAACAATCATGCTTTAAACAAAACAACAATTAACAATTCATGCTATTGATAAAACATTCATCAACATAAAAAGATAGCATAAAAAAAGAGAGGGCAATTGAAAACAACCTCTTGCATGAGCACTCCTTGTTCTTGAGAGGATGTTTAAGGGTTCAAAGAAACTTATTCAATTATCTTTGAAACCTAAAAACCCTAATTTAAGCAACAAATCTTAGAGAGGATCAGCAAATATCAGCAATTTGAGAGTGTCTCGCCCCGAATCCAACTGTAAAGACAGACACATGACAACTGCCACACGCTTATAAAGTAAGCACCCTACAAGTGTGCAAGGTCTTCTTAGCAACTAAAATTTATCCTCAAAAATTAAATCAAAACTCCCAAAACTTACTATTCTTTACAATCTGAAACTGGAGGGGAAAAAGGGAGCGAGTTGACAACTCAATAAGTAACTAAAGTCCTAATAAGTTCTATCAAGCAATAGATCTATAAAGTAATAAGATGTAATATGAGTCTTCAAAAGTTATAATATACTATGGGTTTTCAAA
Organism: Quercus glauca; assembly: GCA_023736055.1. NCBI lineage: Eukaryota > Viridiplantae > Streptophyta > Magnoliopsida > Fagales > Fagaceae > Quercus > Quercus glauca. Next base: position 52,693,897 of record CM043316.1, read on the forward strand.
AATAACTAAAGAAGTTTCATAGTCTTAAAATAATAAGTTGCAAATAAATCACACACTTTAATCTGACAAATATATCATAAATGGTTAGAAATTAGTTAGTTTTCCATATATCAAAGCTATAACTTACAATATGTTCCAAAAAATACATAAGTAGTTTTAATGACTCAAAATGGTTCAAATATTCAAACGTATCAATGAATAACCCCGTTACTATGGTCATGATATATCCCCGTGACTGGGCATCAGAGTATTAATGAATAACCCCCATTGGTTGGGTATCAGAATAAATTCATTGTCAGATTGTTCATAATCATATATATGAAATCATAGTTTCTAACAAAATATATCTTATTCAAATACATATACATACATACATATATATATATATATATATATATATAATCATATACTAAATATTCAAATCTATTTGTAATATTTCTATAATTCTTTACTTTAAATCAATTTAGCTAAAAAAGCAATTAAATAAAATACATCATATATTCAGTAATCAAATATATTTGTGATAATTCTTTACTTAAAATCAGTAATACAATAGAAAAAAAAAATTGTAACAATTGTAAACAATTTTCAGTAACTAAAATACGTAAAATAAAACTAACTAGAATAAGGTTACTTATCTCAGCAAACTCACCACAAAGAACTTCTCCCAAACACTTTTTCTAAAATCCTTAGATATCACCTAAAACAATTTTCAAGCACTATACTCAATAATCAAATAATTCAAGAAAAACTTATAACGGTACTCGGCCAGAAGAGAGACTATTAAAATATCCCATAATTTTTCACTATTATTTTAACGCAAAAATCCACATATTCACCATATATTTATTCTTTACTTTCTACCAATAATAATACCTAGGATAAGACCTATAGAATCCACAAAGGTAAAAGTCACTTGTAAAAGAAAAGCAACACGTAGACTACTTTTCAGGTACATGTTTTTTTTTTTTTTTCTTTTTTTCTTTTTTTTCCACCTGCCACCATTATTACCTTTTGAGATGTTGACAACTCCAAGTACAAGCTAGGCCATGTGCCTTACGGAACAACCATTATTTCTTTCTTTCTTTTCTTTTTTTTTTTTTTTAATAACTTGTCAGAGCTCAACTCATCAAATCGGTACTATTCTGGCTGAGCAGAAACTTGTCCCACCAAGCCTAAAATTCTGCAGATTCTATCTTCGCTCAACGCAACAAAAGGCATAGATAAGATTAAGTTACTAAACATAAAAAAATATGCAATAACAGCGTCTAGATTACCGAAAATAAATCCAAATTTTTCTTCATTTGCATCATTAAAACTCTTGAATAATTAAATAGTTTCACTACTAGCCAAAATATTCACTTAAAAATACTCTAATTTCAAATAAAACTTAGATTTGACAAGAAAGATATTCGTAGGCTCTTACCTCAATTGTGCAGTCAAACCTTCTCTACTTGAGTATTTTGAATAGTCTCCTTTCTCAAAACATTTGTCACTATATGCTGACTTAAATTAGACTATATATAGCTAGGGTTTTAACCTTATTTTTTAAAAAACCCCCTAGAAATATTAATTATAAAATTCACCCCATAAACAAATTTACTTAAATAACCTTCCTTTTAATCCTTTTTTTTTTCCGGGTATTACAAAGAGCCTTAAAACGTGTGCCATCAGAATGTAAAAAAAGGTGCTAAATTATGAGGTTTAGTCTCAATTTATAGAGGCTAGAAGGCTCTAAAAAATAGGTATGGATGATTAGAGTTTAAATCCGGACGCATCTTTTTGCGAAAAGGTCGAAAAGGGTGTGCCTTATCGTCGCCCAAAGGTTGTTGGGCCAAAGCCCATCACATGAAAATTCGGTCCTTTTAGAGTGCCGTTCGGGACTCCAAAAGTGTCAAATTGGCCCTATGGCTCTAAACAGTCTTTCGTGTCCAGATGCTGTTTGGACTCCTCTTCTAAGGTTTTTTGGCAGGTCCTTGTACTTAGACGTGTTTTTATCCTCCGTCTATGATTTTATATCTCTTTTCTGGATAATTCAGGCTATTTAAGAATAATTATCTTGACGATAAATACCCTAAAATAAATCTAGAGAAAGTTCAGATTATCCATAATTTTATTGTTATCCAATCATCCTTTTTATTCCCGTGCATGCATCCCTATTTTAAACACTAATTATCAACCAATCACAAAATTATTTAATCAATTCTAATTGTTTAACCAATCAGAATTAATTTAAACTAATCATGTGTGGTTGACTCTAGCTAGACACATTGTATGTTGACCGTGCAAACTTGATCATGCGATATCTTTTGATCCAATGGTCCGATTTGAAAACCGAAAACACCGTTGTGACCATTAGAATCTCAAGATCATTTTTATGATATGCAATGAATGAATTGTTGCATGTAATGCAAAGACAAACTAATGCATGTAATGCAAGAACAAATTGATGCATATAATGCAATTATGATTTTTGGGTACATGAATTGGCCATTCAAGTCAATCTCCTTGATTAAATCATGGGTACAAAATTGAGTGTCTACACCATCCTGACATCATGCCTTCATATCGAATGCATAAGACCAACTGCCATCAAAGGCTAGGCAGTAGCTAATTTTCTGGCTAACTTCCCTGGGACAAGTGATTTTCCACCTCCCCAACAGGAAATTCTGGTGGTAGAGGAGCAAGAATGGTCAATGTATTACAATGGGTTCTACATTTCAAGGTGGGATAGGAGTAGTCTTAAGGCCATATATTTGCCTATAAGTTACGCTTTCCTTGCTCTAATAATGAAGCAGAATATGAGGCCTTGTTGGTGGGACTGAAGGCCGCTAGAAGGTTAGGCATAAAAAGGTTGAAGATATTTGGTGATTATGAGTTGGTAATAAGGCAAGTTGAAGGAATATATGGAGTTAAGAACCCTAGTTTGGCTGCTTACAGAGCTATAGTGCAGGGGATTATGGAACACTTTACTTCCATAGAATACAAGGTGGTTAATAGGAATGAGAACAAGCTCACTGACTTGTTAGCTACCCTAGCCACTAAGTCTATGCTGAAGAAAGAGAAAATGGCACTTTGAGTGAAGAAACAACCTGGGTTGGCCCAAGATGAGTTGTGTCTCCCTCAAGATTGGTGTGAACCCTTGTTGAAAGCAATGACTCAAGGGAAGTATGTTGGATCAGAGTTACTAGCAAATATAAAAGACTTCCTCAGGATCAATTGGGATTTGTTTTTCAGGGGAGCAGAGGGTTTGTTGATGAAGTGTGTCTCGAAGCAGGAGGGATTGACATTGTTGCACAGGTTGCACTATGATATTTGTGGTGTAAATCTCGATGTCAGCCTGTATAGAAGACTACAAAGGCTGGGGATCTTTTGGCCAGAAATGGCCAATGATGCTAAGGAAGAGCAAAGGAGTTGTAAAACTTGTTCTATTATTCTGTAGATCAAGCAGATGTGCTTAATGGCGAATTGCTAGAAGAAGATTGGCAGGATCCATACTTGAGATACCTTTTACAAGGTGTATTACCTGCTAATTGGGTACAAAGAGAAAAGTTGAAAAAATACATGACCAGGTTTAAAGTGGTAGACGGGAAGTTATTCAAGAGAAGCTTTCAAGGAAGGTGGAAGGTATGTATTCCCGCTAAAGAAGTCCATGGTGTTCTTTCAAACTTGCATGAGGAAAAGCCAACAAGACACTCGGGTGGGAGAAAACTATGGCAAATGGCCTTACACTAGGGATATTACTAGCCCACAATGCAAAGGGATGCCTAGAAATTTGCCAATAAATGTCAAGAATGCCAAAAGCGAGGGGATGAAATACACTCTAGTCATCAAAGTCTTCATCCAATTGTGGCTCTATATCCATTCTACAGTTCGGAGCTGGATTTTATAGGACTTATAAACCCCCCTCTGAAGGATGTACATAGATACTGGTAGCCACTGAGCTATATACCAAGTGAGTAGAGGCTTTGGTTATGAAGAAGGCAACATGTAGCTCAGTGACTAATTTCTTGAGGAAGAATATAATATGCCGTTTTGGGATGCCCAATAAAATTATTTCTGACAATGGCATACCACTCCTGAATAAGGATGTTTGCCGTTTAATAGAATGGTACTCCATTTCTTACACGACATCGACACCTTATTATCCCAAAGGAAATGGTCAAGTTGAGGCCTCTAACAAAAGACTACTAAAAATATTGGGAAAATGAATAAGGAGAATGGAAAGAGATGGAAGGAGGAACTTCCTACAACTTTGTAGGCTCATAGAATAGCCAAGTCACAAGCTACAGGAGCTTCACCCTTTTCTCTAGTCTATGGTACAGAGGCTATTATCCTAATAGATTTAGTAAAGCCAGCAATGAAACTGGCAGAGATTGCAGGGATGCCCAGAAAATAAATTTTGAAAGTTATGGAAGAAATGCATGATAATGCTGGCTCTCATAACCACCTTTACTAGGCTAATATGAAGACTAGGCATGTAGGCCAAGTTAGAGAAAGAAAGTTTCAAGTGGGAGAACTTGTTTGGAAAACTGCCTCGCATGTACGAGGAGTGGCTGGAACTATTAAACACAAGTTTTCTCCAAAATGGGAAGGACCATACATAGTAGAAGAAGCACATCCAACAGGACATTATTGGCTAAAGGATCAAGTAGGTATAAAGGCATATAGCCCCATCAGCGGAGCTCACCTTAAGAAGTATCATGCTTAAGCTTGTAAAAATATCTTTTTATGGCCATCATGTCAAACCGATATTGTGTTTTACAAAACTCATACTGTTATAAACAAAGACTTATATACATCTATTTCATATGCTATTGTTCATAATATGTATGCAAAGTCTAAATAGCTTAGCAAAATAAAGCATCATAAAGTTTATAATAAAATCCCATGGACTCTTAAGACCATAAATTATTAGAACTTGAAAATTAGATAATGTTTGTGAGAGAACTAAAATTTTCAAGGGAGAAGTCTGGATCACTTAGAGCTCCTAGCTCGCCTTCCAACTTCTCAATCTCTTTCTTCAAAGAATTTCATTCTGCGGTGACACCTTCTAATTAAGCTTGAAGGGTAGAACTTGCTTCTTGCTGGGATGTTAATTCCACCTAAAGTCTATTGATAGATTCCTGGAGCTGAGTAATTGAAGTGACACGTACCTGTAAGGCTGATTTTGTTTCCTTTACTTTGTTGATGTATGAGTTCTCTTAAACTCTTAATTCACAAAGTGAGGACAAGGAAGCATGAATAGAGGCTCCTGCCTTCTTTAAGTCTCTTAATGCAGTGACACGATTCTTTAACCAGCCAACATTGACATTTAGGCTCTTGGCCTCACTCAATGTGGAAAGGAAATTGTCAAGGGGAAGAGCTAGACAATCCTCTTTACCCTTTGACTGCAGTTGGGATATGATAGACCAAATTTGATGTAAGAGAAAGCCCCTAAGTGATAGGGTCCATTTGCTGATATCCCTTATGGTTTCAGGATATTTATAGAGCAATTGAGAATAGATTGCTTTTAAATCGAAAGAAACCAATGAAAGCAATGGATCATATTCTGTTTGGGTGCTTTCACCCTCTTGTTCCTTAGAAGTAGCTTCTGTCAAATCTTCCTTCTCTTGAGGATTTTCAGTATACACCCGATTTGAATCCTCCCTTTCAATGTTAGAATCTATTTCCTCATCAAAAGTCATTTCTTGTACAGAAACCTCTCAGGTTGAAGAAGTGACCCTTGCTTTGGGTTGAGCTTGAGAAACAGAGCCTGTAACTTGTCAAAGGTCAAAAATGGAGAAAGGAAGAAAAGTTACTTGTGCCATGGGTTAAAAAAAAAGGTTACAAGAGTTAGTCATTATAGAGAAAAGAGTGTACCTAGGGCTTCTTTCTAGAAGGGGTTTTTGCATTTGTCTTTCTCTTAGTTCCCGAAGGTTTGGCTTTTGGAAGGGGCTTCAAAGTTAAATCTCCCTGAAAAGTAGGTGGGATATCCACTCGTTGGGTAACAGTTTCCCCAAAATTCCTAACATGTTCTCTAATGACAGACCACCATGACTTAAACTTGGGTGAAGGCAATCCAACTATAGTGGGAGAAGTAAAGGGAATTTCAGGGCTTAATATCAATATCTTGATAAGATTCTTTCTTTTAAAGGCTAAAGAGGCCACTACAAAAGGTAAAGTTAGGGTAGAGAGATGTCCCAGTATGCCTTGGTCAAAACCAAATTGGCAGGCAAACCTATAGGGATTATAGGTTTGAGTTTCATACTCATCTTGAAAGCGTGCCTGTAGATGAGAAGGAAAATCATAAGCAACAATAGAGAATTCTTTCTCAGACCAGGGGGTGTCTCTGTAACAAGAAACAGAAATGCTCTTTAAGGAAGTGAACAGTGGGGGAAGTCCACCCTCCTAGGCAGAGTAGAGTCTGGTTGTCCAATCAGTAGGGTCATCCAACACTTTACTACGGAAACTGTTTGAAGATACTGCCACCTTATTCCAAGGCCAAAAGTGTGGCAGGCCTTGGGGTGATGGCAAACTGGTTTTATAAGAGTTTAACACCTTAGGGACAAGGGCATAGTTCCTAAAGTGTTCTCACATCCATATTTGTAAAAAAAAACAACGGGTATAAAGGTTTCAACTTGAAATCTACCCCATGCGCATTGCAAGTCAAGGGTAAAATGATCTAGGTGAGAATACAAAGTTCCTAGGAAATAAGGAGTAAGAGGAAAGGATTTTCCTTTGGCTAGTTTAATGGCTAAAGGGAAATGTCTACTCAGAATCTTCTCATGGGGATATCCCTCAAACAAATGGCAAGAAAGTAAAAAGGCAATAAAGGCTTCGAGTTCATAAGAGCTAGAGTTACCTTCTCCAACAACAAAGTCGGTGCCATCCTTCAAGGAGTCTCCATTGGCTTCCTCATCCATGCCATTAGCATACTCCCTCTAGAAGTATCTAATCCATCCCTAGAAGTTGGCCCTGGAACCTTTGTCTCTGCCAACACTAGTATCTTTTGGTACTTCCTCGCTGGGGGCTTTCCCTTTCCTTGCTGCCTTCAAGACTAGTTTCTTTAAAGTTTTCTTCACTGCATCTTCAAGGAACTTTACAACTTTAGACTCATCAGGAGATAAAGAGATGTTAACTACTTCACCATCTCTGAACAAGGGAAGTCTCAATATCTTGTAGACATCTTCTAGAGATGGAGAGATTTCTTGACACCCTGTGAAGAATGTACGAGTAGTAGAGTTCCATCGATACAAAAGAGAAAGCAGAATTTCACTATCTTTTCTTATCTCTAGATTTGAGAACACAAGAATGGTCTCCACAAGTTTCACACTATGTAGGATGTCCATGAAGGGAAGATGAGCCAACACTCATCGACACTAGCTTCTCCAACCTCTAGAAACGGAAGTGTGAGATTTGAAAACCATATCTATAGTGGGAGAAAAGTCCCCTATGCAAGTGTCAAGCCTTGGAATATGCTTTAATTCTAGATCCATGGTTAGGATATCATCAGGTTCCCTACATGCCATGTAGGGAGGGTCTTCAGAACAAGGGACTGAGTCCCAATCGAGACTTTTATCAAACAAATAGTCGTCAAAGAAAGGAGGGATAATCCATTGTTCTTCTATGGAAGGATATTCATCTCTTCCTAGAAGGGGTTTGCTACTTTTCGAAGGGGAAGCAAATTTATCAGAACTAGATCTAAAGCCACGTTTTACACCCATGATTTGGTGTTTGAAAAGAATTCTGTGTTTCAGGTTGAAGAAGGAGAAGAAGAAGATAAAGGAAAAGAGAAAAATAAGGAAGGGAAATATCTTTCTTTTCCTTTTATACTTTGAGGATTTAATATTTTTTTTCCCTTCAAAAGAGGATGGTTCAAAAGTGAGACATCTTTTCAAAATTGACACGTGTCAGCATAAGGAGAAAACTGAATTTCTGACAAGAGATGGCAGTTGATGGTGCTGAAATCAAGGAAACCGCCTTCACAGACAAAGTGCAAAGGTGGGACCCTTCATCAATAGTTATGACTTAATTTGCTACATTTCACATTTTTTTAACTAACGTGTTTACCCTTGTATGTTTTGTGTAGGAATTTTATAGGTGATAAGATAAACATAATGTGCAACATAAATGAAAACAGAAAACATATAATAATAATAATAATAATAATAATAATAATAATAATAATAATGAACTTTTCCTTTCTTTTATATATTTTGTGTTAAAAGTTTTTTACAAAATTTAAAAGAGGGATTTATATGTTTTGGCCTTTATGACCTATCACCTCTTTACTAAATACAAAAAGAAACACAAAATTATAACAAAATAAAGAGAGATAAAGTTTTTACAACTTAAGTCAATAGATGGCTAAACAAAACAAACATAATAAATAAATAAAAAATAAAAAAGAGAGAACTACAGGTCTGATGGCAGGCAACTCAAGGAGACCATGGCGCATGGGTATCTGAGTCATCCCCAGAGTCCTCTCGGGGATAATCTGGAGCCTGATACTCCAACTCCTCTTCCTCCTCCTCCTCCTCCTCCTCCTATTCTTCTACCTCGCCTTCAACACCCCCTGAGTTAGAGGAGCCATCAGAGGAACTGTTAGAGGAGTCTGACTCCTCAGAGTCAAAAGGCTCTGAAGCACTGGACTTCGAGCTTGATTAAGAGGGTCTTTGCCTTCTCCTATGCCTAATGGGGGCATCCATGAATGCAGCAGTCATTGCATCCTCAGTATCTTCTTCAACCTTCAACCGAAGTTCTTTTGAGTCTTCTTGTTCTTTGTTGATCTAGTTGAGGAAGCGACCTCTTCAGGAATGAAGACCTGATGAGGCAGAGGTTGAATGGGAAAAAGGAAAGGGGGATGCATAGGGCTTGGTGGTGGAGAAGGAGGGTGGTCACTGGAAGCACTCTCAGAGGAGCCTAAAGAGTGCTTTGGGGAGTTAAAACCAGTAGAGGAGGGGTTCGACCTTTTTTGTTTGTGGAGGTTAAGGTTCTTTGAGAGAATCAGAAAGAGACAAAGGGAATGAAGATTGAGGAAGAAACATTCCCTATTTAAATCCTCAACTGCAATTAAGTGAAGAGACATGGCATTTATAAGGAGTAATGTTTGTCTGCCAAAACGCAAGAAACGAAGAGGCACCAAAACGGCTAGAAGCACCCCTGTGCGCCATGTGTCCATGTTCGAATGTCACAAGGCAAGATTACCAGAGTGTTAATGTCTGAACCAATGTGGCTGTCAACGGCCTTTGCCATTAAACGCCATTGACAGTCAAGGAGCTAATGTACATAACACCACTAAGGCATGGGAGAATGTATAAGTGGTTGAATCTAGACCTTACATGTGGAACGGCTATGAGTAAAGGAAGAGGAAGCATTGGCTAAGGGATTTTTTCTTGGTCTATCCTAAAGGCGTGACTACCTTGGGAAGGAAGTAAGATTTGCACTTGACATGGTACTCAAGCACTCACAAAGAGGGAGATAGAGAGATTAATGACCTCGAAAGAAAAGTTCAATCCTTACAACATGAGATCAACAGGAATCAAAGAAATAAGGAGAGAGTGGAGGAGGAATCATCCTCCAATTCAGACGATGATGAGTAACAAGACAGAAGAGTACTTCATTGAAGAGAGAGAACCAAGTGTAGACACCGCATTTTGTACCCATTAATAAATTTTGGTCCCCGGACCCAGTGATGAGCTTGAAATATGTCAACCAAGGGTAATTAAAGAATTCACAATAATTTAGAAGTAATCACAACTCAAAAGTGCTCAAATCGCTTTGAAATCAATACTAAAAAATGACCTTTGCTCACTATTTTGACCATAAATTTTGATCCAAAAATAATTTTTGAATGAGGTTTATTTCATTAGAAATTAGACATCCCGGGCTTCAATTTGAACACAAATGTTTCCTAATTTGGACTTATATTGAGTGAGTTATGACGATTTAAAGTTAGGCCAACTGGGCAGTCCGATTTTATGGGTTTTAAAAATCCATTTTAAGGGCCCAAAACATCATTATTTGATGTGGGCCGGCCCATAGACCTTTAAGCACGTCCAAAGATTGTTAAACCTCAAAACCCTATTTTTTACTTATAAATACTCATCTTATGTCTCCAATCAAAACCCTAACCAGAGAGAGTGATTTTTTGGCTTCCATATTCTCTAAAACCCTTTTTTCTTTTTTCAAAAACCCTAGGGCAGACCTTAGCATATTTTTTACAAATTAAAAGCCTGTCTTTAGTTAGTTCTAAGGTAGAAACTATTTTCCAAAATTGATTTCTCAAAACCTTTTTCAATTAAAGTTTGTTCTTGAGTTGTGATTACCTAAACTATTTTGTTCTTTTGATTATTCTTGTCCTATCAATCTAATCTTTGTGTTGTAGGCACTGAAGGGTTGGTTAAACAAACTCTAAACTCATAATCTAAAGCAAGGTGAGTGTTTTTTCCATGAACTCCTCTTTTGTGTAATAGGATTCACATAAGTTTCTTAACATAGTTTTGTTTGATTTTCATGATTATGTTTGATATGTATTAATCTGATTTTAGGTTGTTTATAATATGTTCTTCTTGTTCTTATATCGTTATTGCAATCCCTAGGTTAGTTTAACATGTTTATTGATTTAATGTATTTTAGTTTAATTGTTTGTTTTGTCATGTTTTGTTGTTCATGTTGATATTTTATATTTTTGTTTTAGGTTAGTTTGGTATTTTTGGGTTTCTAACACGCTTGTTTGATCTCAAATGCCATATGTTTGTTTGATTAAATCTCTAAAAATGTAGTTTTTTTTTTTTTCCCGAATCTATATTAAAGGCTGCGTATGCATATTTGAGTATGCGCACACACCCTAAATCCAGATTAGGGTAAAATCTTGTTTTTATTATCTTTGATCATTTCCCATATGTTATTTGATTTTGTTTGACTCTGTTTAGGCTAATTATTTAGGTTTAATTGCTTTCCATGTTTGTTTGAATCTTTTGCTATGTTTAGTTTATTTTATAACCTTTCCTTATGTGTATGTTTCAATTGTTATCTTCTTCCTTTTTAGTATAATATGATTGACTTATGTTTTATTTGTTTCCTTTTATATTGTGCTGTGATATTTAATTATTGGTGTCTTATTATTTTCCATGTTATTTGAGTATTTTTTTTGTCAGGTTTAGTTTATTTGATTTTCTTTCCTTGTGTGTTTTATTTAATTGTCAACTTGTCATGTTTATTTTATTTTGTTTGATTTGTTACCTTTTATATTGTGACATATTTCTAACATGTTATGTGTGTTATTTCCTTAAGTGCATGATGTATATTTAGGTTAAGGATTAGGGCTCTCTTAATAAACTCTTTAATTAAATATGGCCTAACAACACATAATGGAGGCCGGCCCACAAGTCGATACCCAAACTCTAGATCCATAACCTGGTACGTGGACCCATGTATGTAAGTGATTAGCCCAGAAAGCCCAATATGGTTCTTAGACCTAATCTAGGTGGTGACTCCATTAGTCCACACTAGGTTCCCAAGTGAAGAAGAACGGAGGCCGGCTAATCCAAGAGAAGATCTAGCTTACCATAATATGAGATTAAATGCCATAAGTCAAGCTCCAAGTCAGATTTCTAAATCCCTATTCTCTGAGGAGATAGAAAGCTTGGATCCACCACATAGGTTCATTTGTCTAGCTTTTATTATTTATAATGGGAAATTTAACCCAGTAGAACATGTTAGTCATTTCAATCAAAGCATGGCCCTACATGCGTGGAACGAAGCTCTCATGTGCAAAGTTTTCCCTTCAAGCCTGGGGCCCATGGCCATGAGGTGGTTTGATAGTCTGGATAAGGGCACAATTCATAGCCATGAAGAGCTAACTAAAGCCTTTGGAGCAAGATTCCTTACTTGCAGCTGAGTTCCAAAACCTATAGATGCTTTATTAGCCACGTGCATGAAAGAAGGAGAAACTCTACGGGCTTACTCTAACAGATAAAAAGAATTGTACAATGAAATTGGGTGAAGAAATAGTGGCGCAGTAGCTAGCACCTTCAAGCTTAAACTTCCAATGAATTCCAAGCTAAGAAAGTCTTTGACGTTGCACCCAACTGAGAACATGCACAAGCTCACAGAACGAATAGAAAAGTATAAGAGATTGAAGGATTATCAAACCCAAGGCCAGTTAAAGGAGAAATACCCAGTGCCAGGGAGGCAGGAAAGGAGAATGGATTTACCACCTTTAAGACCAAGAAGAAATTTCTTCCCCTAAAACCCTATTCCGAGGATAGAGACGGTGAGTTTAGTCTTCAAAGAACTAGTACACCACATATGAGAAAGGATCAATCATGAACCTTATTTCAAATGGCCTAATAAAATGAGTGGTGACGCATCACAGAGGAACCAAAACCTGAATTTCTCCTATCATTAAGAACAAGGGCATACGACTGAGGATTGCAGGGTACTGCAAGACCATTTGAACCATTTGGTGAAAATAGGACACCTCAAGGAGTTCTTAGTTCCAAATCAAACCCCAAGATCAAATTCACAAGGCTTTGAGCAGCCATGGAACAATCGTGCATCTCTGGGCATGATAAAGGTGATCCATGTAGCTATCACTTAAGACCCACAGAAAGAATCAAAAGCAATGGTTGTAATATCCCAAGTGGGAGTGGGATACAGTAGTAGAGTTGACAAGAGGAAGAGGGTTGAGCAAGAGGTGGTCACTGGGTTCACTAACTAGGATAAAGAAGGCACGATCCAACCCCATCATGATGCACTAGTTATCACAATCCACGTAGCGAATTTTGATGTAAAAAGAGTTACAATTGACCAAGGAAATGAGACTGAGATTATGTATCTAGACTTATATCATGGAATGGGGCTGACCCTCAATGATTTAAGCACGTACGATTCCCTGTTGGTAGGTTTTAATAGCAAAATGGTGATCTCGATTGGACAGATAAGGTTACTTGTGACAGCAAAGGGAAAAGAGGTCCTAGTAGACTTTATAGTAGTAGATGCATACTCTCCTTACATAGCAATCTTAGCATGGCCTTGGCTTCATGCTATGGAGGCAATACCCTCTTCATTGCATCTGAAAATAAAGTTCCCAACAGATACTAGAGTAGAAGTGATTAAAGGGGATTAGGCTGCAACTAGAAGATGCGATATTGGTGTTATAACCCAGAAGAATCAAACCTCAGGGAAAGAGGCAATTTCATCTCAGAATTCATAGCAATCACTACAAGGATCTCGGGATTCACCCCAGGAACAACTGACGCTAGACGATCAATGTGAGGGGCTTAAAAAGGTCTACATAGATACCGAGGTGGACAAATATTTCCAGGTTGGTCAGCATCTTTTGTTGCATTATAAAATAGAATTATTGTTGTTCTTAGTTCAAAACTTAGATATATTGAAGCCCTTAAAATGTACCAGGGGTAAATCCAAACTTCATATGTCATCGCTTGAATGTTAATTCCGAGTGTACTCCTAAAAAACAAAAACTTCGGTCTTCCTCCCACACACGCTCAGAAGCAGTGAAAGAAAAAGTAGATAAGCTAAAACGTGTAAAGGCTATCAAAGAATTTTTCTATCCGGAATGGTTATCTAACAAAGTGGTGGTGAAGAGGAAAACAAGGAAGTGGAGAGTCTGTGTGGGCTTCACCAATCTGAAGAGGGCTTGCCCGAATGACCCTTTCCTAATTCTGAAGATAGATCAGTTGGTCGATGCCACATTTAGTCATCCAAGGACGAGTTTTCTTGATGCCATCCAAGGGTATCATCAAATAGCATTGGCCCCCAAGAATTAGGAGAAGACCTCGTTCATTTCACCTGAAGGAAATGATCACTATAAAGTAATGCCCTTTGGATTAAAGAATGCTAGGTCCACCTATTAAAGAATGGTTACAAGGATGTTTAAAGATTAGTTAGGAAGGAACATGGAAGCATACATAGACGACATGGTAGTTAAGAGTAAACAAAACAAGCACCATTTGGGAGACCTGTCCAGGATTTTTGGTGTTTTAAGAAAACATTGTCTCAGGTTAAATGCATCTAAGTGTGCTTTTGGGGTAGGGTCGGGGAAATTCCTCGGGTAACTGATTACTCGCTGAGGTATAGAAGTGAACCCTAATCAAATTGAAGCAATACGACATCTGCACTTTTTGAGGAACCCCAAAGAGATCCAAAAACTGACAGGAATGGCAGCATCTTTCAATCATTTTATCTCTAGGTCGGTAGAACGATGTAAACCTTTCTTCCAACTTTTGAAGAAACGGAAAGATTATCATTGGACCTTGGAATGCGAGGAAGCGTTTGTTGGGCTAAAAGAATACATGACGAAATCCCCAATACATTCACAACCTTAGAAGGGGGAGGAGTTAATATGTATCTTGCAGTGTCAAACCACGCAGTCAGCATGGTCTTGATAAGATTGGAGGAAGATATCCAGAAACCAAGATACTATGTTAGCAAAACATTAGTGGATGCTAAGACCAGGTATCTCCCACTTAAGCAGGTTGCTTTGGCTTTAGTGCATGCCACTTATAGGCTCCCCCACTACTTTCAAGCCCACACTGTCATAGTTCTAATTGAACACGTTGGAGGCACTACTGAGAAAGGCCAACTTCACCGGACAAATAGCCAAATGGGGAACTACCTTAGGAGCTTATGATATCAAATATCAACCCTATACATCAGTAAAAGGGCAAGCTTTGACTGATTTTGTAGTTGAGTTCACACTAGAAGGGACAAATGAGAACTGCAGTTTAAATCAAGTTAATAGTATTTCAGAGTCCTCGGTCAAACCTTAGAAGGTTTATGTTGATGGAACATCTAATTACTGAGGATCAGGAATGGGAATAGTGCTAGTTTCTCCGAAAGGGATTGCACTAGAACGGTCAGCAAGGTTGGAATTCTCAGTATCCAATAATGAAGCTGAATATAAGGCATTGTTAGCCAGATATCAAATGGCAAACCAGGTTAGGGCAACCCAGGTAAAGATATACTATGATTCAAGGCTGGTCACCAATCAAGTAAACAAAGAGTTTGAAGATTAGAATGAAAGAATGGTGAAATGTTTGGAAGAGGCGAGGATATTACAAAAAAAATTTGACCAAGTATCAATAACTTAAGTTCTGAGAGGCAACAACAGTTACGTAGACTCCCTAGCAACATTGGCCACCTTAGTAAGCAATCCAACACCTCGGATAATTACTGTAGAATCCTTTTCCCATCCCAACATTCAACATATGGACATGGTATGTGTAGCAAATATCTGACCAAGCCTAAGCTGGTTAGACCCAATCGTTGCATATACCAAGAAAGGACAGCTTCTAGAAGATTGGACCGAGGTAGAAAAGATCAAGCATAAGCATAAGGCTCCAAGGAATTGGCTATCAGAAGAAGGCAAACTGTATAAACGCTCCCATACTGGCTCATACCTACTATTCATATACCCCGAGGCTGTAAATGTGCTCCTGGAGGAATTGCATGAAGGAATTTGTGGTAGCCATACTAGAGGCCGGACTCTGGCACACAGGGATATTGGTGGCCCAATAAGCAAAGAAGTTCACAAGAGTATTCCAAAAAATGCGATCAATGCCAAAGATACACCCCAATTATACATCAGCCTAGTGGGAAATTGAATCCACTAACCAATCCTTGGCCATTTTCCTAATGGAGGCTGGATATAGGAGGAACACTACCAAGGGCCACGACCAATTAAAGATGGTTTGTGGTAGCCATTGATTATTTCACTAAGTGGGTTGAGGCTGAACCCTCGGTCAATATTCACGATTCTAACGTGAAATGTTTTGTATGGAAAAAAATAGTTACCAGATTTGGAATCCCCTAAATTTTGGTCTCAAATAATGATTCTGACTGTAGTAAGCTCGGAATCATTAATAGATACTCGACCCTAAGATACCCTCAAGGAAATTGTCAAGTAGAAGCAACCAACAAATCTATAGTCATTGGGTTGAAAAGAAGATTGGATGACTCCAAAGGAAAGTGGATAGAAGAACTTCCCAGTATATTATGGGCACATAGGACAACCCCAAGAAGATCTATGGGTGAAACTCCTTTCTTGATTACTTATGAATCTGAAGCCGTTATATCAACAGAAGTAGGGATGCCCATAACTTAGACTATCCACTTTAATCAGGAATATAATAACTCTACTCTGTCCATGAACCTAGACTTATTGGAAGAAAATAGAGAGGTTTCCATGATCAAATTAGCCAAGTACCAACAAATGGTAGGCCAAAGCTACAACAAGAATGTTAAAATTGGAAATTTCATCCCAGAGAACCTAGTACTGAGGAAAATTACTGGAAATACAAGATGAAAGATCAATTAGTGTAGAAACACTAATGCTTGATTAGACCCCCAATTTTAAATTATGGCTTAGTTTCTTTTACTCTAACTTAACTAAGTACGAAACAAGAGTAAAAGATGTGCAACAAACCGAAACACTAGTCTAAGGCATAAGCAAGTACAATAAGCAATAAATATAAAGCTTAAAGAGTAAGGAAGAAAGATGCAAACTCAAGATAACACTAAGACGTGTTATCAAAGAGGAAACCAAAGTACTCTACGAAAAATATCTCTGCGGCCCTCCAAGCCAAAATCGATCCAGTGAATAAGTTGGAGTACACAAATATCAAAAACACCCATTCAAGCCTAATCTACCCAATGTACTTGTGCCCTCCAAGCTCTAGCTACCAACGAACTTCTTGGAGTCTTGTATTCACTAGTTATCTGGATCCCGCAATTCCGCTCGATTGCATCCACCACTCAATGGCTTTTTCCAATGCTTCCCATAGGCACCAAAACTTTTCTCAACACTCAAAATGGATGAGATAAGTGTTTGGGCTAAGAACCTCTCAAAGATATGTAGATGGAGAGGTAAGAGTAATGGAAACTCTAGAGAAATGATGTAGAGGATTGTGGGAAAACAATCTCTAACTCTCAAGTGTTTGGCTAGGGTTTTCTCTCTCAAAAGTTTCTTGTAAAGACTCCTTGTTCTTCTTACATTTCGTGGGTAATGAGGATTTTTATAATGTTTGTAAAGAAATGTGAAAAGACACAATCAAAATAATCAGGTAGAGAGTTTCACGAGTTACTCGCAACTTGGCTTGAGTTGCGAATGACTTGCAAAATCCAACTTGTCAAAAACTCTTCAAATTTTAGCATGTGCTTCTCACGTGGCCTGTTTCGTGGGTTGGCACTCACGAGCCAGTCGTGAGCTAGTTGCAAAATCCTCATCTTCACAGAATCTTCACCAAACTCTCACACACAACCCTTACATTAAATCCCACATAAATACAGAGCAATGATTGAATAAAATTACAATTAAATTTGACACGGAATTAAAGCCAACATAAAACATAGTTACAAAACACAACTTTACACAAGAGATCCGAGCTGGGGAAAACTAGGACCAACATGGGAGGGCCCTTAAAGAATAACGTCGATAGCTGGAAAAGAAGCCTACAGACTTGAAGATCTAGATAAAAATGTTGTCCCACGTCCATGGAATGTAAATAACCTGAAAAATTACTGAACGGTTTTAGACTCCTTACAAACAACCAGATTGCATAGCCTAGTTAATTAGCCAAGTTGTTACTTAGTCAAATTAAGCAGTTCTAGGTTAAAGCAATCAAATAATCGTATCAAAAGTATAATGTAGCGGAATAATAAATAACACAGTGATATGATCACCCAGGAAACCACACGGAAAAACCTGGGGAGGATTTTACCCACCGATCCTCAAGGCAAAACGGAATCCACTAAGAAAGAATTGAAGTTCTTACAAAAGGACTTACAAACTCCCCGCTTGACTTCCTAATGCTACCCACCAGTAAAACTTCCTGACACGACCGCGCGCAGGCTCCGAGTCCACGGACTACTTCTTTCTTTGAATCCCTCAATCAGCTACAAGCACCAACGCTTGATATTCTTTAAGCTTTAAAGGCAGCAACCAAGTTGATCATCAAGATGTTGAAGTAATCTCAATCTTGAAAACCCTAAGCTTTGTGTAAAGGAAAGCTCCTCTAGATCTCACAAGAGATTTACACAAAACCGCAAATGTATGAGCAACAATACAACTTGTGCAACACTTAAAAACGTGGCTAGGGTTTGCCTTATATACCTAGGGCAAAAACATAAAACCCTAAACGTTTAAAGAGTTAGGGCTGAGTTGGAAATTCTACAGAAAACGCATCTGGGCCGATTTTCGATCGATCGAGTCTAACCTTCGATCGATCGAGCCAGGCCGAAATGCCCCAATGCATCTGCAGTCACTCGATTCCAACTTTACAATATTTTATCAACTTTGAGCAAGCCTAAACAAGACTAAGTACATTGTTTTGATCATGGTTTGCCAACATTACAAATTAGAGTTCTAAATACATAAATTCCTAAACCTTTAGAACCTAACAATTACTATTACTAATAAGTATGTTGTTTCATTTGAAGTACTTTTTCTCTCTATATGTTGCTCATTCTTTGCAAAAATGCCTTTATACAATTTTCCTCACAAAAAGGCTATTAATATCCACATGGCAGAATAAAGTGAAAAAAAAAATCCCGAATACTAGACCGTGTCTTTATCTCGGGTACACTTTGCATCCGAACTGAAAAGTAGAATAAGAGAAACCCCGAGATACTAAACCATGTTTTTATCCTAGGTACACATGGTGTCTATGTGGTAAAACAGATTGAAGAAAACTCCGCGATATTAGACCATGTCTTTATCCCAGGTATGCCTTGAACAGAACTCTCTGCTCAATTCGATCCTCTAATCAATGGAAGAGTGTAAAATTAGGGTGTGGCCCAAATGGTGGAAGTATAAACACTCTATCTAGGCCACAAGTTGCAAGCATTCAACATGCACTAAACAATTAAAGCATTTGATACTACAAAGGAAAAGTAAACTTAAACAAAAACAAATGACTTAAAACACTCAAACCAAAATATAATGTTGGGCAAAGATAAATCTTATATGATGATAAATTTTATAAACACAACATTAAAAATCTTTAAAAATAAAACAAAATGATAAATAAGTAAAACAAAAAAACTAAGCTTCCTTCACAGTAGATTGGCTCCCCTCATCATCCCCTTTAACCATGGGTTGGTCACCACCACCATCACCTTCTTCAATAATGGGCTGACTTCCACTGCCCTCAACATCCTTAGTAACGGGTTGGTCTTCTTCATCGTCACTATCTTCGATGACCTCCACCTAATTACCTTCCCCCTCATCTGGGAAGTAGTTGCTCGGGATAGGCATCTCTTCTTCATTGCAAAGTATGGAATCAGTTGGCTCCTTCAAGGCATCCAAGGCACTCACCCACCTATCCACAAAGGCCTTGAAGCAGGACCTCCGAACCTCGGGCTGCAGAAATGACTTCGTGTATTCCTGACCATCAAGGTAAGCCTTTTAGAGCTCATCCCCATGAGTCTTGATCCTAGCCTCCATCTAAGCTTTCTCTTTCTGCAAAGCCTCATAACTTGCCACTATATATTCTTGGCTGAATTCTGGGCTTCCACTAATTGTTTGATGGAAGTTTCATAATTAGCTTTCAATTCGATAGCCTCCTCCTCGACTTTGACCTGGGCAACATCAACCTTCTTTACTTTAAGCATGAGGTCCTTCACCTTCTTCAGCGTATCTTCACGTGTGGAAGTGGATGCTTTCTTCTTCTCGGTGGCCTCACTGATTCTCTTGTCCACCATCCCTTGGTAAGTTTGCAAAAATAAATAAATAAATAAATAAAAAGAGAAAGTTAAGAATGTACAAAATACACAAAAAAAGAAGAGAAAATAAAATAAGATCAAAACTTACCAAGACCACGTTCCTCTTTAGGGCAAGGAGCATCTCCTTGCCCTCCATTATTTTCCATTGCTCCATGTCTGCTAGAAGGAGAAGAGCCCTACCCACTACATCAACCACCTTGCCACTATGCTAATTTGCCCAAGGCCTGACTCCTTCCAAGAAGGATAGAGGGACACCATCCAAGCAGGGCTGGCCCTTCCCTTAGGCGAGTTAGGCAATTGCCTAAGGTGGGAAGTGGGAAGGGGCCCCAAAATTTTAGAAAGAAGAGGTAGTAGGGGCAAAAAAAAAAAAAAAAAAAAAAAATTTCAGATGAATTACAAAAATTTGGCACATCCTTTTAACCAAAAAACAAAAATTTTGGTAAATTCGGTTAAACATTGGTTCTAAACAAAATCATTGCCCAAAAATAACATTATTATCCTCTAGACAAACCAAAAATCAACCAGATAAACTACAAATCCGGTCTAAGAGATTAACCACAAAACAATCACAAATTAAAACAAATAAAACAACTTAAAACCCTAAAAATTTTACCCTTCTCTCTGCTCTCCGCCTCTCTATGTCTCTCATTCTCTCTGATTCTCTCCGCTGTTCTCACTTCTCATCTGCTCAACAGCTCAAGCAAGGCAGCGCTGAAGCAAGCTTGGACGGCTGTACCACCTTTCTCAACTGCTCAAGCAAGCTTTCTTGGTTTCTCCGCCTCTCTCATTCTTTCTTTGAATCTGATTCTCTGCTCAGATTGCTCTCCGTCTCTCTTAGCCGTTCAACCGTTCGACTAAGGCTCTTTGTTCAACTGTTCAGGTATAAATATTTGGGCACTTTGACTTGGCTTTCTCTTCATTGGTTCTTGTTAAGATGATAAGATTGCAAATTGGGCCCTAGTTTTGTTTATCAATTTTGGGCCTTCAACTTTTTTTTTTTTTTAATAAAGCCTACGGTTTTTTTTTTTTTTGGTTATAGATAGGATTTTTTTTGTGTTTTTTTTTGGGTGGGTCTTATTAAAAAGCCTTGTGTTATAGTTGTGCTTAAATTTTTGTTATGCTTGTGCTTAATTTTTTTTTTTAATTTTAATCTTGTGTGTATATATATATATATATATATATAAATGTAGGGTCTGGGTTTGCGCACTTCTCCTTTGGGATGAGTGGACTCAAGCCCAACTAGCCCAATACAATGAATTTGTAAAGGATGGGTTTAAGAACTAGGCCCTAGTAAGAGTCACAACAACTAAACATGGTTATGAGCGGATGGGATAACCAGGAAATACATCTAGAGTGAGTAACTTATGTCCTCAACCTTCAACTGAAGGTCTTCTGGCTCTTATCTCAGATTACCGCAATTTTTTCAGATAAAACAAACTACTATATTGCTCTGTGCTTCTTCCTGCCCTCTACTCTTCTGGAGGACTTCTCTACATTATATACTCCCTCTTAGTTAATCTTAGCCCTCCACCTGTTGATCATACAAGTTGCTACTAATCAGCCACATTCCTCAGCTTTCTGTGAGCTACAGCAACCTAGACAACACTACTCAAGGGTCATTTCCTCATTAATGCGGCCAGAATGTTAGTTGTGGGCATTCAATGTGGAGGTGACAGTTTTTTCGGGAATTGCTCCTCCACCATGCTTCCAAGGTTGATCCATTGTACTCGTCTTTTCTTAGGATCCTTTGGGAAGTTGTCGTTGATGGCGTGCTGCTCTTCCCTTCTATGATCTCAGCTGGCCGAGGATAGTATCGTCCTCAGCGAGGTTCTATGGGGGCTTGGGCGTCCTATATTCATCCTCAGACGTTCCTTCCTCCTCGGCATGGGCCTTTGGACCCAATATAAAGTGGGCTAGGGTTTCCAGATCTTCAGGCCCCACAATAACCCCTCAAAATCCTGCTGCCTGGATCCTCGGACGGGGAGGAGGGTTTTAATGCCCTCAGGCCCTTATTATGTCTCATCAAGGCTTGTCCTCCCTTAACGCTAAATTCTTTTCAACTGTCTAAGGCACGTTTCTAGTGCTTCGGTTTGTGGAGCGCGCCCTTCATTAAATTCTGGCGACTTTATGCTCTCTACATGTAACGGTACGATGTTAATCAAACGGTAGGGATCTTTCTGTCTTTATGAGTGGGAAAACCCATATGGCTATTTTTAGCTGAAGGTATAAATACCCGTTGGAACCGGTTGGCCTCTTTACTTTCACATTCAAGAGTTCTTGTGCACGTATCCTGAGTCTAGCCAAATCTCCAACTGCACTCACGCCTCTAACACAAAAAGCCTGTTCGAGGAGCTTTTCCTCACTTCTATAAGTCTTCTTTTCTCTTTCTGACTCAAGCTTTCTTTCTTCTTTTCATTTTTCCCCAAGTCTTTTAGCCGTTTCTAGAGATGGGTAGATTTAAGAAGTTAGTTGAGTCTGAAGAGGTGATGGAGATATTCATCGCAGACTATAGGATACCCAGTAATGTAGGTTTAAGATATTGTGAGGAAGGGGAGGGGTACTTTAGGAGGAAGGAGGGTGAAGTGGTGATTCCTATAATCACCTTCCTAGAAGGTGATATGAGAATCCCCATAGGTCCAATGATAAGGGACTAGCTCAGGCACTTCCGGCTAGCCCCCACCCAATGCGCCGTCAATGTCTTTAGGATTCTAGGATATGTGGACGCTTTGAATGAGAAGATGGGATTGAGGTTGACCTACCATGATGTGAACTGGTGCTACAACCTCCAACATCTGAAGGGTAAGTCCTACTACATGAAGACAAGGGAAGACAGGGTGCGGCTTGTCCAGTGCCTCCCTAGATCCAGCAAGAGGTTAGATAAGGACTTCCTCATTGTGTCCGAGGAATGGCACGATGGCCTTCACTGTCCGACAGTGGAGGGGACACTAGGTGATGTATTGAGAGTAGGAGAGAGTTTAATCTTCTGTGTTATCCCAGTTTACGCTGTTCGTTTGCTGACAAGAGTATGCTTCCTCTTTTTTTTTTTCTTTTTTTTTTCAGATCCGCACGCCTTCGAACGTCACTTCCATTTGGTTAACAAGGAAGATTTGCAAACTGTACTGAGGGTAGAGGTTTTTGCGAATGAAGCCGACAATCAAGTTAGAGCAGCTCACAAGATCCTTGGATACGACCCTATTCAAAAGTCATTCTCGGCTCTAAAGTACGTGATCAGGGCCAAAGATCCTCGGCTTCACAAAATCATTGTAACCGAGCACGGGTTCTCGCTTCCCGAGGGATCTCCCGTTCCGGAAGGCATTCCACTGGTAGGCCTTTCTTCACCCCACCAAGCTGCAGAGGCTGAGGAAGGAAGATTAGAAGAAGAAGAAGAGGTTGCTGACTTAGGCCCATCCGAGGAAGAATTTGGCGCATTCGACCAAGTTTTTCTGTCCGAGGATCACCCTGGTGATTTGGGTGACACCAACCTAGCCGAGACAAACCTCTTATCAGCGAAGACTTCTCATCGGACAGAGATGGGTTTCAAGAGACGCTCATAGACCAACCTATTCGACTTGATTGAGGGCCAGTCGGGCAAGGACGCACCGGGGAAGTCTCAACCCAAGCTTCCTCCTCCTCCTCCCAAGTCTCAACCTACCTAGATCAAGTCAACTCCTGCCCAATCCGAGCTTCCACCTCCTCCACCTCGGTCTAGTTTGCCACCTAGGCTCGAGCCTACTGATCTTAAGTAGAAGAAGGACAAAGGCAAAAGGCCTGTGGGGGGTGGCGAGTCTCGTTCCTCCTAGGAGGAGGACGACGTAAGGCGGCCTTTTAAACAACTGAAAATAGGGAGCCAGGGCCAAGACAAACAAGTGGCCACTCAGGCCTGGCTGCCCGCCCCAATGCTCCATGGGGAACCTCTGATGGACGATGCCTCTTTTAGGGACTTTCGAGGGGGTAAAGGCACGTATGTGGCCGACGCACTAGAAAGGTCCCTACTACTCCCTACAGACATGGCCGACTTGGGGGGCCTGAGGAGTAAGGAGGCCTTCCTTAACCTTAATTGGTACTTGGGCATGGTAAGACTTCTAACACTTGACTCTGTTGATCTCATTCCTAGGTTTCAAACTTATTGTATGTTGGTTCCAATTGGCAGGCTATAAAAGCCACTTTTAGGCTAGAGGATGAGGCCAATAACTAGAGCAGGGCCTTGGATAATGAGCGCGATAAGCGCTTGGACGTTACTCGGACCCTTAAGATCTCCGAGGTCGACCTCGTGAAGGCCAGAGAGGCTCTTACGGGGATGACTAGGGCCAGGGATAGCGCCTTGGCAGGCTTGGAAGGCGCCCAAAGGCAGGCCGAGGACCAGATGAGGCGCCTGCTCGAGGCGGAGGATCAGTTGAGGATTGCCAAAGAGCAGATCGCTAATCTGAAGGAAAAAGTGACTGAGGCAGAGAGAGCTAGGGGCGTTGCAAAATTTGCCAGAGGCGAAACTCTAAGAGCTAAGGCTGAGGCAGATTTTGGCAGGGCGGAGGCCCAGGCTTCTAAGAAAGAGGCCGAGGAGGCGGCTTTCGCCTCAGGTGTGGCCAAGACAGAGGCCGCCCTCAAGGCTCAAGTGTTTGGGGTATGTCGACTCTACTGCTCTCAGGTTTGGAATGAGGCCCTCAGACAAGCTGGCATTGAGGCCTCATCTGACCTGTGGAAAGTGGAGAATGTGTACTACCCACCGGCCATCCGTGAGGCTGTCCCATCTAGCTCTGAGGTTGAGATGGCCTCTGAGGAAGTTGGTGCTACTCTAAATGAGGATATTCTGGCTGCTACCACTTGTGAGGAGTTTGCCAAGGAAGCTGATACTCTTGGGGTAATTGAGATAGACAAAGGTTCCAATAAGGAAGCACCCCAGCAGGCTGCAAACCCCTCTGATGCCCAAGCCCCTCTCGCCGAGGAGACGGCTCTCTCCATAATACCTCCTCAAGCTATTTCTCCAGGTCAGAGTTCTGAGGACCCCGAGGCCGCTGCAGACCAGCCTCCCATGGGGAGAAAGAAAATTAAATTGAGGAAATAGGCCCCTTGGCACTTTTGCCTTATCTGTTTTGTTTTTATTATTATATTATATATATATATATTTTATACATTGTGATGTGACCCCTACAATGAAACTTTTATGGACTTAATGAAACGCATGTTTATCTCTTTCATTTGTACAATCCGAACTCTAATTGTGCCTCGGCTTACTGCCGCAACAATTATAATAACATAAAGATGTCTATACAAATGGAAATCTATCCCCCTTTTGTTTTTGCTTTAGAACCAGGATGGATCGAAGTTACTAGATCCTTTAGCTCTTTAATGAACATTCAAAGTTATGGAAAAAGGAACCCTCCAGGTGTGGGTTGAACCGGAACCAAGTCCATGGTACCCTAAAATGCTTTAAGTGATGCTCATGGGCTTAATTTTGAGATTTTGTTATAACAAAGTTTATCGTCGTGGTTAACTAAGTTAGGCTAGCTCGCTTATAGACTTTGTTTGAT
The DNA here is from genome assembly GCA_023736055.1 of Quercus glauca. Taxonomy (NCBI): domain Eukaryota; kingdom Viridiplantae; phylum Streptophyta; class Magnoliopsida; order Fagales; family Fagaceae; genus Quercus; species Quercus glauca. The sequence goes on from CM043316.1 coordinate 52,719,153, forward strand.
ACTTTGGCAAATTCTGCACGGAGTTAATTTTACTAAAGCGAATTCTGCCTAACACTTAGATATTATTTGAAGTAGTTAGCTTCCCCATAGGTTTGAGTCCGAGAACCATGCAAAACTTTGGTTCTGTCTAGTACTTAGATTTTTCTTGCAGTAACTAGTTTCCCCGTAGGCTTAGGTCCGGGGACCATGCAAGACCTTGGTTCCGTCTAGTACTTAGATTCTTCTTGAAGTAACTAGTTTTCCCACAGGTTTGGGTCCGAGAACCATGCAAGACCTTGGTTCTGTCTACCATTTAGATATTATTTGAAGTAACTAGTTTCTCCATAGGTTTGGGTCTGAGGATCATGCAAGACCTTAGTTCTGTCTAGTGTTTATGTGGTGGCTAAAACACAAGACACACAATCATAACAAACTTAGAATTTGAGTTAACAGGAATGCTTTCATTAATAATAGTACCTTCGTAGGTTATTTACATTCCAGGGATGAGGTACAGGTTTTTTGTCTAAGTCTTCTAAGTAGTACGCACCCACCCCTGCTACTGAGGTAATCCGGTATAGTCCCTCCCAATTGGGCCCTAGCTTTCCATGGGATGGGTTCTTAGCAGCACCCACAATTTTCCTCAACACTCAGTCCCCTGGCGCTAGTGGTCTTAGCTTCACATTGGCATCATATCCCTGCCTGAGCTTCTGGTGGTAATAGGCCAGCTGGATTATTGCTTTTTCTCTCCGTTTATCAATCAGGTTTAGACTCTCCCCTAGTGATTCATCATTACTACTTGGAGTAAAGGCGCTCATCCTCAGCGTTGGGAAATTTACCTCCAGGGGGATAACAACCTCAGCCCCATAAGTCATGGCAAAAGGTGTCTCCCCCGTTGACCGCCGCGATGTAGTCCGGTAAATCCATAGGACATGTGGTAGCTCCTTTACCCATCTTCCCTTGGCGTCATCCAGCCTCTTCTTAAGCCCATTGACTATGACCTTGTTGACAGCCTCGGCCTGCCTCTTTCCCTAAGGATAAGCTGGAGTTGAGTACCTATTTGTGATTCCTAGTTCACAACAGTATCTTCTGAAGGCTTTTCTGTCAAATTGAAGTCCATTGTCTGAAATAAGGGTATGAGGGACCCCGAACTGTGTAACAATGTTTCTCCAGATGAACTTCTTAGCATCCACATCTCTAATGTTAGCTAATGGCTCAGCTTCAACCTATTTGGTGAAATAATCGGTGCCGACCAGCAGATATCTCTTATTTCCTAGTGCCTTTGGGAAAGGGCCTACAATATCCAAGCTTCACTGGGCAAACGACCATAGACTAGACAAAGGGTTGAGGACCCCTCCTGGCTGATGAATATTTGGGGCAAACCTCTAGTACTGGTCACACTTCTTAACATACTCTAGGGCTTCCTTCTGCATCCCCGGCCACCAATATCCTTGAGTAATGGCTCGGTGTGACAGAGATCTTCCCCCTGTGTGGCTCCCTTAGGTCCCTTTGTGCAGCTCCTCAAGAAGTAATTCTGATACATCAGGGTGAATGCACAGCAAATATGGTCCAGAATTGGAGCGTTTATACAATTTGTGGTCCTCGGACAGCCAGAATCGAGAAGCGTTTCTTCGTATCTTCTCAGCCTCTGACTTCTCCTCGGGCAGAACATCATTTTTGAGGAATCTCACTTTAGGATCCATTCAGCTAGGACCCACCCTAACTTGATGGATATGAACCATGCCTTTGGCCCCCTCGTTTGCTCTTCCCAAATGTTTAACAAGAATGATCCGAGGCAGGTCGTCCGCTGAGGAAGTAACGAGCGTGGCCAATGAGTCTGCATGGGTGTTTCCACTTCTGGAGACATGTGTCAGGCTGAACAGGTCGAAGTCTAACTGCAAACGTTTGGCTTGGCTTAAGTATTCTTACATCCTCGCATCTCTAGCCTCCAACTCTCCATTTACCTAGCCTACCACTAGTCGCGAGTCCGAGAACATCTCTACTGCTTTTCCTCCCATTTTTTGCACCATGACCATCCCTTGTAACAACGTTTCATATTCAGCTTCATTGTTTGTGGCCGAGAACCCAAATCTTAGGGACTTCTCTATAACAGTCTTCTCGAGGGATACTAGGACTAGCCCCACTCCAGAACCTCTTTGATTTGCCGCGCCATCAATGTACACCTTCCAACATGGGGGCCCTATAATAGAGATTGCTCCAACTAATTTTTCATCCGTATTTCGCTCTTCTGCCATTGCTTCTACTAGCGGTTCAGCAAACTCAGCCACTAAATCGGCCAGGACCTGGCCTTTTACAGATGTCTGAGGCATGTACTTGACATTGAAAGCCCCCAAAATTGTGTTCCATTTGGCAATTCTACCAGTGTAATCAGCAGTCCGAAGTACAGACTTCAAGGGTAGCTGGGTTAGGACAACTACTATGTGGGCCTGGAAATAGTGGGGAAGCTTTCGGGTAACGTGGACCACGACTAGTATGGCTTTCTCCAAGGGTAGGTACTTGACCTCAACTTCATGTAGTGACTTGCTCACGTAATAGACTGGCTTTTGAATGCCATTGACATCCTGTATTAGCACCAAACTTACAGCATGAAGGGCCACAGCAATATATGCGTACAGGACTTCATCGACCTCAAGACTAGACATGATAGGTGGCCGAGATAGGTATTCCTTGAGCTGTTGGAAGGCAGCGGCGCAATTCTCGGACCACTCAAATCCTTTCCACTTATTGATCAGGAGATAGAAAGACCTGCACCTGTCAGCCGACCTGGAAATGAATCGATTCAGGGCCGCAACCATTCCGGTGAGCTTTTGGACCTCCTTAGGGTTTTGCGGTGGCTTTAGATTATAAATAGCCTTGATTTGGTCGGGATCAACCTCAATCCCCCTGTGGGTAATAATGTAGCCTAGAAACTTGCTGGATCCCACGCCAAACGAGCATTTTGAGGTATTTAGGCGCAGCTTGTGCTTTCTCAGGACGTCATAGATGCAGCCAAAGTCTCCTAAATGCTCGGACACCATTTTACTCTTCACCACCATATCATCAACATAGATTTCGATGTTTTTGCCCAACAACGGCTCAAACATTCTTGTCATCATCCTTTGATAAGTGGATCTTGCGTTCTTTAGGCCGAACGGTATTACCTTGTAGTGGTAGTTCCCAACAGGTGTTACGAAGGCATTACCTTCTTTCCTCTATCTCAGATTACCGTAGTTTCTTCAGATAATACAAACTACTATATTGCTCTGTGCTTCTTCCTGCCCTCTACTCTTCTGGAGGACTTCTCTTCATTATATACTCCTTCTTAGTTAATCTTAGCCCTCTACCTACTAATCATACAGGTTGCTACTTGAGTGCTTGCACCATCAGCCACCTTTCTCAATTTTCTATGAGCTGTAGCAACCTAGACAACACTGCTTAGGAGTCATTTCCTCATTAATGTGGCTAGAATGTTAGTTCTGGGCATTCAATGTGGAGGTGACAGTTCTTTCGGGAATTGCTCATCCACCATGCTTCTAAGGTTGATCAATTATACTTGTCTTTTCTTGGGATCCTTTGGGAAGTTGTCGTTGATGGCGTGCTGCTCTTTCCTTCTATGATCTCGGCTGGCCGACAATAGTATCATCCTCTGCGAGGTTCTATGGGGGCCTGGATGTCCTATATTCATCCTCGGACGTTCCTTCCTCCTCAGCATGGGATTTTGGGCCCAATATGAAGTGGGCTGGGGTTACCAGATCTTCAGGCCCCACAATATATATATATATATATATTTTAGTTAGTGGTAATATATTGAATTAGTCTTTATTTATGCAAGTTGAGATTACTAAAAACTTGTTATTGTTCAGTGAAACTACAACAATACTTTTTATATAAATCAGTTTCTATTTCTCATTTTCTCTACACTTGAAAGTTATTTTTTATTTTAGTCTTTATAAATATATTGTTTGAATAGAAATGTCTACTAGAAAATATGCATCTGGGTATAAAAAACTTAAAAAAAGAAAAAAAGAAGAAAAATTAATTTAATTAATATATAAGTATAAAAATGCTCAATTTTTAGTTCTCGCCTTAGGTCCCAAAATGTCTAGGGCCGGCATTGCATCCAAGGCAAAATCGCAAACGTAGGGAGAGGTTTGGAGCTTGGATGTCCCTCTGACCTTGGGATTTGGAAGTGGAGATATAGGATAAGGAGGAGCCGAAACTGAAGTAGTGTCAGGAATAGGAGTAGTAGCCTAGACCCCAGTCACGAGAATGCGAATTGGGACATCAGATTTGCCCTTCTTGTCCCTTTTGTCAGTTTTTTCCTTCTTTAAAAGTGAGTTTGGTTCAACTTTTTGTAAAAGTGTATACTGAAAAAGTGAAGTTTTCAAAAAGTGCATAATGAAAAAGTGTTTTTTTAAAAAGCTGAGTGTTTGGTAAAAGTTGTTAAAAAGAATTTTTTGAAAAAACTGAATATTTGGCTAGCACTTATAGAGTGGCAGTTTGAGGGATAAATTACCAAAAAGGACAATGTATATATAAGAGAGTTTATTTCATACTTAAATAAATATTGTAAAATTATTTTTTTCTCACCAATATTAACTAATAATAACCTACCACTTAAGATTTATTCTGAAAGTATTGTGATAATTTATACTGATTTTAATTTGAACGTACTATTACAATTATTTTTTTCTCTTTTTAAACAAATTATTTTTTTCTCACAAATATTAACTAATAATAACCTACCACTTAAGATTTATTTTGAAAGTATTGTGAAAATATTGCGACAATATTTCTCAATTTTAATTTCTTATTCTTTATTTTATGTTTCCCTTATTTTATTTTATTTTTATCCATATATCCTTCTTTTTTTTTCCTTTTTTTTTCCCCCTCTTTTTTTCTCCTCCACACACGTACCCTTAATTTTTTTTCTTTATTTCCTTCTTTCAACTTTTTCCCTACCACTTCCTCCACACACGCGCCCTTACTTTTTTTTTTTCTTTATTTCCTTCTTTCGTCTTTTTCCTTACCACTTCACACTTTAGAACGTTCCACTTCTCTGCATCTTTTTTTTTTTTTTTTTTGACAGTTTGAAAGCTACAAGGATCAAGGAAGAGAGAAGATGATGATGATAATTGAAACATAAGGAAATCCCTCATCTCTCTCCTTAATTCTCAAATCCCTTGAGTCTTTGCCACCATTGGGTTTGTATTTGATTTTGATTTTGGGTTTGGGTTATGGGTTTTCAGTTAATTGTTTAATTTTGAGTTGATTTTCTGTGAATTTTGGGTTTGATTTTGAGTTGATTTTGCTTTGGGTTGATTTTGAGTTGGGTTTGGGATAAGTTTTCTAGTGGGATTTGAGTTGATTTTAAGTTGTTTTGTGTTGATTTTGAGTTATTTTTGGTTTGATTTTGTTGATTTTGTGTTTGGATTATCAAATGTTGAAATGGGTTGTGGTGGTAGACCGATGATAGTTGGGTGGTGCTGTCTTTGTAGCAGCACGAAAAGGGCAGAGTAGAGAGAATAGATGAGAGGCATGAGTGAGCTTTATTGAAGGGTAATTTGGTAATTGCCCAAAGAGTGCAACAAATAGCTGAGAACGCGCATGGACTTTTTCTAAAATGGACCTCCAGAGCTCCATAATGGTTTGCACGTTCTCAGCCTAGGCCAAAACACAACTTTTTTCAAAAAGTTGCATTTTATGCTGAACTAAATGGGCTTTACACTCCAGCTTTCTTCAAAACGAGCTTTTTGGGTCCAAAACGTTGAAACAAACGGGCACTAAGTCCTTCGAGTCTCTTTTTTATGCCCTTTCTGCGACCTTAGGGTTGCTTGTCTATAGGAGCGTCCAAAAGGTCCAAAATCTGTGGAGGAATCCTTTGATAAGACAACTCCGAATCTAATACCTCGATTAGAATAACCTCGTAAATGGTGAGAACTGTACCAGGAGAGACAGCTGGGGGAGTAGGATCAAAGCTCAGAATCGCCATAAACACCCCGAGATCGGCGCTAATGAAGGGAGGAGGAGAGTCAGATCTTTTCTTTCTCTTTTTAAGCTCTTCTAACTTCGTCGGAGAAGGAACGTAGTTTTCATGCCGAACATCGATGAAAGGTATCCTCTTGTCCTCGGCTTTGATTATATCTTTCTCCCTCTGAAAACTGTTGTAAATAGGCTTGTACCCGAGGATGAGATTAGCAGCCCTTAACTGACTGTCGTGTACATAAATCTCCGACTGAAGTAATCTATTAAGATCCCGTATCTTGACCAAACTAATCTATTTTTTAAGTGCACCGAGGTCTAAAAAAAGGAATAGATACACTTATTAAAAAAAAAAAAAAAAAAAAAAAAACTAAACAAATACAAATAAATTACCAAATTGAGGATTAAACCCTACGAACCTGATGCTCCAATGGAAGTAGGACAAGAAAAGCCGTCAGGGTTCCAATTTCCCAAGATAACAGGGTAACCCCCTTCAGTGGGCTTGTTCAAGTCAGGAAGATAAGAAATCAACTTGATAGGCCCATTCTGAGCATTAATGTACCAATCCGACTTACTGGAATCTGATTTACTAAGGATTTGACAATTATACATATAGTTATGTCATGCTCGGTAAGTTTCAAACCTAACCTCTCATTCAATAGACTCACACAACTAACTACCTTAAAAATATTTGGAGCACACTAATCTAGACACAATTTGAAATGCCTAAGGAATCTAATGAGTAAATTACTCAAGGGTATCCGAACTCCCACCTCTACAAAGGCAACTAAAGGAATAACCACTCTACCGATATCCCAATTCTCGGCTACCTCACCGTCTGTACATCGTTTAATCTTTACATCTCGGGGAATCTTGTATTTGGCCTTAAAAGCTACTATACATTCATCGGAGCTAACTAATTCAGAAATCTTACTCATAGTGCCTAAAAAACTGGAGGAAGAAAAGAAGAAAAGGTAAAATAGGCGAAGAAAACTAGACAGATGAGAAAACTTACAAATTGATGAACGCTAAGAAGGAAGCTTCAAGAAGATAAAGAACTCCAAGAAAAAAAATGAGGTAGAGCAAATATGTGGAAATGAAAGAGGGATCTTACCTTAAATAACCAAGACATGGGTAGGAAAAGCAAACCCTATCACTAGGGTTCACCCCATATATCCTTCTTTTTCTTCCTTCTTTTTTTTCCCCCTCTTTTTTTCTCCTCCACACACGTACCCTTAATTTTTTTTTCTTTATTTCCTTCTTTCATCTTTTTCCCTACCACTTCCTCCACACACGTGCCCTTACTTTTTTTTTCCTTTATTTCCTTCTTTCGTCTTTTTCCTTACCACTTCACACTCTAGAACGTTCCACTTCTCTGCATCTCTTTTTTTTTTTTTTTTTTTGACAGTTTGAAAGCTACAAGGATTAAGGAAGAGAGAAGATGATGATGATGATGATGATTGAAACATAAGGAAATCCCTCATCTCTCTCCTTAATTCTCAAATCCCTTGAGTCTCTGCCACCATTAGGTTTGTATTTGATTTTGATTTTGGGTTTGGGTTATGGGTTTTCAATTAATTTTTTAATTTTGAGTTGATTTTCTGTGAATTTTGGGTTTGATTTTAAGTTGATTTTGCTTTGGGTTGATTTTGAGTTGGGTTTGGGATGAGTTTTCTAATGGGGTTTGAGTTGATTTTAAGTTATTTTGTGTTGATTTTGAGTTATTTTTGGTTTGATTTGTTGATTTTGTGTTTGGATTATCAAATGTTGAAATGGGTTGTGGTGGTAGACCGATGATAGTTGGGTGGTGCTGTGTTTGTAGCAACACGAAGAGGGCAGAGTAGAGAGAATAGATGAGAGGCATGAGTGAGCTTTATTGAAGGGTAATTTGGTAATTGCCCAAAGAGTGCAACGAATTGCTGAGAACGCGCATGGACTTTTTCTAAAATGGACCTCCAGAGCTCCATAATGGTTTGCACGTTCTCAGCCTTGGCCAAAGTTTTATACTGAACCAAATGGGCTTTCCACTCTAGCTTTCTTCAAAACGGGCTTTTTGGGTCCAAAACGTTGAAACAAACGGGCATTAAGTCCTCCGAGTCTCTTTTTTATGCCCTTTCTGCGACCTTAGGGTTGCTTGTCTATAGGAGCGTCCAAAAGGTCCAAAATCTTTAGAGGAATCCTTTGATAAGACAACTCCAGATCTAATACCTCAATTAGAATAACCTCGAAAATGGTGAGAACTGTACCAAGAGAGACAGCCAGGGGAGTAGGATCAAAGCTCAGAATCGCCATAAACACCCTAAGATCGGCGCTAGTGAAGGGAGGAGGAGAATCAGATCTTTTCTTTCTCTTTTTAAGCTCTTCTAACTTCGTCGGAGAAGGAACGTAGTTTTCATGCCGAACGTCGATGAAAGGTATCCTCTTGTCCCCGGCTTTGATTATATCTTTCTTCCTCTGAAAACTGTTGTAAATAGGCTTGTACCCGAGGATGAGATGAGCAGCCCTTAACTGACCGTCGTGTACATAAATCTCAGACCGAAGTAATCTATTAAGATCTCGTATCTTGACCAAACTAATCTATTTTTTAAGTGCACCGAGGTCTAAAAAAAAGGAATATATACACTTATTAAAAAAAAACTAAACAAATACCAATAAATTACCAAGTTGAGGATTAAACCCTACGAACCTGATGCTCCAATGGAAGTAGGACAAGAAAAGCTGTCAGGGTTCCAATTTCCCAAGATAACAGGGTAACCCCCTTCAGTGGGCTTGTTCAAGTCAGGAAGATAAGAAATCAACTTGATAGGCCCATTCTGAGCATTAATGTACCAGTCCGACTTACTGGAATCTGATTTACTAAGGATTTGACAATTATACATATAGTTATGTCATGCTCGGTAAGTTTCAAACCTAACCTCTCATTCAATAGACTCACACAACTAACTACCTTTAAAATATTTGGAGCACACTAATCTAGACACAATTTGAAATGCCTAAGGAATCTAATGAGTAAATTACTCAAGGGCATCCGAACTCCCACCTCTACAAAGGCAACTAAAGGAATAACCACTCTACTGATATCCCTATTCTCGGCTACCTCACCGTCTGTACAACGTTTAATCTCTACATCTCGGGGAATCTTGTATTTGGCCTTAAAAGCTGCTATACATTCATCGGAGCTAACTAATTCAGAAATCTTACTCATAGTGCCTAAAAAACTAGATGAAGAAAAGAAGAAAAGGTAAAATAGGCGAAGAAAACTAGACAGATGAGAAAACTTACAAATTGATGAACACTAAGAAGGAAGCTTCAAGAAGACAAAGAACTCCAAGAAAAACAACGAGGTGGAGCAAATATGTGGAAATGAAAGAGGGATCTTACCTTAAATAACCAAGACATGGGCAAGAAAACAAACCCTATCACCTAGGGTTCACCCCCATTTTCCCACGCCACCATTTAATATTTCACGCTGACATTGACAAGTGTCATAACGGTTCGAGAATCGAAGAGCTACACCAAATTGCAGTTAATGAGCTAACAGTAACGCTCTAATCCATGTTAGCCCATAAATTTTGAAATAAAGCCTGAAGATCCTGACCACGGTCTCATCCCTTGCAAAAGAAAGGCATGTGATCATGGGGACTATTGTAGGGACGTGGCACTCGAAACTCAAGGAACAACACTGGGCCTAAGATCGGGGCAGGCCCAAGACACACCTTTTCGAGAAAATGAGCCCAACTACAGAAGCACATACCCTAGAAACCAACCTTATAGGGCTCATATCGGTCCAAGCATTACTGAACCGTTTGAACTGTCCAGGATAAATGTCCATAGACATAAGGGCACCTCATCAAAGTGCAAACTATATCCAAGGATGCCCAAAGGCCTAAGACATCCCACCGAGGTACATATACTATCCAAGGATAACCAAAATGCCTAAGTCATACCATCGAGGTACACATAATGTCTGAGGACGCCCTCCAAATCTTCCTATTGAATCCGCAATGATCCACCTGATGTATTTGCATTTAATGCAACATATAATTTATCAGGATAAAACAATAATTCCCAAAATTCTTCACTTATCATAACCTCAACAAAAGAAGAGATTGATGGGACAGAAAAGCTGTCCAACCACACCAGGACAGCACCTATTGTGGCATAAGGTGGAGAAGAAAATAAGAAGAACCACACACAAGATAAGAATGAGGAAGAAGGAGAAGAAAATGTATAAAAAGGAAAGAAGACAAACAACGAGCATGTGTGAAACATTAGGAGTGAAAATTGTAACTGAAAGAAAGAAGAGAAATAAGATTTTTTTTTTTTTTTCCTTTTATGAATTTGTATGAGAGTGAGATAAATTCTTGGTCCTTATTCAAACTTCTCATTGCGGATTGTTATAAACCCATAATCTAAATTTATTGTGTACTAAAGGAAGTTATTAATCACATATTATTTCCTTACATCCACAACACCAATTAAACAATTACATTTATTGTTTTTTCAATTTGTAAGCTTTTTATAGTAATTTCAACATTGCAAAATTTGAAATACTAGTTTGAAACACTTTTGTAATAAAAATGATAATTTTCATAGTACTACTCTCTACGAATAAAGGGAAAATATCATCTACACTTGCTTACATTCACTATTTTAATTTCTACACCAATATCCCCAATTGATGCAAAAATGTCTACATTTTAAAAAATGAAAAAAAATTATGGTAAGAATATCATTGCCCACGAATAAAATGTGCAATATGTAGATGGAAATGTGTCTATATTTTTTTTTCCTTGGACATATTTTAAGCTCCTCTTTGTGGGCCCAAAGCTAGTGAAATCAATAATAGGCCCAAAATTAAAATAAGCAAGTACATGATGGGACTTGTGAAAAACTCAATTATGGGTCTGTTTGGATACCGTTTATTGTTGAAAACTGAAAACTGAAAACACTGTGGCAAAATAATTTTTAAATGTGTGAATAGTGCCGTGGGATCCAGTTTTAAAGTTGTTTTTCCTTAAAAAAAGTATTTGCGAGTCTCATAAACAGTGCACGAGACCCACTAAAAAAATGCACCCACTGGAAAACGCGCAAAAGGCGCTTTCCAAACTCACACTATATTGAATTAGTCGGATTTGGATTATTGTGATGTCAAGCTTTAACCCCAAATCCAAGTTATAATTCAATCCAACATGCTCGTTTGCAAAGTGTACTAGTTAGTCGCAAAAAAATATACCTCTCTTCTATTATTTAAGTGGCTAATAAATAGCAGGTTTCAGTTAGCTCAACTAATAAAATTTCTAATTGTTGTATAAGAAATTTGGAGCTCAATTTCTGCCTACACCAAAAACTGATTGGTGTCTTAATCTAATGATAAAGAGCTATCATTAAGAGCAGACGCCATAAGTTGAAACTCTCATTAAAAAAAAAAAGTGAACACTTATTATTATCCAATATCCATAACAAAACAAAACTGGCCAATATTAATGATAATAATATTTAATGAGGGGTTTTTGAACTTCTAATGCACATGGCCTACCACTGCTGGCAAGAACTTCGGGAAAAAAAATAATATTGAATGGTCCCATTTTCATGAAAGACGTAGCTGTTTTAATCATTGTTAAACTAAAAATTATAGGAGTTAAAAAATAAATAAAAAACCTTAATCACATGCTTAGTAATAAACGCATCCTCTGCTATTACATTATGTTACTTTGTAATATGTGAATGGCTTAATGTCGGTCATGTTGTAGTTTGCTTATTTTTTTTATGTAAAATAATTAATTTTTGTTGTAATATATATATATATATATATATATATATATATATATATATATATTTTTTAAGCATCTCGTATAAATAAATAATTATAAAATAAATAAAAAAACTAAGTGAGAATTACAAATTCAATGTTTATGTTTATTAGAAAATAAATTATATCCTGCTCTCATATGTACTATACCATTAACTATACAATATATAAGGAAAAATATAAACAATTTATTTAATGATTTAAGCAAAATTAAAAATTGTTTATCCTCATATTTTAGAGATTTATTTGAACAATTTACATGTATATATATAATGGTAATTTTTTAACATTGTTTAGAAGGCAATAAAGTGCTAAATAAGAGCAATCACTAATAAACGAGTAAAGAGGTTGATTCTCAAAAATAAAATAAAAAGAGTAAAGAGGTTGTTAGGTTTTAATTTGGAGCTTCATTTTAATTTTCTAGCTGACAATGAAAACCAAAAGTTTGATCATTATAAATTAATGTTTATCCCTTTTAACTACTAATTTTTTTGTTTTCCAAAGGGGGAAAAAACATTGTTAAGTAGCAAAGCCCCATATGCACATGTTGGACTGAAGGGAAGGATGTTGGTTCACTTCTTTCAGGCCGACAGCTCACATCACATGAATGAATGTGGCTTTTGTGGGTCCCGGTCCCTGTCAAAACTATAATTATAATAATAATAATAATAATGATAGAGATTAAATTCTATAAGGACGTAGTGTAAAACTAATATTTTATCCTTACAACCTCAACATGCCACATCATCTTATTACATATTTAACAATAAATATAATTACACTCAAACAATTCTAATACCCATATATAAATCCAACCAAATTGAAAATCTATCGAGATATTATTAAGTGTGGTAACATGTATTGAATTTTAAGTAAAATGCTGATATGACAATCATTTATTAGATTGTGTAAAACATAGGTTTTACACCACGACCTTATAGAATTTAATCTCATAATAATAATATTGGTAAACTGTATATACCAGAATGTTATCAACTATTATTATTATTATTATTATTATTATTATTATTATTTAACATTTATATAGACATGAGAATATTTTTTAAAAATAAAAACGAAGCAATTATTTATTGACTTTTCATTAAATAGCAAAACATGGACCCAATCACCCTTTAAATCTCACCTCATTGATTCAATTCTTCAATCTTGATTTTGATTCTTGAATGCAACTATATTTTCTTTTTTCCTTTTTTTTGATAATCTTATTCAAATATTATGATAGCCCATCCTCTTCGTTCTAAGGAAGGAGGACCAAGTAAGTATCCCCTCTTGATGTAAATTACTGAGTTACACATTCCGTTCTCTTCATGCGCCCACCTTTGAGTGGATATTATTGACTTCGGTCTTTTGTGTGATATATAGGTGATAAGCCGACGACTTTCTGTTGGACGACCAGGCCACTTGACGTGATGGGGATTGACGGCAAGAAGCTGACGAGAGTAAAATGCCCTCTTAACGGCTCCAGCATGGTTTTTTGCTTGGGCTCCACGAATAAGTACATAAAGAAATATCTTACACCTCACGGTTAACCCTAATCGAGAGAGTCCTTATAAGGAAAGGATCCTACAAAATACGCGCATTAACAAGGATCTTCCCCACAAGGAAAGACCCTCTCCGCCAAGAAATGAATGTCAACTTTACACTACTATAAAAATCCCAAAACTCTCACAAACCAAGGTACGCATAATTTCCCCAGCCCTGTCACTCTAGAGTTGTGAAAGTCCTCTAACTTGACCTTCGGTGGGTATTTGGCCAGTACCATACTGGTACTCTCTACAAGGTCTTCTTTGTTTTTATTTCGCAGGTGTTGTCTCGAGCACATGAGGACTATGTGACTTACTAATGATTTTCGACATCATCAGTTGGCGTCATTTGTGAGAAAAAGCTACGACTTGTAAGCCATACTATTGCTTCCCAGACAAAGAATTGCATTTTACTTACTCGCTTGATGGCAACCACCAATAACGTTCAAGGAGACGAACCACGCGCCACCACCCTCGAGAGATAAGTTCAAACTCTCGCCACTGCCGTGAAGCACCTTACCAAGCAAAACCATGATCTAGAAGAGCAGTTGCGCCAAAAGAACGCGAGGTTTAACACTCAGGATGAGGGCCAATAAGGCACTAGCGCTGAGAGAAAGGACCAAGAAGGGCCGGAAGGTAGCAACGCCCCAAGCAAACCAGAGCGACAGGACACAAGCCGTCCATCCGTCACAGGTACAGCTCCACCTCACATCGTCGTAAAGATGTAGATGATGAAGGAACGGATGGACTTTATAATGAACGCTCTCAGAGGACGGGTGTCTAGCAACCTCGATAACCTGGTCCATCGAATTGACTCGCCATTCACGGCATCCATCACTTCGTTCCCCTTTCCACCAAAGTTCTGTATGCCACAATTGGAGACCTATGACGGATCTAAGGATCCCTTGAACCACCTGGAATCTTTCAAGACCCTAATGCACCTGCAAGGAGTGGCAGACGAGATCATGTGCAGGGCCTTCCCCACTACGTTGAAGGGACCTGTAAGGATTTGGTTCAGCAGGTTGACACCCAACTCCATTACTACCTTCAAGAAGTTAAGTGCCTAATTTTCCTTACACTTTATCGGGGGACATAGGTATAAGAAGTCCATTGCATGCCTGATGAACATTAAGCAATGGGAGGCTGAGACGCTGAGGTCTTACATAACCCGTTTCAACAAAGAGGCCTTCTCAATCAATGAAGCTAACGACAAGATACTCGTGGCTGCATTCATGAATGGGCTACAGAAGGGTAAGTTCCTTTTTTTTTTTATATATATAAAAATGACCCAAAGACCATGTTGGATGTGCTTTACAGGGCTACTAAATACTTGAACGCAAAAGATGCGCAGATAGCCCGAAAAGAGAAGCGTAAGAAAAGGGAAAAACAGGAGAACGAACGGCAGGATAGGGGACGGAAGATGGCTAGGACTGGAGAACGGCGAGAGGACAGGCACTCCAAGCCCCCCACGGGGAGGTTCACAAGCTTTACCCTGCTGACTGCCCCGATCGACCAAGTCTTGATGCAGATCAAAGACGAAAGAGCCCTGACATTTCCCAGCAAGTTGAAGGGAGATCCCAATAAAAGGTACAGAGACAAGTACTGCCGCTCCACCATGACCATGGTCATGACACAACCGACTGCTATGACTTGAAGCAATATATAGAAGCTCTTATCAGACAAGGAAAGTTGCAAAGGTTCGTTACCAAAGAAAAAATGGACCCACCACAAGAGCAGGTTCCCCGACGAGAGAACGAGCGGCCAAGGCCGCCCATAGGAGATATAAAAATGATTGTGGGAGGCACTACGGCCTCTGGTTCATCCAAAAAGGCTCGAAAGGCTTACCTCAGGATGGTTCAGAACATCCAGCTAACGGGCATCGGTCCAAAGATGGCGCGGATCGACGACCCCATCATCAAATTCTCAAAAGCAAATGTTCAACGTCTCCACCACCCGCATGACAATGCGCTCATCGTTCGCATACGGGTAGGGAACTACAACACACACCGGGTTCTGGTCGACAACGGAAACTCTGCTAACATCCTTTACTACTCGACATTCTAGCAAATGAGGATTGACAGAGAATGGCTGGTCCCGACCAACACCCTGTTCGTCAGGTTCGAAGGGACTAAGGTATACCCCCTCGACGCAATCACACTACCAGTTACGGTTGGTGATTATCCTCAGCAAATCACTAAAGATGTTACATTCCTTTTTGTCAACTGCTCGTCTGCCTATAATGCCATCCTCGGATGACCTACCCTCAACTCGTGGAAGGCCATAACTTCGACCTACCATCTGATGATCAAGTTCCTCACTGAGTACAAAGTAGGAGAAGTACGTGGAGATCAAGTCGCTGCATGCGAGTGTTACATAGCAATATTGGAGATGGACGATCATGTGCAGACGATGAACATAAAAGAGCAGCGGATGATGGCAGAGCCCATTGAAAGACTTGAAGAGATACTTCTCAACAACTCCAGGCCAGATCGAACAACGAGGATCAGCACCTCGCTAATCTAATGGTTTACCAAGCACTCACGACTTTTCTAAAAAAAAACCAGGATGTATTTCCCTAGAGCCATAAAGACATGCTAGGAATCGACCCTTCAGTCATGGTGCACAAGTTGAATATATCGCTCTCCTTTTCGTCCATCCGTCAGAAGAAGCGGGTGTTTGCCTAAGAATGGGACCGAGCTATAGCGGACAAAATCCCTAAGTTATAAGAGGCAACCTTCACCAAGGAAGTTTACTACTCTGAGTAGCTGGCAAATGTGGTGATGGTCAAGAAAGCAAATGGGAAATGAAGAATGTGTGTGGACTTTACAGACCTGAACAAAGCTTGCCCCAAAGATAGCTACCCACTCCCGTGGGTTGATGTCCTAGTTGACTCTACGGCCCAACACCAGTTACTGAGCTTCATGGAAGCTTTTTCAGGTTATAATTAGATCAAAATAGACAAAGCGAATCAGGAGAAGACTTTGTTCTTTACCAGCTAGGGCCTCTTCTGCTACAAAGTGATGTCGTTCGTCCTCAAAAACGTGGGCGTGACATATCAGAGGCTCATAAACAAGATGTTCGTGCATCAGATTAGAAGAAATGTCCAAGTCTATATTGACAACATGCTGGTAAAAAGCCGAAGGGAGGACAATCATTTAGATGATCTCAAGGAAACCTTCGACACCCTTCGCTTTTACAACATGAAGCTCAATCCAGGAAAGTGTACATTCGGGGTGACGGCAGGGAAGTTCCCAGGGTTCATGGTGTCTCAGAGAGGTATTGAGGCTAACCTAGACAAGATAAAGATGGCACCTTTAAAGAACGTGAAAGAAGTACAAACCCTCAATGGCAAGGTAGCTGCGCTGAATAGGTTCGTGTCAAGGGCGGATAAGTGTCTACCTTTCTTCCACATGCTTAAGAAATCTTTTGAATGGATGACCGAGTGTCAGCAGGCATTCAAGGATTTGAAGGCCTACCTCTCTTCCCCTCTGTTGTTGAGTCCCTCAAAACCAGGGGAAGAATTGTTCCTCTACTTGGTTGTATCCCTAGCTGCCGTCAGTGCAGCCTTGATCAGAGAAGAAGACCAGGTGCAAAAACCTGTATACTATGCTAGCCGAGCACTTCGTGGTGCAGAGGAGAGGTACCCACCTATGGAAAAGCTCACCTTCGCTTTAGTTACAACAACCCGTAAGCTCAAGCCATACTTCCAAGCCCACATGGTGATTATCCTGACTGACAAGCCATTACGGCGAGCAATGAACAATCTTGAAATTGCCGAACGAATGGCACTGTGGGCAATAGAGTTGAATGAGTTCGACATACAATACCGCCCAGGGGCAGATAAATATCCTCAGTGGAGTTCACTAACGTGGAAGGCCAAGGGGCAGAAGAGTATCCTCAGTGGAGAATACACACCTACGGATCGTCCAACAGATAGGCTGGTAAAGCAGGCATCGTACTTCGTTCTCCGGAAGGGGACGAGATTGAATGCATGGTTCATCTCGACTTCCCCATGACCAATAATGAAGCAGACTACGAAGCTCTAGTAGCAGGATTTGATCTCGCTAAAGCGGCAGAGGCCACAAGTGTGGTTATTCATTGCGACTCCCAAGTCATCATGAATGAAGTAAATGGTGATTACGAATGTAAGGGCAAGAGGATGAAGAAGTAACTGAAGCAAGTAAATGGAAGGGTGGACGATCTCCAAGCCAAGATTGTTCAAATCCCCAGAGGAGAGAACGAGTAAGCCGACCGTCTTGCCAAGGCCATATCAGCAAAACACTTGATCATCCCCGACAAGGTACTTTCCTTCATTCAATTTTCACCATTAATAGATCCCATGTGCAGGAGATAGGTTCTGAAAGCAACTGGACCATACTAATAGTCTCTTACTTAAAGAACGACGCATTACCAGATGGTAAGGAAGATGCGAGGAAGTTGAAGGTCCAAGCAACACGATTTTTTCTAATAAAGGATGTCTTGTACAAGAGAGGCTTCTCCTGCCCATACCTGAGGTGTTTAAGACCCGAAGAAGCGGACTATGTCATGAGAGAAGTTCACGAAGGGATTTGCAAGAACCACTCAAGGTCGCAATTGTTGGTACACAAACTAATTCGAGCTGGATACTACTAGCCCACTATGCAGAAGGATGCCCAAACCTATGTCAAATTCTGGGAAAAATGTCAAAGATTCAGCAACGTCATCAAACAGCCGGCGGAAGAACTAACTCCAATGACAATCTCATGGCCATTTGCTCAATGGGGACTGGACATCATGGGCCCGTTCCCCCTAGTAATGCGGTAGCTAAAGTTCCTTATTGTCGGCATAGATTATTTCACCAAATGGGTAGGAGCTGAAGCCTTGGCCACCATCACAAAGAAGAACGTGAGGAGCTTCGTATGGAGAAACATCGTCTGCAGGTACGGGATCCCTAGAGTCTTGGTCTCAAATAACGGGAAACAGTTCAACAATGACTCCTTCAGGGATTTTTACTCACAGTTAGGTATCAAGAACCACTACTTCTCCCCCATCCACCCTCAAGCCAACAGCTGCCAAGCATGCTGTGGGCGTACAGGACAACAGCCAGAACACCTGCAGGAGAGACACCGTTTCGACTAGCATACGAAAGCGAGGCAGTTATCCTGGCTGAGGTTGGACTTATAAGCTACAGGGTGGGAAATCATGATGAAAGAAAGAACGACGAGGCCATACGTCTATAGCTTGACCTAGTAGACAAAGTTAGGGCAACAACAGAACAAAGGCTCGCGCGATACCAGGACCTCATGGCCAAGCACTACAATTCCTGAGTTAGGCACAGAGACTTCAAGGTTGGAGACCTTGTCTTAAGGAAAGTGATGAGCGCCACTAGAGATCCCACCCAAGGAAAGCTCAGTCCTAACTGGAAGGGACCCCACAGAATCACTTCATGGCAGAAGAAAGGCACTTACCACCTGGAGACACTAAACGGATGAAAGTTGCACCATCCATGGAACACTAAGCATCTCAGGACATACTACTAGTAGACGACAGCAGGAAAAGCGACACTCCTCATTTCCAGTTTATTTCTTTTGGTTAAAATTTTGCTTACAGTACTTTCTAAGCCCAAAGAGCAGTATTCAGATACGACCTACATACACATTTGTCTCTACAAAGCTACTTTTGCAAGACCTTAAATGGACAAGTTCATTACTAAGTCCTTAATTAGACAAGTTCATTACTAAGTCCTTTAGTGGACAAGTTCATTGCTAAGTCCTTAAGTGGATGAGTTCTTTACCAAGTCCACAAAGTGGATAAATTAAAATTACAAAGTCCATAAATGGACGAGTTCATCATTAAGCCCACAAGTGGACAAGTTCATTACCAAAGCCCACAAGAGGGCCAGTTTATTATCAAAGTCCACAAAGTGGACGAATTAAAATTACAAAGTCCTAAAGCGAACGAGTTCATTGTTAAGTCCACAAGTGGACGAGTTCATTACCAAAGCCCACAAGAGGGCCAGTTTATTATCAAAGTCCACAAAGTGGACGAATTAAAATTACAAAGTCCTTAAGCGAACGAGTTCATTGTTAAGTCCACAAGTGGACGAGTTCATTATCAAAGCCCACAGCTAAGCCAGTTTATTATCAATCCACAAAGTGGACGAGTTCATTAAGTAGACGAGTTCATCCCATGAAAATTATCAAGTCCACAAATGGGCGAATTTATCAAATGGACGAGGCTATTGCCATTAAATCCATAAGTGGACAGATTTATTATTAAAGCCATATTCATTTTTCATGCCTAAAGGAAGACAAGGCCACCAAAGTGAACGGGTTCATGCTAGTTATCTACCAAAGTCCTTTAAGGGATGAGTACATCTCAACATATAGATACAAGAATGGATGGACATACGCATATCAACAAATAAAAATCAACACATGATAAAAAGCGATGGATATAAAATAATAAATAGAGTAAATCTTTACAAATAAAAGCCCAAAACACAGAAGGGCATTTAACATTGTCTGGAAATTGGACGAAAGTACATAACAAGATATCATTAAAGATAAAAAAGAGGAAAGCTAAACTAAGGTGGCCGGGGCATCTTGAGGGTTCTCGTCATCTCTGGGAGGAAGATCCTGGGCGTCCTGAGCATATGGATTTTCAGTGTCTAGAGCTTCCTTGGACGGGATCAGAGGAGTGATGGGCTTCTCCACAAAAGGCTGAGTAAGGACAACACCATCGTCTTTTGGATCCTACTCCAACTAGGTAGAGTCGTTGGTCTCCTCAAAGGTGGTGTCGTCAGCTGGTGTTGACAGCAGGGGGTCATCCATAGTGACCTTGGATAAATCCAAGTGTGGGTAGACGGACTTAACCTACTTGAGGTAGTCCTTAAACCCATCACCATAGTAGATGGCACATGAGTCAATGAAGGGCTGTGAAGCCTTAAATTCTGTCACGGCGTCTGTCCTTACCGTCTCCACCTACTCAAGGAGAGTCGTCAACTCTTTCTCCAAGGATGCCTTGGCCTCTTGCTCTTTCTCCCGCTAACAAGTCTCCTCTTTTAGCTTCTCGTTCAACTCCGTCACCTCCTTGTTGAGAGAGCGGAGGGCATCCTTGTACTGATCTTGTTCATTCGTCAGCATTTCGTTTCGCTTCCTAAGACGGCTAATTACCCCCTCCTCAGCGTCGCACCTATCTTGGAGCGCCTTCATGCGCACTAGCGCCTAAAAATGGAACACAACCGTCAGTTGTTGAACAAACCTTAAATAAAGTTGTTTGAAATAAGAGTGTACCCTAGAGAGATAAAAAAAGACCCGACACTGCCAGATCCTCTGTCTTCTGCTCAGCACAAGGATCCACGTTTGCCTGCTTGATGATTGATTACACCATCTCAACGGCGTATCCTTTATGCGTGAGAAGACAACGGGTTCCCGGAGTGACGGGGCCCGACGTCGTCATCAAGCCTTTGCTTGCCCCGTGGCTCGACTTAGGGGGCGACAACTTCTTGGGCTGCTTCTCCCCAGGGGTGACTGATACTTTCTTGGAAGGGCGGTCATCCTTCCCGTCAGCCTTCCTCTTTGGTGCCCCCTTCCCGATGACTTTAGGGGCTGACAAGGATGCCCCTTCCTTCCCTTTCTCCATTTTCTTGTACGCCGCAGCCGCCCTCACCAACGCCCTCTGTCTGGCTACCTCCATTTCTATAAAGGACAAGTGATGGAGTTAGACATAAGGATGACAAAAAAATGACAGACAGAAATAGGTAATAAATTACGTCGATAAGGACGACAAAAAAACGACAGACAGAAATAGGTAATAACTTACGTCGATGAGAGTAAGTGTTTAGTCTACGTGCTGCAGGCATGGCTCTAGACCAGCATAATAGCCATGCAGTGTATCAAGGGTGATCAAATCCCTACACTTACGTTCCTCAAATGGGATTTGAAGAACCCGACGTATGAAAGCCTTTTGCTCGTCAATTATGCGCGGATGAACACTAGCTGAAAAAGGGAAACGATGACATTAAACACTTAACAAATAAATATAAAAAGTTAAAGAAAAAGCTGACAATGCTAAACCTGAATCTTTGACAATACCCCAAGTATTGTCGAAGCCATAGGGCATTGTAGCCCACTCCTCTGAACGGCATACCCAATCCGTCACTTGAACAAAGAAATATCTACCCTCCTAGTTCCTATTGGAATCAGGCATATCCGACATGAGCCTAAGTCCTTTCTTTTGTACTGCAAAGTGATATGTCCCTTGGGACGAGACAATGTGCTGGGGTCTATAGCACCAAAAGAACTCGTCCAACAAAAGCTGATGGTTCCCACCACTAAGACGACCCTACAAAATCTTAGCTCCAACAAATATCCTCCAAGCATTTGGAGCAATTTGGATAACGGACAATCCAAGAAAATTGGCCAACTGACAATGCAATGCCGTCAGTGGCAATCTCAGTCCTGCCGCGAACATGGCATCATACATGCCGATGTCCGCAGTCTTCCCCAAGTAGCACTTCTCAAATTTCCCAGGGAGACGAATTGGGATATGGATAGGAATTTGGTAACGATCCCTTTGATTCTTAAAGATGTTGGTTGTCATCGTTGGCTTAAAGTCATTGACGATCCACATTTTGGGAAGAATAAATGGACGAGTACGCCCATCCCTAGGGCTTCCTGGACTTCCACCTTCGAGGGTTCTCCCGTCAACTTCACCCTCGTCCCTGTCATCCTCTCCCTCCTCTCCTCCCTCATCACCTTCGTCCTCACCCTCAAGTACCTCTTCTTCCTCACCTTCCTCTCCATCACAACTTTCCACTTCCTTGTCAGGAGAATGGACTAACGTTTCCCCCTCTAACGACCAGGAAAGGCCCTCACAAACCAAGGTACACATAATTTCCCCAGCCATGGCACTCTAGAGTTGTGAAAGTCCTCTAACTTGACTTTCGGAGGGTATTTGGCCGGTACCACACCAGTAATCTCTACAAGGTCTTCTTTGTTTTTGTTTTGCAGGTGTTGTCTCGAGCACGTGAGTACTGTGTGACCTACTGACAATTTTCGGCATCATCAATAGGTGATTCAACATCTCTAGATCCTCCCATTATGCCAAATAAATTTTAGATATAATTCATTAGGTGTTATATTTTAGTGTGTGCATATATGGGTAGTGGGTACCTCTTACACTGACTAATAATAATAGTAATAATAAGCAAGGGTATTCTTTAGCTTCCTTTGCTGTTTCACTTTCACCTGGTTGTCCCTCATTTCTTAAGTGCTTTCGTAGACTTAGATTTCATTATTGTATAATTATTATGTGCTGAAATTAAGTGCTATTATTTTTTTTCATAAATTCTTAGGTACTGATCTTGGTATTAAATTGCTTCCTGTGCTTACTTTACTTAGGTCCATAAAAACTATAAAACACTTAAAAGGAAAACCAAAAAAAATCTACAAAGCAAAAACAATAATAGTTTTTCTATTGCACTATAATATATATATATATATATATATATATATATATATATTGATGGAATTAAAGATGTACGCAGCGGAAAAGTAAGTTTTGAAACGGATCTACTTCATTCGATATTGTTAACATGCATAAAGTAAATTTCAGAATTTGAGAACAAGTGATCGTACCTTGAAGCAGTGAATTTCAAAACCGAAGATTGAAGCACTTGGGAATACTTTTAATTTTCACTCCAATTCCACTAACGCCCAAGATGTGTGGTCTCTCAATCGGTAATAAAGGGATTATTAGAGAGTGACTTTCACTCACTTTCACACCATTACAATGATGTTTTTCTTACCCATAAAATTCTGTACGTTTTGCCCTTTGTATCTAACCAATATATCTAATTGGGCTGGCCTTTTGGGCCTTACCAATTGGGCTTAAGTGTGTGGCTTGGAGTGGGACCAAAAGGGACCAATAAGACACTAGCTCCAATGGGCCTTGGGCTTTTCTGTCAACTCTTGACAAGTCCAAAGTTACCATTAACTATATTTAATACCACTATATAAATATAGTTGCACTCTAGGTCTTATCTATATATTATATCCCAAGACTTTATTATACATGCAACCCCTTCATAAAATATTCGTAGTAATACAAAATCATTAAAGTAGACTGCCACTTTGTAAATTACTACATCTTGATCCTTGAGTACCCGGTTTAATCCTTTAATGTTATTCATTATATATTTATGAAATCCTATTCCATAAATATATACTTTAGTCTTACTAAAGTGGTTAGGCCTAACTCTCTGAATAACAAACTCAATAAACTTATCTCAAGGGAATACTTTATATCTCCGTTAAGAGACTATGAATTCCATCTTAAGAATACATGTTCCATCAACACTTAATGTGGCTGCCCAACATACTGAGGTTTTGACCATTACTTTAGATCTCACTCCTAATATATCAAAGTAACCTACACCTCATGATCAGGTTCATTATTCTCTCAGGATTAAGAGTTCATGCAAATACAAGTCATGAGATTTATTATTCATTTGACAGTCCTTAGGCAAATAATAAATCTCACAGCGGTCCAGTTCAATATGTCTTAACTCTTAAAACATATTAACACATCAACTAGAAGTCTCCACTTCCATGATCAAGACAAATCATCGTAGTTGATATGTTATAGTCTTCGCAGATGAAATGCCCAATTTCATCACCGACTATCATCACCGATTACGAACTATAATTCTGAGTTTACAAAGAACTTGTGATTTATATCTTCTGTGACTCTTCACATAAATCACATACTATGCATCTCATGGACTAAATGATAATGTCCGAATATTCAAGTTACCACTATTTCAGATAATAATAAAACAAATTTATTAAACACAATATTAAGTCATACATAATGTCATACACAATATCAAACTTAATATCATACATAGCATCACTCAATAGGATTTAAGGGCACAAATCCTAACATATATATATATATATATTTGGTGTACCATTAGAAGGTAAGGTGGAAACATACGATATGCATGTTCCTTCTTGTTGTTGCAGTTGACTTTTCAAATTAAAAATAATCAAATAAACATAAAATTGTTAATGATAAACTACATTTCATTGTACAACACATTGTGAATGCAAGTTAATAATGGTAGGAAGAAAAAAATTTACTTTCATTGTAGTTATAACCTTATAGCTGCCAATGAACTAAGTTCATACATTAAATGGATAATAAGAAGAAAACAGATAAGCATCAGACATGAGACAACCTAACCACAAAACCAATATAACTAACATTGAACAAGTCTTTGGGTGTGCCTAACACTGACAATGATGGTAGCAATTATGTATATAGCAACAATGATCAATGAAATTGTTATTGATGATAGTGGCGACATGATCAATTCATATTAATTCAAAAGTGGGATTTTTACCACAATTCTTCAAATCATGGATTCTAAATTTTTTTTTTTTTTTTAGAAGGAAAATCATGGATTCTAAATTTGATTCTTGAAAACTCTAAATTCAAAATATAAATAAACTTTTAAAATAATCTTCTTGTTAGTCCAAATCAATAAATTAATATGTAGATTTTACTAATCTCAACTTTAACTAGAATATATCACTTTGAAAAATTCCTCATCCAAACATACCACTATGTTAATGATATAAAATTAAAATTAAAATTAATTTGATTCAAGTTAAGCCTAATAGTAATATTTTAGGCTGCGTACAATATCACTTATAGATTTTACATAAATATTAATTTACTCTTTATATTTATAATTTGAACAATAAACCATTAGACACTCTTATTATTCATCTACTATTTACCACACAGACACTCCTTTGTGCATATAATTGTAACACTATAGTCACTATGGGATTGCATCTGTGGCAATCAACTTGACCACAAATTATAGTGTTTTTGGCCAAAGGAGCACAAACGGTGTTAAGTATAATTTGTGCTTAAAGGGCAAAATTTGATATTTTTAAAAGTTAGGATAGTGTCTAGTGTTAGCCCAAATCTCAAGGATGGTTTTGTAATTTTCCATTTTAATATATATATATATATATATATATATATATATATATATATAATCACATTATATACATATTATTAGCTCATAAAAAACATTATATACATATTATTTTGCCAAAAAATGCTCTTATTTCTTAATTGATATTGATACACCTAAAATTAATTCATCATAAAATCTGATCAACTAAAACTTATAAGAAAATAGAATATTTAATGAAATCTTGCCAATATTTAAATTTCCAAAAAAAAAAGAAAGAAAAGAAAATTGCTAGATTTTTTTTCAAGTTAGAGGAAGATTCCTTGTAGAACACTTAATTAGGGCCTCATTCAATCCTAAAGAAAGGTCTTGATATCACAGAAGAGTAGACGTGGCAAACAGGTGGGTTAGGTTGGGCTAATCAGGTTTCAGGTCGAGTTGACCCGTATTTTTCAAATGATTTTTTTTTTTTAATTACAAAAACAAATCAATGACAACCTTCTTAGAGAGAATGAATAAAATCAATCAAGGAAATGATTGCACCTAATGTCACTTGTTAATATCCTTCCAATTTTGACAGTTTTGAGCATGACTAAAATTCTTTGTAGTCATGAATTTATGATGAAAAAGTCTTCGATGTTAATAACTCACTACCAAAATCCTTGTAATTTCAAATTTACAACTTCAAAGAGAGATAGATCTTAAGGAGCAGCAAAAAATATATATTTTAAGTTTACACTAAAAAGCATATACAGAGAGAAAAGAGGAGGCTTGGTTTGAAGATTGAAGGACTAAAAGAGGAAAA
Organism: Quercus glauca; assembly: GCA_023736055.1. Lineage (NCBI taxonomy): Eukaryota > Viridiplantae > Streptophyta > Magnoliopsida > Fagales > Fagaceae > Quercus > Quercus glauca. The sequence goes on from CM043316.1 coordinate 52,745,246, forward strand.
GATAAAAGAAAAATATAAGAAAAAAGAGAGAGAGGCGGAGAGGAGGAGCTGAGCAGTGGAGGCGCTAACTAAAAGCTCTTAGGTGTGTCCGTGTGTGTTAGGGCCTATTTGGTAATGTTTTTCTAGTAACATTGTTTGTATTTTTTGGAAATACATGTGAGTGAAAAAGTGTGCGAAAATACGTATAATGTTGTTTAAAAACTAAAAACATGTGTTTAAACACATGTACCAAACAGGTCCTTAGCTTTGTTGGTTTGTGAAGCACACTGTTTTGACTTTTGTGTTTGTCACTTCTTTTTTTAGTTTAGTCAGATTCTCAAAAAAAAAAAAAAAAAAAAAAAATCTTAAGTTTTGTTAGACAAGTAGTGTACTAGTGTTACAGTGTTAGTGTAGTAACTTAGTAGTGTACTGGTGTCTAGTCAAGTCAAATGAATTGGCAGAATTGCTTTGTAATTTATGCACCTAGCACTCACGTAGTCTAAATATTTTTTAGTGAAATTTTTTTAAAAACAGGTCAAGTCACGAGTTAATCATGTCGAGTCTGGTTAACCTGCAAAAAATCAAGTCGAGTCACTGGTTAACCCGTTTTTACTTCAAGTCAAAAAATTCGGGTTTGGATCAAGTATTTTTTAAGTCGAGTCAGCAAATTCTGACCCGTTTTGTCATGCCTACAGAAGAGGTATGCTCATACTACCAAAATAAAAAATCATTAATAAAATCTCTTTAAGTTTTATAATAAATAAATAAATAATGAGGACTTAAGCATTAAAGACTCCCCATCAGTTAGCCCCAGAGAGTTTCAACAGCTCTCTTCTTTCCTTTGACAAATAAAAAATATTCCTTTCACCTATCATACATACATGCCCAATTTCACACTCTGATGAGTTGTCAACTTACGATAGGAGCAAAATCACTTTCACATGTAGGGCTATAAATGAACCAAGTATTTCATATATAGCTCAGCTTTGCCTCGATAAAAAAATTGTTCATGTTTGTTAATTTATAAAAAGTCAAGCTTGAGCCTTCATTTTAGATTTTTTTTAATAAATAAACCAAGCCTAAGTTTGTAAAAAAAAAAAATTAAATTCATAAACGGGCTATTGAAAATTAAGGCTCGATACAAAACAATCTGAGCCTAAACTTGTTTATGGGCAGGTAATAAGCTTGATATAAGCATGACAATCAAACTCGTATCTTATTAAGAATTTAGGTAATTCGGAGTTGTGACCACTCATCCAAACCAAATTGGCTTGATAATAAGCTTGATATGGGCTTGATAATGTACTTGTGTTGGATCTCAAGTCAAAAACTTGATATTAAGCTCGAGTTTTAAGACTTTTTGACAAGCTCGAGCTTGAAAATCATTTATAGGATTGGTTCAAGTTTAAGCTAAGCTTGAACATTTTACATTCATTGTCAAGCCAAGCTTAAACACTCACTACTTGACAAGGCTTTGTTCTTTTACAGCCCTTTAATCACATGGGTTCACTACTGACACTATTTTTATTATGTACGGCTCATAAATTGACACATTAATTGGGAATGTCCAAAGAAAATTAGTCTTCTCACGTTGCTTGAAATCCAAAGTGCATTTAAACTCCAAAAAGAAAAACAAAAAACAAAAAAAAAACAAAAAAAAACAAACAAACAAACAAGCAAAAAACAATTCACTAGTTACTTCTTAATTTTCTTATGACATTAAATCTTGATGCCTCCTTCAATAAAAAAAAAAATTCCCTGACGCCACCAACCCTCCACTAACAATTTCTTTTCAATATCTTAACTTTTATAATTATAAATTCTAGATTTTTTCTATAAACCAAAATTTTGAATAACTAAAATTAGGGGTGTCCAAGCCACCTGCGAACCCGACCCACCCGCTCGGTTATGAATCGCCCACTACTCGAACCGACAACTCCAGTGGTCGAACGTGGGTCCCCACTCTCAAAATTCGACACCTGCAAGTCAATTGGCTGATTTCCTCCCCTAAAACCTAAGCCACCCAACCCGATCATAAAATCAAAGAAATCCGGCAATATTCAAAGTTTTCCGACAAAGATTCACTTAAAATCCACCAAATCCGACAAGATCTTTGCCGGATCTAGTGAGATATCACTAGATCTAGCGAGATATCATCGGATCTAGTGCGATCTTCACCAGATCTAGTGAGATCTATTCTGGCAAGATCTCAACAAATCCAGTGAGGACTCGGTCGAATTCGACGAGATCTAGGCGAATTCAGTCAATTTTTTCCATTACTCTATAGATGCCGATTTGGACGGACCCGACCACCATCTGATGCATTATTCAACCAATCCAAACCGACTGTCTTATTAATCAGTGATAAGTCTGGAAATCCTCAACTCGATTTAGTCAAGTCGATTGTAGGTTGGGCACAAACCCAACCTGTGGACACCCCTAACTAAAATAGAGAAAAAAAAATCAATTCTTTAATTTTTTTTTTTTTTTTTTTTTTTGAAAGCAATCAAAGCATTGAGGTGCATAAACAATTTTTTTTGGTATATTGTTATACTCTTAACACTTTTATATTGATTTTTTTTATTATAAATTTTACTAACATCAATTAATATTTGTGTGATTAATAGACTTTTGTATTTGGATATTTGAATTTGGATTTTGATTTGGATTTGAATTTTAAAGTGATGGATTTAAAATGCCTTAATTCTAAATCCATAAATATTTAAGTATGTCATATGAATTTCTAAAAGTCTATGGGTTTAAAAGTTATTTCAAATGCAATGATTTTAAAGTTTAAAATCCTTGACGGATTTGTTAAATCTAAATTTTTGACCTTTTGTAAACTATCAAAACAAGGTATTTGAATTTTAATCACCCAAATCCAAATCCATGTGTGAGAGACTGCAAAAAGGGAGCTCTAAAAAAAAAGAGATTTGTGTGCTTTGGGCACCTCTCTTTTTGGGTAAGTGTGTGGAGTCGCCACTTATTTTTATACAAAAAAAAATAAGAAAAAATAAATACAATTACAAATCCAAAATCCTCAAATCTATATATATAATAATAGGCGAAGCTAAGAGAAACTCAAATTAAAATTCCAAATTAGAGTTCCAATTTTGCTCCATGTGTCCTAAATTATTTATTCTTAAGGAGTTTTATTTCTTAATTTTAGAATCAAATGTGGGACCACATCATAAATATTCATCCAAGTGAGTTATTAAGTACAAAAACCAAAGAGTCTAGAATAAATGAATCGTAAAAAAAAAATAAAAAAATGCTTCACAATAATTAAAAAAAAATATATGGACAATACATTTTATACCTAATAATATCCTTACAAAAATTTTTAAAGAGTTAACAAAATATAAAAATGACTATTAATTGTATTTAAATTATACATATAGGAATTATATTATGCATCTTATTGTATATCTTTTAGTGTATCCATGCATATGCATGGGGTTACAAGCTAGTGTCATTAATTGATAAATAAAGGTGCAAATTGGTAGAATAACCTTACAAGTCTTTGGTCCTAGTTACAATCTATGCAAAAGTTACAAAGCTTTGATCCTAGTTACAATCTACCAAAACTAAAGACAAAACACTAATCTACTAACCAAAATCCTAAGTTTGGGGGCTAGGTTACGAAATTAGAAGGTGTTAGGCACCCATCCCTGTAGACAAAATCTGGTTTTCTAGACTTTAATGATCATTATATACCCTTTTGTATGAGATTGAATGATATGTTGTAATACATGTAACAAACACTTTACTTGACAAAATTAATTTAAACAAATTCGTCTTATGAATATGCCCTCTTCTCAAAGAAAAATTAGATATGTTTTGTAAGGTTAAGAAAAATGAAATTTGATTAACAAAAATCAGATCTGTTTTGTAAAGGATAAAAAAAAAAATAGGATTTGGTTAGTAAAAATCAGTTCTGTTTTGTAAGGGATAAAAAAATGGGATTTGGTTAATAAAAATCATATCTGTTTTGATAAGTAAAAAATGAGATTTTTAAAAGAGGACTCATATTCATAATTCAAATCTATTATGCATGCATCACATATTTTTATAAAAAATAGAAATAAATAAAAAAAATAAAAATAAAAACTTTGACCTAACACTTAATTCATTCTTTAAAATTCAAAATCTGCAGCATTTTATTTAAGAAGAAAAAAATTTCAGAAAAATTTTCAGATCTGTATTTAATGAAAATACAAATCTGTTTTATGACCAGAAAAATTTTCAAATCTATATTTTGTTTAAATACAGATCTGCTTTTGACTTGAAAATTTTTTAGATCTGTATTTAGTGAAAATATAGATCTGTTTTTTACTCGAAAAATTTTCAGATTTGTATTTAATGAAAATAAAAATCTATTTTTATTTTAAAAAAATGTTTAGGTGATTAATTGCATATTTTGAAATCAAAGAAGAATTAAAACATGTTAACCAACTAAAGGGCATGTCAAAGAAAATCTAACTAAACATATGAACATGGCAAATATGAGTTGTGAACAAGATCATGATTAAATCAAACATATATTAACAAAATTCATGCAATGAAAATCACAACCTATTAATTAATGGAAAAGAAAAATAGACATAAGAACGAAACTAAATACCTCTTGCATAAGCGTACCCTTCAATGGATGAATATTGTAAAAATCAAAGAAATTTTCACTTCTTTAAGGTCTAAAATACTTTACTTACAAAAAAGAAGTTCTTAAAGTCCAGGCTTCCAGAACATCTTTAACGTAAGGGGAGTAGAGAAGTCGGAAAAGAAGACCCCAAGGGGGGTCAGAAAAAAGAGTAAGAAAAAGGGGTCCTCTTGAATGTTGGGAGGCCTCACCCTATACAATACATGCAGACGGTGAAAATTGATCTCGTGATATCTTTCAATTTGATGGTCCGATTTGGGAATTAGATCAATTTTCTCCACTTTATGTTTAAGGTAGTTCACAATCTCCCCTCCCCCCTCTTTTATCTTTAAAATTAACCAATTTTCCCCTTTATGTTTGGGAAAATTAGCAAATAACCCAAATTTGTTACTATTGTAGTCAAATCCAATGGAATCTTTTCAAAAAGTTATTAGTCGTATAATAGAAGGAAGAAAAAAGGTTATAGATTGCATTGTTATTTTCTTGGATTGCATTTTTACCTACTGTGATTCCATTTGATTTTATTGAAAAAGTAACATAATTGGGATATTTGCTCTTTTTCCAATTGTAGAAAATGACAAAATTATAAACTACTCCAAACATAGAGGGGGGAAGTTCTTTTTCCCTTTTTTTTTAAATAGTAGAATAGATAGTTCTATATACAAAAAAATAATAATAATAACTGCCTATTAATAACTTCCATAATGACCAAATTATATATTTAGGAAGGAAAAAAAGAAGAAGAGAATATTGTATTTTGTTAAAGGCCAAAAAAGATTATTGGTCCCTAAAGCTAATATGCTGAGTGTGTTTTCTTCCTTGAAGTTAGGGATGGCAATGGGGCCGGGCGGGTTTGAAGGATAGGGTCTTCGTCCCCGCCCCGCATGACGGAAAAAAATTTCTTGCCCTATCCCCGCCCCTCGGGGCCCGTGAAGCCCTGCCCCACCTCGTAAAACTCTACTTCTTGTTAATTTATCCACAACTATTACAATTGTTTTTAATAAAAGTTGTTTCGTTAATAAAAATATACTTGAAATTACAAATAAATTTATCATATCAAATCGAACTAATTTTTAGCAAAAAATGAATAATATTATTAAAGTATTTAACAAGACAATATCACAACAAAAACAAAATCTCATTATACAAAATCAATGATTCAATAGTATATATAAAGAAAAAAGAAAATGTTAAAATTGATACCTTATTTCCAACCTTGCTAGAGAAAAAAAAAATGTAGAAAGCCCTGTTGGGTAAAATAAAATAAGCTGATGATATGTTTGTTTAAATAGTAGGGTTTTAGGGTATAAAAAATTTACAATTTAACCATTATCAATGTGGGGCGAGGCAGGGCGGGTTGGGTCTAAAAAGTCTAAACCCATATTCACCTCGCCCCATGGGACGGGGCTAAAATCTCACCCCATCCCTACTCTGCCACCTTTATGGGACGAAAAAAACCCGCGTGAGGCGAAGCGATGAGGGGTAGGGCAAAATGGCCATCCCTACTTGAAGTTTAAAAATAGAGCAATATTTGGTTAAGTTTTTGTTTGTTTTCGAACATTAACGATCGATGGAGGGAGAGTACGTTAAATTACCTTATTTGAATGTTTTTTAAGGGAGGAGGGGGAGGAATTTGGAGGGGTTTGGAGGGGTTTTAACTATTTCTAACCCCTCATATTTAGTTCTTTCAAATTGGAGAGATTTTGAAGGAGAGTAGCTCATAAAAATACTTGACCAAATGAATTATCAAATTTACCCTTACCATATTAACAAAATTACAAACTATGAAAATGCTAATTATTCCCCTCTTCCTTACTTAATTTTAAAAACATTCAAACAAGGTGGAGGATAATCACTCTCCTCTACTCTCCTCCCTACTACTCTCCTCCCCTCTACTCCCCTTTACTCTCCTCTCCCTCCAACTTCCAAACATAGCATTAGTTTTTATTAAAAAGTTATAGGTTGGCAATCTCTAACCCGCATCTGTGCATGTCAATGTCATGCCCAACTAGAAATAGAATGATATGACCACTGCACACTGTAGACACCGCATTTTGTACCCCTTACAACTCGGGCCTCAGTTCCCTAATAATGCTTAAGCTCTAAGGCCCAAGGCCAGTTTAGAGCCCAATCAGATATCAAATTGACTTAAGGAGTGTTAAAATGAAAAATATAACTTTTAAATGAGGAAAAATCTATTTTTGGAAATAAATGACCAAAGTGGCACTCAGCCCATGTACGTAAGCAACAGCCTGTGTACGTAGGCACACTCCTGTGTACACAGCTAGGGTTTCAAAAGCATAAAAAATGAATGTTTTCTGCAATAATGACTGAGGTTTGGAATGAATCTCATATCATCTGGGAGCCATTCCAAACCCCATTTTTTCCACTATATAAAGTCTTACATGGTACATTTTCAAAACACAGAGAAATCCCACAGGAAAAACCTAAGATTCACTAGAAAATAGTGAATCAAAAGAGAGTTTTTCACAAAACACCCTCAAGTCAATTTTATTTGATTGAGACCTTTTCTGGCCCCAATCCTTTTAGTTCAACATTGCTAATCGCTTGTTTTATAACTTGTGACAGATTTGACTAAGGGAAACGGTCAAAATCAAAGCTTAGGAACTCTTTTTTAAGGTATCAAGTTTTAACTCTTCCTTTTTTTTAGTTTTCTTTTCTTTTTTAATCTTGTTCTTTGCATTGTTTATGTTGGTGTATGTTTGTTTAGGTTAGTCTTATAGCTCTTTTCATGTTTTATGCATGTTAGTTTGTTAGATTTTCGTTTTAAAGTTCTACTCTGTTTATGTGTTTTAAGGTTTTCTGGGCAAGAAGCTGCGTACGCATAATCTTGCCTACGCACGAAGGTTTGTTCTTGCGTGTGTGAGCCATTGCCCAAAAACCCTAATTTTTATTTATCTGTTTCATTTCTGCCTTCACATGTTTGTTCTTTTTAGTTTGTTTTCATATGCTTTAGGCTCCATAAGTTTCTATTTGCCTCATTCACATGCTTTGTTTGCTATCACATGTTTAGATTAGGGTTTATCTTTTTGTTTCTTAGTTTTAATGCCATGCCATTCATTCACATGTCCATGCATTAATGCCATAAGTACTGAGTTGCTGCAAAGTAAGTAAAGGGTAAGTCATGCAATTTTGTTATGGTCCTTTTTTGATGTTAGAGATGCATATGCTTGTATGATAGGGTTTCACATGCTATGGTTTGTTTATATGCATTTGGGTTTGGCTCCTTATTGCTTTATGGATAGATATGATATGTTTTGGGATGATGAAGCCATGATTGTATGCTTAGATGTATGCTAGTGTGTGTGCGAGTATAGATGCAAGTGTTGAAATTGTTTTTAATACGGTTAAAGTGTAAGACACAATGATGGGAGGCCAACCTTAGGGTTGGGCAATCTTGGGTGCCTAACACCTTCCCAAAAGTGTACCTAATCTCCGAACCCATATATCTGGTAGTAAGATCAATGGTCCTTCTTCAAGAGAACATTATATATATGGTTCTTAGAGCATTGTAAAAACTAAGTGGCAACTCCAAAACCCCTTATGTCTACACACACCCTTGGTGTGATGGTCACTCCACAAGTATAAGTGCTTGTAAGGTATGTGTGGGGGGGGGGGGGGGGGAAGGGTCAGGGTTTAAGTCTCCAAGAGGGAGTTTAACACACATATACACTTAGATTAGGCTAGAATAAAATTTCTATCTTATATTAAGAAAAAAAAAAAAGAAAGAAAGAAAGAATGATATGAATCCTCTTCCTTAATTGAAACCCACCACATCCACTAAAGATGGGGTTGGGTTATTACTAATTTGTACTATTTGCATCCTTTTATCAGTGTGTTACCATATATTTATATTAGGATTTAGATCTTCAACCAACTATTAATATTTCCTTCAAAAATAAGTTCCTAGTATCAATATCGTTATACATACTCCAAGAACATATGGGCATTTTCAGAATTATATGACACCTGTCACGTCGTTTTTCAAATTTTAATACTACTTTGACCTGTCTGCTGATGAAATTATATATTGATGATGCATGTAAAACGTTAAAGACTCGATTTTATGGTGTGAACAAATGATACGTTGTATCAAAAACCATAGAGTGCCAGACTGCCAGTGCCACACACTTTATCAATTGTTTTTAACATGAATTTGCGTCGAGAGATTCCATAACTTCTCTCTAGCAAACAATACAGATAATAATAATTCCATCAAAAAAATAATATTAATAATAATATTAATAATAATATTGTAGACACTCAATTTTGCACCTATGATTTAATCAAAGAGAATGACTTGAATGACCAATTCATGTACCCCAAAAAACATAATTGCATTACCTGCATCAGTTTGTTCTTGCATTACATGCATTAGTTTGTCTTTGCATTACATGCATCAATTCATTCATTGCATATCACAAAAATGATCTTGAGATTCTAATGGTCGCAACAGTGTTTTCGGTTTTCAAATCGAACCATCGAATCGAAAAATATAGCATGATCAAGTTTGCACGGTCAACATGCATTGTGTCTAGCTAGAGTTGACCACACATGATTAGTTTAAATTAATTCTGATTTGTTAAATAATTAGAATTGATTAAATAATTTTGTGATTGATTGATAATTAGTGTTTAAAATAGGGATGCATGCATAGGAATAAAAGGGATGGTTTGATAACAATAAGGAGTCCAAACTACAACCAAACACGAAAGAGTGTTTGGAGCCGTAGGGCCAATTTGGCACATTTGGAGTGCCAAATGGTACTCTAAAAGGGCCGAATTTTCATGTGATGGGCTTTGGCCTAATGGCCTTTAGGTGACAATAAGGCACACCCTTTTCGACCTTTTCGCAAAAGGATGCATCCAAATTCAAACCCCAATTGCCCGTACCTATTTTTTAGAGTCTTCTGACCTCTATAAATAAATACTGAACCTCATAATTCAACACATTTTTTTTACGCTCGGAGAGGCATACATTTTAGGCTCTCAAATTGCCCATATTTTCTGATCCCTTCTCTGAGTGTTACTGCTTAAATTAGGATTTTTAGGTTTCAAAGAGAATTGAACAAATTTCTTTGAACCCTAAAACATCCTCTCAAGAACAAAGAGTGCTCATGCAAGAGGTTGTTTCCTTCACCCTATCTTTCTTGTGTTTTTTATATTGATGAATGTTTTTATCTATAACATGAATGGTTCATCATTGTTTTGTTTAGAGCATGATTGTTTTTATGTGATTGTTATAATCTCTTTCTTGAATGCCAATAATCTGCATGTGAACAATTCTTTTTCTAAAAATAAAAACAGATCTGCATCTCTGTAAGATGTAGATCTGACTTTTTCTCAAAATAAAAACAAATTTGCATCATTATAAGATGTAGATCTGACTTTTTCTCAAAATAAAAACAGATCTGCATCTTTATAAGATGTAGATCTGATTTTTTCTCAACACAAAAACAGATCTGCATCTTTATAAGATGGAGATCTTGTTTGTTTTTAAACCATTTAAAACACAACCATATAAACCTAGTGTGTGAGTGCCTTTTTTTTTAGCACACAGGCCCAAGGATCCTGGGCGAAATACTTATTGTTTGATGGATTGGGCTTGGTTCACCGCAGCTAAATGGGCTGTTTACGAACCAAGTGGTACACAGAGCAAAGATCCTACAACACGTATACACTAGCAAGCAAGAATATATGTATTGAATAGCAACAAAAACAGCAAAAGGAAAGCAATGTAATAAGGAAAAGCACATTGACTATTAGGGATCCTCAAATCAACATGAAATATTTGATTATTTTATTAATTATCGATTACAATGTGCTCACTAAGACGTGTTACAAGGTCCAAATAAGCTAAAAAATCACAGACTTAGATGGCTATTCAAGCCTCCAAGACTTGCAAAGTTTGAATCTCTTTGAATCCGATTATGTTCTATAGTGGCTATGTTGGGATACCGAGGAGTATTTCTCTTTCTTTTTACTACTTTTTCTAAGTTTTGACAGAGTTTTCTCAATGATTCTGTTATGATTCCCTACTGCCGAAAAATCGCCCCTTCAATGCTGGCTGCCTTCCCCTTTTATAGTGTCATGGTAGGATTCCAAGGTACCACTAATTTCTCTCTTTTGCTCCCCTAGGTATCAAAGCTCGTGCTGTGCCAGTTACTCAGGGGGCTGGTCCTTTCCTCATTCCTCATAATTTTCTTCTTTTGGTGCTGTCTCCCTGAAAGTCCCTCGCTGATTTTCCATTCCAAGGTCCCCTTAGGTAGTTGACCTCAACCTTTCTAGCTCCTCACTTTTTTAGCTTTTGGTTGTCCCTTTTCTTATCATTTTTCCCAAGTGGTCGGAATCCTTTCCTATTGGGTTGAAGGTTTCTCCAGCCACTTCCCCTTATAGTTCTTCCTTCTAGATTCCATGAAGTACCACCCCCTTTGTTCACGAATGGCTACTTCACGCCTTCTAATTCCTTACTGCATCACTGGGTGCTTGAGAATGACATATTTGTTCTTCGTTCCTTGTGCTTTTTTGGTACTTCCCTTAAGCTATCTCAATCCTACCTTAGCTATGTTGTGCATCCTAGGGATTCCGAGCCTTTGGCAGCTTCTCATGATCCCGGCTCGGCCTTTTCTGTTGGACTCCCTTCGATCCCTTGATCTTGGCAGGCTAAGCTTTTCCTTTCATGGGCTTCAAATCTTTTGGGCTTACCATCCTTTTTCTTTGTGGTGAATTCATCCCTTCTATGATTACTTGTCATGGGGTTGGCCCATTGTGTTATTTCTTTGGGCCTTGGTTTCATGATTTTTTTTTTACCTCAACATTTAGCTCCCCGAGCTCGTGGGTTGCTTGCAGCCCACATGTGAGTAATTTAGAGTTTTAGTTTCCATAGGACTTTTTCTTCACCATTTTACTTTTCTTCTCGAGGTTCCCTCTTTCTTACTTCAGGATCTTGATTCCCTGTTGTCGTTGGGTATCCCAGCCTTCTTTGCACGTTGCGTTTCTTTCCTTTGTAACTTCCCCCCTTTGCACGGGATGTGGTAGTTAATTTTGGAGTAAAACCTTCCCCACCCACTTTTCACGTTCCTCGTAACTTTCTTTAATAACGGCTAGTAACTTTCTTAAAAATTAAATTTTGGCAGCTGCCATGCCTTTCCATACATCGTCTTCTCCAACTGCTCTTTGCGCCATTATCGCAGTCAATTCATATTCTCTTTTTACTTCCCTAAACCTTAATTCTAAGCTTATCTTCTCCCTTTCAGTTAATCTACTTTCTTTGCTCTCCTTCTCTGTGTTCCTTATTCCCTTGATTTGCTTATTTCCCAAAACTTACCGCTCTTATGGCTTCCTTTTCCTCACACAAAAGGAGGGAGCATACTTTCAGCCCCTTTGAGGGCGAGGGTTCCTCTGGTTTTACGCAGGGTGAGTCACATAGGGTTGCGAAGCGCCCTTCCTTCTTTTTACGGGACCCCTAGTACACCCCCAGTCTATTCTTTCCTCAAGTGTCTCACAGTGAGGCCCCTCCATCCCTTCATGCCTAGGTATTCTCTGGTCAGGCAGGTTTTCTAGTTCTGCTCAAGTTCCAAACCCCAAAGAGATTTTAGATCTCTAGAGCAGGCGAGGATCTCGAGAGGTAGTCCCTATCTTCTTTGATTTCGTTCCTGGGAGGATTCAAGGTTGGCCCATTTAGGTGGATAGGGAACTTTTTGATGAGGAGTTTGTGGGTCGTCTAAAGCGCGCTGGGATCTTGAAGGTAGTGGCAATTTCTAGGAACCTTGAAGGTTTTCGGGATGCTAAGGACCTCGGCATTTGGTACGTCGTTGGTGCCCTTCTCTTCATACTTTCTTCTTTTCTATTGGAGAGCTTATGTTCACCTTGGAGGATGTGGTGAACAATTTCCTCCTCCCAGTGTTTGTAGATGAGAACCCCTTTGATATCAGTCTTTCTGATGAGGATCTCAAGGTGGAAGATAAATTATTTAGCCATTTTAGTGGGCGTACCGCTTCTCTTAGTGGGAAACCGGCCAGGATGGGTAAATGGGTTATGAATCTTTTGTGAGAGAGACAAGGAAGTCAAGAGAGCTGGGTTCCTAGTGCTCTGGCTTAGTAAATTCTTGTTTAGTGAATTCTATTAGACCCCATGTTCTTGGCCATGTTTATTCTCAACTAAATCAGCTTCATGGAGATGAAGTTGAAGGCAACTCTTGCTACACGATCACTTCATCCCTCTACTGTGCCATTCTTCAGCTATTCATGTGGGACCATTCTTCGGATACTTTAGCAAAGTGTAGAAATTTGAGGTTTGTGAAAGATAAGTTCCAAGGATCCCTTGATGTAATTAAAGGTCTGTGTGGTAGTTCGACTAATAGTCATCCAATTATTTTTCGTTGGGCTAGTCTGAAAGGTGGTAGTCTTAATCTGGTTGAGCTTTTTGACCAGGCAGGGCACTTAAGATGGCATTCTCCCCGGGAGTTCAGCCCCGGGTTTGCTTGTGACTCTGTGTTAGCTTCTTTACTCACTTCTCCAGGGAATACATTTAATCTGCGCCATGGTGATGAAGGCAGTTTAACCTACTTAGCTTGTGTTACTCCTTCTTGGCTTCTAGTGCCCTCCTCAATTGGCCCCAAGTACACACATTACTCAGCACACTAGGTACTCCGGCAATTTGGTTTCAATCAGGATATCCTTCCAGTATTCAAGGATATAGTACCTTTTCTCCTTTCTTTGGACCCATTCCTGAGGCTTTAGGCCTTCTCCTATTGGTCACGGAGAAGCCCTCAGTTTGTAGTGCCCAACTCCAAAAGGGAAGTCTTTGCTTCCAATGGTTTTGCAGGCTATTGGAGAAGAGTACAAAAGTATTTTGTTGATTATGTTGGCTCTAGCAAGATTGAGAGAGTTCCCAATCCTGATATTCTTTCTGCTCCTACTGTCAACAGGCGCTTATCCCTTTTCATTGCTGGTATTGTATCTATTGCCATAAGCAGCAAAATAGGGTTCGCGAAGTGGCATGCTTCCCGGGGTGGTTGGGTGACTTATGTGCAGGATTTTCCAGAAATTTTGTCAGGATGTGACCTTATTGTTGGTGCTTCTTTTGAGGTGCCAATTAAGAAGGGGCAGTAGAGGCCATTGGCGCTACCACTCCTATAAACAAAGGTAAAGAAAAAGGGATAAAGCAGGAAAAAGTTAAAGAAGCTGGACTTAAGGAGAGTGCAGAGGGTATGGACGCTGGTCCTGAGACCAAAAAGAGAAAGACTAGGAAGTCTCAGAAACAGCTAGTAATTTCTGAGGAACCTGAGAGAGTAAGCTCCCCTACAGTGGGAAAGGAAGTTGGACATCCTTTAATTTCAAAGACTTGGGTGAAGACTAAGGTAGGGTCTTCTCTCTCTCAGGTTCCTGTGAGTTCTTCAGCCTATGGTTTTTTGGGATCCCCTAACTTTGTACCTCAGTCTCCCTTAAGACCCTATGGGCGTACTCGTAATAGACAAAAAACCCTTGGCGACCATGTGGAGAGAGAGAGAGAAGGGCAAGGCCTCTTTACTTCTCTCTTTTATTATTATTTTTTTCTAGCTTGCTATTGTTGTTGCAATGTTTTTTTTTTTTTTTATGAGTGATTATTTTCCTTGCAGTCCAAGTGCAAGTCAGACCCTAAGAAAGGCAGAAGTCAATCATCTGGTGATGATGTGGTATGGCCCTCTTCTACTCATGCCTCTTTCTATTTATTTCTCTCTCTTATCTAGTACTGTCACTTCTCCTTTTTTTTTTCTTTCTTTTTTTTTTTTGCAGGTGGAAGTACCTCCTCCCACTGCTAGTAGGATTTTAGAGGAAGAAGTGGTTGCAGCCCCCCTTGCTGCATTCCCAAGAGTGGAAGAGGAGCCCCATAATGGTGGTATAACTGAGGAGTTTAGGTAGCCAATGTAGGGTGTCCAGGCTACTCAGGATCTTGAGACTACCTAGCTTCTTGTTTCCAAAGACCCCTAGCCTGAGCAGACTTTCAGTCCCATCAAGACTGTGTCACCTAAGCTTGTTTTAAGCAAAGAGCCCTCGGGGGGCGCGTCTCCATCCATACAAGCAGGTGAACCCCTACTTACCCCTTATAAGAATGCTTAATCTTACTCCTCTTGTATCCCCTTCTCTCTCCTTTTTTTAGAGTTCTTATTTTCTCTTCTCCTTTTAGGTCAAACTAGTGTGAGATCTGCCCCTGAGGCTTCCTCTTCTTTGGAATCAGAGGGTTCTGATGGTGCGTGTTGTTCACCTTTACTGTGCTTTCCCTTCTTTCCCCCTTCTTATGCTCTTCCTTTGTCTTTTCCTTCTATGGCGAAGCCCTTAGTGTCCTTAACTTCCTTTAGCCATTTTGCCAAGGTTTTCTCACCCTTTCTCCAACGTGCTGTGTGTTCTTTCACAGAATCCTCCAAGAAATCAGAGGAGCAAGAGGAGGAGGCTCCACCCCAGAAAGCTGACATTGGTCCCCCCTCCCCTTTTTCTTTTTGCTTTTCTTACTTTACCTTTCTTCCTTGGCTCTTTCCCTCTTTTTGAACTTTGTTTGCTTTTGCAGGTGTTGACACAAGTGTTAGAGATCCTAAGTTCGTGGTTCCTGAAGTGGCTATGGGATCTACTCAGGTTGCTAAACACGCAGGGACCCCTCAAGCCATCCAGAAGGTTAACAGTTCCCTAATCCCTACAAGTAGAGATGCAATAATGGGGGAAGACTCCATTAGTGGCTATTTCAGATCCTGGCTCAGGGCTCCCTGTCTTCCTGAGCCGCTTTGATCTTTTAGAGTTCAACAGCCTCCCTGCAAGCCATTTTCATCGCTTTGGGCCTTCCTATGGCAACTTCTTGTGCTTCTCTATGCCTATGGAGGGTCTGCCATTGCTGGAAGGGTTGCTCAAAGTCCATGGAGACTTTACCGGTGGTTTTAAGGGGGGTGTGTTTTTGGGCAACATTCTGATGGAGCTGCTGTGTGCTATGCTGATCTCCTTGAGGGGAGTGATGCAGGACCTTTTAGAAGCAAAGTTCAACCTGCCTTTCTTGTTAGAGCATTTGCGTTCACTAGTCCACATGCTATTCTAGAGGCGGGCTTCTAAGAGTATAGATGTTGAGATTGCTACTACTGAGGAGGCTCTAGCTCGTGCTCACAAGGTTTCATATGATTTGAAGGTTAAAAGGCAGAGGGTTCTCTCTTCTTCAGCTATTCTTGCCATTTCTCCCGACAGTTCTTTACTGACCAGCCTCATTCCTTAGCCTTTTCCCTTCTCTTTTTTTTTTTTTTTTAGCTAGCTCAGATGTGTATTTTCAAAAAATTTGGGTTGCATAAGCTTTATCCTTTTCTGTTGAACACTATTCCTAGCTTTTCTTCCTTATTTTCTGTGATATGAATCTATATTTGTGTTGTCTTTTTTTTTTTTTCCAAGACTGCTTCTAGCTTTTAATAACATGTGGATCTGTTCTTTTCTTTTTGTAAACTATCTTTTTTTTTTCTTTCTTTTTGCACTAATTCCTGAGCCATGGTCCTTACAAGTCTTACTGTAGGTCCTGGATCAGGTACCCTGGCGGTTATTTTGCTGCACAGGTACTGAACTGGGTACATTGGGTGCTTTTTTTTTTTTTTTTTTTTTTTTTTTTTAAAGTCCCAGATCATGAACCAGGCTGGCCTTCTTTCATCAAATACTAGGCTAGGTATCCCGGACACTTATCTTTGCCAGTGATCCTAGGCCATGTATTTTGAACTAATTACGGGATGGGTCCTGGGTCATGTGTCAAAGTTCTCTTTCTTTTGCATTGGCCTGGGTACCCCTCTTAAGTCTGCCCATATTTGGACTTTGCAATAATCAATTTAACATTAACTTAAAGGGAATAAAAGAAATTTCATTGAATCAAAGCACAATTACTTTCTGAGGAACATAGAAAAGTTATCAAATATAATAAGGATCACAAAATTTCCTTCTACCTTGGGTTCCTGAACAAAATTACTTAAACAAAAATTCATAACAAAAACAAAGAATGATGAAACACTTAGTAGGTTAGGGAGTTGGCAAAAAGGGTCTTAATGTATTGAGATCTCCCCATTTCTATGCATAATACTGCTTCAACCACTTCCCATTTATAGGATCTTCTAGGACTGTCCCATCTTCCTTTGAGAGGTAGTAATACCCACTATCGTGGGCTTCCCTAATGATGTAGGGTCCTTCCTACTTTGGGGCAAATTTGAAGGGTCCTGGAAGGTTTCTTCTTACATGTTCTGCTGTTCTCAACACCAGCTACCCCTCAATACAAGCCCTTAGGTGTACTGCCTGTGCATATGCCTTAACCATCCTTTGCTGGTACCTCAAACTTCTCCTTCTGGCCACTTCTCTTTCTTCCTCTAACCCCTCTAGATCTGCCAACCTCCTTTCATTGTTTGCTTCCTTGATGTCCTCCCGGTTTTCTTCAAGCACTACTCTTGGTGTAGCGACTACTAATTCCACATGACTAATGGCTTCTATCCCATAAACTAAGGAGAACAGTGAGAATCTTGTGGCTGTTTTCACAGAGCTCCTGCATGCCCAGAGTACATCTGTCAAGTGGTCACTCCATTTTCTCCCATACTCATGTTTCATTTCTTAAGGATCTTCAGCATCACCCTATTAGTGGCTTCAGCCTGGCCATTTCCTTACAGGTAGTATGGTGTAGACCTGCCATGCTTGATGTAATATGCTTCAATCAGGTTCTTCATTTCTTTATTTATGAATAGGGTCCCATTGTCACTAATCAGTCTCTTGGGGATCTCAAACCTTGTGATGATGTGCTCTCGAATGAAGTTTGCCATGGCTGCTCCAGTGGCCTTTTTCGAAGGGATAGCTTCTACCCATTTTGTAAAGTACTCGATGGCTGCTAAGATTCATATGTAACCATTGGAAGGGGGATTTATAGGCCCTATGAGATCAAGCCCCCAAGTGTGGAAAGGCCATGGTGTTGTCATATCTTGTAGTACGTTTGGGTGAGTGTGGATTGCATCTCTAAGAACTTGACAAGCATGGCACGTTTTGACCAATTCTTTGGAGTCCTTCTTTATTGTTAGCCAATAGTACCCCAGTAGTAGTAACTACTTGTAGAGCCTTCTTTTCCTTGGGTGACTTCCACAATCATTGAAATGGACTTCCCTAACTACTTCTCTGGCTTCCTTTGGCCCTAAGCATCTTAGGGGATCCCCGTTGTATCTTTTTTTGAACAAGATCTCATTCTGTAAAAAGTACCTGACTACAAGTCTCTTGAGTTGGTGGGCTAATGTCATATCAGCTGGTAGGATCCCTTGAGCCAAGTATTCCATGAATGGAGTTCTCCAGTATTCTGTAACAAATATAGCGTAGCTTTCTTTCTTGTCTATTGAGAATAGACATTTTTGACATTTCTCTTGTATAGTTGCTGCCTTTTTGCTCATAGTTGGTCAATAGTACCCTATGCCCTGCATCCTTCTATATAGACTGATTTTTTTCTGCAACCCCACAGGCCTGGCTATTTAGTTCTTCTAGTCTTAGCTTTCCTTCTTTCTCATCGATGCACCGGGATAGGATCCCTCCGGGCAGCCTTCTGTATAGCTCCCCTTCTATCAGAGTGTAGTCCCTCAGCTCTTTATACTCCCTCCATATCCTGCCTCTTTCATTTTCTCCTTGACTTCACTCCTACAATCCTGCTGCTCGGGTTCTTTAGGGAACATCCTTTTGAGGATCCTTATGATGAAGTGTTCCTACTTACCTATTCTTACCAAAGTGTCTTTCCCCTTGAATGGCATTTGGGACCTTAGGGTGGCTAGTGCATTAGCGAACATGTTCTTGCTCCTTTGGATGTACTCTATGCTAAAAGTTTGGAATTCCCACTCCAACCTTTACGCCCAAGTCCTGTGGGCTACCAAACTTTGCTCTCTTAGTGCAGTCAACTCTCACCTAGGAGACCACAAGATTGGAGTCTCCTAGAACTCTCATATACTTTACTCCTATGCTGAGTGCTATGGTTAGCCCAGTCAAGTATGCCTTGTATTCAGATGCATTATTTGAACAGGAAAACCCAAGCTTAAAAGATAGGGGTATGGTGTCCCCATCTTCACAGCTAAGTACAACTCCCAGTCCATTTGAAGTTGTTGTTGCTGACCTGTCAAATCTCATTGTCCACTTCTTTCCCAGGATTTCTTCTATTGCCACTTCCCCTAGGATCTCTTCACTTAGTGAGCACTCTTCCTTTCCTGGAAACTGGGCTAACAGATCTGCTATTGCTTGACTTTGGACAGCCTTAGAGGTCCTGAAGCCTATGTCGTATTGAGAGAGCAGGATCAACCACTGTGCTATCCATCCTGTCAGGAGGGGCTAATGTATGAGTGCTTTTATGGGGTGTAACTTGGTCACCAAAAGGATTTGGTGAGATGAGAAATATCGCTTTAGCCTTTGAGATGCGTAGATGACTACTAGGTAAACTCTTTCTATCCTGGGGTACCTAGTCTCAGCATCCTTAAGTGTCCTACTTACGTAGTAAATGGGTTGCTCATTCCCATCATCATCCTCTTATGCTAGCAGGGCTCCTATCGCCTGGGAGTTTGATGCTAAATATAGCAACAGGGATCACCCACATACTGGTGCTTGGAGTGTGGGAAGGTGATTCATGATCTGCTGGATCCTTTGGAAGGCTTCCTACTGCTTGATTTCCTAGGTGAACTCAGCCCCCTTTTTCAACAGTTTGGATAAACTACTTATGACTGAAGCTAATCCTGGCACAAACCTCCTAATGTAGGAGACTCTCCCTAGGAAGTTCTTGAGCTCCCTTATGTTGTAGGCCTCCTCATTGTTACAATGACTATGGCTTTTGCTGGATCTACACTTATGCCTCTGTGATGTACTAGGAACCCAAGAAACTTTCCAGCAAACACCCCGAAAGCACACTTCATGGGGTTTATGCGCAGTTTGTACTTCCTACACATTTCAAAAACTTATTCAAGTGTCTGAAAATGCCCTGCTTTAGTTTTTGATTTCACCACGATATCATCTATATAGTCTTCCATCTCTTTATGCATCATGTAATGGAAGATAGCTGTCATGGTTCGCTGGTACATGGCCCCTACTTTTTTGAGGCCAAAGGGCATCACAGTTTAATAAAAATTTCCAATTGGGGTCTTGAATGCTATCTTCTCTGCATCTTTAGCAACCATGCAAATTTGGTTGTACCCACTATACCCATCCATAAATGAAAACATAGAACTTCTCGTAGCTGAATCCACAAGGAGGTCAATATTAGGTAGAGAGAACTCATCTTTTAGACATGCCTTGTTCAGATTACGAAAGTCCACACAGCAACGAATTTGGCCATTCTTTTTCTTCACAAGTACTATGTTGGAAAGCCATTTGGGGTGCTGGATGGGCTTGATAAAACCAGCTGCTAGCAGCTTCTTGACTTCTTGAGTTATCTGAGCTTCTACATTAATGTGAAAGACCCTGGCTAGTTGGATTACTAGCTTGACTCCTGGGTCTACGTTGAGAGAATGGACCACCAACCCTGGGTTCAGACCAAGCATCTCATCATAGGTCCATGTGAACACATCCATGTATTTCTTGAGCAAGGTTACTAATTGCTCCTTTTCTTGTGCTGTCAACTGACTACTAATGAAAACAAGCTTCTAGGATCCCAGCTCAGCTCCTAAGTGTTGGAAAAAAAAAATCTGGTTTTTGTATCTCATACAAAAACACACGCAGCGGAAGCAACAAACTTGGATCTACTTCAATCATGAATGATAAACATGTAACCATGAATTCTAGAATAAAGAAAAAGATGCATACCTTAGTGTGGTGAAATTCAAAACCTTGAAGATCAAACGTTCTTGGGAAGACTTTTAATCTTCACTCCAATTCCACTTGATGCCCAAGATGTGTGGTCTCTCAATTGGTAACAAAAGGGATTTAAGAGAGTGACTTTCACTCTCTACCACACCATTACATTGATGGTTTTCTTACTTAAAATATTCTGAACGTTTTTCCCTTTTGTATCTAACCAATTATCTAATTGGGTGGGCCTTTTGGGCCTTTCCAATTGGGCTTAAGTATGTGGCTTAGAGTGGGACCAAAAGGGACCAATAAGACACTAGTTCCAATGGGCCTTGGGCTTTTCCGTCAACTCTTGACAAGTCCAAAGTTACCATTAACTATATTTAATACCACTATATAAATATAGTTGCACTCTAGGCCTTATCAATAAATTATTTTCCAAGACTTTATTGTACATTCAACCCCTTCATTAAAATATTCGTAGTAATACAAAGTCATAAATATAGACTGCCACTTTGAAAATTACTACATCTTAATCCTTGAGTACCCAGTTTAATCCTTTATGTTATTCATCATATATTTATGAAATCCAATTCCATAAATATATACTTTAGTAACTCCTTACTAAAGTGGTTGGGCCCAACACTCTGAATAACTAAACCCATTAAACTTATCTCAAGGGAATATTTTATATCTCCGTGAAGAGATTATGAATTCCATCTTGAGAATATATGTTCCATCAACACTAAATGTGGTTGCCCAACATACTGAGGTTTTGACCGTAACTGATAGATCTCACTCCCGATATATCAAAGCAACCTACATCTCATGATCAGGTCCATTATTCTCTCAGGATTTAGAGTTGATGTAAATAGAAGTCGTGAGATTTATTATTCAATTGACAGTCATTTGGAGAATAATAAATCTCACAGCGGTCCAGTTCAATATGTCTTAACTCTTAAAACATATCAACATACCAACTAGAAATCTCCATTTCCATGATCAAGACAAATCATCGTAGTTGATATGTTATAGTCTTCGCAGATGAAATGTCCAATTTCATCACCGACTACGAACTAAAACTATGAGTTTACAAAGAACTTGTGATTTATATCTTTCTGTGACTTTTCACATAAATCACATACTATGCATCTCATGGACTAAGATAATGTCTCATTAGTTCATAAATAGTCTCATATAAATAAACAATTTAATTATTTATGACATGCCAATAAATTGGATTTTAGGACACAAACCCTAACAATCTCCCACTTGCCCTCAAAGATAATTTATCATATATCCGACACTTATCTCCCTTTAGAGTAATTCAAAGTCACTCCAAGGCAAGGATTGGAAATAAGTTACAGCCAGATTTATTGCATAAATTATCTTTTCTACTACTACTACTCACGTACTCATATCTCTCTAATGAGATGATACTTACGCTTAATGTGTATCTTCACCACCTAAGATGAACACATATCGTGAAGTCCAACTTCATGAATCACAATCAAACTACAAGTCAAAATTTGTACATCCAGTAACTATCAAAACTTCACTTTTGTGGACAAGCATATAATCCCTCATTCTCTTAAGATATTTGAGTATATGCTTTACTCCCACTAAATTAAGTGATCTTTGATTCACTTGATATTTGCTTACTATGCCCACCGCAAAATAGACATTTAGCCTAGTATTTAGCATAGCATAGAGACTTCTTATCGATTTGATATAAGGAACCGTCTTATATGCTCTTCCTTTTATATGTCTTAGGACCATAGTCTTTATATAAAGGAACTTCAATCTTAAAAGGAAAGAATCCTTTCTTGAAGTATTACATGCTATACTTGGCTAAAATCTAATCTATTTAAGCAGTTTGAGATAGACCCAACATCCTAATTTCTGAATTTTAACAAAATTATAATTCTTAGGATGTGACCAATCTTTCCCAAGTACTTTATATCAAACTGGCCTAGACAACCAAAACTCTATTGATGACAATAACTCTACATCATCCTAAATGATTAGAATGTCATCAACATACATTAAGAAATTTATTATTCTATATAACTTTTACACACTTAAGGCCTTTTAATACTTGATCAAAATCAAATAATTTGATTGCTTGATCAAAGATGATATTTATGACCTAGATGCTTGCATTAGTCCATAAATTGACTTTAAGCAACTAGCATGCTAATCATAACTGGCTCTTTGCTATGAATAAGTCTAGGTACATCATATAGATGTCTTCCTCAAGATTGCTACTAAAAGAAGCTTTCTTGATATCCATTGCCATATTTCATCCAAATGAAATATAATGGATGAGAGAATCTAGATAGAGTCAAACTTGACTATTGGTGAAAAAATCTTTTCATAGTCGAACCATTTCCTTTTGAATAGATCTTTTCGCCACTAGTCTTGACTTTGAAGGTTTGCACCTTCAAATCTATCAATCTCATTTACTTGTAGACCTATTTGAAAACAATAGGCTTAATGCAATTAAGCGCCTCTACAAGTTCTAGACTTTAAATAGAATCTAATTCTACTCACATAACCTTGAACCAGTATTCCATATTCATATCATCTATTGCCTTTATGTAGGACCAAGGATCAAATTCATATCCTTGTGGAATGACTTCAAAAGTTTATCCCAAAAGTATGAATTTACAATCCTCCCACTACGATATTGTACCCATGTACTAGCTATATATCTAGAATACTGTCTTGTGGTGTATCTAATACAACCATCTCATTTCTAAATGTATTTTATAGTTGTCCTATAACAAATTTTGACATTTTTCTTCTAGAACAATCTACTTTTACTTTGAAAGAGCCCTATTCCTCCTTTATGTATGCATTAACTTAAAGGATTCATTGGAACTTCATTCCTTTACAAAAAGGAACCCTAGATCATATTATCCTCTAAATAGAATTTATAGATTGTGAATATAATAAAATAATGGTTCTAAAAGCCCATCTTTCACCAATCTTTGAATACCATTTAGATTAATAAAATCTAGACATAAGTGCCAAAACATACAAAACCAAAAGATGGAAACTTTCTCTTTAAAAAGTAAAACATGTAAATTTCCATCTAGAAAACAATCATGGACAATGCTTAGCTTTACCAAAACAAAAACAATTTCCTTTTGGTCATGCTTTTGAGATTAATTTCCTTTTGGCAACTACTAGGGTAACTAACTTGTCCAACTGTTTGGTATTTTAATTCCTCTTCTTATCACCCTTACCTTTCGGTTCAAGCTAAGAATTTGAATTATATCATATTGATCCTAGCCTTAACTTTTAGGATGTCTTCCGTTGTGTAGAACTCACTCATCAATTCAGATAATATAAAAAATTTATTTTCAAAAACAATCTGAATTGTTCAAATGATTCTAACAAGGATTTGTGGATCATATCCACATGAGATTAACATTTAATCTCTACATCCAAGAATTCCAATTCATTTTAAAAATAAAATATTTTCATAAAATGACATAGAATTGGAACTTCTTAAACTTTTCTTAGCACTCAATATGATTTATACCAAACATCTCATTTAGACTTGTCTAAGTTTAGTACTAACTCTTGCATCTCATGCTATAGCACAATTGAGATAGTAGCCAAGGTAACATATTAGCATTTCAATGGAAACTATGATCTCATCATAAGCTATCTTCCATAAATGCATCATGTATAGGAAATTATGACAATGCTGAATCAAAACATGAAAATGTAATTCAGCTCCTTCAAGCACCACGTCCAAAATTATTTCTTAGTTAATGTGATTCAACTAAAATAGTAGCTAGAGGACAAAATTTATGACAACATTATATTGAGACCATGAACTTAAATACTAGGACATTATCATTTTGCATCCATAACCATATAATATGGAACCCGAAAACCATACTATACTAGGTGCAACGACAACCTTATCCCGCAATTAATATTCCTCAGCATAGAGTGAATACCAATCACTATGATCAGGCGAGAATTATTCTCATTATTAATGCTATCATGGTAACTCTTACCAAACAAAAATAATTTGCCGCTTTTCCTTTGGCCTCTAAGTAATAATAGCAAGAACTCAGCATAGAGGATACTATTAAACTTAGTCTAGTGTACACCATTGTCTAGAATCATGTGTAGCCACATTTCATCCCTTTAACAGGCTTATTTTGTAGTACCATGATAAAAACACCCTCCGCATGGAATGCAAAGCTCGAAGCTAAGACAAGGTGTTTGATCAAACCACTATAAACCAGGAAATTCAATCTTGTAGTACCATGAAATAAACATCCTCCGCATGGAACGCAAGGCTCGAGGCCAAGACGAGATGTTTACCCCACACCACTATGAACCGACAATGGAGGCCGTGAGATCCAACCCTTGTATCTCTCTCCCACTAGAAATTTTAAACAAGTGGATTGTCTTGAAATCATTGTGATCTAATCACAATTTTAACCCAACACATCAAATGTGTTTAATTGTTTAAATTCAATGTGATATAACTATGTCACGTCACAATAGCATAACGAACATTCGTGCAATCACAAAGAAGTTTAACCTTGTAATCCGTGAAGTAAATACCCTCCGCATGGAATGCAAGACTCGAAGTCAAGACGAGGTATCTACTCACATTACAATAAACTTAACAAAAGGGTTATTTCAACACTCCCACTTATCATTTGGGTTTTTCTTAAATAATTGTGATCCCATCACAACTAATAACCTTGCACTTGATTAAGACTCTAATCTTATTAGAATCACTAACTAAAAAAGGAAGACCTAAACTATTTAGGATTCCTTAAACACTAATGAATCAAAGATTAGTTATATAGAACTCTATCCTTAATTTACTAGACAAAGTATTCTAATCTCATTAGAAACTATATAACTTTAATTAGAATTTTAATCTCATTAAAAACCTCTAATTAAAATAAATTAAGGACTTTTAATCATAAAATGATTTAGTACCAAGAGTTCTATTTAACTAACATCTTTAATCTCATTAGGTCTTTTAGTTAGAACCATGTGTAATATAATCACACACAACCTTGCTCTAAAAACTTGAAAACACTTAGAAGAAATTCTGATTTTCTTTCTTTCGATCGATCGAATGTATCCCTCGATCGATCGATCGAAAAAATTAAAAATTCGAACTTGACCTCCTGACTTGTTCGATTGATACTTGATTGCCTCTCGATTGATCGAAAAACAAATTCGATCGATCGACTATCAATCGAAAATTAATCTACTTATAAAGTCTAATCACTGTTTCACTCGATCGATCGAAAGTGATTTTCGATCGATCGAAACTCGTGAAACTCGAATTTCCAGAAATTTTCTAAGGCAGTTTTCTACAGTTTTTCTTGAACAAACAACTAACTGTTTTGACATCTTCATTGTTCTTCCATCAAAAACACTTTTTGATTTTATCAACGAAGATTTTCAGATCAAACATTAAGGTTTTCAAGATCATAATCAAGAACCATAATATGCTAGAAAACTTGAAAACCATAATCCTAATCTGATTAGGAGTAAATTTCATAATCCTAGCAATACCAAACTGTTTGATCATAAAATAAATAATGCAAGGCAAGCAGAAAAGCTACGTTCATCATTCAGATTTTAATATATATTAATCAATTCATGATGAAGCCTTGAATGCATATGAACCCATATATATCTTTATCCAAGCGGTGCATTGAAGAATCACAGTGGTGCAATGCATCATTCACGCACTTGACAGTTATTCCACTTACATTCAATAACTATAATCATGGCACCGTAACTAAGAAGATATCATATGAAAATCTATAAATTAGACTCATATATTCACATGAATCCACATATATATATTAAAAAACAATATCAATGAAATAACGTTAAACATCATCATGCAAACGAATTCACTGAAACAATATTAATATAATATAGAAACAAAAAAGTCAAACCGCTATTCTAAATATGCATAAAGTGTAATGAAACACGAAACCAACTGTGTCAGGTTTGTATATTGTTTCTAATTAACCATATTCTCATCTTGACGATCTACGTTGATAAGAGACATAGCAATTCTTAACCACCGTGTTCCACTTTAATACAAAGGTTAAAAACACACGGCATCTGGTTTAAACAAACACAAGTTTTGGAATAAAATTATGCAGAAACTTTACTGCAGAAAATTAAATCACCAAGAAAACGTTTTTCCTTTGATTCTAAAATTCAATCACATGTTATGCAAGCATGATATTGAAGACCGCTCTGATACCATTGTTGGAAAAAAAAATCTGGTTTTTGTATCTCATACAAAAACACACACAGCGGAAGCAACAAACACGGATCTACTTCAATCATGAATGATAAACATGTAACCATGAATTCTAGAATAAAGAAAAAGATGCGTACCTTAGTGTGGTGAAATTCAAAACCTTGAAGATCAAACGTTCTTGGGAAGACTTTTAATCTTCACTCCAATTCCACTTGATGCCCAAGATGTGTGGTCTCTCAATTGGTAACAAAAGGGATTTAAGAGAGTGACTTTCACTCTCTACCACACCATTACATTGATGGTTTTCTTACTTAAAATATTCTGAACGTTTTTCCCTTTTGTATCTAACCAATTATCTAATTGGGTGGGCCCATAATGTGAATAAATCTACTCACGTGTTCCACAGCACTCTTATTCCTTCCATCAAAAGGATGGAACTTCGGGGGTTCATATCTTTTGGGATATGGCTTGTCGAGGAGTTCTGGTGGGAATGGGGGATCCCAAGAAAATTTCTTGGGGATTCTTGAGAGTTTTTCTCTTTCTTGCTCCAAAAGGGCATTAACATCTGCCAATGTCAAGTACTGGGGGTTGCCACCCCCTCCTACTGCTGACCCTTCCTCTGGTTGGGCTCTATCCTGATTGACCACAAGGGGGACATTGTCCCTGATTTCCCGCGTCCTGCCTCTTTGAAAAGGTGAATTTCTTGCTGCAAATCTTTCAACATTTCTCCATTCGAGCCACAGGGTCTGGCTCTTGTCTTGCACGCGTTTGTTCTGATACCACTTCCTGTTCTACTAGAGGCACCTCATTCCTCTATCTAGAGGCTACTTCATTCTCTCCTACAGGCTCAGAGGCCGCAGGTGGCACATTGGTACCTTTGCAGTTCCTTGGCCTTGGAGCCATGCTCTGCGAAGGGACTACTTTTTCCCTCTCCTTTACCTAGTCCCCAGTGGAATCGCCAAAATGTGTGAGTGCTTTTTTTTTTAGCACACATGCCCAATGATCTTGGGCGAAATACTTATTGTTTGGTGGACTGAGCTTGGTTCACCACAGCTAAATGGACTACTTACAAACCAAGTAGTGCACAGAGCAAAGATCCTACAACATATATACACTAGCAAGTAAGAATATATGTATTGAACAACAAGAAAAATAGCACAAGGAAAGCAATGTAATAAGGAAAAGCACACAGTGACTATTAGGGATCCTCAAACCAACATGAAATATTTGATTATTTTCTTAATTATGGATTACAATGTGCTCACTAAGACGTGTTACAAGGTCCAAATAAGCTCAAAAATCACAGACTTAGAAGGCTATTCAAGCCTCCAAGACTTGCAAAGTTTGAATCTCTTTGAATTCGAGTATGTTCTATAGTGACTGTGTTGGGATACCGAGGAGTATTTCTCTTTCTTTTTACTACTTTTTCTAAGTTTTGACAAAATTTTCTCAATGATTTTGTTATGACTCCCTACTGCCGAAAAATCTCCCCTTCAATGCTGGCCGCCTTCCCCTTTTATAATGTCATGGTAGGATTCCAAGGTACCACTAATTTCTCTCTTTTGCTCCCCTAAGTATCCAAGCTCGTGCTATGCCAGCTACTCAGCGGGCTGGTCCTTTCCTCATTCCTCATAATTTTCTCCTTCTGGTGTTGTCTCCCTAAAAGTCCCTCACTAACTTTCCATTCCGAGGTCCCTTTAGGTAGCTGACCTCAACCTTTTTGGCTCCTCACTTTTTCAGCTTTTGGTTGTCCCTTTTCTTGTCATTTTTTCCAAGTGGTCGGAATCCTTTCCTGCTAGGTTGAAGGTTGTAAGGTTGAATTTAATCAACCATCTTGTTGGCTTTATTCCGTGCCAATTTGCTTGTAATTTAGCACTTAGTAACCCTGTATTTAGGTGGGAAACTTGTAAGGGTAGTGAGTGAGAGAGTGTGAAGAAATGCTCAAGAGTGTGCAAAGAAACAGAGTCTCGCGAGTGAGTCCCGGCTTGCAAGTCGCCAAAAGTCTGCACACGTGCCAAGCATGTTAGAAGCTGAAGAGTCGCACCAGCTGTTGCACTACAGGACAAAAGTCCCAGGCTGGCTAGGCTGTTAGCTCGCGACTTGAACTCGCAACTAAATCCAGTAGCTAGGTCAAGTCGCCAAAATGCCCTGCTTGGGAAAATATGATGTTTCACATTCCATTCTCATTCCAGTATAAATACCCCTCATTCCCACGATATTAAGAGAGCTTCTAGAGAGAATTTTGTGAGAGAAACCCTAGTGAAATACAAGATTGATTCATCCACAATCTTAACCTTTGAGACTCTACAAATTCCTCTACTCTCTTCCTCTCCATTGTCATACCCTTGAGAAGCTTTTAGCCAAATCCTTATCTCACCACACCCACATCTGTGAGAAGATTTATTTGGTGCTGTTGGGAAGCAGTTAGAAAGGAACCAATCTACATTGGTTGATGCTATGGTCTAGTAGCGAAATCCGGTAAGCTAAAGAAGAAATAGGTTCGGCGTAACCTCGTTGGAGCAAGAAGCTTGAAGGGCTTAGGTACTTGGGTAGATTAGGCTTGGAGGGTCTTCTGTTGTTCATGTATCCCAACTACATCCTTTAGTGGATTATTTGACCGCTTGGAGGGCGGCAGAGAGGTTTTACGCTGAGAGCTTCGGTTTCCTTTTCGATAACACATCGTGTGTTGTCCGTGTGTTTGCATCTCCTTTCCTTTATCTTTGCCTTATATTTACTGCTGTAGATGTGTTTATATTTGGCTTAGATTTTTTATCAATTCTGTTATAAGCTTGTTATTATGTTTCGCACATTAACTGTTTGATATAAAGCTTAAATTGGTAATTTTGTAATTGGGGTCTAAACATTCAAGGGTGTTTTATACCCATATTGAACTTTCAAAGGTTTCTCCTGCCACTTCCCCTTATAGTTCTTCCTTCTGGATTCCCTGAAGTACCACCCTCTTTGTTCACGAATGGCTACTTCACGCCTTCTGATTCCTTACTGTATCACTGGGCATGGTTTTGAAATCCGGACCAAGCCGTATGGTCCGACCTGGTTAATCGTGAACCGTTCACTAAAACGGTTCTTTTACCTCCCAAAACCGACATAAGTAAATAAGTCAGCCAACCGTGTGAACCGCGGTCGAACTGCCTGGTTTTAAAAACCGTAGACGGTTCTCACGGTTCAGTTCAGAGCTTAAAAAAGAAAAAAAAAAAATTACAACACCTCGCCATTGTTAAGAAAATCTGAGAAGGCAAAAGAAGAATCAATTGATACACAGAACCAAAAAGAAATAGCAGTATAAGAATTACTTAATCTTCAATGAATCAATAATCTTTCTTTAAAAAAAAAAATCTCCTTTTACAAGATCCCTCCAAATATGGGAAAAAAAAAAACTAAAATTTTCTCTTACACAGCCACAGTGTCCATAATGTAATAAGTCAAATGTTAGCCTCCACAAGTCGTCTGACGCCAGTCACAGCTTCAATCCTTGTCTTCTGCAGCCTCCAGTCAACGACCAGTGAGTAATGTCTCTCACTGTTCTTGTTTCTTTGCTGAGAACTCTCATCTCATTCTGTCATTTGCTTGTTGAAGACTTGAAGTCTATCTATATATTTGGTAAAAGTAGTTTCCACTTTCTAGCTTAGGAAATGAGGCCTGCCACTTTGTGTACCACACTCTATCAAGACCACATAAATTCAGATTTTCATCAATATTTGTTATATTTAATTATTAGTTTTGTTGATATTTGTGCACCACGTACA
This sequence comes from Quercus glauca, assembly GCA_023736055.1. Classification (NCBI taxonomy): domain Eukaryota; kingdom Viridiplantae; phylum Streptophyta; class Magnoliopsida; order Fagales; family Fagaceae; genus Quercus; species Quercus glauca. The sequence goes on from CM043316.1 coordinate 52,775,722, forward strand.
ACAGATTTTGACTCGATCAACTCACTTTTTTAATATTTTAATAATATTTTATGTTAGATTTAAATTTGATACCAGTGGTTTATTATTTGTTTACTTCAACAGTAATTTTTTATAAATCGAGCATGTTTCTTTTGCTAAATAATTATTGGTTGATTTTGTAATCAATTAATTGCACATTCATATAAAGTGTACAATATTGAATATATTTACAAAAAATATATATATAATATTATACACATTTTTTTAGTTTATAATGTAAATGTTATGTAAATATTACAATGTAAATTAATAATTTTCTTTTTGATAATTAGTAGATCAACTATGATATTGTTATATGTTTTGTTTATTATATTTGCTTAGGATTTCTTATTTTTTATTTATCTTATGAAAGTTATGATATAAAAAAAAAAATACTTTTGAAAGATAGAACTCTATATATACTTGGACTATTTTAGTCATTTTTTTTTCATTTTTTACTAATTTAATATATTTATTTATATTTTAAATAATTATAAAATTAATTATGACGTCATCACGGTTCGACCCCGGTTCAACCTTAAAAACCTTGAACCTCTCCCTTTTACGGTTCAATGAACAGTCCGGGTCTGAAAACCTTGTCACTGGGTGCTTGAGAAGGACATATCTGTCCTTCATTCCTTATGCTTTTTTGGTACTTCCCTTGAGCTGTCTCAATCCTACCTCAGCTGTGCTATGCGTCCCAAGGATTCCAAGCCTTTGGCAGCTTCTCAGGATCTCGGCCCGTCCTTTTCTGCTGGACTCCCTTCGATCCCTTGATCTTGGCAGGCTAAGCTTTTCCTTTCGTGGCCTTCAAATCTTTTGGGCTTACCATCCTTTTTCTTTGTGGTGAATTCATCCCTTCTATGATTACTTGTCATGGGGTTGGCCCATTGTGTTATTTCTTTGGGCCTTGGTTTCATGATTTTTTTTTTTTTTTTTTTACCTCAACACCTAGTTAATTATCCAAGTGATTACTTAGTCAAATTAAACAGATCTAGGTTAACATAAATCAATCATGTCATTGTAAAGTGCAGAAAATAAAGAACACAACAAGATGATAACCCAGGAAAACCAAACTAGGCAAAAACCTAGGGAAGATTTAACCTAGCTATCCTCAAGGTAAAACAAATCCACTATAAAAGAATTGAAGTTTACACAATAGTGACTTAGACCACTAACATCCTATTGCTACCTTGAGTAGGAAACTTACTACCACGACCACATGACAGCTCCGAGTCCATAGACTACTTCTTTCTTGGATTCACAGCAAGCACAAACACTCCCGCTTGTATATCTTTAAGCTCTTGAATCTACAACTAAATTGATCACCAAACTCTTGACATCAATCTTGAGATTGGAAACCCTAAATGTATGTGAAGGCAAACACCTCTAGATCTCACAAAAGATTCACACACACAACATAAAGAGCACCCTCAAAACATGGCTAGGGTTTCTCCTTTTATACTTAAGGCAAAACATAAAACCCTACACGTCAAACGGGCTTGGGCCGAGTTGGAAAATTCTGCAGAAAAACAATCTATACGAGCTTCAATCAATCGAGTCTAATTTTCGATCGATCAAGCCAGGAAGATTTACACAGTAAATCCTGCAGTACACTCGATTCTAACTTTACACTTAAACATTACTTTGAGCAAGTCTAAAACAAGACTAAACGTTTTGATCATGGTTTGCCAACATTACAAATTGAAGTTCTAATACATTTAAACCTAAAGTCTTAGAACCCAACAAACTCCCCCTTTGGCAATCCATGACAAAACATAAACTTAAACAAAGTGCTCAAAGTTTACAAAAAGCAGCCAATTACAAAAATATTGCACAATAAAACAAATCCAACCTAACTACTATCCATCAATTGCAAGTGTAGACAGCAGCACGATTGAATCAACCTGTATATTCCTGAAACACTCAACAAACGCATAAACGCATGTGTGAAAAATACAAGAAACACAAAATAACTTCTTGATTTCACATACCACAAAATAAAGACATATATCATAAATAACCTCATAAATATAAAATCAATGAGCAATGTGAAACAAGAAACATATATAATACATCATAGTATCTCCCCCTATCATGGACAACCCAAACAAAAAAAAAATACATCATGAGCCAAAAATGTAGATACACAATGAAGCACCTAGATACAATCTAAAGCTCCACAGCTCCAAAACAACAAAATCTTCCCCTAACTACAAAATCTCCCCTACAGATGTACTCCCCCTCTTTGTGACGAATTCCCAAAAGGTACTCGCTCATCATCAAAAGGAGGTGGCAGAGGCGATCGACGAAGACCATCCAAATCCGCTCGCAAGGCACGAAACTCATCAAGCATGTCCACCAAAAGCTGACCATAAGCTGCCTAAACGGTCATGATAGTCTCCAACATACGACAAATGCTCGAATCATCCGAAGTAGAAGGCGGAGGAACAGCAGCAGCAGCAACAGCAATCGGATCGACAGATGCCTCAACAGTAGTATCACCTGTAGTAGAGGGAGGGGGAGGAGGAGCACTAGAAGACTCAACTCTAGGGCGTTTAGAGCTTGATCTCATTTTAGCTACCCTCTGCCTAAGAAAGGTGGCACCTATAAAAGCTATGATATGAATGGGCTCAAAAGCAGGAAACTACTCTAATCCTAAATGCAAAAGAATCCGATGAATAAAAACTGGAAAGAAAAGAGCATGAGCAGTAGAACTACTCCTATGAACCTCAATCATAGAACGAATGAAAAGATGAGGAAAACTCATACGAGCATCTGTGACAAAGGCATACAAAAACGCACAACACTCGATAGGGATGGTGTGCAAATGAAAGATAGGCCACAAAGAATGACAAGCAATCTGAAATAAAAGATAATGAATCTCAGTCAACTCAGCAGACGGTGATCCGAGGATCAGAACCCCACTGGATAAAAGTACCATTGATGTATGACATGATGTCATCAAAGGGTGGAGACTCATTGTAAGGATAAACAGGATGCTGAACCAGTGGCACCCCAAGAGCATCAGCCACTACTGAAGGAGTAATGGTGTACTCATCACCCCGTATCCAACTCTTCACCTGAGTGTTGGAATCATAGGAGTAGACAGAGAGGTTCGAGTAGAACTCTCTGATCAAGGTAGCCGGAGGAGGATGATCAACATCCAACAAGGCAACCAGCCCCTATGGTCAAAGTTTCTCCTAATCTCACCATCTAACTCATCTAACAAAACTTTCCTCTTAGCCCAAACATTCCTATGAATGTTCAACTTCTCATACACTTCCTGGTTTTTCTCACTCAAGAACCTCTCACTATCAAAAGTAAGTGAAGAAGTAGAGGTGGAAGTCCTATGAGCTCTAGTCTTCCTAACCATATGAAGCTAAGGTTCACAAGGACAGACACAAAAGAGACAGAGAAAAGAAACATAAAAACCAATGGTAGACTGCAAGTTAGCACAAAAATATATAGAAATAACAATTCTATATGATGCATGAACAATATCAACACATGATGCATGCTCTAATGCAGTTAGAATGAGTTCAATTTCACTTTAAAATCACAAAATTGGCTTGAACGTAGAGTTTATATCAAAAATCCCAAATTTTGAAAACCCACTTTCAAAAATCCAACAAATTGACCAAATTGATCATTACACAAGATAGATAACATAAAATAATGATCAAATCAATTAATCTAACAAGCCAATTTCATCAAATTAAGCTCAATTGAACAAAAACCCCAAATCGGGTAGTTTCAAGCCCTAGAATTTCCAATTTTTCCCAAATCATCAAATTGATCAAATTAATTCATAAAGATCAATTTTGTATAGTCCTACAACAAAAACCCATTGATCAATTACCAAAGAAAAGGCTTAAATCAACAAAAGCCCAATTTTCATAGGTTCGAAATTATCCCCAAAATGCATGAAAAAATGCATGAAACATGAAAATAAATGAAAAAGGAGGAAGGGCAAAAAGGTCTTACCAACCTTAGAAGACAAAAACCTTGCAAAAAATTCCAAGGAAAACGACAAAAATTTGAATTAACTCCTTGACCAATCGAAGAGAGAGAGAATAGCTTTTGAAAAAGTTGAAAAAGTGATGAACACATGAAAAGCTAAAGGTTTTTAAAAAACTCTCTATGCGATTTTCAATTGATCGAAATTTAGATTCGATTGATCGAAAATTACATTCGATTGATCCAGAACCAATTGAGCAGCGATCGAAACGGTCAGATTCAAACCAAAAATTCAATTGTATTTTCGATCAGTCGAGAAACAGATTCGATTGATCGAAAATCTGGAAAACACAATTTTTTGAAAAACATAGCAATTTTATGTAGAAACTCCTTAAAGCAAAGTATTTTATGAAAAAAATGCATGAGTGTGAGATGAAATGCTTTTCAAAAACTCTTATATTGATCCTAGATTTCCCAAAATTAAGATTTTCAATCAATTTTCCTTAAATCCTCAAACTTCAAACACATTTTGCATTTAATCTCAAGGAATTTTCAATCTTGGATGGCCAAAACAAGATCACACACAATAACATGTACAAAGTTTAGCAAAGAGTAACTTGTGTAATGTGTGCAACTAGCAAAAGCTTGAGATACATGTGAGGTGATATGTGAATAGTAAGTAATCACAATTTCTACAAAATTCATCACATAAATTTGAGAGAGACTAACACCTAAAGAGTTACATCATATAACTCCCACATCTCCTAAAATAAAAGCATGCAATCATGTAAGTTCTTGATTTGCCTCATAATGTACACACCAATTTTTATTTGATTAGAAACTTATTAATTATAGTCAGGATAATGTACACACCAATTTTATTTGATTGATTTAATTATAGTCCAATAATGTACACACCAATTTTAGCATTTAAAACCGAGGCTACACCTTATGTTCTTTTTGTGCATGTGCTACACTCTCTCGAGCATAAAATCTTACGATATGCGCTAAAGTGTTCATGATTGGCTAGTAAACAATGGTGAGATAGTCATTTATACCTTTCTCAATAAGTTCAAGTCCGACAATCAAAAGCATGTGACTTCAAGATCAAGACAAAGTGATCAAAAACTATAAACATATTCCCACACAACATGCACTACAAAGCTCAAACTAGTAAAGTGCAATAAATAAGCTCATCAAAGCTAAACAAGGTACATAAACATGTTATGTAAATAAATTGACCAACCTTGATTTCAAATCCAAGAAATAATGCAAAACTCATTTTGCTTCCCTTTTCCTTTTTTTTTTTTTTTTTTTTACGAAAAGAAATAACAAAAACAACCTAGAATGAAATGCAAGTATGTTATGCAATGCAAATCCTAGAAAAACAAAGAACAGTGGTCACAAAGAGTAGAGCGATGAAGCACAAGGACCATGTCAGAAAGACTCAATTAGATCGAGCCTTTTGCATCCAAAACTTTTTAGATGCAACTCTAACATTGGAGTTATTCTTCAAATTATAATTCTGAGCAACTCCAGAATTGGAATAAAGGTTTAAAGCCTTTATCAACTCACCAATATGTACCATAGGATCTTGTGCTTGAGGCACAAGTACTTTTGGCTTATTTGCTCGCTTAGCAACTTGCAACTTGAATTAGTTTGGACAAATGTGCCCAAACTTTCCACAAAAATGACACACCCATGCAGGCTTATCATGCAACTTGCCCTTAGAAAGAGTAGAATTCTTAGGTTTCGACTCTTTAAGATCAACCTTAATCTTCCTAGAAGGTGCGACTTCTATAGGTTTAGCAGCCTCACTCACAGAGGGTTTGACAACCTCACTCACAGGGGGTTCCGAAGAAGGAACAAAGTTTGTGGAATGGGTTTCAGGCACAGAGATGCTTTCTACTAAACCTAAGCCAGTTTTGTCCGAAGAAGACTTTTGAACACTCATCATGTGATCAAGTTTAGAGCTTGCATGCCTATTAGATTGTTCTCTAGCAACAGATAATTCAAGTTCTAAATTCTTAACTTTGTCAAGCAAAAGCATGTTCTCAGTCTTCACATTATTCAACAATTCATTAGCATCAAACAATTTCACAAGCAAATTTTTCTTATCAAATTCAAGCGATGCAATTTTCTTTAAGCCTAGTAAACACTCATAGCATCCTTTGCAGCAACTTTGCAAAGTTTATTGTAAACTTCTTGTAAATCTGCATCCTCAGAGAGTTTCCCATTAGAAGGGTTCTCTTCAATAGCAACACTTTCACCAACTACAGCAGTAGCAATGAAAGCAATGAAGTTTCCATCCTCATCACTACCAGGCTCATTATCAGAAACTTCATCATCACTAAGAGTTACAGCCATAGCCTTACCCTTAGACCTCAAGAATGTAGGACATTCTGATTTCATATGACCATACCCTTGACAACCAAAACATTGTTGACCCATAGAATTATTAGAAGGTTGACCTACTTTTTATTTAGGTTTTTCAGTGTTATTCACTTTAGTGGGATCATTCCTCCTAAAATTTCTAGGTTCAGCAATGTATTTACCTCTTACCCTTCTGTTATTGTTCCTAAGAGAATTTCTAAAGTTCTTGGCAAGATAGGTAATCTCTGTAACAGAGAGCTCATCATCAAATCCACTCACATCAACATCATCCACAGCCTTAAGAGCCATTGATTTGAATTTGCTAGTTTTAGGTAGGTCTAACTCATAGAACTGAAGAGATTCTACAAGTTCATCAACAGGGATGGAGTCCATATCCTTACTTTCAGTGATGGCAATTACTTTGGGTCTAAAATCCTCAGTCAAAGATCTAAGAATCTTTCTAACAATTTTAGGTTGATCATAGATTTCACCCAAATTATATGTAGAATTAACAATATCATTAAGCTTAGCATAGAATTCATCAAAAGATTCATCATCAGACATCCTAATGCTTTCAAATCTAGTAGTTAATTGCTACAACTTATTGATTTTAACTGCCTTTGTGCCTTCATGCACAGTCTGGAGGATATTCCAAGCAATATAAGCAATCTCAACATCAGAGATTCTCTTAAATTCCTCCATAGAAATAGCATTAAAGATAGCATTCATAGCTTTGCTATTAAAAGTGGCTACTTCTTTCTAAGAAGTTTGCCACTTACTCACAAGAGTAGTGGGCTTCTCCCATCCGTATTCAACGAAATTCCAAACTCTCTCATCAATAAATTTTAGGAATGCTTGCATCCTTACTTTCCAATAAGCATAATTATTCCCATCAAAGTAAGGTGGAATAACAAGAGAGTGTCCGTGTTCCATGACAACTAGGGTCAAGGATCAGCTCCAAGATCAAAGGATTTACAACTGAAGAGCTACCCACTCTGATACCACTTGTTTGTTTTTAGACCCTTTAAAACACAACCAGATTAACCTAGTTAATTAGCCAAGTGATTACTTAGTCAAATTAAATAGATCTAGGTTAACATAAATCAATTATATCATTGTAAAGTGAGGAAAATAAAGAACACAACAATATGATAACCCAGGAAAACCAAACTAGTAAAAAACTTGGGGTGGATTTAACCTAGCTATCCTCAAGGTAAAACAAATCCACTATGAAAGAATAGAAGTTTACACAATAGCAACTTAGACCACTAACATCCTATTGCTACCTCAAGTAGGAAACTTACTACCACGACCATGTGACAGCTCCGAATCCACGGACTACTTCTTTCTTGGATTCACAGCAAGCACAAGCACTCCCGCTTGTATATCTTTAAGCTCTTAAATCTGCAATGGAATTGATCACCAAACTCTTGACATCAATCTTGAGATTGGAAACCCTAAGTGTATGTGAAGGCAAACACCTCTAGATCTCACAAAAGATTCACACACACAGCATAAAGAGCACCCTCAAAAAGTGGTTAGGGTTTCTCCTTTTATACTTAAGACAAAACATAAAACCCTACACGTCAAATGGGCTTGGGCTGAGTTGGAAAATTCTACAGAAAAATAATCTGCTTGAGCTTCGATAGATCGAGTCAGGCAGATTTGCACAGTAAATCCTACAGTACACTCGATTCCAACTTTACACTTAAACATTACTTTGAGCAAGTCTAAAATAAGACTAAATGTTTTGATCATGGTTTGCCAACATTACAACTTAAAGTTCTAATACATTTAAACCTAAAGTCTTAGAACCCAATAGATCTGACTTTTTCTCAAAACAAAAACAGATTTGCATCTTTACAAGATGTAGATTTGACTTTTTCTCAAAATAAAAATGGATTTGCATCTTCATTAGATGCAGATCTGAATTTTTCTCAATTAAAAACTGATTTGTATCTTTCTTAGGTACAGATCTGATTTTTCTTTAATACATGCAGATTTGAAATAAAGAATAAGATTAAACATGATTGTGTTGGTGTTTGTTTTACTTAATTCATGATTGCATAAATTTAAATTATGATTGAAACTCTCTTAAAAAAAAATCTTTTTCATTTTTTTCAAACATATAAAAACAGATTTGATTTTTTTTTTTGTCATCAAAAAACCATTTTTTTAGTTCTTAAAAAACAGATCTGATCTTTTATAAATCATAAGCCATTTTTTCTAAGTTCTTAAAAGAAAATCTAATATTTTTTAAATCAAAAGACTTTATTTCATCATAAAACAAATCTGAATTTTTATCATCAAAAACCACTTTTTTTACATACTACATAACAGATCTGTAATTTTGACAAACCAAAATCAATTTTTTTTAATCACCAAAACAGATCTAAATTTTTTTTAAACAAAAGAAGAGACTTCATTCATAAATAAATTTGTGTGATTTAATCTTTGTTTCACATGTACAACATATCATTCATGACATGCATAATATAGTACATTGGTCACAAGAGTCTAAAAGACCAAACTCAGTCTGGGCGGAATGGGTGCCTAACACTTTCCCATTCCATAACCTAGCCTCCAAATTTAGGTCTTTGGTTAAGTAGATATAGCCTTGTCTTTGTTTTTTTTTTTTTTTTTTTTTTTTGGTAGAATGTAACTTGGACAATAAGCCATGTATTTTTGGTAGATTGTAACTAGGACCCCAAAGCTATGCAATTTTAAAGTTTTTCAAGATATGTAATATTTATTCAATCAATGAAGAGAACAATTCAATCATGTATTTATATATATTTGGTTTTTCTTATTTTTTTTGTATTAAAAAAAAAAAAAAGTGGCGACTCCATACCACTTACCCAAAAAGAGAGGTGCCCTAAAAGGTACCCGGATCTCTTTTTTAAGGGACGCTTTTTTCGAGGTCTCTCACAGTGGCGACTCCACTGGGGATGTCGAGAGCTAAGCTTCGTATTAGACTTAAGTGACCAAATGTGTACCCTTGTTTTGCATGGTCTTGCATGATATTGTTGTTTGTTTGTTTATTTATGTTTGATGAGATGTTATATAATATGTTGTTTGTATGATATTTTGTTGCATGCATTGTTTGTTTAAATCTTTCCCTAACTGTCATAGTGTGTGCTATTCAAACAATATGTATGCACCCCTTTTCAACAATTTTGTGGTGGTAGTAACCATGGATCACCGATCTTCATTAGATTGGGGTACCTAGTGGTGAACTCACCAACTCATAGCCTAAAGTCACTAGATCATTTCTTGTTGACTGTAAAGGATAGACCATGCCGTTCGGACCAACGTAATGTTCATTACATTACAAGTTAGGAGGTGTAACGTCTTAACTATGGGAAACAATGAAACAACAAACCCACCCTACAATGAAATGACTTAGAACCTACCCTTAGGTCGGTCTTGGTTAAAATTGCATTGCACATTGTGTGTGTTTGTTTTGCTTGGTTGTTTGATGCAGATGGTGACCTAGCTTTAACTGACCCAAGAGAGCCTGTTCTAGAGAGAGAAAGAGGGGAGAAATGGGGGAGAAATGAGGGGAGCCTGACACTCAAGCTAGTAGCTCCAGTTCCAAGCCCATCACCCCTGTCATGGTACTGAAGCCCATAAGCATAGAGAACACCTATTACTGCAACATCACAATCCCATATTTGAATTATGAGATACTTCAAACCCCAACCAAGCAACCCAATACCTACAAATGGGGGGAGACATTTCAAACCCCAATCAAGCAACCCAATACCCATAAATGAAGGGAGATACTTCAAACTCCAACCAAATCACCCAACATCCACAAATGGGGGAAGATACTTTAAACCACAGCTAAGTCAACCAATATCCACAAATGGGGGGAGACACTTCAAACCCCAAGATACCGATCCTAATAACCCGACAAAAATTGCCCACATTACAAGGGGACGAGATACTTTAAACCCCACATCTAGAGATAGACAACCCAAAGCCAAAGTCCACCGAGATTTTAACCTTTTGGATCATAAGTTCAAGCCCATCAAGCCCAAGGAAGGTTCAACTCTAATGAGCCAAGAAAGAATTGAAGATGTTCTCAACTCCATCCTGGAAAGTCAATAGAGGATAAATGAAGAGCTAGCCCAAATCTCCTAGATAGCCAACTCTGCATTACAAGTTAGCTTAGCCAATCAATCTATGCTTTCTACCTTGTGCAAGGATAATTCACCAGAACCCAAAGAGATTCCACACTTCTAATTTCTGAAGAAAAGAGTTAGGGATTTCAACAAGTTGTCTTTCGAACTATCTTCTCCAATCAACAAGAACATGTCAATGGACTCAATCCCCAAGGAGGTAGTGCCTTATCACATCAGTAACGATGTAGTCAAACCATCAACTGGCAATAGTGGGCGTCGAAGAAATTTTTCAGAACTACACATAACTTTGAGTGAAGCCTTGGAGAAACTACAAGCTAAAGGATTACTGAAGCCATTGGGTCCCACGCCAATACCACATGACGTGCCTAGAAGATACAATCTTAATGCTCATTGTAGATATCATCAAGGGAAAGGCCATACAACTGATGGATGTTATACCTTAAGGCATGCCATTCAAGATCTGATTGATTAACAAGTCATTGCTCCGCCATTATCAGCCAGCCATCCAAACTTTGTTTGAATTTTATTTTACAAGTATTTTTAGATTAACTCTTTGATTTTATTGTTTATTTAGGATTTGCTTTCTTGTTGGTTATTTGCTCAATAAAGTTCATGCAGTGTTTGATGCATTTGATTCATCATGTTATTCATATGTAAATCAAAAATAAATCAAAAATAAATAAAAAAAGAGTAAAAAAATTAATAAAAAAAAAGATTTTTCAACTAGGGGCATTAGGCCCTCAAGTCATTTCAAACTAGGAATGGCAATTTTGCCCCACCCCGCTTTGCCCGGTGTAGGTTTTCCCCGCCCTGCAAAGGTGGTGGGGCGGGGATGGGGCGAGATTTTAGACCCGCACCATAGGGCGGGGTGGGAATGGGTTAACACTTTTTAGACCCACCCCACCTCGCCCCGCCCCGTCCCGCATTAATAAGGGTTAAATTGAATTTTTTTTGTACCCTAAAGTGGCTCTACCTCTTTTTTCTACCTAAGGTGGCTCTACCTCTTTTTTCTCTCTAACAAAGTTGGAAATAAGGTATCAATTTTAACGTTTTTTTTTTTTTTTTTTGTCTTTGTTAGAAACAAATTTATATACTATTTGAATTACTAATTTCATTCATGATTCATACGTCTTTCTCAACTTACTTTTCATCATGAACATAATATAATTTTTTTTTAATAAGGTATGGGTTTGAGGCTGTGTGTGTCATTGTTTTTGTAATTTTGTGTGGGCATTTGGCTAGTTAACAACACTGCTTCTTTATGCTTGTCAAAATCCATATTGTTTTGATTCATTGATTGCCGATATTGGTTTGTAATCAAACTAAATTGGCTGGGTTTTTGTTTTTTAATTTTTGGAGAACGAGATGATGAGGAATACCCTATTGGTTTGATTGCCGATATAATGGCATCAATCATGTACTAGCTCTAGCTGTTTGTTCTCGTTCTCGTTCTCCACACAAAAATTATATACAATTTAATTTTTTTTTCTGTATTTTTATTAAAATATATAAGGTACAGGTTTGAGACTTTGTCCTATTCTCTATAAAATAGTCACAAAATGGGAGGAATTAAATAATGCACACTACTTAGTATAAAGGAGATTTGTTTTAGTGTTTTTTTGGCCAATGAAATATGAATACCCGGTATCAAAAAAATATGAATACCCATTTGTGTATGTGCTGCGGGTGCTATGATTTTTAATTTAATTGTTTAACGACGTTGCTAAATATAGTTTAACTGTTTAACAATGTTGCCAAGGAGATTTGTTTTAATTTTTTTTTTTCGTTCCCATTATTTTATATTATCTTTGTTGGAGAAATATAGTTTGTCCATTACTAAGTTGCTAAATTAACATCAGGAAAAAAATGACTTCACATGAAAACATTGGTAGCTCCAATCCATCTGGCAGTAATCAATTTCCTTTGATAGTAGATGAAGATAATGCAACCCCATCATCACCTCTATTGAATATGCCAAATGATGTCCAGGCAGTCCAGCCTAGCAATGAAATAATTCAAGAAGAGGGGAAGTACAAATCAATTGTTTGGAATCATTTTAAGAGAAAGAGAGTTGATGAGAAAGACAAGGCTGAGTGCAATTATTGTAAGAAATTGCTAGTAAGGGGATCCAATTATGGCACTAAACATTTGCATGACCACATGAAAATATGTCCAAGGAGAAAGTTTCAAGACATTGGGATATGAATCAAAAAATTTTGGCCAGGGATCAAAATAAAGTTGATTCAATGGCGAGTGTGAATGCTTATAATTTTGATCAAAATGTATCAAGAAATGAACTTGCTCGTATGATCATCTTGCATGAGTATCCCCTCTCTATAGTTGACCACATTGGTTTTAGAAAATATTCAACTTCTCTTCAACCATTGTTCAAGATGGTTTCTAGGAACACAATCAAGAAGGACATTTTGAGCATCTATGAGAAAGAGAGGGAGAAATCAAAGCATGAAATTGATAAGAATCTGGGTAGAATTTCTATTACCACTGATATGTGGACTTCACAAAACAAAAAGCGAGGGTTTATGGTTGTAACAGCAACTTCATTGATGGTTTGTGGAGATTACAAAGCCGAGTTATGAGGTACTTTTTTTAAAGTATATATTCATTTTTATGTTTCAATTAAATTATTTTCAAATGTTTTATGAACTTATATCATTGTTGGTTCTAATTATTTAAATTTCTCATTTAAGGTTTATTTATGTGCCATCTCCACATACGAAAGAAGTGCTTTCTAGTGTCCTTCTAGATACTTTGTTGGAGTGGAATACTGATAGGAAGTTATCTACTGTGACTAGGGACAATTGCAGTACCAATGATGCATTATAAAAATTATCTTAGATAAACTTCAACGTGGTGCACTTATTATGAGTGGATCAATGTTGTATGTGCGTTGTGCAGCACATGTTCTTAATTTGATTGTTCAGGATGGTTTGGATGTAATTGGATCATGCATTGAAAAGATTTGAGAAAGTGTAGGATTTTGGACTGCATCAACAAAGAGAAGGCAGAAGTTTGAAGAGACAGCCCGACAAGCACATGTTAAATGTACCAAAGAACTAGCCCTTGATTGTAAGACTCGTTGGAACTCTACCTATCTCAAGCTTTCTATTGCTATAAAGTATCAAAATGTCTTTTATCGATTGAACATATGTGAGTCATCTTATAAGTGCATTCCAACGGAGGAAGAATGGGAGATGGCAAGTAATATAAGTGAGAGTTGGGAGTGTTTCACAAGGTTACAGAGCTATTTTCAGGTACCTCATACCCTACAACTAATCTTTTCTCTCCTAAGGTGTGTGAAATAAAGATAGTTTTGAATTCTTGGTTTACAAGCGCAAATGATGTGATTAGGAGTATGGCATTTAAAATGTTGGAAAATTTTGATTGTTATTGGAATATGATTCGTGGTGTTATGGCTGTGGCAACCATTTTAGACCCAAGATATAAGATTGAATTGTTAGAATATTATTTTTCAATAATTTATGGTGATGAAGCTGATAATGAAATTCAAAGGGTTAGAGGTATTTGTTATGAAATGATTTGTGACTACAGTTCTGGGAGAATGGGTAGGGAAGGTACTCGTGGCCCTTGTGTGGGAAAGGATCTGCAAGTTGATGACTCCCTTATGGACTTTGAAAGATATCTTAGTTAGAAAAAAAGGGGTGGGAATATTAAATTGGAGTTGGACCATTACCTTGAGGATGATTTAATGCCAAGAACTGTGGATTTTGATATTTTGGCATGGTGGAAATCTAATGGGCCAAAGTATCCTACTTTGCAACGTATTGCAAGGGATATCCTTGCCATTCCAGTGTCAACTGTTGCCTTAGAGTCATCATTTAGCACAAGTGGTCGATTGTTAAGTCCACATCACAGTAAACTTCATCAAAAGACTGTGGAGGCATTAATGTGTGTTCAAAATTGGTTATGGGCTGAAATTAATGGTAATTAAATTTACTAGTCTAATTATGCAATGATTTATGTTGCTACATTCTTTATTATATTTTTCAATTGTTTGATTGAATTTATTTTATCTTTTTTTAAGGTTCTTCGTCTACCACAGATGGAATTGAAGATACATTCCAAAATATCCTGGATGATTATGATGATGAAGAAGAAAGTGGTGTCACAATAATGGAAGAAAGTGGAGATTCTTTTTGAAGAACTAGGCAATTTTTATTTTGTTATGTATTAGGAGTATGGATTATTTTATTGTGTCATACTATGAGATTTTTCTTGTGATATTGTCTTGTTAAACATTTGGATAATATTATTTAGTTTTTGCTAAAAATTAGTTTGATTTGATAGGATAAATTTATTTATAATTTCAAGTATATTTTTATTATTGAAACATGTCATTTTATTTGAAAAAATGGTAATAGTTGTAGGGAAAATTAACAAGAAATAAAGTTTAACGGTGTAGGGCGGGGCTTCGCGGGGCCTTAAGGGGTGGGGATGTAGCAAGAAATTTTCCCCGTCATGTAGGGCAAGGCAGGGGCAAAGATCCCATCCTTCGGCCCCGCCCCACCCCATTGTCATCCTTATTTCAGACCATTTTCAAAAAATTAAAATAAAAGGAAAAAAAAATTTTAAAAAAATTTTTTTTGGCACCAGAGGCATTGGGCCTTCTTATTAACCTTTTTCGAAAAGCCCTTTTTTTTTGTTCTTTCAAAGACTCCAAGATTTTCCCAAAACCTCCCTTTCAAAGACTCTAAAATTTTTTCAAAAGCCTTCTTTTCAATAGAATACAAGAAGATCCATTTGACAAAGCTTCTTCCAAATCATGATGATTAATTGCTCTAACAATTAATTTGTTCCAAAGAGGGATTTAATCTCATTCAATTCATGTAAGGATTTTTGCCAAACATTCAAAATATGATAAGAAAAGGTCCTAAAAGGCAATCAAATAAATTCATCCCTTCATCCAAATTTCTCAAACCACATACACTCAATCCCAATCTCTCAAGATTTTGTCATATCATTGGAGCATTTGAACTTCTATTCCAAGAATAATTTATTAAAGGAGTTTAAGTCACTATGCTTACAAGTAAGCATCACTAGGGATAGGTGGCCGCCTTTGGTAACCCACATTATTCCTTGACACCCATTACAATAATTATCCATTGCTAGCCAACTTGAGCCTTTAAATAGTTAGCCTATTTTTCAATGAACCCACTAAAAACTAAAACCTTGGGTCGGGAAATTAAGTATGCATGCTTAAATCTCAAGATGATTAAGTGTTGACCTTATGGATCCAGCACCCTTTGGTAAGGTCCTTAATGAAGACAATATGACAAGTTCAAAAAAGGAAGATTCATCAAGTTTAGAAAAGAGAGTTCATCAAAGCTAGGAAGAAAGGAAATCCATCAAGAAGAGATAAGATTTTGAGAAAGCATCAAATTGTGAGGGAAAAAAAAAAGGCCATCAAGCTAGAAAAGACTTCAACCAAAAAAAAGAAAAAAAAGAAAGAGGGAAGTGAATGCAAGAATTTTCATCAAGTTGTGAGAGAATACTAATTCATCAAAAGACACAAGAGACATGAGACTCCATGAAAGATCATTCAAGTTGTGAAGGATGAGAAAAAATGTAGATTCATCAAAAGCAAAATCCAATCAAATTGAGAAAGATGAGGAAGAGAAAAAAATAAGACACATTTCATTAAAACAAAAAAAGTGTGTTCAATCAAGTCAAGAAAATGAAAGTGCAGGGTACCATGGACAATCATCCAGGAAAGATGGAAGTTTCTCAAATTGAAAAAAAAAATGCAGTCGAGTGAAAGCCAATAAAATTCCAAAAAAAATTTCAAAAAAAAAAGAAAAAAGTGATCGCTAGGTTGAAAACCCAGAAGGGCGAACTAGGCAAAATTAGGGCAAAAAAATCGAAAATTGTTGCACAAAAAATGAAAGTGAATGATTAGATCACAAGATAGGGTGCTAAGAAGACCAAAGGAGGAAGTTGTCAAGCCATAAAGATCAAGACCAAATGAAAGGAATCAATGAAGACCAATGAGAAGATGATGAACATGACAAGGATTTTAGCACAGGAGTCAATGATGGGAGTTGTAAAAAACCTTCCAATGCTTGAATTTAAAGTATTATATACTTGGGGAAACATCATAAGGGTTTTTAAGCCTTTTATATCCTTCTTTTCAATAACCTGAACCCGGCCTACATTACAACCTTTGAATAAAGCCCTCCTTGAAGTTCTGCTGATTATAAGCACACATTTAGCTCTGATGATATTTTCTCTTGGATTAAGAAGGAAAATTGCTCAAGATTATCAAGCCCCATTGGCTGATATCTTTAAAAGACAAATTTCACTAATTCTCAAGTGACCAAAAAAAATTTTCTAAGCCCCAAACACTCACTTTGTTTGCTCCCAACAAAAAATGACTCTCAAAAGAACAAATTTCCAAATTCTCAAAAAATTTCAAATCTTCAAACTTAGGATTTTTCCCTTTCTTGCTTGTTTCCAACATGTGTGATACCCAAGCATTTCATTCCTTTGATTGTCTTTGAAGACTTAATCTAAAATTAAAAATAAAAAATTAGAATGAAGAAGCAAATTTGATTACATGTTTTTAATGATTTCAAATCCTTTCTAGCCAATGAGGTCGAGTTAACAATTAAACATTATGATTGGTCAAAGAGGTTGTTAAAAGGATCACCTTTTGTTCATTTGAAGAAGATAAAATTTCAAAAAATCTCATTCTAAGTAAATTACTTTCAAATAAAAAAAAAAAAGACTCATCTCAAAAATTCATTTTTCAAAAGAAATTTCAAAACTTCATTTTTCAAAACTTTTTTTCCCGAACTACGTTTGAACTTGATCCTCTATGAGAAAGGTACATAGACAGCCTTTTCAAAGGCCCGGTCACAATTACCCAAAAGAAACTTCATTTCAAAAAAAAAGATTTTTCAAAACTTTGTTCCGAACTACATTTAGACTTGATCCTCTATGAGAGAGGTACGTAGGCAGCCTTTTCAAAGGCCTGGTCACAATTACCCAAAAAGAAACTTCATTTAAAAAAAAAAAAAGATTTTTCAAAACTTTGTTTCAAACTACGTTTAGACCTGATCCTCTACGAGAAAGGTACGTAGGCAGCTTTTTCAAAGGCCCAGTCACAATCACTCAAAAAACTTTTTTTCAAAGGTTTAAAGTCAAAACTTTTTTTTTTTTTTTTTGTGTAAATTTAGGCTAGGAACATTTGTTTTGCGTTAAACATATCATCAACTTTTTATGCAAGCATGTCTAAACTAGAGGCATTGGCCTAAAACATTTTTATAATAACTGAGTACTAACAAGTTCATGAGAAGAATCTTTTGCAGGAGGTGGACATGGATCTTTCATCTACTCAACAATCACCATCAATCTTCAGTTTAGAGGTGCCAATTGGCACTCCTATAAAGTCCATTGGCCCATCATCCCAACAATCCCTATCTTGCCCAGATTGATTTTGATCTTGCTTTACTCAGATTTTGCTCTATGGAGGTCCTTACACAATAAGATTTTTCGAAATTCACATTGATTTTAGAATGTTAGGACATATGTGAATCATATTAGGAACATATGTCAATATTTTACGTAATTGGCTAATCCTTTGACAAAACACACTTTACTTGTAATTAGGTAGATCTAGGATGTGTTTAATGCTTCAAGGAACAAGGTTTCAAGATTAAGTATTAAAGCCATGCAAGTCTGTCCAAGAAACAAGTGAAGAAGTGCTGGATTTTAAAACTCGACAGCTAGCTCAACAACTAGCATCTATCGAGGTTTAAAAAGTTGCTGAGGCCCGAAGCTCGACAGCTAGCTCGATAGATACCCTATCTGTCGAGGTTTATGGAATTCAGTTTTTCAGAGCTGTTTTTCATCCAATCCGTGTGTATATGTTTGGGCTTTCTTTTCTCATAAACCTAAACATATATAAGGATTATTTTAAGGGCCGTAAGTGTGAAGCAAAGTTGTGTTCATGCAAATTGTGACCAGAGACAGAATTTGCCCTAGTTCATCTTTCTCTTGAAGAGCTGTTGTGTTTGTACACCTTAGGGTCTTATGACCAAGAAGCTTCGTGATCTTTATCGTGTGATGAACTGAAGAACTTTGTAGCCAACATCTTTCTCAAGTTAATGATCAAGTCGCGTACTGGGATCTGGGCATCTATTGGTTAGTAACGTACTGGGAGCCGTGCATTAAAAAGGAGAGATTGCCAGTACAGAACAAGTCCAATTGGGTATTGGGGTAAGGGTTCAACTGTAGGTTGGTATAAAGTAGGGGTGTGCGCGGTTCGGTCGGCTCAGTTTTTTCTCAAAATTGTTACCAAACCGATAGGGATCGGTTTTCTCATAATTAAAACCAATTCATACCGATTAGGGTCGGTTTTCCGACCTATAGTGGTGCGGTTTGGTCGTCTTGGTTTAATCAGTTTGATCGGTTTAAAACATTAAAAATTCTTTTTTTTTAATAAAAAAAAAATCCTTTCAACCTATTTAGTATTCAATGGGACTAAAGTAACAATGTAACACTACAAAGTCCAAACAAGTGCTGAAAATTTGATAATAAAAAAATAACATTTTACTAAAAAAAATATATAAATATTACTGAGTTTATAGTTTATAGTTTATAGCTTCTATTTTTACTAGTTTATAGCTTCTATTGTTAAAATATTGTAAACATAGCGTTAATAATGATTCATCTTTTTTTTAAAAGTATAAATAAATATTAATATATATTATACACCATTATACCTACACAGTGGTGGGAAAATAGAGTAATATCTAAGTCTGATACTTGCATTTTTCTTTTAAACTTTTCTTTTGTCATTTCCAAAGCTAGACATGTGTGGAGTCATAAAAGTTGAAACGTTAAAATACTAAAATTTAAAAGAGTACTAATCTTTCTAGAAGACAATAGAAACTAGAAATTGCAAGAGTAATAAAAGAGCAGACTAGTGCACTGCAAAACGAAGAAGAAAAGAAGTAGAGGAAGAAGAAGAAGAACGGCGGCAATTAACATTGGAGACCATTGATGGGTTTGTAGTTTATTTTTTATTTTATTTTTTTGCTTTTTTAAAGACAAAATCTCGGTAAAACGACGTTGTATCCAAAATTCCAAACATCTGAAACAAGGGTCGATTTGGCGAGGTGAGGCTTCGGTTCCAAATTTGCTGCTCTGATTACTGCACCGCAGCAGAGTCGGAACTCTCTTCATGTTACGTTTGCCAACATCGACTCCATCAGTCGGTTGCAATGGTGATGCGGGAAGGTCGGCATCGGTCAATCTTGTCAGCTTCGATACTAGTTTGCACAACCCTAGTATAAAGTACTGGGATTCTTTTACTTGTAACCACTTGTTTTGATAATAGTAGATTCTCGAGAGTGGTGACTTTAAAATCACCCGATAAGGGTTTTTTTTTTTGCTGTGTAGGTTTTTTCCATTCGTAAACAAATCACCGTGTCAATTTAATTTCCGCTGCATGTTAGTTAATTAGTGATTTGCTTGTGCTACCACGTGTTTTACATGTTAATTGAATCATTTAATTAACTTGGCTAAATCAATTGGTTAATTTATCACAAGGGGTCAATACATTCTTGACCTATCAATTGGTATCAGAACAGGCACACTCTGATTAGGTGTTAATCTTTGCTATGTGATCCATTGACCCCTGTTGTCATGGCTGCAACCAGTTTGAAGAGATCTTTATTTTCAAATACATCTTGTTTTTCTAATCTCTACTTGTTTGAGTGTATCAGAAAATGCAAGTCTAAAAGTTATTTGAATTCTATTATGATGACTATTGGAAAAGATCTCATCTTGACAAAGAAGAAACTAGAGTGTCTCAGAATGAAAATGTGCGAAGGAGTTCGTCTGAGAAGAATGAAAGTTAAAGGTCTTGTTCATAAAAGGCAGATGAGAGAAAACACCATTCCCACTGATCTATCATCTAAGCACGAAGTGTGCTTTATGATGAAGTCCATATTTAAGGTTATGGACACATGTTTGTGGTACCTTGACAATGGTTGCTCAAGACACATGACTGGAGACCAATCTCTCTTTAAGGTTTTCGAGTCTAAGAAAGGTGGTAATGTCACTTTTGGTGATGGGAGCAAATCACGGATTAAAGGAAAGGGAATCATCTCTCTACCTGGACTGTCAAACATTGCAAATGTTCTTTATGTAGAAGGTCTGAGAGTAAACCTGTTGAGCATAAGTTAGATATGTGATCAAGACTTTATGGTACTATTCTCAAAGGGAAAATGCCTTGTCATGGAAGAGTATGGAAAGAAACTCATAAGTGGTGTCCGCACTCTAGACAACTGTTATGGCCTGGTTCCAGATGCTGATATTATGTGCAATAGCATTCGTTTACCAGATGAAGATCTATGTCACCAAAGGATGGGACATGCTAGTTACAAACATCTCTCAATTGTATCTAGGTATGAGTCAATTTTGGGGATACCAAAGCTCATTAGAGTGAGCAATGTGGTGTGTGGACCATGTCAGCTTGGAAAACAAATGAAAGCCAAACATCTAGGCACTCAAATATCAGCTACTTCCAGACCATAGGAGCTACTACATCTGGATCTCATAGGTCCAACCAGAACTGACTCTCTTGGTGGAAAGAGATACATCATGGTTGTGGTAGACGACTTTACTAGGTACACTTGGGCTATACTCCTACGATCCAAGTCTGATGCTCCTAAGCACATTGAAGCCTTGTGCACAATATTGCAGAATGAGAAGGGCCCAAAGATTGATCGAATTCGAAGTGATCATGGTAAGGAATTCGAGAACTCATATATGGAGTCCTTTTGCACGAGATCAAGTATATCTCAAGAATTCTCTGCTCCTATTACTCTTCAACAGAATGGTGTAGTAGAAAGAAAGAACAGTGTTATTCAAGAGATGGCTAGAGCCATGTTGCATAACAAGAATGTGGCTAGAAACATGTGGGGAGAAGTCGTTAACACTGCATGTCATACAGTTAATAGGGTATACTTTAGACTAGGTACCAAGAAGACTCCATATGAGTTATAAAGGGAAAGAAGCCAAATGTGAAGTATTTCAGAATTTTTTGGAAGTACTTGTTTCATTCTCAAGGATAGAGAGAATGTGGTAAAATTTGACTACCGCAGTGATGAAGAAATATTTTTGCAATACTCCTCTGCAAGCAAGGCTTGTTAGGTATACAACAAAAGAACCATGAAAGTGATGGAAACAGTGAATGTTGTTATTGATGAATCTTCAAACTTTGGTTCTGAGAAGTTTAGTGAGGAAATCCCTAAAGAAATTCTTCCTCCCAAGCCCAGGTAAATTCAAGAAATTGTTGAACAAGAGCCCGCATCTCCAAGTACTCCTGGTACTCCAAGTGTTGTAGAAGATTTAGCAGATATATCTACTTCACCTGATTCTAAATCCCATGAAGAGAAAGGACCTTCCTGTAGGATCAAATTGAATCATCCTCCTAAAGTTATTATGGGAAACATGAATGAACTTACACTAAGGAAGCGTACAGTTTATAAATGTGTTGCTAACTTTGTGGCTTATTCTTGTTACTTGTCATAGGTTGAACCCACTAGAGTTGAGGAAGCACTTCAAGATGAAAGTTGGGTTGAAGCTATACATGATGAACTACTTTAGTTTCATAGGAATGATATCTGGACTCTAATACCTAGACCGGTGGGTGAGCACATCATCGGCACAAAGTAGATATTCCGCAATAAGACTAATGAGAAAGGTAATGTGATCCGCAACAAGGCTCGTCTTGTAGCTCAAGGATATTCTCAAATGGAAAGGGTAGATTATGATGAGACATTTGCTCCAGTAGCCCGTATGGAGTCCAACCAAAAGGATTCATTGATCCACACTTTCCGGATCATGTGTTGTACCTCAGGAAGGCTTTTTATGGTTTAAAGCAAGCCCCTAGAGCTTGGTATGATCGGCTCACACAATACTTGGTGTCACATGGGTTCTCGAAAGGAAAAGCTTATCAAACTTTCTTCATCAAAAGGGAAGACGGTGCGTTGATAGTTGCTCAAGTCTATGTTGATGATATCATCTTTAGGTCGACTAAGGATTAACTTGCTCATAGTTTCTCAAAACTCATGCAAGGCGAGTTCAACATGAGTATGATTGGAGAGCTGACTCACTTCTTCGCTTGCAGATTCATCAACAAGATTCAGGTATATTCCTATCTCAATCTAAATATACTAGAAATCTTATGAAAAAGTTTGGTTTGGAATCTGCTAGTTCTGTTAGAACCCCTATGAGCCCAAATGTTAAACTCACTGTTGACTTGTTAGGAAAAAGTGTTGATTCATCTCTTTATAGAAGTATGATAGGTAGTCTTCTTTACCATATTGCTAGTAAACCTAACATTAGTTACAGTGTGGGAATGTGTGCTAGATATCAGGCTAATCCCAAAGACTCTCATATGATTACTTTGAAAAGAATCATAAAGTATGTCAAAACCACTGCCGACTTTGGTGTGTGGTACAGCAAGGACACAAATGATGTCTTAGCTGGGTATTCTAACGCTAACTGGGCTGGGAATGTTGATGATAGAAAGAGTACATCGAGGGGTTGTTTCTATGTAGGTAATAATCTTCTCTCCTGGATGAGCAAAAAGCAGAATTCCATCTCTTTATCCACTGCAAAAGCTGAGTACATCGCTGCTGGTAGCTATTGCACCCAACTTCTATGGATGCAAAAAATCCTTCACGATTATGGTATTTGACAAGAGCATCTTACCATCTACTGTGACAATACCAGTGCCATAAACATCTCTAAGAATCTGGTTCAACATTCTCAAACTAAACACATAGAGATTCGACATCACTTCATTCGGGAGCTTGTCGAAGATGGTATCCTTACTCTTGAGTTCATTCACACTAATGATCAGAAGGCAGATTTGTTTACCAAACCTCTTGATAGCAAATGGTTTGAATTCCTTCACCAAAACATTGGTATTATCTCCATGGATTGATCTCCTTTTCTCGTCCTCTTTCCTTATGCATTTGCATCTAGTTTTATGCATTGCTTTGTTTAACATGTTTTTGTTTGTTTACTTTTCAGT
Organism: Quercus glauca; assembly: GCA_023736055.1. Taxonomy (NCBI): domain Eukaryota; kingdom Viridiplantae; phylum Streptophyta; class Magnoliopsida; order Fagales; family Fagaceae; genus Quercus; species Quercus glauca. Next base: position 52,799,311 of record CM043316.1, read on the forward strand.
TTTGCTTTATTTTTTTTATATAAAATTATAAAAATTGAAAAAAAAAAATACAAAAGCAGTGTGTGTTCGTGTACACCGGTAGTTGTGTACCTTGGATGGCCATTGAAACAAAGTGTTCTAAACTTTGTATCTCTTGTAGCTTAAATAAGCATCTCTATGCACAACTAAGCAAGTGAGCTTTGTGGCTCATGTTTGTGATGAATAAGATTAAGTAATCTCTTGTACTTAACACTCGTATCACTTTTTTTTTACGGGAAGGACTAGAAAATCTTAAGAGAAAGGCATAAATAGCCATCTCACCACTATTACCCACCAATCATGAAATAACATTTGTATACTTCGGCATAGCAAAAGTGGAATGTCAAATGCCTAATATCATTGGCTATTTCTTTTCTATCTCTTATTTGCCCATGAATAATCTGCTTAAAAGAAAAATACGCAAAGAAAAATGAAAAGCAAAAAAATCAAAATGCTTTATACATGATTGCAAGCATGTATTCTAGGAGATGTGGGAGTTATAGGATGTACCTCGAAGGTGATAGTCCCCATCAAACAGTTATGATTATGTATGAGTTAAAGTGATTTTCTTATGTCTCAAATCATCATAACATGTAAACATTTATGCAATCTTGCCATGTTTTTCACACACAACACGCAATATTCTTTGCTACTTTTGATACATGTGCAAGTACAATGTGATTTGGCCATCACAAGGAATACTTGGGTAAATGTATGCTCACTAAACTATTTTAACTTATTTTTGAAATATAAAATTGGTTAGACGTGATTAGTGTGTGTGTGTGTGTGTGTGTTTTGGATCTATGTGCTTAACATTTTTCTTGTTGAGAGATGATTTTGAAAGTTTAAAATGTTGTTTGGATCATTGGTTGTATAGCATGCTTGATTGAATTCATATCTGTGTTTTTATCTTCTTGAAAAACTGTTTTTAAGCAATCTCGACAACTACTGGACACCTCTCGATAGCTAGGCTATCTATCGAGACCCTTCAGCTACTTTTTATTGCATTCTCGATAGCTCTCGATATCTACTTCGATCCATCGAGAAACCTTTTGGATGCTCAATAGCTACCTCGATCCATCAAGAATCTTTGCTTTGGACACCTCTCATTAGATCCTTGATAGATCTTCGACAGCTAAAAAGCGCGTTTTTATTTCTCAATAGCTCTTGATCCATCAAGAATTATGAACTTCTATTTAAAGGGTCAGCATGATTTCAGCTTCACTTTTCTCGATCTCTCTCAATCCATTCTATCTCTTCACCTCCCAAAACACCTCTCATTCACTCCAAACCTCTTCCTCACACAATCTTCAGTCTCAAGATCATCTTCTTCATCTGGTATGATGCTTTCTCACTCATTAATCATGCATTTCATATCTTTTGACCAAACTTTTGGGGTTTTTGAAAATTTTTGGGATTTTTCAAAATTATTGAGGTTTTTTTGCGAAATTTTTGGGATGGGTTTTGTTTAAATGGTTTTAAAACATCAAGCATTGCATCGCATTTGCATGATAACAATATTTCATGCATTCAGATGTGTGTTTACTTTGTTATAATGTTGTGTGCTGGTAGGTTTGGATTAGGCTGAGCCCATGATGTATTTTAGTTTGCATGTCACATGCTTATGGATTTTCATGAATATGTACCTTCAAGTTTTTATATTCTTATATATATTGTCTTGTTAGTGCTTTTCTGATTGTCTCTCTCTCTCCTTCTCTCTCTTTCTTGTGTTAGTCTGCACTATGGTACCCAAACGCAAATCCACTCCGTCCCATAACCCTCTTCGTTCTAGGGCATCCACTTCTTCCTCCTCTGACCCCACTCTATCTCACATTCAGTTCCGTGATGAGAAGACTCGTAAGGACTTCTTGAAGAACTTTTGTAGCCAAGGCATTCATTCAGAATGCCAAGTCATCCTATTGGACTTTTCCGATACTGACCTACCCACTGTCATCTACAGTAGGGGTTGGGAGTCACTGTGTGGCACCCCAGTCACTTGTCCCACTGTGATTATACAAGAGTTTTACTCCAATATGCATGGAATCGACACTTCTGTACCTCATTTCTTCTCTCGCGTTCAAGGTATGCGCATAATAGTTACTTCGAAGATTGTCTCCGAGGTACTACACGGTCCTAGGGCAGCGCATCCTGACTACCCTGGTTGCGATCGTCTGAGGACAGTGTCCAAAAACGAGCTCTCATCTCTCTTCTGTGAGACACCTTCTTCTTGGGTGACCGTCAAAACACCCCTTGCTCGGACTTTGCAAAAGGTCCAAGATTCCTTAACATGGTGATGACATTCATTCTTCATCTTTTGTCTCACTATAACACTATTACAGAGCCTCGTGCTCGATTTTTGCTATCCCTCTTAGAGGATCTCTCTATCGACTTCCCTTCTCACTTCATTCTATCACTTATAAATGTTTTTAGGGATACGACGACCTGTGATAAGCTCATTTTTCCTTCAGCTATCATGTGGCTTCTTCGTCACTTTTCTGTCTTTTTTTTCGAGTTTCCTCGTTTTTCGGTGATGTGTGCCATAGATGCAGCTACAGTTCGACGGAGTGAGGCATAACTCAAACTGAGGCAACCCCGAATAGAGACGGCAACTCCTCATGCTTCCATCACTACATCCACCTCCACTGCTTCGTCTTCTGCGGGTGGAGTGATACTTGAGGCCATTATGGCATAGCTTGTACGCATGGATGCTCGCCTTGACACTCTCAATGATGAGTTGTGTCAGGTGAACACCAGTGTTGGTCGTATCACACGACGACAGGCTATCATGGGTGGTTTCACTGTTGCTTCTTCTCCATCTCCACCGACGTTCGAGGATGAGAATGACAATGGCTCCCGCAATGATGATGTGGATAAGGATGATGGTGCTAGCTCACCCAATGATGATGAGATGTCTACTTGATGTACTTGCCCTTTGTCACTCGTGACAAAAAGGGGGAGTAGTTTTGAGATGAGAGCAGTCATACTCATAGAAGGAGGGTTAGTATAGGAGATTTTTGTGATAGGGGGAGTGTATATGAGGGATGTAGTGAGGATTTTTTTTTTTTTTTTTTGTATCTTTTCTTTTCTTTCTATTTTAGATACATTATCTCTTGTACATTGGTCTTGTGACCACTTAGTGATAGCAAACATTGTACTTATCTTTGATATATATTTGATGATGTTGTTATCACATTTCACCTATATTTCCATGTGTTGTTTCTTTTCTCTCTTTATACACATGTTTCTTATTTACTGTATGCAATCTATTATTTCCGTTTCATACTAAGATGCCGTGATGAGTTTTGTTTAGAGTGTTTTAGAAATACAGGTTGTCAAAGTCTTCTTGCCATAAACTCTCTTCTTGCAAAGTTTTTCAAGAGTTTGTGTTAGGATAAATTTTATTGTATTCAATAAGTGAATATGAGTTGAGTGATTTATGACTTCTCTCATATGTTCATTTGTTTGTTATGGTTTTGTCACGGATTGTGAAAAGGGGAGATTGTTAGGACATATGTGAATTGTGTTAGGAACATATGTCAATATTTTATGTAATTGGCTAATCTTTTGACAAAAGGCACTTTACTTGTAATTAGGTAGATCTAGGATGTGTTTAATGCTTCAAGGAACAAGGTTTCAAGATTAAGTGTTAAAGCCATGCAAGTCTGTCCAAGAAACAAGTGAAGAAGTGCTGGATTTTAAAACTAGACAACTAGCATCTATTGATGTTTAAAAAGCTACTAAAGCCCGAAGCTCGACAGCTAGCTCGATAGATACCCTATCTGTCAAGGTTTATGGAATTCAGTTTTTTAAAGCTGTTTTTCATCTAATCCATGTGTATATGTTTGGGCTTTCTTTTCTCACAACCCTTAACATATATAAGGATTATTTTAAGGGCCGTAAAAGCTTACGCGAGTGTGAAGCAAAGTTGTGTTCATGCAAATTGTGATCGGAAATAGAATTTGCCCTAGTTCATCTTTCTCTTGAAGAAGCTGCTGTGTTTGTACACCTTAGGGTTTTGTGACCAACGAGCTTCGTGATCTTCATCGTGTGATGAATTAAAGAACTTTGCAGCCAACATCTTTCTCAAGTTGGTGATCAAGTCGTGTACTGAGATCGCCGCATCTATTGGTTAGTCACATACTATAGAACAAGTCCAATTGAATATTGGAGTAAGGGTTCAACTGTAGGTTGGTATAAGGTACTAAAATTCCTTTACTTGTAACCGCTTGTTTTGATAATAGTGGATTCTCGGGAGTGGTGACCTTAAAATCACCTGGTGGAGTTTTTTTGCCATGTAGGTTTTCCCCATTCGTAAACAAATCACCGTGTCAATTTAATTTTCGTTGCATATTAGTTAATTGGTGATTTGTTTGTGCTACCATGTGTTTTACATGTTATTTGAATTAATTAATTTACTTGGCTAAATCAATTGGTTAATTTATCATAAAGGGCCAATACATTCTTGGCCTATCACTGAACTAGGGGCATTCGGCCATGCCTCATCCATTTCCAAAAAAAAAAAAATCATCATCATCATCTTTCATTAAAAATCAAGATTTCCAAAAAAATCATGCATCTATTTCTAAACTAGGGGCATTCAGCCATGCCTCATCCATTTAAAAAAAAAAAAAAAATCATCTTTTCCTCAAATATCAATGTTTTCAAAAGTCATGCATCAATCTACAAACTAAGGGCATTCAGCCATGCCTCATTCATTTTCAAAAAAGGGGACCACCATCATCACCTTTTCAAAACAAAAAAAAAATCATGCATTCATTTCTAAACTAGGGGCATTCGACTCTACCTCATAAGTGTAAACTCCATCAAAGCCAATCAAGATAATTTTAATTTGGTACTACAAGACCTCATCAGGTGAATTCTAAACTTGTCTCATTTAAAGTTTCCACATGTCAAAAAAATTTCCCATGACCAAATCACGTGTCCAAAAAATTCCCATAACCAAAATCACGTATCCAAAAGATTCGCATGCACCCAAAAAAAAAAAAGTCAATGTCCCACAACAAAAAATCAATGCCCCACCAAAATTTCACCACAATTAAAATTTTTCACATGTCCATACACAACTACCAAATTTTTCCATAGCCGTGCGAAAAAAAATTCCTACACTTCCCAGATAGCAAAATAAAAATTCCATAAGTTCATGCCCTTGCACAAATAAATTCTTACATTGCCAAAACTTCACAACTTCAATGCCCCCAAAATTCAAGCCAAAGTTCATCCAACAAACATCACAAATTACCAACATTGCCAAAAAAATTTCCTTGACTTCAATGCCCCCAAAATTCAAGCCAAGACTCATCCAACAACATCATAAATTACCATCATAGCCAAAATTCCATATGCCACCAACAATTTCCAGATTACACCATGACCAAAAGATGCAACACTTTTAAAAGGCTCTAAAGCCAACATTTCAACATGATTAATTATACAATGCCCCAAATTCCAACAAGATCACACAACAACACAATGACAATGCATCAACATAAATTTTCAATTCCAAATTTCCAAATTTCAAATTGCAAAATTCTAAACTCTAAAATTTTCTAAATCAAGTACAATTTTCTTTCAAATAATTTCATACATGCTAAAACATCATAGGATCGACAATAGTTTTCCTATACATCCTAGGATCGACAGTAGCTCTACTACCTTTAAGGGATGACCATAGTTCTCCTAAAACTCATAGGATTGACAGTAGTTCTCCTACGCATCATAGGATTGATAGTAGCTCTCTTACCTTTAAGGGATCGACCTTAGTTCTCCCAAAACTCATAGGATTGATAGTAGTTCTCCTATACATCATAGGATCGATAATAGATCTCTTACCTTTAAGAGATCGACCTTAGTTCTCCCAAAACTCATAGGATTGATAGTTTTTCTCCTATACATAGTAAGATCAACAGTAGCTCTCCTACCTTTAAGGGATCGACCTTAGTTCTCCTAAAAACTCATAGGATTGACAATAGCTCTCCTATCTTCAAAAGATTGACTTTATTTTTTTCTTTCAAATTCCAAATTTCAAACTCAAAATCCCAGGTTCCAAGTTTCAAACTCTAAATTCCAAGTCTCGAAATTCAAAATTTCTAGTTTCCAATTCCAAGATTCAAGTTTTAAAGATTAAATCTTTTTCAAAGAACCACCAACAATCAATCAAATTTTTCTTGATAAAGTTCAAATCAAGAATGAGCAAATGAAAAATTACACATCTCAGAAACAATGAGACCACGAAGCAACTACCATTTAAAGTCTAACTCTAAATTTTGACTTTTTGCAGAAAGCAAATTCAAATATAAGCAAAAGAAGACCTTTAATTAACATTACAAATACAGATAGAAGTAGAGGAAGGCCTTTGATCGACATCAATAATTCCATATCGAAGTAGAGGAGGACCTTTGATCATCATTCCATTCCATATCGAAGTAGCGGAGGACCTTTAATCGACATCAATAATTTCAGATCGAAGTAGAGGAGGACCTTTAATCGCCATTTCAATTCTAGATAATCAAAGTAGAGGAGGACTTTTAATCATCATCCCATTCCAGATCAAAGTAGAGGATGACCTTTGATCATCATTTAAGTTCTAGATTATTAAAGTAGAGGAGATCCCTTTAATCATCATTCCATTCCAGATCGAAGTAGAGGAGATCCATTTGATCATTATTCCATTCCAGATCGAAGTAAAGGAGATCCCTTTGATCGACATTCCCATTCCAGATCGAAGTAGAGGAGATCCCTTTGATCATCATTTCAATTCCAGATTATCAAAGTAGAGGAGATCCCTTTAATCATCATTTCATTCCAGATCGAAGTAAAGGAGATCCTTTTGATCATCATTTCAGAGCTAGATCGAAGTAGATGAGATCCCTTTGATCATCATTTTAATTCCAGATTATCAAAGTAGAGGAGATCCCTTTGATCATCATTCCATTCCAAATCGAAGTAGAGGAGATCCCTTTGATCGACATTCCATTCCAGATTGAAGTAAAGGAGACCTTTGATCAATATTCTCATTCCAGATCGAAGTAGAGGAGATCCCTTTGATCATCATTTCAGAGCCAGATCAAAGTAAAGGAGATCCCTTTGATCATCATTTTAGTTCCAGATTATCAAAGTAGAGAAGATCCCTTTAATCATCATTCCATTTCAGATCAAAGATCCCTTTGATCATTATTCCATTTCAAATCAAAGTAAAGGAGATCCCTTTGATCATCATTCGATTTCAGATCAAAGTAAAGGAGATCCTTTTTGATCGTCATTCCAGCAATTCCATATCAAAGTAAAAGAAGACCTTTGATCACCATCCCAAACAACTCCATTTTCAAGATCAAGATTGAAAAGTCCTTTGGTCACCCTAATTGCCAAGAATCATGTCCAGAGTCATCAACTACCAGCTAAGTCCGATATTTTCATCATTTTTTGTCAAAAGATAAGGCTAGTTCTTTGTTCCAAGATTTTAGATTCGAGGGCTAAGTAATCTTTGGAAATTCAACCTCAATTAAATCATGGTCATTAAAATCAGTGTCTTTGTTTTACATTGACATTCACTTTTCAAGCTCTGTCAATGAAGGGCATTCTTTAGACACTCAATTTTGTACCCATGATTTAATCAAGGAGAATGACTTGAATGACCAATTCATGTACCCCAAAAATCACAATTACATCAATTTGTTCTTGCATTACATGCATTAGTTTGTCTTTACATTACATGCATCAATTCATTCATTGCATATCATAAAAATAATCTTGATATTATAACGGTCGCAACAGTGTTTTCGGTTTTCAAATCAGACAATCGGATCGAAAGATATCGCATGATCAAGTTTGCATGGTCAACATGCATTATGTATTGATTAGTTTAAATTAATTCTACTTGGTTAAACAATTAGAATTGATTAAATAATTTTTTTGATTGATTGATAATTAGTGTTTAAAATAAGGATGCATGCATGGGAATTAAAGGGATGATTGGATAACAATAAAATTGTGAATAATATGAACTTTAGCTAGATTTATTTTAGGGTATTTATCGTCAAGATAATTATTTTTAAATAGCCTCAATTTTCCAGAAAAGAGATAAAAAATCATAGATGGAGGATGAAAACTTGTCTAGGTACAAGGAACGGCCAAAAAACCCTAGAAGAGGAGTCCAAATGGCACTCGAACACAAAAGAGTGTTCGGAGCCATAGGGCTAATTCGGCACTTTTGGAGTGCCGAATGGCACTGTTAAAGGGCCAAATTTTCATGTGATGGGCTTTGGCCCAACAGCCTTGTTAGGACATATGTGTTCACATGTTAAGAACATATGTCATATTTTATGTAAATTGGCTAATCCTTTGACAAAACACACTCTACTTGTAATTGGGTAGTTCTAGGTGTTTTTAATACTTCAAGAAACAATGTTTCAAGATCAAGTGTTGAAGTCATCAAGTCTGTCCAAGAAAAAGCAAGCTGAAGTGCAGAATTTTTAAAGCTCGACACCTGCTCGACACCTACCTCGACACCTGCTATCTGTCGAGAATTAAAAAGTCAGAATTCCAATCTGATTTTCTTGGGATCCGTGAATGTGTTTTTGGGCCTTCTTTTCTTCTAACCCTAAACATATTTAAGGAGTGTTTTAAGAGCCGTCAACATAGACACAAGTTGCATAAGCATTGAGCAATCCTTGTTCAAGCAAATTGTGATCTAAGACGAAGTTCTTAACCTAGTTCATCTTCTTCAAGAAGTTGCTGTGTATTGTGCACCGTAGGGTTTTGTGACCAAGCATCTTCCTGATCTTCATTGCATAGGATGATCTGAAGAACTTTGCAGCCAACCTCTCTTCCTAAAAGTTGGTGTTTGAAGTCGCGTACTAGGATCTGCGCATCTGGTTAGTCACGTACTTGGGAGCCGTGCATCAAAAGGGGGAACTGTCGCTACAGATCAAGTCCAATTGGGTATTGGGGTAAGGGTTCAACTGTAGGTTGGTAAGGTACTTGGGATTCCTTATTTGTAACCGCTTGATTTGATAATAGTGGAGTTTCGGGAGTGGTGACCTGAAAATCACCCGGTGGGGTTTTTGCCGTTAGGGTTTTCCCCATTCGTGAACAAATCACCGTGTCTTTTATTTTCCGCTGCATATTTAGTTATTCGGTGATTTGTTTGTGCTGCCACGTATTTGCATGTTAAATTGATTAATTAATAACTTGGCTAAATTAATTAATTAATTTAAATCACAAGGGGTCATTCAGTTTGTGGCCTATCAAGCCTTCGGGTGACGATAAGGCATACCTTTTTCGACCTTTTTGCAAAAGGATGCGTCTGGATTCAAATCCTAATCGTCCGTACCTATTTTTTAGAGTCTTCTGGCCTCTTAAATAGAGACTGAACCTCATAATTCAACACCTTTTTTTTACACTCAGAGAGGCATACGTTTTAGGCTCTCAAATTGCCCATATTTTCTGATCCCTTCTCTGAGTGTTGTTGCTTAAATTAGGGTTTTTAAGTTTCAAAGAGAATTGAACAAATTTCTTTGAACCCTAAAGCATCCTCTCAAGAACGAAGAGTGCTCATGCAAGAGGTTGTTTCCTTCACCCTATGTTTCTTGTATTTTTTATTTTGATGAATGTTTTTATCCATAACATGAATGGTTCATCATTGTTTTGTTTAAAGCATGATTGTTTTTATGTGATTGTTATAATCACTTTCTTGAATGTCAATAATCTACATGTGAACAATTCTTTTTCTCAAAATAAAAACAGATCTGCATCTTTGTAAGATGTAGATTTTACTTTTTCTCAAAATAAAAACAAATCTGCATCTTTATAAGATGTAGATCTGACTTTTTCTCAACAAAAAAAAAATCTGCATCTTTATAAGATGTAGATCTAACTTTCTCTCAAAACAAAAACATATCTGCATCTTTATAAGATGTAGCTCTAACTTTTTCTCAATACAAAAACAAATCTGCATCTTTATAAGATGTAGATCTAACTTTTTCTCAAAATAAAAATAGATCTACATCTTTATAAGTAGTAGATCTAAATTTTTCTCAAAATAAAAATGGATATGCGTCTTCATTGGATGCAGATCTGAATTTGTGTTGGTGTTTGTTTTACTTAATTCATGATTGCATAAATTTAAATTATGAGTGAAACTCTCTTCTTAGAAAAAAAAATCTTTTTCATTTTTTTAAACATATAAAAACAAATTTGATTTTTTTTTTCTGTCAACAAAAACCATTTTTTTAATTCTTGAAAAACAAATCTGATCTTTCATAAATCATAAGACATTTTTTCTAGGTTCTTAAAAGCATATATGATATTTTTCAAACCAAAAGACTTTATTTCATCATAAAACAAATCTAAATTTTTATCATCAAAAACCACTTTTTTTTACATACTACAAAACAGATCTAGAATTTTGACAAACTAAAATCAATTTTTTTTAATCACCAAAACATATCTAAATTTTTTTAAACAAAAGAAGTGACTTCATTCATAAATAAATTTGTGTGATTTAATTTTTGTTTCACATGTACAACATACCATTCTTGACATGCATAACATAGTACATTGGTCACAAGAGTCTAGAAGACCAGACTCTGCCTGGGCGGAATGGGTGCCTAACACTTTCCCATTTCGTAACCTAACCTCTGGATTTAGGTCTTTGGTTAAGTAGATATGGCCTTGTATTTGGTTTTTTTTTTTTTTTGTAGAATGTAACTAGATTTTTGGTAGATTGTAACTAGGACCCCAAAACTATGTAATTTTAAAGTTTTTCAAGATATGTAATATGTATTCAATCAATGAAGAGAAAAATTCAGTCATGTATTTGTATATATTTAGTTTTTCTTTTTCTTTTTTGTAAAAAAAAAATAAATAAATAAGTGGCGACTCTATACCCCTTACCCAAAAAGAGAGGTGCCCTAAAAGGTACCCGAATCTCTTTTTTGAGGGACGCTTTTTTCGAGGTCTCTCACAAATATAGATTGAACTTCTTCTTCTTTTTTGGAGAAGAAATAGAGGTCGAACTTAATGTTGTTTTTCTTTTCTTCTAATTTTTTGTTTCACTATTTTCAAGTTGAAATTAATGACTTCAAAATTAAGCTCAAATTTTAAAGCTAGAAAAAAAATTATATGCTTTCATGAATTATTGACAAGATCATTGTCAAATTTCCTTTTTTAAAAATTATGACAAATTACACTATTTCACCTGAACCTTTCACCCTAATTACACTTAATTCCTTTAAATATTAAAATACATAATTGACCCCATGTTTACTCGATTTGTGCCATAGTTAGAACCTAAGATTAGGATGTGAGTGTGCACTTCTGGTAAAGTTAATTTGACCATAATCAGCAATCCAAGAACACAAATGATGGTTAGCTACAATTGGGAGGTGTAGGGTGCCATATATCTTCTAGATTTGTACTCAAACCTCGAACTCAATTTAGACATATTATATGGAGTTCGAAATCATTCCTAGACATATATCTAGGGGTGACTACTTTCATGCATATGTGGAGGCAGCAGTCTACTCCCATAAATCATTGTCGACATAAGCCCAAATTGCAAGCACGCACCCGCGCGTGCACACACACATATACATACACAGTGAGAACAAAAGGGTTTTTGGCTTTTTGTGATTTCAGAAGGGAAAAGAAAGAGTGGTCGGAGCTTTAAAATCTTGAGAGATAAAATTGTATTTTTGTTTGACTGGTACAATAATATATTGACATGCTTTTTTTAAACAGATGTCACTTTTATATTTGAAATTGAGAGTCAATTTCATACAGGAGGTTGTTTCAATTTGGCTAAAGGAACAAAATATTTCAGTATCGGTTGATACTGGTGTACCATTTCGAGATTACCCCTATTTATATAAATATATATATATATATATATATATATATATTTGTGTGTGTGTGTGTGTGTGTGTGTGTGTTTTTGTATTTTAATATGTATGTATGTATGTATGTGTGTATATGGGTGCAACGCACGGTTGACGTCGCTTTTTTGGGGAGTACACCTCGGCCGAATGGATTGGGGTGGAGAAACAAGGAGTCTCCACCTAGTTTTACGGTCTAGGAACCATGAATATAGCGCCCTTACGTGGAAGGACTAATCTTATTACCAGAGTATGGGTTCGGAGTTTAGGTACGGTCTTAGGAAGGTGTTAGGCACCTAAAACCGCCCGACCCGTGGGTCGGCTTCCACTCATTATGTCTTACATCTTAATCTTTTTAAAAGCACATTCAACATTGCATCTTAAACAAACACACACACACTAGCATACATCTAAACATACAACCTGACATTTCATCCCCAAACCTAACATACATCTATCATGCTTATCACCACATCACAAACCCTAACATACATCTATCATGCTTATCATTACGTCACAAACCTTAGCATACATCTATCATGCTTCTCATTTCATATAGCATCATATCATGGAAGAATTAAACAAACGTTATTGCAATCCTCATCCATGTTTCATCATCCAAACAAAATCATATTCAAATTAATGCATGTTTATATGAATGTATATCTTACCTTGCTTACCTCACTACATCACAACACCTATGACATCAATGCATAATCATAGTAATACATGTTCATGGTATCAAAACAAGAAATAAAGAGAAACCCCTAATCTAGCATGTTGAAGACAAACAAACAACTAAACAAAGGAACAGAAGCTTAGAAAGCATAAAAAGGGACCAAACAGAGGCATATTATATGGAAGAAACAAAGAAACAGAAGCAAAAAAACTCAAATTAGGGTTTTTGTGCACGAGTATGCATGCGCATACATGGGCCTGCATACACAGGCCAATTGTATGCGTACGCATACTTTGAGCCTGCGTACACATACACACTCAAACACGCTCGAAAGAACCCTAACCCAAAAAACAAGAACAAAAACTAAAAGATCAACAAATCTAACAACCTAGCATGCTTTAAAACAGAAAACAAACTAAAACCTAAACTAAACAAACATGTTAACGCATAAACAAGGCAAAGAAATAAGATTAAAAGCAAGATTAAAGGCAGAAATGGAAGAAAAGAGGTTTAAACATATACCTCAAAACAAAGCTTTTTTAGCTTGATTTTTACTATTCCCCCCAATCAAATCTATTCACAACCAAACCAAAGTGATTAGTAAACTTCAAAACTCAAGGATCAAGACCAGAAAATGTCCCGATCAAAATAAAATTGACTTGACTTGAGGATATTTTGTGAAAAACTCCCTCTTTGATTCACTATTTCTCGTGAATCTTAGGTTTTCCCTTAGAATTTTCTGTGTGTTTTTGAAATATACCACGTAGGCTTTATATAGTTGAAAAAATGGGGTTTGGAACGACTTCCAGACGATGTGGGATTCAATCTAAACCTTGGTCTTTAATGCAGAAAACTTGTCCTTCATAGGTTTTTAAACCCTAGCTGCATGCGCAGGTTCGTGCCTACGTACGTACGCATCAGTACATACGTCCTTGCCTACTTACGTAGGCCGAGGGTTTCTTTGGCCTTTTATTTTCCAAAAATAGATTTATTTGCTCATAAGAAATTATATTTTCCATTTTAATACCTCTCAAGCAAATTTGTAATCTGATTGGGCCCTAAACCAACCTTGGGCCTTAGAATTTCAACATCATTAGAGAACGGGGGCTCGAGTCATAAGGGGTACAAAATGTGGTGTCTACAATGTATTTATTTATTTTGATGCTTATCAGCATACAATTTAAAATCCACATATTTTATAAACGTAAGTAAATTAATCCAATGTATTAGCTTAAATAACATTAAATTTTTTTTTTCTATTGCAATGGCCAAAAACATTAATACCACCCAAAAACACCCAAAAAATTTCTAGTACATGCTAGTATTTTATCTGGTGCATTTTAGGGAAGTATTGATACCAATTTAATGGCTAATAAGATATATACCGCTAGTATAGGTTCAGTATTAACTTCCTTAGTTGAAATACCAAATTAGAATGCGTAGTTTGTATTTCTATAAAAATAGATACTTTCTTCAACATGAGAGTGGGGGAGAAATTTTGATGTGAGAAAATTTGAGGGGATTTATGGAAGAATGAAAGAGCAAAGTAAGTTTAAAGGCATTAAATGATCGTTTTTTTAAAGATGATATTTGCCTCCACACAACTGAATTTGCTAATGGGCTGCAAAAGAAAATTATTTTAAGAATACAACTAAATCAAAATGTGAATGTTCTCTCTATGGTGTACAATATGTGTGTGTGTGTGTGAGAGAGAGAGAGAGAGGGACAGAGAGAGAGAGATGAAAATATACATTTGAAAGGTTATTTGTGAATAGAAAAATCCTTCAAAAAAATTTTATGGTCAAAACAAACTGTTAAGCACATAAACAATTCATAACAAACTCTTCAGATGAATGTTTTAAAAATAAGATAAAAAAATTCATCCGTTTCTTTCTCATCCTTCACCTATCACTCACTTGTGTAGACCATTTAGCTCGAATGAGATAGTTAAATCATGTTAAAATTTTCCTTTTAAACATTTTCCACTCTTTTACTCTTAGGGTTTGTTTGGTTGGGGAGATGGAAAAGTGAGATGATAGAAAATGATACGAGGATAGAAAAGATTTAGTTTTCCATTATTTGTGTTTGGTTGGTGTTGATACTATATTTTGTCGCCCTCGATTTGCGTGCTAGACCCTGAAAAATTCAAGAATATTATTCTCTCCATGGGGCCGTGAGAACGTCTAGAATGACGTGGTGCAACCCATTCGAACACCGGAGCACTCAAAATGCCTCTTTCAACCAAAATAACCATAACACCCCTGGTCAACCCTGGGTTAACCGAAAGTCAAACAAAGTCAAAATGCCCTCAAAATATCACTTTCATTGTTTTACATCAAACCTAAGCTTCTTGGGGATTTCTGGCAACTTTGACCAAGTTTAACCTAGAGTTGACTCCCGACGGGCCTCAGAAACCCTAATTTTGATCTGATCATCAAAATGGGTTGAAACCAATGTCATTGCAAAGATTATCAAATTCTCAGTCCAACGACTATTCATGGGTTAAAATCGGAGTTAGAATGGCCGAGATATCATGGAAACCGGGTGAACGCACCGATCAATGCATAGCTAACTTCTAGGAGCCATAACTTTTGATTAGACTGTTGGATTTTCAAGTTCCATACCTTTTTAGAAACTGGAAGTCAAGATATTTCCAAGGGTGTCAAGATCAACCCCATTTGAGAAGCTTCACAGGGTTGCCTCCTCGTAAAGCGTGCCAGGGCTATAAAAGGCCCCAGGCACCCCCAGACCAAAAAAAAAAAAGGTCTCCCTGGGTCCTGCTCTCTGCCTAGACATTTTCTACACATTTTTCCTCTCTTTCAAACACAAAAAACACGTCTAAGCCTCTTGATTCTTCTTTCTTCATAAAAAATAGAAAGTATTGTTCTTATACTCAGTCTTCTTCTCTTTGGTTCTACACCTTGGATTTGGGGTTTAGGGGTGTGAATATAGCTTTTTTAGCTACTATCCACACCCCTAACTTTCTAAATCTTTTTCTAGCATTTATCTTGCTCTTTTATGCCTTAATAACATGATTTATTACTTTCCTTAGCATGTTCCTTACTTTATCTTGCTCCTAGCATGTTCTTAGTTTAGATCCATGTTCTTCCATGCTTGTTTACATGTTATTTGTCTTGATCTACATGCTTTATGCTTTATGCTATGTTTCCCTATGCTTTATTCCTCTTTTTTGTTTTATGTTGATGTTAGGGTTACATGCTTACATGCTTGCATGATGTTGTTTGCTATGCC
The DNA here is from genome assembly GCA_023736055.1 of Quercus glauca. Classification (NCBI taxonomy): domain Eukaryota; kingdom Viridiplantae; phylum Streptophyta; class Magnoliopsida; order Fagales; family Fagaceae; genus Quercus; species Quercus glauca. The sequence goes on from CM043316.1 coordinate 52,815,151, forward strand.
TTACTCAGATCTATGTGTTGATGTGTGTATTTCCATGCTATATGGTTAGATCATTGTTTTCATATGCTTATATGCTTGGATTCATGTTCTTCCATGTTTATATGCTAGGCTTGTACATGTTGATGTGTATGTTTCTGTGCCTACTTGTCTAGATCTATGTTTTCACATGCTTGTGTGCCTGGATCTATGTTCTCTACATGCTTTATACTATCTTCCATGTTTGTGTGCCTAGACCTAGGCTATGTTTGTCATGTCATGTGCTATTGTAGCCCTTTTGTTCCTTTTATCGCATTTTCTTATGTTTTGGCCTTTTGGTTCGGACCCGATCTAGACCCTATGGTCTTTGTCACCGTCCATACACCAAGGCCCACTTTAAAAGGGTTTGAATTTTTCCTATTTGCATGTCTATGCTTGCTTGCTCCTATGCTTTATGCTTATGTTAGCCTCTCTAGTTCTAGACTTTGCCATGCTTGACGCTAATGTAGGACAACCACACTATTTCAATGCAACAAGTAAACCACAAAATAAACCCTAAGAGTCAGCACCTAAAGGCTGCTTAGAGTCAGCACCAAGCAAAAACTGAAACACGTTTTTTTATAATTCTCAAAACTGTCTTACAATAATAAAAAAGAATGCTTAAATAGCTAATAATAAAAATGCATAAAGAAACCCTAATTATTAAATGCTCAGGCTTGCTTAATCTCAAGCCCAATAACTAATAGGCTCCATCCATAAGGTCACAGGTTGGGACGTCTTCTTTTTCCTCTTCCTCCTATACGTGCGTGTAATTAAGGGCTTATACCTTGTGTCCGCACCAACTCCCCCTAGGTGAGAAGAACTCGACCCCGTCGAGTGGAAATCTGAAGAGCTCTAATAGTACTCCAGCAAGTCAAGATCCAGTCGCTGTAGCTCATCTCGAGTAATCCATGTGCAATCAGAATCTGGTCGCCCTTGCCATCGAACTAGGAAATGGTGAACTCCTCCATCCCTGGTAGAAACAATCTATTCATCTAAAATAGCATCAATAGATTCTTTATGTGCATAGGGTAGATTTAAGGGTAAAGGGGTAAGAATAGGGGCATCAATAGGATCAAACAAAGGCTTATCAAAAGGAGTATCAGGAATAGTTATGGGGCTTTTATAAGCAACTAAATCCTCAATATTAAAGAAGGAGCTAATACCATAATCATGAGGAAGGTCAATGACATATGCATTTGGGCCCATTCGTTTCAATACCTTGAATGGACCGACACTACGAGCCTGCAATTTCTTAATGGTCCCAAAGGGAAACCGTTCAGGTCGAATCCGAATCATGACATAATCCCCTACCTGAAACTCTGCATGACGAGTGTTAGCATGAATTTTATATTGAGAATTACTTACCTGAATTTTTTTGCAAATCTCATTATGCAAATCATGAATATGTCATGCAAATGCCTCAGCAGATTTAGAAATCCTAGCATGTGGGGACATGGGCAAAAGATCTAAGGGCTTCCTAGGTGTATATCCATGCACAACCTTAAAAGGACTAGTGCCTATAGACTTATTGACAAAACTATTATATGCAAGTTGGGCTGTAGGAAGAATTGAATCCCAATTCCAATTGGCTTCACCCACTAGACACCGAAGGAGGTTGCCTAGACTACGATTAACCACCTCAATTTGACCATCAGTTTGAGGATGAAATGTCGTGGAAAATTTCAATTTGGTGCCTACTAAATGCCATAAGGTCTTCCAAAAATAACTTATGAAGCGAACATCCCTATCAGACACTATGGTTTTGGGAAGACTATAAAGTTTGACAATCTCATCAAAGTAGAGCTTTGCAATCTTATAAGCATTAGAGGTCTTAGAACATGGTAGGAAATGAGCCATCTTAGAGAAGTGATCAATAACTACTAGAATAGAATCATGCTTCCTAAAGGTACGGGGCAAACTGAACACAAAGTCCATACTCACATCCTGCCACGGGTGATCTGGCACAGGTAGAAATGTGTACAGACCAGTGTTTTGCTTACGATGTTTGGCTAGTTGACATGTACGACACTAACCAACTATCTTGGCAATGCCCTTCTTAAGACCAGGCCAATAGAATTGACGTTCCACTTCCTCAATTGTTTTGTCTCGGCCAAAATGTCCTGCAAGGCCTCCCGCATGTATCTTCCAAACTAAGAAATCTCTCACTGAAGACCGAGGGATACATAACTTGTTGGCTTTGAACAAGTAACCATCCTGAAGGGTATAATCATCCAAGACTGGCCGTGAGGCATTACGTAGGCTAGTGTAGAGCTCCCCAAAATCTGGGTAGGACTCATAGTCATCCTTGAGTCATTCAAACCCAGTAACCTTAACACTCATGACTGATAGCAAAAACACCCTTCAACTTAGTGCATCAGCAGCCTTATTCTCAACTCTCGCCCTATGTTTCACCACAAAGTGGTAACGTTGCAAAAATTCAACCCAACTACCATGCCTAAAATTCAACTTCTTTTGGGACTGGAGATAGCGCAAAGCTTCATTATCAGAGTAGATAACAAATTCTCAAGACAACAGGTAATGGCACCAATGCCAAAGAGCTCGAATGGTGGCATAAAATTCTTTGTCATAAGTGGAGTACTTTTACTTAGCATCATTCAATTTCTCACTAAAATAAGCAATTGGGTGACGCTCTTGACTAAGTACTCCCCCTATACCAATACTTGAGGCATCACATTCTACTTCAAAAGGCTTGGTAAAATCAGGGAGACACATGACAGGTGCCTCAGTCATCTTTTGTTTTACCTCATTGAAAGCCTTAGTAGTAGCTTTTGTCCAAATAAACTCCCTTTGTTTCATGCAATCAGCGATGGGGGACATAATGGTACTAAACCCCTTGATGAATCGGTGATAAAAGGAAGTGAGCCCATGAAAGTTTCGAATTTCAAGGATATTTTTGGGCTCGGGCCAATCCACAATCACTTGAACCTTTTGGGGGTCGGCAAAAACTCCCTCAGAGGATACTATTAAACCTAGGAAGACGACTTTATCGGTGAAGAAAGAGCACTTCTTGAGGTTGCCATATAAACTCTCCTTCCTAAGGGTAGTACAAACTTGAGTTAGGTGGTCTAAGTGTTGCTCCCTAGACTTACTATAGATGAGAATGTCATCAAAATACATAACTAAGAATTTCCCCATAAAAGGCTAGAGTACTTGAGTCATCACTCTCATAAAGGTACTAGGAGCATTGGACAATCCAAATGGCATGACCATCCACTCATATAAACCATCCTTCATCTTGAAGGCAGTTTTCCACTCATCACCAGAACGGACCCTAATTTGATGATAGTCGCTTTTCAAGTCTATCTTGGAGAAGATCGTTGCTCCAGCCATCATATCCAACATGTCATCCAACCAAGGGATAGGAAAGCAATATTTCATAATGATCTTGTTGATGGCACGACTATTAACACACATCCTCCAAGTTTCATCTTTCTTTGGAGTTAAAAGTGCAAGGACTGCACAAGGACTCATGCTTTCACAAATAAAACCCTTCCTAAGTAGTTCTTCTACTTGCCTTTGCAACTCGGCATGCTCTGTAGGCCTCATCCTATAGGTAAGGTCACTTCGGGCACAAAATCTATGGCGTGTTGTATGTCACACATGGGCGGTAAATGATCGGGGAGTTCCTCATGGAAAACATCCTTAAATTCCTGCAGCACTGACTTCACTTCTTCAAGTTGCTCCTCACGGGTCTCTCCATGGAGTTCCCTGGCAACTAAGACAAACAGAATGGATTCTTGAACTGCTACCCTTTCAAATGCCTTTAGGCTTATGATGTTCAAGCCTTTCGCCTTTAGTGCTTCTGCCTTCTTGCTCATGTCGATTGGCTTGGGTTTCAAAGGATTGAACATAATCTTCTTACCTTCAAACATAAATGAGCAAGAATTGGATCGCCCATGAAGGGTGACATCCAAATCATAAAGCCAAGGCCTACCTAAGATAATATACCCTACATCCATAGGAATTACGTCACACCATATTTCGGCCTTGTAGGTGAGGAATTGAAGTGGGACAACACATATTTCTTTTATGGCTATGGAGGAAGTATCCACCCAAGAAACTTTATATGGGTTAGGGTGTGGGGTCAATTTCAAGCGTAAGAGGGAAACAACGTTAGAGGACACTACATCAATGTATCTCCCACTATCTACAATAACCTTGCAAGTTTTGTCTCCACACTTAGTGTAAATTTGGAAGATGGCACTCCTTTGCCAATTATCAGTGTCTCTCTGCGCTGCCAAAGCACACCTCACCATATTCACTCTAGGGACACCAAAGTCCTTAAAGTCATCAACCTAGGTAGAGATGGCTCTAATGCATGCAAGATAGCTAGGATCATCTTCCCATTCTGCCTTAACATCTTGGGTTCCTTCAACATTTGGATCATATGCCAGCTCCTCAACATCTTCAACCTTTTCATCATCCTCTTGAATGACAAGGGCCCTAGAGGGACACCTAGTTGCGATATGTCCAACCCCATTGCATTTGAAGCATTGGAGATGAGAGCCTAATCTTGAAGACTCATTGACCACACCTTTTCCTTTGTCCTCTTTATCTATTGGGGTTAACCTTAGGGGGTAAGGCAAGTCTAGATCTGCTACCAAAAGGTTGAGGGTTGGTGGGAACACCCCGGAGCTCAGAACGTCACCAAAAGATAGATTTAGATGCTAATTCACAATTCCTAGCGACGTCATATGTTTCTCTTAAGGTAATGACTCCTCGGGTGATAATCTCACCTAGTAGGTTAGCATTTAAACCTTTCTTGAACCTATTGAGTGTGACAATCTCTTCCTCAACTATTTGAATTTGCCTCTTGAACACCTTGAACTTCTCTATTTATTCAGCCACAGGAGCAGTGCCTTGCTTTAGGCGATCTCATTCCTCAAGGAGGGAGCTCCTATAAGTTGGAGGAAGATAATTCCTCGAGAGTGCATCCTTCATCTCAAGCCAATCAATAATGGGGGGCTCACGTCGTCACCTAAGGGTTTCCTCATGGTCCTCCCAGAAAAGGTCGGCTCTTCCAATTAACTTCATCCTGGCATACCTCACTTTCTTATTCTCAGCCCAATGGTAATAGTCAAAGAATTTTTCCATTTGACGCAACCAATTAGTGAAAACCCATGGGTCGAGGCAACCATCAAAGGTGGGTGCTTCTATCTTTTCTTTGGACATTCTATCATCATAATCCCTGAGGCCATTATGATTATAGTGATCATGTTCAAAGTTTGGAGCCCTATTAAGGTAACCTTGGTTATTCTGCCTAAGCATGTTATCTCCTTCATGGTTAATGGTCTCTCTTTGAGATGCTTCAATTCGCTCAACCCTATCCAATAAATTATGGACACTTTTTGCTAGGTCTTCTATGGTTTGCTCTAAGGAGGGCCTAGGCTCAGAAGTAGATTGATGTTCAGGGTTTGACATGATGCGACCACTACGTAGATGCATGCAACACTATATTTATGAATGCAATTGAGATTCACAAAAGTTCAAGTAACCAATTCTCAATGTAAAATTAAGGTCAAGCAAGAGTGCATGTAGAGATTAGATCAATGAATCAAAAGAATAAATTGTAGTCAAGTAGTGACAGTGTTCACAATATTGAGAGATAGTCCAAATAAAAGTTAAATTCCAATAAGTTCCACAATTACTAATGAGAATCAGATATTTCAAAGAAATTTTTTTTTTTTTTTTTTTTTGGAATTTTAGAATGGGTACTGAAAGAAAGCACAAATAATAAAATAGCTAACTTGAGCACAAAATGGGTAGGCCAGTGGGGTATGGTGGGATATGCACATAAAAAATATAAAGATAATATCTTTCAATGAGACAAAATTGAACTCACCAAAAAGAGAGTAAGAGTTGTACCCTGGTCAGTGGCCAACATATTGCACTAGATAGTCATGAGCTTGGCTCCTCAAGCGAATGGATCTTACTTGGACAAGTGTACCTGTGGATGAACAATTTAAAGGCCCAATACATGTAATGGGCTATCACATTAACAATACTTTCTTTCTTTTCTTTCCCTTTGATTTTTTTTTTTATTTTGATTTTTATTTTTTGCAAAAATAATAAAATATACTGCTACTTTAAGGAACTACAGACACGGACTTAAAAGAAATTCACATGAAGGACTTTAAAAGGAACTCACAGTACAGACTTAAAAATGAAAACCCAAAAACTAAAAGAGACAACATAATCGACTCAACGATGGAGAAGAAGAAGAAGGAAGAAAATCGGATCTTGCATGGAAGAAAAAGAAGAAGGTCGACTACTGTGGCGGCGCAAAGACAAGGAAGGCAACTATGGCACGGGACACGGCAGTGGTCGACGGTGATGATGGTGTCAGCGGCAAGTGGCTGATAGGTCGACGACAGCCAAGTGCTGATTTGTGAGTTTCAGTGGCTGATGGGTCAATCTCAGCGGTGGTGGATCAAGGTTGCCGATGGGTCTCAGCGTGGGTCTCTCTTTTTTCTTTTCTTTTTTCTTTTTTTTGCAGTTGTGGGTTGTGGGTTCTGTGATCAGAGATGAGCACAGATGGTGGTCACCGACTTGGGAGGCGTCACTGGCTTCTCTGTTGGCTTGGGGGTGAAAAAATCATGTAGGGCTTAGGGGAATATACTAATTGCAGGGACTGGTTTGGGCTTGTTTAAGATCTCATAGGGCAAAAACTTGAAAGGTACTGTCATATTGGCTGGCTTGCTCTTTTGATGTTTTTTTTTTTTTTTTTTTCTTTTTAGTGGTTGTCTACAGTTGTGTTGTATGGACCAGAAGTCTGCTCTAATACCAAAACTGACGTAGGACAACAACGCTATTTCAATGCAACAAGCAAACCACAAAATAAACCCTAGGAGTCAACACCTAAGGGTTGCTTGGAGTCAGCACCAAGCAAAAACTGAAACACACGTTTTTTTATAATTCTCAAAACTGTCTCACAGTAATCAAAAAGAGTGCTTAAATAGCTAACAATAAAAATGCATAAAGAAACCCTAATTATTAAATGCTCGGGCTTGCTTAATCTCAAACCTAATAACTAATAGACTCTATCCATAAGGCCACAAGTTGGGCCGTCTTCTTTTTGCTCTTCCTCCTATACGTGCGTGTAATTGGGGGCTTGTACCTCATGTCTACACCAGATGCCTTTAGTAGGTTTGTGGTTGCGTGGTTACATTTGATGCCCATGAGGCATTGTTTGGATGTAACCATTTGGGATGCATCGCCATGATGCCGGTTGCTTCATGCATACCTTTCCCTTTCTGCTCCGTGCAATGATATGCTTACCATGTTTGTTCACACCACTTATTGGCTTTCTTTGCATCTTTACACACTTGCTCACATGTCCATGCATAAGTCTTACTTGCTAATGTGTCGTCCATGCTTCAACACAATGAAGTTATGGACATTTGATCCAAACCTACATTTGTCCCTCGTGGACACCATCTTTTGTTTGCTTTTTGCTTTTTTTGTCTTCTTTCTTGTTTGCTTGTTTTCTTGTTTCTTTGCTTGCCATGTCCATCATGCTTATCTGTTTTATGTTAGGATTGGTGCCCTTAAATCCTATTGTAAAATGCTATGTATGATATTATGTATGACATTATGTATGACTTAATATTGTAATTAATAAAGTTATTTTATTATTATCTAAAATAATGGTAACATGAATATGGGACATTATCATTTAGTCCATGAGATGCATAGTATGTGATTTATGTGATTTAGTCACAGAAGATATAAATCACAAGTTCTTTATAAACTCAGAATTATAGTTCGTAGTTTGTGATAAAATTGAGCATTTCATCTGCGAAGATTATAACATATCAACTAAGATGATTTGTCTTGATCATGGAAATGGAGATTTCTAATTGGTATGTTAATATGTTAAGACATATTGAACTGGACCGCTGTGAGATTTATTATTCTCTTAAAGACTGTCAAATGAATAATAAATCTCACGACTTATATTTGCATGAACTCTTAATCCTGAGAGAATAATAGACCTAAACATAAGGTGTAGGTTGTTTTGATATATCAGGAGTGAGATCTAAAGTAACGGTCAAAATCTCAGTATGTTGGGCAGCCACATTTAGTGTTGATGGAACATATATTCTCAAGATGGAATTCATAGTCTCTTAATGGAGATATAAAATATTCTCTTGAGATAAGTTTAATGGGTTTGTTATTCAGAGAGTTAGGCCTAACCACTTTAGTAAGTAGTTACTAAAGTATATATTTATGAAATTAGATTTCATAAATATATGATGAATAACTTAAATGATTAAACCAGATACGCAAGGATTAAGATGTAGTAATTTACAAAGTGGCAGTCTACATTAATGACTTTGTATTACTACGAATATTTTATGAAGGGGTTGCATGTATAATAAAGTTTTGGAATATAATTTATAGATAAGGCCTAGAGTGCAACTATATTTATATAGTGGTATTAAATATAGTTAATGGTAACTTTGGACTTGTCAAAAGTTGACAGAAAAGCCCAAGGCCCATTGGAGCTAGTGTCTTATTGGTCCCTTTTGGTCCCACTCCAAACCACACACTTAAGCCCAATTAGAAAAACCCAAAAGGCCAGCCCAATTAGATAATTGGTTAGATACAAAAGGAAAAACATTCAGAATATTATTAGTATGAGTAACATCATTCTAAAGGTGTATGTGAGTGTTTGTCACTCTCTAAATATCCCTTTGTAACCGATTGAGAGTCCACACTTCTTGGGCGTTAGTGGAATTGGAATGAAGATTAAAAGTATTCCTAAGTGCTTCGATCTTTGTTTTAAAATTCACCGCTTCAAGGTACGCTCTCTTATACTTGAATTCTGAAATTTACATAGTGCATATTATAAATTATGATATGAAGTAGATCCGTTATAAACTTATTTTTCCGCTGCGTTCATCTTTAATTTCATCAAATGGTATCAAAGCAGTCTTCAAATTCCAATCTGGTTAACATGTCTTGTGAATTTTAGAATTAGAGATGATAGTTTCATATTGTTAGAAGATTATGTTTTAATTTTCTGCATGTTATTGAAACTATGATTTGATGAAAACTAAAATTGATGTTATGATGTTGTTTAATATTAAATTTAAGTATGTTAAATTGAATCTCAAGGCTATAGCATCAATAGAATTCAGTTTTGACATCCATCTCTGTCTGTAATGTTCATATGTTGAATGTTTATTCATGAAAAACGAAGAAAACTACCTTAGAAAAAATTCTGGAAATTCAAGTTTCGCGATTTTCGATCGATCGAAAATCACTTTCGATTGATCGAGTGAAACAGGGATCAGACTTTTTAGATCAATTGATTTTCGATTGCTAGTCGATTGATCGAATTTGTTTTTCGATCGATCGAGAGGTTATCGAGTATTAATCGAAGGAGTCAGATGATCAAGTTCGAATTTCTTATTTTTTTCGATCGATCGAGGGGCACATTCGATCAATCGAAAGAAAGAAAATCATAAATTTTTCTAAGTGTTTTCACATGTAAAAAGAGTAAGACTATGTGTAATTAGATTATGCATGTTTTAAAATTAAAAACCTTTATTTTAAAATATCTAGTGGGAGAGAGATACAAGGGTTGCATCTCACGGCCTTCATTATCGGTTCATAGTAGTGTGGGCATATACCTCACGATCCCAAAGGAGGGTGTTTACTTCATAATACTACAAGATTGAACTTACCCGTTTAAAGTAGTGTGGACAAGCACGTCTTGGCGTATATGCCTCTCGATCCCAAAGGAGGGTGTTTTGATCCATGGTGCTACAAGTTTAAACACTACAATGGGAGATGAAATGTGACTACACATGATTCTAGATAATGGTGTACACTAGACTAAGTGTAATTTTAACCTCCCAAATGAGCTATGTCATTATTACTTAAAGGCTAAAGTTGATACAGCATATTATTAGTGTTTGATAAGAGTTATCATGATAGCACTAATAATGAGAATAGTTCTCAACCAATTAATATATTTATAATATACTTGCTACCAAGGAATTATAGACATGGTTTGGGTTGTCGTTGCATATATTATATTATGGTTTTATTAAGGTTCCATACTATATGTTTGTATGCTAAATTGATAATGTCCAAGTTATTCATTATATTCATGTTTATTGTTTTTAGATTTGAACATGGCATCTTTTAGCCCACTTGTAACTATTCTTAATCAAAACAAACTGACTGGATCCAACTATGTTGACTGGAAAAGAAATTTGGACATTATTCTTACTGCTGAAGAGCACAAATATGTGCTTATTAAACCATGTCCTAGCTTTCCTTCATTAGATGCTCCTCCTAAGGAAAAACAATGATATGATCATTGGCAAAAATCTAATGAGATGGCCAAGTGCTACATCCTAGCATCTATTTCAAATGTTCTACAGCATCAAATGCAGGATGTAGAACTAGCTTCAGACATCATGTTAAGTCTGAAGGAGATGTTTGGTGAGCAAGGCCGTTCAGCCAGGCAAGAGACCATGAGCCAAATTTATAATACAAAAATGGCTGAAGGTAGTTCAGTGAGAGAGCATTGTCTTACAATGATCTTTAATCTGAATACATTGGAAGTTTTAGGTGCCGATATTGATGGAGAATCCCAAGTGGATAGGATACTCCAGTCGCTACCAGAATCATTCAAGGAATTCAAACTTAACTATAATATAAACAAAAAGATTTATACCTTATCTAAATTAATGAATGAATTGGTAGCGGTAGAAAGAATTCTTAGTACTTCCAATGTTGAAGCCAATATTGGTGAAGCTTCTACTTCTCAACCTAAGTCGAAAAGCAAGGGTAAGAAGAAGAAGAAGAAAAAGGACTTCACCAAACAAAAGGGTAAACAAATTGCCTTAGGGGTTGCTGACAAAGGAAAGAAGATCAAAGGAAAGTGTTTCCCTTGTAGTGAGAAAGGACATTGGAAGAGGAATTGTCCAATATTCAAGGTTGCCAAGAATAAAGGTATGAATAATACATTCCTTCTTGAAATATGTTTGGTACAGAATCCCACGGATTCCTGGTGTGTGGATTCAGGTTGTACTAATCATATCTGCAATTCCTTGCAGAAGTTCCAAGAGACCAGAAAGCTTAAAGAAGGGGAGTTGTTTCTTACTTTGGCTGATGGGAGTAGGATTCCGGTTGTAGCTGTTAGAGTGTTTAATTTATGCTTTGAGTCTAGAGTTTTAATATTGAAAGATTATTTGTATGTACCTAATGTTCATTGAATTTTAATTTCTGCAACTTATTTAGGTAAACAAGGATATTGTGTTATCTTAAAAGACAATGTTATAATAAAGAAGGATAAAGTGTTTATCTGTTCTGGCAATATTGTGGATGATCTTTATATTTTAACTCTTGATAAGCATGAATTATATAATTCTGAATTAAATGCTAACTCTCATGTAAAATCATTAAAGAGAAAGTTTCCTTCTACTAATGATGCATATCTTTGGCACTTGTGTTTGGGTCATATTAATTCAAACAGAATTCAAAAAATGATCAAAGATGGACTCTTAGAGCCCATGGACTTTGATGGATTTCCAGTTTGTGAATCTTGTTTAGAAAGTAAAATGACCAAACGACCTTTTAATGCAAAAGGTAGAAGAGCCCAAGAGTTGCTAGAATTAGTTCATATAGATGTATGTGGTCCTATGTCAACCCAAACAAAAGGAGGTTATAAGTACTTCATCACTTTTACCGATAATTACTCAAGATATGGTTATATGTACCTAATGAGATGGAAGTCAGAAGCCTTTGAAAAGTTCAAAGAGTTTAGGGCTGAAGTTGAGAATCAATTGGGTAAACACATAAAGGCCATTCGATCTAATCGAGGTGGCGAATACTTTCTTGGGGATTTCAAGGACTACTTATTTTGAAATGGGATTGTATCCCAATTGACTGCACCTGAAACTCCCCAACAAAATGGTGTAGCAGAAAGAAGGAATAGGACTCTTTTGGAAATGGTTAGGTCCATGATGAGTTATTCAACTTTACTAGTTTCTTTTTGGGGATATGCATTAAAAACAGCTATGCATATTTTAAATTTAGTTCCTTCAAAATCTGTTCCCAACACACCTAAGGAATTGTGGAGTGGGCGCAAGCCTAGTATGAAATATCTCCACATTTGGGGATGTCCAGCATATGTGTTGAAAGGGAAGTCTGATAAGTTGGAAGCTAAAACAGAAGTATGCATGTTTTTAGGGTATTCAAAAGAAACAAAGGGTTATTTATTCTATAATCATAAGGATAACAAAGTGTTTGTTAGTACCCACGCCAAATTTTTGAAAGATGATTATGTGAATAATTTAATCCTAGAAGTAAAGTTGTTTTGACTGAAATAGATGAACCTGTAGTTGAACAACCAATGGATGAATCTAGGGATGATGTGGTTGTATTAGATACACCGCAAAATACTACTCATGAGATGTCTAGTACACAGGTGCCTCGTCGTAGTGGGAGAATTGTTCGGCCTCCTATAAGATTCATAGGTTTGGGAGAAACTTATGAAGTTATCTCAGAAGAGGTTGAATCGGATCTCTACACATATGATGAAGCAATGAATGATATAGATGCACATCATTGGGTCCAAGCTATGAAATCTGAATTAGATTCCATGTATTCCAATCAAGTTTGGGATCTTGTAAAGGCGTCTAACGGCATTAAACCTGTTGGTTGCAAATGGGTTTACAAGAGAAAGAGAGGGATAGATGGAAAGGTTGAAACCTTTAAAGCAAGGCTAGTGGCGAAAGGGTATACACAAAAAAAATGTGTTGATTATGATGAAACATTTTCTCCAGTAGCAATGCTTAAATCTATCACGATTCTCTTATCCATTGCTACTCATTTTGATTATGAGATTTGGCAAATGGATGTCAAGACTGCATTTCTTAATGGCAATCTTAAAGATGAAATCTATATGATGCAACCGGAAGGTTTCATAGTAAAGAACCAAGAGCATATGGTATGCAAGTTGCAAAGGTCCATTTATGGACTTAAGCAAGCATCTAGGTTATGGAACATCAGATTTGATCAAGCAATCAACTCATTTAGTTTTAAACAAAATCTTGATGAATCATGTGTATACAAAAGATATCAAGATAAAGTAGTAATGTTCCTAGTGTTTTATGTTGATGATATTCTACTCATTGGAAATGATGTAAGGGTAATGTCATCGGTAAAAATTTGGTTGTCAAGCCAATTTGATATGAAGGACTTGGGTGAGGCTAACTTTATTCTAGGGATTAAGCTTTGGTGAGATTGCAAGAATAAGATGTTAGGCTTATCACAAGCTAGATATATAGATAAGGTTCTAGAACGGTTTAGCATGCAAAACTCCAAAAAAGGATTGCTTCCTTTCAGACATGGAGTTCCTCTGTCTGATGACCAAAGGCCTAAGACTCAAGAGGAAGAAGATATGATGAGAAAAGTTCCTTATGCTTCAGCAGTAGGAAGTCTCATGTATGCCATGCTTTGTGCTAGACCAGATATCTGCTATTCAGTTGGCATGGTCAGCCGATATCAATCAAATCTAGGACCAAAACATTGACAAGCTGTAAAGCATATTCTCAAGTATCTACGGAGAACAAGAGATTATATGCTTATTTACCGTTGTGACAATTTGATTCCCATTGGTTATACAGATTCAGACTTTCAATCGGATCTAGATTTCAGAAAATCCACTTCATGATGTGTTTTCACCTTGGGAGGTGGAGCCATTAGTTGGCGGAGTATTAAGCAATCTAATATTACAGACTCCACCATGGAAGCTGAGTACGTTGCTACTTGTGAGGCAGCAAAGGAAGCTGTATGGCTCAAGAAATTCCTTTCTAACCTTGGTGTATTGAGAATGGAGCAAGTTCCAATCACATTATTTTGTGACAATAGTAGAGCAGTTACACAATCTAAAGATCCAAGGAATCACAAGAAAGGAAAGCACATTGAGAGAAAGTACCATATCATTCAAGATATTGTTACTCGTGGAGATGTGGTGGTAGTAAAGATTGAAAGTGCAAACAATCTAGCAGATCCATTTACTAAATCCTTGCCTCAAAGGACTTTCGAGTCACATTTGGAGGGAATGGGAGTTAGATTAGTGCACAATGGTCTTTAGGGCAAGTGGGAGATTGTTAGGATTGGTGCCCTTAAATCCTATTGTAAGATGCTATATATAATATTATGTATGACATTATGTATGACATGATGTATGACTTAATATTGTGATTAATAAAGTTGTTTTATTATTATCTAAAATAATGGTAACATGAATATGGAACATTATCATTTAGTCCATGAGATGCATAGTATGTAATTTATGTGATTTAGTCACAGAAGATATAAATCACAGGTTCTTTGTAAACTCAGAATTATAGTTCGTAGTCGGTGATAAAATTGGGCATTTCATCTATGAAGACTATAACATATCAACTAAGATGATTTGTCTTGATCATGAAAATGGAGATTTCTAATTGGTATTTTAATATGTTTTAATAGTTAAGACATATTGAACTAGACCGCTGTGAGATTTATTATTCTCCTAAAGACTGTCAAATGAATAATAAATCTCACGACTTATATTTGCATGAACTCTTAATCCTGAGAGAATAATGGACCTGAACATAAGGTGTAGGTTGCTTTGATATATCAGGAGTGAGATCTAAAGTAACGGTCAAAATCTCAGTATGTTGGGTAGCCACATTTAGTGTTGATGAAACACATATTCTCAAGATAGAATTCATAATCTCTTAACGGAGATATAAAATATTCTCTTGAGATAAGTTTAATGGGTTTGTTATTCAGAGAGTTAGACCTAACCACTTTAGTAGGTAGTTATTAAAGTATATATTTATGAAATTAGATTTCATAAATATATAATGAATAACTTAAAGGATTAAACCGGATACTCAAGGATTAAGATGTAGTAATTTACAAAGTGGTAGTCTACATTAATGACTTTGTATTACTACAAATATTTTATGAAGGGGTTGCATGTGCAATAAAGTCTTGGAATATAATTTATAGATAAGGCCTAGAGTGCAACTATATTTATATGGTAGTATTAAATATAGTTAATGGTAACTTTGGACTTGTCAAGAGTTGACAGACAAGCCCAAAGCCCATTGGAGCTAGTGTCTTATTGGTCCCTTTTGGTCCCACTCCAAGCCACACACTTAAGCCCAATTGGAAAGGCCCAAAAGGCCAGCCCAATTAGATAATTGGCTAGATACAAAGGGAAAAATGTTCAAAATATTATTAGTGTGAGTAACATCATTCTAAAGGTGTATGTGAATGTTTGTCACTCTCTAATTATCCCTTTGTAACCGATTGACAGTCCACACTTCTTGGACGTTAGTGGAATTGGAGTGAAGATTAAAAGTATTCCCAAGTACTTTGATCTTTGTTTTGAAATTCACCGCTTCAAGGTACGCTCTCTTATACTTGAATTCTGAAATTTATATAATGCATGTTATAAATTGTGATATGAAGTAGATCCGTTATAAACTTATTTTTCCACTGTGTTCATCTTTAATTCCATCATTTTACGCCTTTTTCGTATGCTCTTCACATATTTTCCTTCCATTGCTTGTCTGCTGGTTTATTGTCTTTGCCTTTGCATGTACACACATGGAGCGAAGACGCATGGAGTTAGGGCATGGTCTCCCAAGCGCAAGCAAAAAGGGCGAGGATGTGAGCATGTGAATATAAGCCAAGCAGTTATGTTCAATAGATTTAGGGGTCTAGCTTCTCCCATTTGGTTATGTACTCTTTTAAATCCCTTTCCTTCCTCCCTCATTTCTCTCTTAAATAGGTTGTATTGGGTATATCATGTTGTGTACCATTCATCCTCATCTCTAGAGTATGGCGATCCCTGTTTACTTTCCTGCACCTATATTTTTGGCCACACTCTAGGGATTTAGGCATTTACTTTCCTGCTTTCAGTGCTAGCATTGTGCATGATGTATATATATATATATACTTGCTCGCCCTTTCATGTGTGATTGTCACAGTCCATGTCATCTACGGCGAAGCAATGCCTAATTTCCGCCGCGAAAGTAGGGTGACATGTTATCAGATTTTCGCCATGGAAATCTGGTACTTTACCCAAATGCCTTAGGAAAGTATAGATTGGGACCACACCCATTCAAAAGCCAAACCTCAAAGCCCCCATGCATGCAAAGCCCCAAAACCCAATGCCAAAATCATGTTTTTTTACTGCCAATCTCCAAAAATTAAGGTTTTATCAAAACAAAGGACTGCCCTTGGACAGGCGTTGTGAGATGCCTAACACCTTCCCCACACGTAACCAAACTTTCGAACTCAAGAATTAAGATTTTTTTTCCATCCACATTAGATTAGGAAAAATGTCTTTTTTCTTAGCCTAGGATTGGTATAAAATCAACTAGAAACAAGTGACCAATCACACTTAGAAAAACCCAATAATTGGTGGCGACTTCACTTACCTTTGGTAATTCCCTTAAAATTTGGCCAAGATTCCTGCCACACCTCCAAAGGTAGATCTACCTTCCTTCACCAAGAGAGAGAGAGAGAGAGAGAGCACTCGAAGCTCTGCGCGAACCACGCAAAATCATCGAAAGGGGCCTCTAACAGGCCCCTCGCGCGCAGGAGCGTCGCCACAACGGGTGGTCGAACGAAGGCCCAAAGGTTCTCCGTTCTGGGCCGGGCGTCGACAGTTGGAGGGATTGAAAACTCTTTTATTTGGTTGAGGAGAAAAGTGAGAAGATAAAAAATAGAATTTGTATAAATTTATTCTCATGTCCCTAATAAATAAATAAATAAATTGCACATTATATTTTTATTAAAAATTTGTATATAAATGGACACTTCATTAAAAAAAAAAAGAAAATAGAATAGCACAAAAACCAAAAACAAATGAGAAAAAAAAAGGATGACACAAAAAAAAAAAAAAAAAAAAGAACACAAAATACAAGGATTTACGACTAAGTAGCCAAAAAAGCAAAAAAGAAACAGCTCGCCAACCACCAAAACAACAAAAGACAAATGTTCTAAAAAAAAAGACACACGAAATGTGTACACAGTAAACAGTTCTATCTTATCATAAAAATAATAAAAAATAAACAATTCTATTAAAAAACCTAAGACAAAGACCAACGTGTACACACTATATAGTGGACTAAGAAGCTTATGATGTGGGCATTTTTGTCCAAACTTTTTTGCCTCCCTTTTCTCTCCCATTTTCACCCCAATTTGGGAGAAGTAGATGTGATAGCAGCTATGATTTTCCATCCCTCAACGGTTCTCCCTTTTTTCTCCCATTTTCACCCCAATTTGGGAGAAGTAGATGTGTTATCATACCATTTTCACCCCATTTTCATCCCAAAATTGGATAATCATATCAAGTATATAGCAGCAAAAATATAAATAACACAATAATATGATAACCTAGTAAAACCAAACTAGTAAAAAACTTGAGGAGGATTTAACCTAGCTATTCTCAAGGTAAACTTGAATCCACTATATGAAAGAATCAAAGTTCATACAATAAGACTTACAAGTCCCCATGCTCGACTTCCTATTGCTACCCACCAATAGAACTTACTGACACAACTACGTGCAAGCTCTGAATCCACGGACTCCTTCTTTCTTGGATTCTCCACAAGTACAAACACTCCCGCTTGTGTTTCTTTAAGCTCCTATATCAGCAACTGAATGATCATCAAGATGTTGAAGTAATCTCCTTCTTGATAACCCTAAGTTTATGTGAAGGAAAGCTCTTCAAGGATCTCACAAGAGATTGATACAAACAGCAATATGAGCAACAAATACCTTAGAGAGGTTTGGGTACAAAACCCTAGATACAAAAAAGGCACTCTGTTCTCTCTCTTTTCAGTCTCAAAAACGTGGCTTAGGGTTTCCTTTATATAGTGAGAGAAGTAGATTTGAAACCCTAATCCTTAATGGGCTTGGGCTGAGTTGGAAAATTCTGCAGAAAATACGTTCTGCCCGAGATTCGATCGATCGAATCTAAGCTTCGATCAATCGAGACAGATAGAAAGTCACTAATACTTCTGCAACCACTCGATTCCAACTTTACATAAACAACATATCTTGAGCAAGTCTAAAACAAGACTAAACACCTGTTTTGATCATGGTTTGCCAACATTACACATTAGAGTTCTAAATACATTAGTTCCTAAGTCTTTAGAAACTAAGAGATGACAAAAAAAAAAAAAAAACACAAAATACAAGGATTTACGCCTAAGTAGCCAAAAAAGCAAAAAAGAAACAGCCCGCCAACCACCAAAACAACAAAAGACAAATGTTCTAAAAAAAAAAAGACACACGAAATGTGTACATAGTAAACAGTTCCATCTTATCATAAAAATAATAAAAAATAAACAATTCTATTAAAAAAACTAAGACAAAGACCAATGTGTACACACTACATAGTGGACTAAGAAGCTTATGATGTGGGCATTTTTGTCCAAACATTTTTGCCTCCCTTTTCTCTCCCATTTTCACTCCAATTTGGGGAGATTGTGTTTTGGTAGGCCAAGAGAGAAAACTCCTAGGCACCACTAAAATCTCTCCCCTTTTCCACCCTCAACCAAACAACTACAAACATCACTTTCTTCTTATTTTTCTTTCTTCCATTTTCCATTCTTCCTATAATCACTCCTACCAAACGAGGCCTTAAAGTAGGATCAACTCACATATTACAACACACTTATATGTAATATATCATGTTATATTGATCTAGTAATTAAAAAGGCTTAGAAATTTGAGTTTCTATTTATAGCCAACCTTAAAATATACTAAGTTTGACTCCTCATTAAATCATATAAAAAAATGGGCCCTATATCACACAAAATGTTCCGTCATCCTTACAACAACAAAAAAAAAAAAGTTTCTTTGTTGCTCCATTGGGTTCGTTGTAAAATATTTTCCAAAAAACATTTTTAGTATTTTCAAGTGTTTGCTATATTATAAAATTTAGTTAACTCTAAAAATGATTTCTGTTGACTGAAAAACTCTTTGTAAAATGTTTGTTGAGGGAGAAGTTTATCCACATGCCACATCCCAACCTCATTGGATTTCACTTACCTAATCACCAAAAAAATACAAAAATACACTCTACAAATCATTTTGGTCCTCTACAAGTATCTTTTGACTTCACTACAAAATTGGGACAAAAATCCACAACCACATCATTTAGCCAAAAGCCAAAATGTCATCTTCCACCTCATTTTATCTCACCATTTGGCCAAGCCCAAAATTGGATCCATAAGCCCAATTTATTTAAAAGCCAATGGAAAATAACTATAAAGCCTATGGTTAAAGCCTATGACAAATTACTTTCACTTCATTTCATTCAAAAGCCTATGACAAATTATTACAAAGCCCATGGAAAATCATCTTATCAAAGCTAGTAAAGCCCATGATAGTTATACTTATTTCATTATATATTCAAGACCCATGACAAGTATTCAAGTCTTGCAAAGGCCCAGTAAGCTAAATCAACATGTGTAACAAGGCCACTAACAGTTGGGTAAGAACTTTAGCCAATGTGCCAAGGCTAATACAAATAGCTCATAATTGAAGCCCACGTATGTAACTAACTATAGCCAAGCAAATTCTCTTTTAGTCCAAACTTAACCAAATGATAATTGGACCAATCAGCAAGTGTGACTAGGTTTTCAAATCAAGATTTGAGCTTGATGCATGGCACACTAAAGTTAAATCTCTCTCCCACCATTTGATACTACTAACTCGGACAAGACCTATGAGCTATGTTGGCTTCTCAACCATGAAAAAAAAAAATCTCTCTCATTCAATTTTTTGGTCCAAGAGCAGGGAAGCCATGGCCAGAGCTTCAAGCTTATGCATTTCTTCAATACTAGCTCAAATCTTTCACTAAAACAACATGGTAGATTAGCCCAAGTCCTTTCCTGTATTTTTCTACTTACCCACTAAACACCCCACTATAAAAGGGTAGCACTAAAACGCCAATAATTACTCATATTGTCACCAACTCAAAAAATCCTAATATCTTAGCAACACACATCTTCCTAAAAACTAGGAATAGAGCAAAGAAACCTCATCCACTTACTACAATTAAAACTAGCTCTAAACACATCACCCTTCTCATACATTCTCTCATATATTCATTCATACATTCACCCATCCTCGTAAAAAAATCTTCAAAAATGCCCTCGCTTATTCATCTTTTATTACCATGTCATAAGGAGGGATCTTTCTTAAGTCATTGTTGCACATGGCTGTATACTACTCTCTCTCTTTCTCTCTCTCTTCCCCCCCCCCCCCCCCCCCCCCTCTTCAACTACACTAAGTTTTCCTCTTTTACTTGTGATTATTATTATGAGACTATTATACAAGTTTTATTATTTTACGATTGAAGGCTATGATGTCTTTATCATTATTGAGTTTATCTCTCGAATAGATTTATTAATAGAAGAAGAAATACACTAGTTGTCAAAATATGTTGTGATTTGTTGTCAAAATATGTTGTGATTTATTTATTACTAGCTCTTTTTTCTATAACTACTGTTGAAGTACAAATTTTTCACTCATGCCACGTGCCCCAATCCTATTTAATCACATTTATTTATTTACCAAAAAATACCAAAATATCACCCATAAATTATTTTGAGCCTCCATGGATATTTCACATCCTATTGGCCAACAAATATTTCATATCTCATTATCTAAATTGGGCCACGCTATAAACCATCACAAAAGCCCAAAAAACTCATATCTTATCCAATTTCATTATCATTATTTAGCTAAGCCCAAAACCAACCCTACAACCCAATGCACACATCCCATTCTTTTTAAAGTCCAAGACTACTTATGCTTGGCAATATTTCAAAAGCTCATGATTCAAGTCCATGACAAAGCATTTTATCAATGGAATTCAAATCCATAATCAAAACCCATGGTTTAAACCCATGGCAATTTTATCAATGGAATTCAAATCTATAATCAAAGTCCATGGTTTAAACCCATGGCAATTTATTTATCAAAAACCCAATTCACATTGGCAATATCGAAAGCCCAATTCTCATTGGCAATATTAAAAGCCCAATTTACATTGGCAATATCAAAAACTCAATTCTCATTGGCAATATCAAAAACCTAATTTACGTTGGCACTATTAAAAACCCAAGCTAACTACTTGACACTATTTTATCGAAAGGCCAAGGTTATTAATACTTAGCAAAATACTATATCATAAGTATTTCACTTAAAAGTCTAATGATGAACAATGCTTTAAGTTCTTACATCTATTACTGTAATATTACAAGTCCATGGAATCTATCTATTCTCAAAACCCATAGCAATAATCTTATAAAAACTCATGAAAAGTTATGATTATTTATCTTAAAACCATGACATTTATTTATTTCATATCATATTATAAACCCATGGAATTTATATAATAAGAACCCATGGTCACTATTTATTTTATATCACAACATTCATAATATTTATTTCCAAAACTCATGAATACATTTCATTTTTACTAACAACTAAAGCCCATATGGAATAAAAATTCATGGCAATATATGGTAGCTTTGTCCATTTTGTGGGGCTCACAATGAGAAAGCAAAAGGATAGGCCCAAGTAGAGAGAACCACCAAGTCAGAGGCCCACCAAACTACTCAGCCCTCACGGCCAAGCCTAACATGAAGTCTCATCCAAAACAGCTCATATGTACAAATTGACCCAGTTGGAGAACTTCATTCAATTCTGTCTTTCGCTAGAGACTACTTCAAGAAGCAACTAAGCTCTCGAACCAAACTAGGAGCTGTCCACCTGTTCCATCAGCCTCTCTGCCACTACCATTTCCGATGTGAACAGTACTCAGGGGCAAGGCTGAAACCAAAAAGCTAAAATGCAATAAATGCCATTCTTCCTCCCTAAGTTTCGGTTATCACTGGAGGAAGCCATGACCAAATCATCCAAACTTTAGCAAACTAGCTTCTGAAGTACTAAAAATGTCTAAAAACTAATTCATGAACCAAGCCTATGAATTCCTAAAGGGGAAATATAGGGAAATGTGGTTTGGAGGGCATAAAAAGATCTCTAGCGGAGCTCCCTGAAGTAGGCTAAAAGCTTGACACCTGGCTTGGGGTGATAGGTCCTACTTTTTGAAGCTCAAATCTTAGTTGTAGCAACCAAGTTCTAGCCCCATGTATGTCATGATCTTATTGGCCGAGATCAATCTCCAAATATCAGCACTTAATGACATTGCCCAAAAAAGATAAAATACTCAAAAGCAAATCACACTATTTTTGGCCAAATCCTAGGTTAGATATTCTGAATTTCAGCTCCATCTAATATTACCCAAAGGAGACAAGAACTCAAAAAGGAGTTCATACCACTTTTGGCCAAATCTCATGATGGATATTCTAAAAATTCTCTTGCTAATTAGGCCCAATGTTTTTGGCCTTTGCTAATTACTCCCTAAGCTTTACTATCAAATGAAAGCACCATCTACTCATCAAGGGGGACGAAATCCTCTCAAAGACTCCATCTATCTTGTTATTTTCAATACTCAAAAGCAAATCACACTATTTTTGGCCAAATCCTAGGTTAGATATTCTGAATTTCAGCTCCGTCTAATATTACCCAAAGGAGACAAGAACTCAGTTCATACCACTTTTGGCCAAATCTCATGATGGATATTCTAAAAATTCTCTTGCTAATTAGGCCCAACGTTTTTGGCCTTTGCTAATTGCTCCCTAAGCTTTACTATCAAATGAAAGCACCATCTACTCATCAAGGGGGAGGAAATCCTCTCAAAGACTCCATCTATCTTGTTATTTTCAGCCCTTGATTCAGAAATAAGTTCTTTTTTTAGTTCATAAAGGCTCATACCCATCAACTCACAAACATTCCTTCTATTTTTTAACAAAACCCACCACCATAAAGGTCTCGTGATTAGTTACAATTAGTCTCTCACCACCATGACCAAAAATAGCCAAGCTCCTTTACCATTTTATTCCTACATCACCATATATCTACTCACCCATTCATATAAGAATAGTTTCCATTATTTACCATACATCCTTCCACATATTCCATCATGGGCATAAGAACCTTAGTTAAATATTTGCTGCACTAAGCTGGGGGTCTTTCTCTTCCATCATTCCATCCTAATTTTCCTCTTTTACTTGTAATTATGAAGTCTTTAATCCTTGTTTATTGATATTATAATGAAGGCCATAATGTTTTGGATACTATGGAAGTTTTCTCTCATGTTGACTTAATAATAATGAGAAAAATATATAATTTTTATCATGTAAACACCTTTATTAACTAATCAAACATTACCGCTGGAGGTCTGTCATATTCACTGTTGGACCATTTTCCTTTTGTGTACTTGTTACAATGAGCCCATTTTATATTAATCGACTATGGAGGAAATGCATAATTTTTACTATGCAAATATATTTATTAATTTTCCAAAAATCTATCACTAGATGTTTCTCTTATTTACCATTGGACTATTATTTAAGCACTTATTGTGGTGGGTCATTATTTGTGCTAGCTTATTTTTGGATGAGGTATTTTTGGGGTCTTATTATAATCTTTATTGGATGCAACCCTGACATTAAGCAAAAATGGGCCTTCCTCACTTCACTAATAGCCTTTGGGCCATATTCCAAGCCCAAAGTCAAGTCTCGGTCTTGGCTTTCCAAATATCATATTGGCAACAAAAAAAACTGCCCCCTAACAACTACTCGTTGGATATTTATCATATTGTATAGCTAGATTATTATTAAACATCTATTTGTAGTGGAACCTCTCTAGGGCAGAATTGGATCTATTAGATTACATCGATAGTCGTTGGGTTTCCTCTTTGGCCCAACATTGAGTTTCGGGCTACCTCCTTAAAATCATCCTTGCAACAAAAACCCCCCAACAAAGTTTTGCCAACAAAATTTTGGTAAAACATATTACAATTTGGGGAGCTCGCACAACCCTTTTTCCTAATATATGAGAAACTCATTGTACACCCCCACTTGTCTGAAACTCACAGAGATGGTTGTTAGCGGTGGTTGGCAATGAATCGCAACTAGGAGACTCGAAATCAAGGTGATGATTCGGGATTGAGAGGCACGATTTGGTGGTTGAAGGTGGCAATTAAGTGATTGGGGGTGTTGATCTAGTGTCTAAGGCGCTAATTTGGTGGTTTAGGGCTTGGATCAAGTGATTAAGGGCATTGATCCATCAAGATTGTGCCGATCTGGTGCTTAAGGGTGTGAATTCGGTCAAGTTTAGTGTTGATCCATCAGTTTGAGCTTGGAAAATTTGATGGTTTAAGTTAGATATTTTAGATCACACCAAACATTTGAAAATATCTTAACAATGAAACAAACATAGTATAAAGCTCTTTAAGTTTTACGAAATAAATTAAGAGACTCTTTATTGAGTTAGGCATTGGAAATTCCCTTGTTGGTTAGCCTTCAACAATTTCTTAAGTTTTCTTTCTCCTCGGGAAGAAAAAAAAAAGAGAGAGAGAGAAAAAGTTCAGTGCATACCATATTATTAATTTATAATAGAAAAATTTAAGAAATAACCAAAAAGGAAAAACAACTTACACTTGACTTTTCAAATGAGACCAATATTGGATTTGGAGTCACAAATGTGGGAAGAGAGAATAATATGTAATTTAAATACAACAAAACTAGCTAGGTAAGAACAAGCATTTTTTTTGGTAAAGGAATAACAAATTAAATGGTCATGAGGACACACGCGCTAGGAATGCGCTTAAAAATTAAAATAAGTATTTTTTTTAATACTATTTAATTAAAAAATAATAATACTATGTATACAAACTATTTTATAATATTTTTACAAATTTCTAATGTGATAGATTCTTATTAGTTCTAATATGGGTCCATTACTAACATCACATTTTTATTTGCTATAACTATTGAGAAATGATAAGTCCACAATATTTTTACAACAAATCCTAAATGGCAGATTGTTATTGGTGGTTATTGTTGAGGCAAAAAAATAATCTTAGTATTATGTTCAAATTTAAACCTATAACAACTAACGACATATGATTTGTTGTGAAAATATTGTAGATATAAGCATCTCTCTTAACTATTTGAAAAATATTAAAGTCGGATTAGCAATTTGTAAAAATATTATAAAATAGTTTGTGTTTGTAGCATTACGGCTGAAATGGCTTATTTTGTTTGGAGGAGCGCAGCCAAAAAAAAAAAAAAAAAAAAAGAGATTAATAACAACAAAGACTTCTTCTCCGACTATTCTTTCTTTCTCTCTCTAAAAGTCAGGTCAGAGAATTTGTTTTTGTTTTTGTTTTTTTTTTAGAGAGAGAAAAAAGAAAAATCCACTACAGACGCAGAAACGAATCGTCTAAGGAATCAAATCATAATCAAACAACTATACATAAACACATAAATATAAAAAACCTCTCTCTCTCTCTCTCTCTCTCTCTCCCCCTCTGACTCTTTGAGTTTGGTTCTGTCTCTCTGATTTTTTTTTTTTTTTGTTTTGTTTTGTTTTGTTAATATTTTCTGACCTAGATCTTGAATACCCATTTGGTCAAAAGCTTCAGCTTCCAGATCCCTCACAGATTTGCGTCAATTAGGTATCTCTCTCGGTTCATTTCAATTCATCATTTCTGACAATTTTTCTCTGTTATGTTATTGTTTGTAAGTGTGTTTCTTAATATATATATATATATATATATATATATATATATTTTTACGTGTTTTCTCAGCAACCAAACAGGGAATAATGGGAAATTCTTGTTGAGGGGGTTGACTAATGTTTTCGATAGAGTGTGCATTTGGGACATGGAGTTTTCATTTTTTGGGGCTTTGAGCAAGTCTTAGTTTTTTTTTTTTTTTTTTTTTTTTTTGTTGGGGGAGGTGGGTAGGTTGAAAGTTGAAACTGTGGTGGGCGCTGGATTTTGGGTTTGACTTTTTAAACGCTTTCGTTGGAATTTTATGGTTTATATATACTTGAAGAAATGGGAATTTTCTGTATTGGTTGGTTTAATTAGTTATTGAATTCATAGGGTTTGCTTATCAAACTCGTTGAATTCAATGGGATTGATAATTATTGATGTTTAATTGTATGTTGCTCTGTTTGATTAGTGAGAAAGATAATACTTTAGGTATTGTCCAGCTGAGTCTTTATTCAGAAAGTTAAATCTTTAACTGGTATATGTATAAACTGGATGTTTATGATCTTTGACCGTTTGATTTTTTTGTTGTTTTTCTTTCAAAATTTCAGGGTTGGGGCCTTGATCAAACTACTCTCTCTCTCTCTCTCTCTCTCTCTCTCTCTCTTTGTTTCTGTTTCTATCTCCTTATTATTTGGGGTTAATTAGGTGAGAGGAAAGGGTGTTTTGGTGGATGGGGAGGACAAAGGACGAGGGAGAGATCATTTGGAGATGAAGATTTGATTGATGAGTTTATTGTAAATGAAGACCGGTCAGGCGTGGCGTGTTGGCATGGCTGATATGCAGATATTTCCGGGGCCTCGCCACCGCCCTCCTTTAAGGCGGCCCATGTGGATCATAATCTTGGTTTTGTTGGTCACATTGTTTCTGATTTGTGCATATATGTATCCACCCCAAAGCAGTGCAGCATGTTATGTATTTTCTTCTCGGGGATGCATGTCAATTACTGATTGGCTTCCGCCTGCACCTGCACGGGAATTTACGGATGAAGAACTTGCATCTCATGTTGTGATTAAAGATATCCTGAATTCACCTCCTATTCTGTCTCACAAGTCTAAAATTGCCTTCATGTTCCTGACTCCTGGTTCTTTACCATTTGAGAAACTGTGGGAGAAGTTTTTCCATGTAAGTATGGCACAAGGACAAATTTTTCCTACATCTGGGTTTTGCAAGAATTTCCACCAACCCATTTTGTGGCATTTCAAATGACCATTGGCATGTATTTTATTTAGATGAACAAGGCTCATTACATTCAAATAGGTCTTGTGACTTAAAACTACACGTGGATTGTCATTTAAATCACTATGTAGCGGGTAGGAAGAACTTTCCAGGAAAATTCTGTCAATGAAATAGATTCTAAGACTAGTAATAAATGTGCAAGCTGTTATTGTTTGATCCTGTTTCTCTCGGACCATCATTTTTATTGATAAAGCCTGTTTTATCATTGGTAAATTCATATATTTAGCTGAAGCTTTTCCATCATTTTTGGCAGGGTCATGAAGGAAAATTCTCTGTTTATGTGCATGCATCTAAGGAAAAACCAGTACATGTGAGCCGTTATTTTGTAAATCGGGACATACGCAGTGATCAGGTTCACAAATTTAATTTCAAAGTGTACTCTTAGTTTATGTTTCTTCATGGTTAGATTATACATTGAAATGGGTATTTTTCAGAAAAAAAAAACTATGATCAAACTGTTTGCTGCACTCATTATACAGTTTATTTTATTTTATTTTTAAAATCAGCATTTCTGTTTTTGGTAGATATTAACTCCCAGTGTGAAAAATAGAAATTATTGCTCCATCAGGAAAAGATAACTTCATTTGCTTAAAAAGTGGGCATAATCTCAGATCTCTCCTTTGTTTTTTTTGTTTTTTTGATAAGTAATAAAAGTTTTGTTGAAGATGAAAAATACTTTATGTTCATGGTGATGAATACAAATTTAACTTAAAAAATTACAAGAAGATCAAATAGAAGATGTAAAAGAGTTTTGGAACTCAAACATGGTAAAACCCCATGCCCAAGACCAATCAAACAAAGTACGAATCAACAAAGATTTCAATTGCTCAAGAGGTCTCTCAACATCCCCAAGCATACTACTCTCCCATGCCTTCCACATAGCCACATCACGCATGCTGGCACCAGATTCCATTCAGCTGAGGAGTGTTTTACAAACCAATTCTCCATACAAATAGAAGAGTTTCTACAGTCAATCTCTCACTAAATCCCAAACATCCTAAACACTTCACTCCACAAAGCATAAGCAACCTCGGAATGGAGTAAAAGATGGTGCAACATGCACCTTTTTCCCACTACACTGACACATACCAACTTACTAATTATAAACACCTTTTGATAAGGTTATCAATAGGCATGAATTATATTTATACAGGTGTTCGATGAAGATGTGCCACTGCTCGAATGAATTGATTAATAGTATTTTGGTTTAGTTCTCTAATTATTAATTTTAGCTGGGCTGGGCATGGTTCCTTTATCCCTTCATTGGAAACTTATCTATTGGAGGTAATATGATTAATTAAATTTGATATACTAACTACTAAGACTGTTATGAGCTATGATTCACAAATATAGATACAGGAAATGAGTAAGATAATCTATATAGATTGATAAGAAAAATCCTAAGTATGACAAAGAAGAAGATATGACCAAGAAATTACTTACATGTCAAGGACTAGCCAAAAAGTTACATATGAATCCATAGGGCTTTGAACCCGTCTTCAGCATCTATTCCATTATAATGGGAGGAGGAAAGTGCTTATTGTCTTCTATTGTCTTGGCATAACTAATCTGAAAATTTACTTTTCAAAATTGATAACAATGATGCCATTTAAGAACAATATTTACATCTATTGGCCAGTTTTTTAACCAGATGGAATCTCGTCTGATGTAAACAAGGGCTGGAGGATTAACCAATTAAGTCTTGGGTTTAATCCTGTATTATGTAATGTGTTTGCCTACCTTATTCAGTCCTTAACCCAATGGAAAATGTTTCAAACACTTCACTCTTTGTGGTGGAAAATGTTTGTTGCTTTCTGTTTTTGACCACTTGGGTAGACATGGTTTAGTTTTTTTGCAGAATAGATTAATGTAACCTTTTTTCAGTCGTTTCAAGAAGTTTAAGTTGTGCACTTAAATGTTCAAATCTGCTGATATGAAGGTTAAAGCAACTATTACCTCTATTGTAATTTGTAAAAAAAGAAGGGTAACACTCATGAGATGATCTATAGATAAGTTATCAATTTTCTCCCCTCTTCCTCCCGAATATATTTATTGAATTCTGTCAAATCCATAATTGTTTGTAGAAGTTCTGATGCACTGCTTTGGTAGATAATTCTTTTTAAAATGTTAGTTGTTCATAAAGATCATATATTGCTTTGGCAGTAGTTGTTGTTATAATAATAGTTTGTTTTTATTATATTATTATTATTTGAGAAGTAATAATCTTTGTTGATGAAGAGGCATTATCTCGCATTCAAAGGATATATACATGCTGTAGTCCTAAAGAGTTACAAAGAACAACAGTTACAATTGTAAAGAAAGAAAATAAATGTTATTAATTTGTAGTTATTATTGTTGTTTAATGAGATAGAGATTGATGAGTATTTAAATTAATAAAATTAGTTGGTTTATCATGTTTGCAGGTCATATGGGGGAAAATTTCGATGGTTGATGCAGAGAGGCGATTGTTGGCATATGCACTCCAAGATCCTGATAACCAGCATTTTGTTTTACTTTCTGATAGGTGATGAGCTTTTATAGTTATGTGGAATTACTTTTTGCCAACTAATTT
The DNA here is from genome assembly GCA_023736055.1 of Quercus glauca. NCBI lineage: Eukaryota > Viridiplantae > Streptophyta > Magnoliopsida > Fagales > Fagaceae > Quercus > Quercus glauca. The sequence continues at coordinate 52,844,736 of CM043316.1, forward strand.
TAATTAATTTTGCTATTATCAATTCTCCTTAACCATTTCTGGCATTGCAGTTGTGTACCGTTACACCGTTTTGAGTATATATACGACTATCTGATGCATACAAATATCAGCTTTGTTGACTGGTAAGTGAACCCTTTTTGTATAACGGCCTATTATAAGGATGCCTTGTCCGTTGTTGATGCACTCCTTCCTTCCCCAGCCCCTTTTTAATTTTGTCGTATTTTTTTCCTTCAGCTTTCAGGATCCTGGTCCACATGGAAATGGAAGGTACTCAGAACACATGTTACCTGAAATTGAAAAGAAAGACTTTAGAAAGGGTGCACAGGTATAAATTCAACTAAGATGATAATGAGGCTGGGGATTTAGTTGGCAAAACATGAAATACTTGATGTGCATTTTTGTTGTTAGGATAGTTATTTGGACAAAACATGTGGCTAATGTAGCCCTTTTCCATATGGGATATCCAAAAAAAAAAAAAAAAATTGATTGAATAAACAGTGTCCTCCATCTTTCCATGACCTTTGTAGTATGTTATTTAAATATATTTCCAGTTGGGAGAAATAGTATATCTTATAATTAGGACATTATTAATACTTTTACCAGTACTTTTGGTACAATAATCTCAGTATCAAATGTCATCCAATCTCTGTTGGCTATTTTGTCTACTTTCTGGTGTATGGAGTCAAACCAATGTCTATAGGTTATAAGAGGGATGCATTTTTTTTCATCCTGCTGTAAGAGCTTTGCTCTTTTTTACCCCACATAAATAGGACAGGGTTGGTGGTGATGAGTTCTTGGTTTAGATTTACTAACATGCTAGAATCTGAACTTCTATTGGTATCTTATATATGTAACAATTAATGCTTTAATTTCTGTTCAGTGGTTCTCAATGAAGCGGCAGCATGCTGTGATAGTTGTGGCTGACAATCTTTACTACTCTAAATTCCGTGATTACTGCAAGGTGATTTTGAATTGCATCTTCAATCTTTGTGGTTTCTCAAAATAGTAATGTGTGCCTGGGGGTGTATATATATATATATATATATATATTGGACAAAGTTTGGCAACAAATTTGCTTGTAGCCTAAAGCTACAACTCCACTCAATATCTTTTTATTAAATGTGAATTCTAAAAAATCCACCATTAGATCACTTTTTCTTTTTATATCCTCCATGTTTGCAAAATTTCTAGAAGATTAAAGATCAATAACTATATCATAAATCAAATGTTTTAATTTTAAGTTTTTGTGGTCTTAAATTTTGCATAAAAAATAAGTTTATGAATCAAATAGTTAATAATATCCGATTGGCACAAAATTTGACGTATGTTGAGAATATAAAGAACATGTAATTCAATGGTTAGATTTTCAAAATATATAGTCATATTAATTTTTTTAGCGGGAGTTGTAATCTTAGGCTCTAGCCAAGTTTGTAGCCAAACTTTGTCTATATATATTTATATGTTGTGCAATATTTTCTTCCTTGATACTTCTTATGAATGCTCTTCGAGATGCTAATTTAAAAAAGATGCTTGTTCATATTGTACCATTGATTTCCAGTTGTTCCTTATGCAAATTTAGATGGTAACATGTGGAATTTTGATGCTCTGTTGATTTCAAGATCATCATCATCATCGTTGTGTAATCTTCTTTCCCTCCCTTAGGTACTTTTATATATTTTTAGGCACTTCATGAAGATCCTATGCATCCATGGTTTGGAAAGTTATTGTGTTCTTTTGTTTCATTTATTGCTTGGTTTTTATTAACTCATCTTATTTAAAATTGCATGGATTTTTGTACAGCAGAAAATTTTATAAGGCATATGCAATAAATGTGTTTTGCACCATTACTCAATATATACTGAAGTTGTATAGTTTCATTTCATTTAAGTGTGTTTGGTAAGGGGGAAAAGTTGGTTTGGGGGGGGGGGGGGGGGGGGGGGAGAGGGGGGAAAATGGAAGATGGATTGCTACTTTCTCTTGTTTGGTTGAGTTGAAAAGTGGTAGGAAGCAGTAGGAGTGATGGGTATTCTCCATCAAGGCCCATGTTCAATCTTCTCAAAATGGGAGGGAAAAAAGACAAAAATATAATGTATGGACGATTTGACAGTAATCAACAGAAGGATGTAAAAGAAAATTTAAAACAAGGTACTTAATGGACTATCACTTTATTTCCTCAATGTTCTATCCTTCTAAACAAACAAAGCCTTTAAGTCTAAAACTCATGAACTCACCCTATTTACTTGGCCCACAAGTTTGTGCCTGTTCTCTTCCATTATTCATGTACTTGCATTATTGGAGTAGTTTTGGGACAGCACTGACTTATCTCATTGATAAATGGATGCTGCTTTTGAGGATGTATCAATTGTGTGTTTCTCCTTTAATTGTACTAGGACACCAGAATGTGCACATAATAGAAGTTGATGGACCATTGAGCTTGATTACCTAAACTTTTTGTACCTATGTTATCAGTGTTCCTACTTTGAAGCTTGATATGTTAGCCTTTGGTTTGATTGGTGAACCTAGAACATTATTTTTTGCTCCTGAATTGCATAGTAAGCCGGGAGATTGAATATTTCTATAAATTTGTAATGCAATCTGAGTCATAGACCTGATTTGTGCTGTGAATCTTATCACTATGATACTTGTATATATATTAGGAAATTTGGTTTTGCATTAGATGGTTAGGAGTTCCAAGGCAGGTTATGTGAGAATATGGTTTTGTAATATTTCTTGTTTTATTTTTTCTTCACGATTGTACACTAGGACCTACATTTGGTTTTTTTGCTGATTTGGCTTCATGGTTTTGGTCATTGCATTGACTTGTAATAAGTTGCGATGCGAGGTACCACATTCCCCCTGCCCTTTTTGTTTCTAACTCCTTGGCAAGATGTATTTCTCTAAGCAATTACACTTTGATAAGTGGGTTGCTAAGTTTACTTGCAAAAAATAGTTGGTTGCTAAATTCATTAAATGTGTATGGGAAACACTGTAAAAATATGTTTGTGGGATCTTTGAAACTATGAAATTTTGTAGATGTGGTTGAAGGCACCAATAGGCATTAATGTGGATGTTCTTGGATATTACAGCCAGGTTTGGAGGGGCGCAATTGCATTGCTGATGAACATTACCTGCCGACCTTTTTCCATGTAAGAATTTCTGACAGCATTGCATTTTCAGCTTTTAATTATTTTCAGCACATCTGATGAATCTTCCAAATGTATTTTCAGATGACTGATCCTGGTGGAATTGCTAACTGGTCGGTTACACATGTTGATTGGTCTGAGAGAAAGTGGCATCCAAAATCATATAGAGCTCAGGATATTACTGAAGAGCTTAGGATGAATATTACGGTATGTTTCTGCTTGATCTGTAAAATATTTCAGACAAAACAGCCCAACATGTGAACACTATCACAAAAATTTATCATTATGGCCTTTTATATTTAAAATTCAGCTCATCCCCATTGCAGTCCTCCTTCATTCATCCTGCTACCTATAATTATGTGACATATTCATGTGGGACTCCACGAGTAGGAAAAAAGAGAGGATGAATTTTTAGTGACTGACTGCTGTTGCTTTTAAATTAAAAGATAACGGTGCCCGTCTGAGTGAATAAAAACCGGTGTCCTTATCAAATTGGTATATATGTATTACTGAGAGTGGCCTTTTTTGGGTTGCACAGTGGGCGTTTGGTTGTTCTGCCACGAATGATATTATCCTTGTTTTGTTGCCATATCCAATTGAAGATATTATAAAACCCCAAGGGGTAGCACAATTGGTTGGAGACCTTATGAAGTGGAGGTCACTAGTTTGAATATCCCCCTAACCCTTCCCTTGAGGCCAAACTTGTCCCAAAAAAAAAAGTTTGAACATATCATATTACAAGTTGTAACTATTTCAATTAAATGTCATGAATTTTGATGGACGATCAGTTGGAGACCACCTCATGATGTAGAGGTCACTAGTTTGAATATCCCCTAAACCTTCCCTTGGGGCCAAACTTGTTTAAAAAAAAAAAAAAAAAAAGTTTCATATATTACAAATTGTAGCTATTTCAATTAAATGTGGTGGATTTTGATGGACACTTTGATGTTGTATTTGCAGTCAATTGATGTCAGTGTCCATGTAACCAGTGATGAGAAGGTATGCTTTCCATAATGCTTCATTATTCAATCTTTCATGAGCAGATGGGTTAGGCAATATCTAAAAACAATTTTCCTTTATTGGGCAATATCTACAGAGAGAAGTGCAGATGTGGCCTTGCTTATGGAATGGTATTCGACGGCCGTGTTACCTATTTGCCAGGAAATTCTCCCCAGATGCTCTGGACAACTTGTTGCATCTTTTCTCAAATTACACGACAATTTGAGCAAGATACAACAATTTGAGCAAGATATTTTTGACTCTTAAAATTCTTTGGTCGAATCAATTGTTGCATTTGACCCTTTCGCTCAATCTTTGGTTTCCCATATAGCTTATGAAGTTGTAAATTGTCACATTATTAGGCTTGAATGACCCCAAACCACAATTCTTGAGTGCAAGGGCAACTGGCTTAGCAATTAGGGTGACGTGAGTAGAGCAGGAGGCTAAGAGGTTGTGTCATTTCCTTGGGGATGGGTGAATTGTTGTCTATTTTTTCCCCTATAATTTGGGCTATCAATGTTGATCTACTTATGCAGCAGAAAATTTTGGGGGAATATTTCTGGGCATTTTTTTTTTTTTTTTAAATTTTTTATGGTTAATTTTTGTAAAAGATGATTACAAGTTGAAGTTCTGAATACAAAACATATCAATGGAGCTCTGAAATTCATCCTTCATTCAAGTCAAACAGAGGAAACAGTAATCACGCAAGTAGAACTACTTCTAAATATTAGCATATGCTAATCAAGTGTGCCCGCATGTTAGTAGAAAATAAAAGTTTATATGATATGCCTACATACTAAATACTATTAAATTAAATGACGGTAGCATTAATTTTAATTTAGTTAAAAAGTTTGTATGTTATCTTTTTTTGATTCTGTATCTACCCATTTCTTTTCTATTTTAAGAAAGAGAAAAAAAATCTTTTAAGAATTTTGATAGTCAGAAATTCCAGGATATGGGTATGAATGATAGAACGTAAACCAAGGACAGATTTTTGAGCAACTGTATTTTTTTTTCCCCCAATTCTTATTGTTTAGAAGATACAGCCCCATCCTAAGCAATCAATTCTGTTCTAGTGATCTTTCTTTTTTTGATAAGAGTGGTCTTTTTGGTTTGCTGGAACATAATGTTTCGGTGTTACAATAACGTACAATTTTAGTATAATTGCTAATATTTCTTTGGCTTTTATAAATGTATACTTCAGTGCATCAATTATGGATGTTATGTTATACAAAATGCTGGATGTTTAAGTAAAGTGAGCTTAAGAAAATATTTTCCCAATAAATATTAGCTAAGATCTCATCATATTTTTTTTATATCATATCAAATTATCAAAACAAAATCAAATAATACGCGTTCTTAACTTAATCATTACATAACAAAAAGGTCATTAATTTAGGATGAATCAAAAGCTACCCTTTCAAATTTCAAATTATGAAGCAAAAAGATGATGGATCAAATCAATAGCTCAAATTGCTCAATTTTTAATAGCGGTAGTGTCAAACAAATAACCAGACTCAAATTTCATATTCCAAGAATGAAATAAACGAGGATTAAAAAAAAAATTAAATCCAAATGTTTCTTCATGTATTGGTCGAAATCACCATATTGGTCAAAATTTAACAAAATATTCCAAAACGGCAGAATGGATTGGAATTGGTTAGGTTAAGATTCAGGCTGACATGGAGCTAGGAGGGAACTAACGGTGATTTGAACAAGTTAACTAACGGTACCAACATTTTCGATCAAAGTGGAATGGAAATGATAATTTATTTATTTGATGATTTCCACAATAGTTTAAGTCTTACTCCTCCAGTTGCTTGTAATAGTTTTTTTTTTTTTTTTTTGGAAATTACATTTTACTCCCTAAATTATATTTTCTTTAACACTTACCTCATAAAAAATGAAAATGTACACTTGACTTACCCCTTAGAGCATCACCATTGGTGGTGGCAAAATAGCAAAAATTTTACCAACTTAAACTCCAATTTAGCGCTCAACATCGGTGGAGCCAAAGGCAAATTTTTTTGCCTTCTTGCTATAGTGAACTGCTATATTAGCATATAAAGACGGAGAAGCAGAGAAACCTAGAGTGAAAACAGGGGGTGTAAGAAGATTATAGACACTGGTAAATCACGTAGCCTACTAACAAAGCATAGAAGATAGTATGAACATGAGGAATGGAACACAGAACAAGATACAGCAAACTGAAAGATATTATTAGATTAAACAACTTTTTTACATCAGACATAAGGGACTCTCAGAAGAACTTATCATCACTCTTTCTCTAATTCTCTCTTGTCTTCTGAAGTTTACATCCCTTCTATTTATAGACAATACCTTACATTACAAAGGAGGTAGAGGCCAAATTTATGGCTTTACAGATGGCAAACTCATAGCTAAAAGACTAATATAGGTAGATATGCTCCTGAAGAGAGATCGTCCTGGATGCTGGATTTGATTCCATTCCGCAGACATCATCTTCTGTAGGGGCTTAGCAGTATTCATAGATTACTTTAGATTCGAATCTTACAGAGGCATGGGTTGTGAACAGTAAGATTTGAAAGATTACGTCTGAAGACGTTTCTGGGGGCTTTTTTTTTTTTTTTTACTAAAGATGTCTAGTCCCATCCATCTCTTCCTTGGAACCATTCTTCATCAACATCATTGTCCGGATCATGGTTATGATAATGGGAGTCATCATATCCCATTAGGGGATTAGGCATTTCCCAATGATCTTCATGTGGCCATTTCTCTCTGCAAACATCTGGATCTGTTGGTATTATCTCAGGGAGGATTCCTTTATTAAGAGATTCTGCCATTGTAAGAGCATGGTAACAGGATACCCAATGAACATCCGAATGAGTATGGAGAGTGCCATCTGGATTAGTAACCCAATGCATTTCTGCAGGGTAGAAAATTCCATTTGCCCGAATGTCATTTTTGGAATTGAGCTTGGCAACTATGCACCCTGAAGTAAGTTTATGACCAAATCTTGGGTGTTCAATTTTTGGATACTGTATCCATTCGCCATTATGAGCATCATTTTTCAAAATTTCAAACCAGAATTTGTGAAAATATTTGTTTCCATGAGGAAAAATGTATCTGTAAAACTCTGGTTCAAAATGGAGACACAGATAATATTCGTTGAGTAAATACCACATGTAGAGGTAATGTGCCACATTCCAATCCTTCATCCTAAAATATTACCCAAAGAATTTTGGCTACCCCATCATCAGATGTTCAGAGCAGCAAATGGAGAAACATTTTTGATCACCTTGAAAAGTAAACCTATTCTCATCCGAATTTTTCCAACACTCACTCTCAAACACCAAGTCCTCGGATCCCCTCTTACAGGCAGAGACCTTCTTATAGGCTTTGATCTCCTTCATCAAATACCTAGTCTTAGGTGGTCTTCAAAAGGACTCATGCATAAACAGCACCTTCTCACTTGGACCCAGGTTCCTCATTTATTCACCATCGATCCCTTTCACTCCATAAGGTTCCAGATCATCAATGACTGTTGTGCAAATAGTCACTCTGAATTCCTCATCAAGAACCCTAATCCTTTGTGGAAAAACCCAAATTTCTTCATCCATTTACCCTTCAAGAAGAATGAAGATGTTAACCCCACCAAAGCCAGCCACAGAGGAATGAACCCGGAACACCTAGCCTTAGCCAAACAAGAGCTAACTGCCCTCCTTTCAGAAGGCCTCATTGAACCCACAACATCCACATGGGCGTGTGAAGCCTTTTATGTCAACAAGCATTCTGAGCAAGTACGAGGAAAACTTAGATTGGTAATCAATTACCAAGATCTCAATCATTTCCTTGCAGATGACAAATTTCCTTTGCCAAACAAGAGTGCCCTTTTCCAACATCTCTCAAATGTCAGAGTTTTTTCAAAGTTTGATCTTAAAGCAGGATTTTGGCAATTAGGAATTCACCCAGAAGAAAGATACAAGACAGCATTCTGCATCCCAGACCATCATTATCAATGGACTGTCATGCCTTTTGGCCTTAAAAATGCTCCATCTCAATTCCAGAAGGCGATGGTAACATTGTTTCAGCCCCTCTTGACTAATGCACTGATTTATGTGGATGATATTCTTTTATTCTCGAAAGATGAAGAGTCCCATGAAAAGCTACTTACTGAATTTTATAATTTGGTAAAATCTCAAGGGATAATGCTTTCAGAAAAGAAAATGGTCATAGGGCAGTCTTCTATAGACTTCTTGGGAGTAAGCATTTCAGATGGAAAGTATACTTTGCAGCCTCACATAGCTGTTTCCCTTCGTGAATTTCCTGACAAGCTCACAAATGCCAAGCAGATACAACAGTTCCTTGGAATTGTTAATTACATGGCAGATTTTATCCCAAAGATATCCAAATACAGGAATTGTCTTGCCCAATTACTAAAGAAATCACCTCCAGAATGGAATTCTGTTCATACAGAAGCAGTGCAACAGTTGAAAAGATTAGCAGAAAAACTTCCTCCTTTACAGATTCCAGGAACAGGAAAAAGGGTTCTGCAAACAGATGCAAGTGATGAATATTGGGCAGCAGCTCTTTTCGAAGAGGTTAATGGCAAAAGAAGCATTTGTGGATACAAAAGTGGTGCATTCAAGACTTCAGAACTCCATTACCATTCCACCTTCAAAGAGATTCTGGCAGTCAAACATGGGATTGAAAAATTCCAGTTTCACCTCCTTGGACATACCTTTCTAGTAGAAATGGATATGTCTTCCTTTCCCAAAATGCTCCAGTTCAAAAGAAAAATGCTTCCACACCCTCAGTTGCTCAGATGGTCGAATTGGTTTTCACAATGGTCCTTTCAGGTAAAACACATTCAAGGAAGAGATAATCTTATTACTGACTACTTGTCCAGAAAGCCACTAGCCCTTAATGCCACTGTTATACCTCCACCCTTGTGTGTATACCCTGTCACTGATCCATCCTCATCTTCATCTTCAAATTCCTCCCTAAAAGACCCTGATGACATCCTTACCATGATAGAAACCCTTCCTCCAGAAATAAAAGACCAAATAAAGAACCTGGCCCTTGAAGCTAGATCCAAAAAAATCATTAGAACCCTTCATGAATATCTCAAAAAGCATCAATGTCATTTTCTTGCTGTTTTCCCTGACATAGACCAACCATGGAAGACCCCTTTTGCTTTCTGGGTAACCAATTGGAATGTGGCACATTACCTCTACATGTGGTATTTACTCAACGAATATTATCTGTGTCTCCATTTTGAACCAGAGTTTTACAGATACATTTTTCCTCATGGAAACAAATATTTTCACAAATTCTGGTTTGAAATTTTGAAAAATGATGCTCATAATGGCGAATGGATACAGTATCCAAAAATTGAACACCCAAGATTTGGTCATAAACTTACTTCAGGGTGCATAGTTGCCAAGCTCAATTCCAAAAATGACATTCGGGCAAATGGAATTTTCTACCCTGCAGAAATGCATTGGGTTACTAATCCAGATGGCACTCTCCATACTCATTCGGATGTTCATTGGGTATCCTGTTACCATGCTCTTACAATGGCAGAATCTCTTAATAAAGGAATCCTCCCTGAGATAATACCAACAGATCCAGATGTTTGCAGAGAGAAATGGCCACATGAAGATCATTGGGAAATGCCTAATCCCCTAATGGGATATGATGACTCCTATTATCATAACCATGATCCGGACAATGATGTTGATGAAGAATGGTTCCAAGGAAGAGATGGATGGGACTAGACATCTTTAGTAAAAAAAAAAAAAAAAGCCCCCAGAAACGTCTTCAGACGTAATCTTTCAAATCTTACTGTTCACAACCCATGCCTCTGTAAGATTCGAATCTAAAGTAATCTATGAATACTGCTAAGCCCCTACAGAAGATGATGTCTGCGGAATGGAATCAAATCCAGCATCCAGGACGATCTCTCTTCAGGAGCATATCTACCTATATTAGTCTTTTAGCTATGAGTTTGCCATCTGTAAAGCCATAAATTTGGCCTCTACCTCCTTTGTAATGTAAGGTATTGTCTATAAATAGAAGGGATGTAAACTTCAGAAGACAAGAGAGAATTAGAGAAAGAGTGATGATAAGTCCTTCTGAGAGTCCCTTATGTCTGATGTAAAAAAGTTGTTTAATCTAATAATATCTTTCAGTTTGCTGTATCTTGTTCTGTGTTCCATTCCTCATGTTCATACTATCTTCTATGCTTTGTTAGTAGGCTACGTGATTTACCAGTGTCTATAATCTTCTTACACCCCCTGTTTTCACTCTAGGTTTCTCTGCTTCTCCGTCTTTATATCTAGTTCTTCTTACACCCCCTGTTTTCACTCTAGGTTTCTCTGCTTCTCCGTCTTTATATGGACTGCCGTAAAAAAGTCTTCCAATGTGTTGCATTGAGCTGCTTGTCTTTGCCTGTATTCTCCGAAGAAGATGATGTCCTCAGACCCTCACAGTCCCCACCACCACCACCAATATTTCCTCCACCACCTTTTATCCCAGAATACCAAACAAGATTGACCTACTCATCAACTACTGACTCTAAACACTTGTTCACTCTTGACAATGTTCCTCCTTCTAGATGGCATGAAAAGATCTTTAACATGTACTCTTGGTGCATAGCAGAACTCCAATCTCCAAATGCTACTGTTCCTCAGATTATTGCCAAATTTGTTGCAAGGGTCACAGGAAGATTAAGGGAATGGTGGATTAATTTGGGAGAATACAGGCAAAGACAAGCAGCTCAATGCAACACATTGGAAGACTTTTTTACGGCAGTCCATAATGAGTTTCTTGGCTCTATGACTCATTACACAGAGGTAGCACGAGAAGAATTCTTATTGATGAAATGTTGCTCATTTGAAAGAAAAGATCTGGAGAAACATTTTGACAGAATGTCAAGGAGATACTACTCTTTTAATGGCATGGATGATGTCAATTCCAAGCATACTTTTCTCAATTCTCTCCCAGAACCATTAGGAGACGAAACTCTTCGAATGATGAACCTCCAGAAAATAACGTTGCAGCAGGCCTCTTTGGGAGAAATTTATCAGCATGTGCTTATTGCCCTAGAAAAGCTCTGCAATCAAAGGAAGTTTCTTTCAGAAATTGACAAGATTCATAGCAGACTCAGGGACAATTGTAAAAGGAAAGACTTGCAGATTAAATGCTATGACAAGAATTGTTCCTGTTCGACAAAGAAAAGGGCTCATTTTAAGAAATATTCTTGGAAGAAAAAGCACTATGCAAGCCAAAAGAAGAAATCCTTCAGAAAGAAAAAATGGAAATTCCTTAGAAGAAAGCAGTTCAAAGGAAAAACTTCAAAAGTCTGTTTCGTATGCAGAAAACCTGGCCACTTTGCAAAAAACTGTCCAAGGAAAGAAAAGGCAGCAAAACTCCTTGAGCAAGCACAGATTCATGCAGAAGATACTCCTTTCTCAGATGTAGAATCACTTTTTTCGCTGGATGATGAACCATGATCCGGACAATGATGTTGATGAAGAATGGTTCCAAGGAAGAGCAGTTCACTATAGCAAGAAGGCATATATATATATATATATATATATATATATATATATATATATATATATTATCACTTAGTTGAGTTTTATGGCAGAGAGGAAGTGAGAAAAAAATTAATAAAAAAATGAATAATGTTTGGCTAATGGTAAAAACAAGGCCATTGATGTAGGATGTGTTGTGAAATTGTGTGTTAAAATAGATAAAATAGTTTTTTAAGATGTTAAATGCTAAAATTTTTAACTCCACCAATATAGATGTAGTACCCATTTTACACTTACTCTTCTAAACTATGATAATGCACATTTTACCCTCTTAAACTTTACTACTTTTACACTTATTCGTCATAAACTATGAGAATGCACACTTACTTCCAAAAACTATTATCCACTGGATGGGTTGCAAAGTGTTATATGGGTAATAGTTTAGAAAGGTAAGTATGCACTTTCATAATTTAGGAGGGCAAGTGTTATGCAAATGATAATTTAAGGTGATAAGTGTAAAAATTGATATAATTTAGTGTGGTAAAGTATAATTTTTCCTTTTTTTTTAGTATATTTTTATTAAATCAATCTCTGTGGAATGTAGGACTTGATTTTATTAAATTAATGTCCTTTTGATGTATGACTTAGTGTGCATTTGGAATGCAGTTAAATTGTTAAAAAGTGTTAACTTATTGTTATGGTTTCTACTATTTGCAGGTCCCATAAAGAAAAAGTTTTTTTGTTGGCTTAAGTGAGCTTAATTGCTAAGTGGCTTGGCACATTGTAGAGATTCCACTGTTTTGTTCAAAAAGTGAAGTAAAGTAGATTGTTCGCGAGTCCCATGCCATAGTTTTTGCACAAATAGTAGTTACTTTTTAATTATTGTAGGTCATACTCTACTGCCTTTTTTTTTTTTTTTACTATTGTACTTAAAAATAACTTACTTACTTTATTTAATTTTTAGTTTTTACTTACAGTAGTTTTAACAAAAAGTTAGATGAAAAAAAATATTTTAATAATATAATTAAAATTAAATAACATAAATAAATTGTAAATATAAAATATAGGGACCGAATTTGAGCACTCTTCCTTTGATGAAGTGAACTCAAGCCCAGCTAACCCGATACAATGAATTTGTAGAGTATGGGTTCAAGAACTAGGCCCTAATAAGGATTGCAACAACTAAACACAGTAGTGAATGGGTTGAACGACAAGAACATAGACTAAAGCCTGAAATGTTACTCTTCGGCCTTCCTCTTAGGAGCTGGAAGTTCTTATTTTTTCTTCAGTGCTTAGTTACAGAAGTGATACAAGTGCTACAGTATTTTTACCTCTAGTCTCCTCCCTCCTCTCTAGAGGGCTTCTTACATTATATATCCATTTTCAGTTGATCTTAGCTCTACATTTGTCGACCAGGCAGGTCACTACTCGAGTGCTTGTCCCATCAGCCGTTTTTCTATCCTTCTGTGGGTTGCAGCTACTAAGGCTGCAGTGTTCAGGGGTCATTTCCTTATTAATGCGGCCAGAACGCCAGCGGTGGACATTTAATGTGGAGATGACAGTTTGTCTTGGATTTGTCCTTCCACCGTCCTCCCATGATCGGCACACTTATACTTGTTCTTTCTCATGGGGTGCTTTGGGAGGCTGCCTTTGATGGGGTATTGACTTTCTCTCTTCTGGTTGGGGTTGGCCGATGACATAGTTGTCCTCGGCGGTCATCCTGGGTGATCCGGACTTTTTCACGTCGTTCTCGGAAGTTTTCTTCCTCCTCGGCATAGGCCTTGGGCTTGGTACGAGGTGGGCTGGGGTTGCCTAATCCCTAGGCCCCACAATAACCCCTCAAAATCCTACTGTCAGGCTCCTCGGGCGGAGGGAGGATTTTGATGTCCTCGAGACTTTGCCATGACTTATCAAGCCTTGTCATCTATCAGTGCCAAAGTCTTTACACCTGTCCAAAGCACGTTCCTGACGTTTCGGCGCACGAGGCGTGCCCTCATTAATGTCCTCGTGAAGTGGCGCAGATCCAACGGTTGGGAATTTCTTTAGAAATTGGGCGGGATTTGCTTCGCTGTATCTCTCTCCTCGAATCTCGTGCGGACTAATTTTTGCTAGACTTCGCCTTCTATATAAGGCCCTCTGAGGGAATTGCTCTTTCGCATTTACGAACCCCCCCACGTTTAGCAGAAACTTCATGCTTTCAACACCTTAGGCATTTCCAAGGACCTTGCCAAGGTTGTGATCAAGACTTAGGGAATGAGATGGCCCTAGATAAGGGCATGGCAGTTAAGGCAAAGGAAGCAAAAGACAAAGATGTTCCTTCCTTTCAACCGAGTAAGCAAGAAGGCCTTCCTCCTTCAGCCAAGAATCGAAGCGAGTGTGGGTCGCATTAGACTTTCGGCATGACAAAGTTTGGGTCTCGCGTTGATGGTGGGACCCCGATAGAGGTTTGCGAGATTGCTGAATGGTTGACGCCCGAGTGTTGCCCTCTCCTGATGCCTAATTATCATGAAACTGGGAGAGAATCAAGGGAACATCCTAGGATGGGGCCCTCAGGCACTTCCATTTCTTTTTCTTTCTCATCGCCGGTGCCATCCCTACGGGCTCCTTTGATGCTGGGACGAGACTGCGGATCCTCCATTCCCATGAGCTTTCTCTTTTTAGAGTTAGTTTTAAAACAAGTCTGCCTCAGCCTCTCCCATTATAGTTAGCTTTTAGGTCAAACCTGCCTCAGTCTCTTCTATTGTAGTTAGCTTTAAGACAAGCCATCATCGACTTCTTCTATTGTAGTTAGCTTTAAGACAAGCCATCTGATGTATGATGTATCTTCCCTTTATTCAATAATAAATAAATAAAAAAGGCTGTTCTTCTTACTTTACGAATCTTTTATTTTCTCTACAATAACTATTTAATGTGTGTGTTATTTTTGCCTCCAATGGGACTTTAGAGTTGATGTCGTTAGTAGTAACGAAGAATTGTTAAACTAATTTCGATATAGCCGACGATAGCCCTCAGTTGCTATCTTTAACTAAGTTAACAACATAAGAATTACTAGGAAAATAATTGGGTGCTCTGCCCGTTGGACTGTGCGACTAGCCGAGCACGCTGGATTTAAACATGTGTCTGACCCGAGGATCGTTTTCCCATAGGTTTGGGTCCGAGGACCATGCAATACCTTGATTCTGTCTAGGACTTAGTTTTCTCTAAAGTGCCTAGTTTCCCCATAGGTTTGAGTCCGAGGACCATGCAATACCTTGGTTCTATCTAGGACTTAGTTTTTCCTGAAGTGCCTAGTTTCCTCACAGGTTTGAGTCCAAAGACCATGTAATACCTTAGTTCTGTGTAGAACTTAGTTTTTCCCGAAGTTCCTAGTTTCCCCACAGGTTTGAGTCCGAGGACGAAGCAATACCTTGGTTCTGTCTAGGACTTAGTTTTCTCTGAAGTGCCTAGTTTCCCCACAGGTTTGAGTCCGAGGACCACGCAATACCTTGGTTCTGTCTAGAACTTAGTTTTCTCTGAAGTGCCTAGTTTTCCCACAGGTTTTAGTCCGAGGACCATGCAATACCTTGGTTCTGTCTAGGACTTAGTTTTTCCTGAAGTGCCTAGTTTCCCCACAGGTTTGAGTCCGAGGACCATGCAGTACCTTGGTTCTGTCTAGGACTTAGTTTTTCCTGAAATGCCTAGTTTCTCCACAGGTTTGAGTTCGAGGACCACGCAATACCTTGGTTCTGTCTAGGACTTAGTTTTTCCTGAAGTGCCTAGTTTCTCCACAGGTTTAAGTCCGAGGACCACGCAATACCTTGGTTCTGTCTAGGACTTAGTTTTTCCTGAACTACCTAGTTTCCCCACAGGCTTGAGTTCGAGGACCATGCAATACCTTGATTCTGTCTAGGACTTAATTTTTCCTGAAATGCCTAGTTTCCCCACAGGTTTGAGTTCGAGGACCATGCAATACCTTGGTTCTGTCTAGGACTTAGTTTTCTCTAAAGTGCCTAGTTTCCCCATAGGTTTGAGTCCGAGGACCATGCAATACCTTGGTTCTGTCTAGGACTTAGTTTTTCCTGAAGTGCCTAGTTTCCTCACAGGTTTGAGTCCAAAGACCATGTAATACCTTAGTTCTGTGTAGAACTTAGTTTTCCCGAAGTTCCTAGTTTCCCCACAGGTTTGAGTCCGAGGACGAAGCAATACCTTGGTTCTGTCTAGGACTTAGTTTTCTCTGAAGTGCCTAGTTTCCCCACAGGTTTGAGTCTGAGGACCACGCAATACCTTGGTTCTGTCTAGAACTTAGTTTTCTCTGAAGTGCCTAGTTTTCCCACAGGTTTTAGTCCGAGGACCATGCAATACCTTGGTTCTGTCTAGGACTTAGTTTTTCCTGAAGTGCCTAGTTTCCCCACAGGTTTGAGTCCGAGGACCATGCAGTACCTTGGTTCTGTCTAGGACTTAGTTTTTCCTGAAATGCCTAGTTTCTCCACAGGTTTGAGTTCGAGGACCACGCAATACCTTGGTTCTGTCTAGGACTTAGTTTTTCCTGAAGTGCCTAGTTTCTCCACAGGTTTAAGTCCGAGGACCACGCAATACCTTGGTTCTGTCTAGGACTTAGTTTTTCCTGAACTACCTAGTTTCCCCACAGGCTTGAGTTCGAGGACCATGCAATACCTTGATTCTGTCTAGGACTTAATTTTTCCTGAAATGCCTAGTTTCCCCACAGGTTTGAGTTCGAGGACCATGCAATACCTTGGTTCTGTCTAGGACTTAGTTTTCTTTGAAGTGTCTAGTTTCTCCATAGGTTTGAGTCCGAGGACCACGCAATACCTTGGTTCTGTCTAGGACTTAATTTTCTCTGAAGTGCCTAGTTTTCCTACAGGTTTGAGTCCGAGGACCATGCAATACCTTGGTTCTATCTAGGACTTAGTTTTTCCTGAAGTGCCTAATTTCCCCACAGGTTTGAGTCCGAGGACCATGCAATACCTTGGTTCTATTTAGGACTTAGTTTTTCCTGAAATGCCTAGTTTTCCCACAGGTTTTAGTTTGAGGACCATGCAATACCTTGGTTCTGTCTAGGACTTTTTCCACGCGCCTTAAAAGGCTTGGCCCCGAGTGCACTACCACAGTATGAGGTAGCAGTTTTTGGGACTTGCTCTACTTCGCATGTGTGGTAGCAGTCATGGAGTATTAACTTCACCTTAGCATCTGGTTTGAGGACTACAGGTATGACTAAGGTTCGCATTTAAACACATGGCCCAGGTGCCTTAAAAGGCTCAGCCCCGAGTGCACTACCAGAGCATGAGGTAGCAGTTTTTGGGACTTACTCTACTTCGCATGTGTGGTAGCAGTCATGGAGTGTTAACTTCCCCTTAGCACCTGGTCTGAGGACTACAGGCACGACTAAGGTTTGCATTTAAACACATGGCCCAGGTGCCTTAAAAGGCTTAGCCCCGAGTGCACTACCACAACATGAGGTAGCAATTTTTGGGACTTGCTCTACTTCGCATGTATGGTAGCAGTCATGGAATGTTAACTTCCCCTTAGCATCTGGTCCAAGTACTATAGGCATGACTAAGGTTCGCATTTAAACACATGGCCCAGGTGCCTTAAAAGGCTCAGCCCCGAGTGCACTACCAGAGCATGAGGTAGCAGTTTTTGGGACTTACTCTACTTCGCATGTGTGGTAGCAGTCATGGAGTGTTAACTTCCCCTTAGCACCTGGTCTGAGGACTACAGGCACGACTAAGGTTTGCATTTAAACACATGGCCCAGGTGCCTTAAAAGGCTTAGCCCCGAGTGCACTACCACAACATGAGGTAGCAATTTTTGGGACTTGCTCTACTTCGCATGTATGGTAGCAGTCATGGAATGTTAACTTCCCCTTAGCATCTGGTCCAAGTACTATAGGCATGACTAAGGTTCGCATTTAAACACATGGCCCAGGTGCCTTAAAAGGTTTAGCCCCGAGTGCACTACCACAGCATGAGGTAGCAGTTTTTGGGACTTGCTCTACTTCGCATGTGTGGTAGCAGTCATGGAGTGTTAACTTTCCCTTACCACCTGGTCCGAGGACTACAGGCACGACTAAGGTTCAAATTTAAACACATGGCCCAAGTGCCTTAAAAGGCTCAGCCCCGAGTGCACTACCACAGCATGAGGTAGCAGTTTTTGAGACTTGCTCTACTTCGCATGTGTGGTAGCAGTCATGGAGTGTTAACTTTCCCTTAGCATCTGGTCCGAGGATTACAGGCGTGACTAAGGTTCGCATTTAAACACATGGCCCAGGTGCCTTAAAAGGCTCAGCCTCGAGTGTATTACCACAGCATGAGGTAGCAGTTTTTGGGACTTGCTCTACTTCGCATGTGTGGTAGTAGTCATGGAGTGTTAGCTTCCCCTTAGCACTTGGTCCGAGGACTACAGGCATGACTAAGATTCGCATTTAAACACATGACTCAGGTGCCTTGAAAGGCTCAGCCCCGAGTGCACTACCACAGCATGAGGTAGCAGTTTTTGGGAGTTGCTTTACTTCGCATGTGTGGTAGCAGTCATGGAATGTTAACTTCCCCTTAACACCTGGTCCGAGGACTACAGGCACGACTAAGGTTCGCATTTAAACACATGGCCCAGGTGCCTTAAAAGGCTTAGTCCCGAGTGCACTATTACAGCATGAGGTAGCAGTTTTTGAGACTTGCTCTACTTCGCATGTGTGGTAGCAGTCATGGAGTGTTAACTTCCCCTTAGCATCTAGTCCGAGGACTACAGGCGTGACTAAGGTTCGCATTTAAACAGATGACTCAGGTGTCTTAAAAGGCTTAGCCTTGAGTGCACTACCATAGCATGAGGTAGCAGTTTTTGAGACTTGCTCTACTTTGCATGTGCGGTAGTAGTCATGGAGTGTTAGCTTCCCTTTAGCACTTGGTCCGAGGACTACAGGCATGACTAAGGTTCGCATTTAAACACATGACCCAGGTGCCTTAAAAGGCTCAGCCCCGAGTGCACTACCACAGCATGAGGTAGCAGTTTTTGGGACTTGCTTTACTTCGCATGTGTGGTAGTAGTCATGGAGTGTTAACTTCCCCTTAGCACCTGGTCCGAGGACTACAGGTACGACTAAGGTTCGCATTTAAACACATGGCCCAGGTGTCTTAAAAGGCTCAGCCCCGAGTGCACTACCACAGCATGAGGTAGCAGTTTTTGGGACTTGTTCTACTTCGCATGTGTGGTAGCAGTCATGGCCGCCAAAATGGCCTTCTCCGCTGATGGGAGCTTGATCCTGTCATGTTTAACCGTTGCACTTGCTAACGCATAAGCTATTTCCATAGACGGTGCCAATTGTAGGGACCGAGTTTGAGCACTCTTCTTTGGATGAAGTGGACTCAAGTTCAGCTAGCCCGATACAATGAATTTGTAGAGTATGGGTTCAAGAACTAGTCCCTAGTAAGGATTGCAACAACTAAACATAGTAGTGAATGGGTTGAACGACAAGAACATAGACTAAAGCCTGAAATGTTACTCTTCGGCCTTCCTCTTAGGGGCTAGAAGTTTTTATTTTTTCTTCAGTGCTTAGTTACAGAAGTGATACAAGTGCTACAGTATTTTTACCTCTAGTCTCCTCCCTCCTCTCTGGAGGGCTTTTTACATTATATATCCATTTTCAGTTGATCTTAGCTCTACATTTGTCGACCAGGCAGGTCACTACTCGAGTGCTTGTCCCATCAGCCGTTTTTCTATCCTTCTGTGGGTTGCAGCTATTAAGGCTGCAGTGTTCAGGGGTCATTTCCTCATTAATGCAGCCAGAACGCCAGCGACGAACATTTAATGTGGAGATGACAGTTTGTCTTGAATTTGTCCTTCCCCCGTCCTCCCATGATCGGCACATTTATACTTGTTCTTTCTCATGGGGTGCTCTGGGAGGCTGCCTTTGATGGGGCGTTGACTTTCCTTCCTCTGGTTGTGGTTGGCCGAGGACATAGTTGTCCTCGGCGGTCATCCTGGGTGATCCGAATTTTTTCACGTCGTCCTCGGAAGTTTTCTTCCTTCTCGGCATGGGCCTTGGGCTTGGTATGAAGTGGGCTGGGGTTGCCTAATCCCTAGGCCCCACATAAAATAATAAAAAGTAGATTTATATGATGAATCCACTTTGTGTAAGTCCAAGTTTTATCAACAACCAAATCTCATAGTAGGTTATAAAACAATTTACCGAGTTTTTTTTATAATAGACTTATTAGTAGTTAATCTATATTAGTGTTGGTTTATCAAAAATAAAATAAAAAAATAAATAAATGAAGAAATAAAACTCTTTTTAAATATCTTGAAACTTTTAGCAATAAGAGTTTTAATTAGAACCATCGTGTAGCTTGGCACGATGATTACTCTACAAGTATAAGTCTACGTGGAATTCGTATGTGTATCTTGCCTAACCCGAATGATATGGATGAACCGAAAGGATCCAAACTTTTTTTTTTTTTTGGGTAAAAAAATGGGTAGAATGGGCGATTAGTGTGGTTTTCTTATTTGGGTGTGATTATAGTAGCACCCTATCTGCTCTTAAGCGAGACCTCATATTCTTGATTTGTGAAAAACCTACTTATTATTCTTTTGAATCATTTGGAATAGAGACAAGATATAAGAATCACTAATACACAGTTGATTGTTAAGGATCAAACCCAAATCCTAAGACTTGCGGGCTCGGTACCCTAGCAACTGGATCACCCGAACGTTGGTTAAAGGACTAAAACTTGTACGAGACTATTGGCCTCCTTCTTCATAATCACTGTTGTTTTATTGGACTCTAAACCAAATTCAAATCCAAATCCAAATCCAAATCCAAAACCAAAACCAAAAGATATTGCTCGGTTTCAATAATTTATCTTCAAACTAAAATTCTAAAAACTGGAAGAAGAAGAAGAAGAAGCAGAAGAGAGAGAGAGAGAGAAAAGAAGATTTTAGGGGGAGTCTCACACTTACACTTTACACCTAGCTAGCTAGCTAGGTCGTTGGTAAAAGAGTGAAGATCTCTGATGGGATGATGACAACAACTTCCATACTCTTGTCCCACCTCCGTCGCTCTCGTCCTTACTACTCCCTTCTCCCCACTCTCTTCTCAGCGCATCAATCAAACCCAAACCCTAACCCTCACCCTCTCTCCCCACCTCCCCACACGCGCTTCACTCCCCGCGTGAACCCACTCCTCTTCCATTCCCGCGCTTTCTCCACTCCACTTGGCGGCGGAGGCGGAGGCGGAGATGTTCTCCTCCAAGAAGATTCGATTCTTCCTGTTCGTCACCTGATTTCGTTGCTCGATGCCTACCACGACCTCACTGGATTGCCTTGGTAATCTTTCTCTTCCCCATATATTTAATTGTTCGAAAATACCTGCAAACTTTATTTCATTATTTCTTCTCTCTCTGTTTGTTTCCCTACAAAATGTCGGAAAATTCGTTCAAACTTGAATTCATTATGTTCTCTCTCTCTCTGTTTGTTTCCCTAGAATATGTTGGAAAACGGTGGATTTGTAAACTTATCTTTTGTGTTTTATTTTCAACTCATTTTAAAACTAATTTCTCTATTTTTTATGTATTCGATTTTGGAAGTAGGGAGAATTTACGAAAATAAAGTAATGTAATCTAACAGTGAATTTGTCATCCAATTAAAAAATATTGAGAGTTGTAACTTTGCTTAAGACTCACTGTGAAAGTCGTAAATTGCTCTAAACTAAAATAGAAAAAAAGAAAAAGAAAAAAGATATTGTTTTTGGGTATTTAATGGCTTAAGGTTGAAGAGTTACTTTGTCGATGATTTTATAGTTGGGAGTATTTCAATTTTGATACTCAAGGAACCAAAATAACACCAAAAAGTATTTTAGCTTATTGTATTTTATTTTATATTTTAGATATAAGTAAATAAATCTGAGTACTTGCTATTATTTGAATTGTGTGTTTCGATTAGCTTCTTGTTGAAATTGGCAAAGTGTTGAAAATGTGAGGCTTTTAAAAACCTGTACATACACTAATAAGCTTAGAACCAACTGCTAATCCAAAGCCATGAGCTTTTTTATTAGCTTATTTGGCTTATTTTGGTAGGTGCAACTATTTAAAGCTCGACTTTTGCCTAAGTACAGCTTTACTTTTACACCCATCTATTTTTTATGCAAAATAAGCTAATCCAAACACAAAGTAATTATAAAGTGAGCTTTTTGATAATCTATTATGTGACAAGGAGCTAGGTAATTTTTATTTTATTTTTTTCCCTTTTGTGTTTTACTAATTATTTACATATATTCACTATTTTAGTTTATGAATTTATTATGACCTTGTAGGTGGATAGTTATTGCTTCCTCTACTTTGGCACTGAGAGTTGTACTGTTCCCAGTATTGATTTTGCAACTTAACAAGTTGAAAAGGATTGGAGAGTTATTTCCTAAATGTGAGTTTTTGATATTTGTTAACTATGTCTTTGTAGCTTTTTGTTGCATTCATTCTTCTAAGTTGTTTCTATTATTTTCTTTTTAATTACTTTTTTGGTTCACTCTATAATGTCATTTGAACTCCTATTCATGTTGATTTTTCTTGTGTATCGATAAAAATGGAAAAGAGGTACAATAGTCTATTAGAAAAAAGGTTGTTGGATAGCACAATTGCACATTGACTAGTTTAATTACAAATTGAGATTCAAAGAATCTAAGATTTCATCCAATCATATAAAGAGCACATTATTTTGGATAGGATATAATGGTTAATGGATGTGCTAGACCTGAATTAGTTTTTTTTTGATAGGTAATAAGACTTTTATTGAAAAATTGAACATCATGTTCACGATGGTGAACACTTTGAACAATGAAACAAATACAAGAAGATCAAGAACTAAAAGAAATAGAAACTAAAAAATCAGCTACAGCAGTACAATTCGTACACCCCCAAATACGAGCCCAAAGAAACAAAGTACGAAAAAGTAAACATTTTATGTGTTCCAACGTTCTCGCCTTGTCTTCAAAAATGCGAGCATTACGTTCCTGCCAGACTAACCACATTAAACATGCCGGGACCATGTTCCAAATGATTGAATGATGCTTTCCAAACCAGTTTCTCCAAATAAAGAAAAAAGATTTTACTGACCTTGGCATGACCCATTGGATACCAAACACAGCAAAAACTTCCCACCATAAAGCATGAGAGAACTTACAATGAAGAAGAAGGTGGTCCACTGATTCCCCATCACAACAACACAAGCAACACCGATTAACCAAAAACTGACCTTTTTTAATAAGGTTGTCAATGGTGAGTATCCCATCATTAGCTGCTGTCCATAAGAAAAAAGACACCCTTTTAGGCACCTTAGTACGCCATATACACTCCCAAGGAAAGGCATCAGTAGGAGGACTAGATAACAGCTTATAAAAAGAACGCACATCAAAAACACCAGATGTAGTCAGTCTCCAAACCAACTGATCATCCCCCTCACCCCTCGGCATATAGGAATAAATAAACTCAAAGAATGAGTAGACAGTGGTTGCTTGCCAATCCTGAGGACCATGACGAAATGATAAATTCCAGCTTCTATCTCCTTCTGAATTTGTTACAACCACATCAGAGACACATGCTTCTTTAGAAACAGAACAATCATACATGGAAGGGAAGAGTTCCTTCAAAGGAGTAGGCCCACACCATGGGTCATGCCAAAAACTAATACGGCTACCCTCCCCCACATTAAACAAAATCTGGCTAAAGAACTTCTCTGATCCTTCTTTAATACTCCTCCATATCCCACACCCGTGAGCACCTCTTACCCCTCTAGTGCACCAGCCTCCTCTTGCCTCTCCATATTTGTCTGCTATAACCTGACGCCATAATCTATGATTTTCTTTCCCAAACCGCCACAACCACTTCCCAAGCAAAGCCTTGTTAAATAGCCCAACACTCCGGATTCCCAAACCGCCACATTCAACTGGCAAGCATACCTTATCCCAAGCAACTAAAGGATATTTAAAAACATCCTCTGAGGCCCCCCAAAGGAAATTCCTCTGAATTCTTTCAATTCTTGTAGCCACAGCCTGAGGGATGGTAAACAACGATAAAAAGTAGGTGGGGAGACTCGATAGGGTACTTTTTAACAAAATAAGCCTACCTCCTTTGGACAAATAAAGTCTTTTCCATCCAGCCAACCTTTTCTCCATCTTTTCAATAATAGGATTCCAAATTGATGAATCCTTGTAGTGTGCCCCAAGAGGCATGCCCAAATATCTCATAGGCAGAGTGCCCACCTTGCAGCAAAGGATACGAGCCAAACCATTCAAACCCCCAACATTGCCAACAGGAACAATTTCACTCTTGCCTACATTAACTTTCAGGCCTGTAATAGCTTCAAAGAAGATCAACACCATCCGCACGTATAATAACTGTTCCCTAGAAGCATCACAAAACAATACAGTATCATCAGCAAAAAGAAGGTGAGAAATATGGATACCCCCATGTCTATGTGATCCCGCTTTAAATCCACAAAGAAAACCACCATTTTCTGTCCTCTTCAACAATCTACTCAACACTTCCATAATCATAAGAAATAAAAGTGGAGACAGAGGATCCCCTTGGCGAAGACCACGAGAGCTACCAAAAAAACCTGCAGGAGATCCATTAACCAGAATAGAAAATTTAACTGTAGAGATGCACGCCTTAATCCACCTACTCCACCTTGCCCCAAAGCCCATCCTTTCCATAAGGTAAAATAGTTTTTATAGGAAATTCAATGATTGGGAGTTAGCGGCTTCCTACTCCGTACTTCATTTCATCCAAACGCGGATTCCTAGGGGTGGAGGGTGTGACAGTCTTTGTTGGGGTCTTAATAGAAGCGGTAAGTTTGATTCGGTCTTTTTATCATAAGATTCAAAATGCAGCTCCTTCTACTTTTCCTTGGATGGGCATTTGGAAAGTTAAGGTTCCTAAAAGGGTGGCATTCTTTATGTGGACAGCAGCTCATGGTTAGATTCTAACTTTGGATAACTTTATGCTTCGTGGTCGTCCTTTGGCGAATTGTTGTTGTATGTGCTGTTGTAACGAGGAATCTGTGGATCACCTGTTACTTTTTTGTCCGATAGCTCATTCTTTGTGGACGTTTATGATTCGGTTGTTTGGGATCAATTGGGTCATGCCAGGTTCAGTTGCGGACTTATTATTTTGTTGGTATCATTGGCTTGGGAAGCATAGTTCTGATATTTGGAATTTGGTTCTAGATTGTTTAATGTGGACTATTTGGATTGAACGAAATCGGCGTTCTTTTGAGGATAATGGGAAATCTGTGGTTCAGTTATTAGAATTATGCCAACGGACCCTCTTTGATTGGTCTTGGTGTTGGGGTCTCTCGGATTGTTCTACTCTTATGGATTTTCTTTTGTCTATTAGAATAGCATAGTGGCCGCTTGTGTCTTTTTGTTTCTTATTACTCTTTGTTCACTACCGTGAACTCTTTGTATTTTTCTTGCTATTCCTTTTTCAATAATATTTTCTTCTTACTTTTCAAAAAAAAAAAAGCTAGACCTGAATTAGTCTGTTGAGACTCCAGAGCTGACTGCAAAAGTTTTAGAACCAAGGCTTGGTTATTGTTGAACTTAATTTTCTGTAACTTGTTTCAAAGGCATGGATAAATCACCCAGCGACCTTTTACTGTCTGTGTTCTACTTATCAATGAAAGTCAGGAACACGAGAAGCGTAGTAGGAGTGGATAGATCTAGCTTTTAGCCTCATACAGCCAACTTCCGAAGCTGAAAATTGTGTTATGACGTGTTGTTTGAGTACATTTGTTTAGTTTGCCTTTGATTGCTGTTGCTTAGCTCAAATTTGATTGTCACTTATAAAATTCACATGCGTTATTGATTCAGTATGGTCTATGGAGCAAGTGTTTCTTGTCGCAAAAACAAAACCCCAAGGAGCATTGTCAGTTGGTGTCGGAGTCTTTTTTATTGCTTTGAACTTCTTTTCATTTTATTTTATTTTTTGATAAGGAAAAGAACTATTAAAAAAGTGACAACGAGGTGCAACCTAATACAAATCGAAAAGAGTACTTCATTGTGGGGTTATTGTTGTGAGAACAAACAGTTTGTATGGAAGGCAATAAGCTCTAGCTTAACTGGAACCTCCTCCCCTTACAAGTGCTAGGTGGAAGAGTGACAAAGAGGTGCAACCTAATACAAAGTGAAAAGAGTACTTCATCGTGGGGATACTGTTGTGAGAACAAACAGTTTGTTTGGAAGGCAATAAGCTCTAGCTTAATTGGTACCTCCTCCCCTTGCAAGTGCTGGGTGGAATGTGAGGTCATGGGTTTGGAACCCACTAGGTGTGTGTGTAACTTACCAATGAGGAAAAAACAAGTTTGTATGGAAGCAGTGGGCATGTGAAGCCTGCCTGTTCCTGTAGTTGCAATGTAGTCTGCTATATTAGTCATATACATGCCAAAATTGGATTCTATGATTATTCTACAGGAATGGTGATAATAGTTTGTTAAGATAGCCCCAAGATATTACTTTAGGAAAGGTTGCCAAATGAAAGTTACGTGAGAAGAATAATGCTGTCTTTACTTTGGTTAGGGTTTTTTTTTGGGTCAATACCTATGTTTCAAGTATTGTGGGTCTTTCAATATCCTTAATATCTTGTTTGACCTGTTTGTTGTTATTATTATTATTATTTTTAATATACCAATAAAAAATATATTTTTAATATGTTTTTTTGTTTTGTTTTATCCATTATTTTTCTGTTAACTCATGTTGTCTCTTGCCATATTGTGGGTCTTTCAATATCCTTAATATCTTGTTTGACCTGTTTGTTGTTATTATTATTATTATTTTTAATATACCAATAAAAAATATATTTTTAATATGTTTTTTTGTTTTGTTTTATCCATTATTTTTCTGTTAACTCATGTTGTCTCTTGCCATATTACTCCACGTATCCAACAAAAGGAAAGCTGAGAGAAGGGAATAAGCTCAAAAGTTCTTGTGTAATTTTTTTTCATTTTTCATGCTAGAGATTATTAATTTCAATTATTCCTTGCCATAATGTTTTGTTCCAAGCCTTTATTATTTATAGTAGCATGGCATTATTTTGCTAATTGATAAACCTTGACTGGTGGACATTATCATTATCAGCACTCTACCTTTTAATTTTATTAACATCTATTATGAGGAGGATCTGTTTTATATCATTTTTTTGGTTCTCTTACCATGGAATCCTTTTCCTTTTCAGTGTTGTTCATCTATTTAACTTACAATTAATTTTTGTTTGACTCTCATATGCATTTCTCAAAGTGCCTCCTCCATTGCCACCACCTCTGTCAGGAAAGAGTTATATTGATCAAATTTCACTCTTCCGAAAGGAAAGAAGAGCAATTGGATGCCCCTCATTTTTATGGTTCCTTGCATACTTTTCTATCCAGGTGATACATCTGCCTTAATTGTTGGAATAGTTTTGTCCATTATATAAACTGCATTTTTCCCCCTTCTCCTTGTAATTACAGATAGCTTGATTGTCTTTGAGTCAATATTCTAGCCTTTTAATAACGAATTAACTGCTGCAAGCAAACTGTGGGTGATCTTGGTTCTTTTGTATTTGTAATGAGCCAATCCCAGTTTGTGTTTACTTACTGCGTATAAATAAAATGAAAGCACCAAAAGTGGGGAGTACATGAATGATTGATGTGGTGAGGAGACAAATTAAATAAAATTCGTATTCGTACAGAATTATGAAAACCATATTAGCCTGAATATGTAGCTACATAGACGAAGTTTCTGTAATAATTGATCTTGCTTGTATTTAAAATTATCTGCAGGTACCATGCTTTTTCTTGTGGATGACTAGTATTAGAAGAATGTCGCTGGATCATCATCCTGGGTTTGATTGTGTAAGGCACTGACATATGAGATAGATAAATTTAAACAATTATGTTTAAAAAATATTAGTTTCATTTTATTGTAAGTAGTGATATCACGATCTACAACTTTCATATATTCATAGCTGAAGACCTTGTATTTTATTCAACTGAGAGTAAAAATAAACTTTCTTATTAAGCTGCTACCTTTCTTGAAAATTTTCCATTGATTATATTTCTCCTTTATCCCTGAAAATGACCATCAGGATATGTTTTACGCATATGACACTCCAGTGGGTAAAAACAATTACGGATGATGGATGGAGAAAAGGCTAGTATAGATCAAATTAAGAATTGACCTGACATGAATTTAGATTGGTCCATTATTTTTGTAAAGAACCTGTATGCAAGGTCCAATAAACTTTCTTAAGAAGCTTCAACTAGAAGTTTCCTTATTATTCACGCTTATGCTTCTTTGTCCTTGAAAACCAGTCAGGATGCCTTTTGTATACATGGCGTTCCACTTGGGCATGGTTTTTCACTAAAATTTTCTGAAGTCTGGCATGCTTCTTTTGATGATATTGAATAGATGAATTTAATCTTTCTATCTTAGATTGTGTTTATTGCAAAAAACTGAAAAGATTATATAGCATTGTAGAAGAATTCCAGAAAACAACTTCATATAAGTTTGGCACATTTATTTGGGATGTTGTCACTTGTCATAGTATACAATTTTGTAACTATAAGGCTATGTAGCACATATAAGAATTATTTAATTATTTATTTATCTCTTGAGTATCTTAGGACTTGGTCCTGTGATGGTAAAATTACCAAAGCTCCTAATCTCAAGTTGCATCTTAAATGCAGTTATAGCTGAAACTCATACAGCATCTTTTGTTTTTCCTCATAAATATAATTTACATTACTGGAAATCTAGAGTGCATTGGAAATTTATTTCTTGCTACATGTGATGCTCATCTTTGCTATCTTTGTATTCTGGAAAATTTATAGTGCTGTAGAGAATGTTTGTCCATGTTGCAGTTTTGAATTGTTGATATTTATTATGGCATTTTAACTTTACTGGAAATAAATCTCTCACATTCATTACAGGGTGGTGCTTTGTGGTTCCAAAATTTGACTGAATTCTCACACGGTGTCTCAGGCCCCATCTTTCCTTTGTTGATTGCTGGCTTGCACTATATTAATGTTCAGGTATTTGGCTCTCTAGTCGGTGTGCGCTAGTTATCACAACATGCAGTTATTCCCCACTTTTCTTAGTGATCATGGGGTTGAATCTCCAAGGACAACCTTTTATTGCAAAGAGACGTCATTCTTATTGACTCAGCTCAGTTGGTGCTGATAGACTGAATCATGCTATTTTCTTGTTACATGACTGTGTTCTAGTTTTTATGTATAGTAAAAAGAATCTTCCTAAAGAAAAAACAAATGCACGTTATGTTCCAAGTTTTATGTGCTTTCCAAAATAGAAAATACCATTTATAAAGGTTGAAGACACTGTCGTCTTATTGATGCCACAAGTAATTCCAGGCACATCCTGGTTTAGCTTTGGTGTGTTGGTTCAGTAAGTCATATTTTTGGTTCCTTCACAAATCTATCCCTACATGGTCACGTGGGTGTATGTGCTTGCGCTTTTTACAACTTGAGTATAGTTTTGGTTACATTTTTCCATGTATATGTACCTTTTTTCCTTTTGTCTGAACTAGCAATCAGTAGCGATTTGTATAAGTAAAATTTTTATTTAGCAGCAAAACTTTGTTGTCCTAAAGGGCTAATATGGGCTAGCACATGTAAATGTAAGTCATAACTTTGCCCCAGGGTAAGTTTATTGTAGTTGTCTGTCAATGCTTGGAAATCTGATTATATTTCATAGTTTCTTGTTCTTCAAAGTGTCACGACACGCGCACACGCATATATATGTAGTTTTTTAGGGAAGTCTTGTGACACGTTTCTCTTATTTGTTCTTTAATATAGCATGTGACAGAATGAAACTCTTCTTGGTCATTGACTTACATATTACTAATTGTATGTTGATTTAGATGTAATTACCAATGTTCTTAAAAGCACACCTGAGGCATGCTTCAAAGCTCAAAGCTCAAAGCTCCAGATCTAAGCACTTTGCTTGGCTGAAGTGAAGTTCATGTACTGGGGGGCATTGGTGCTTTTGAAGAAGCACTAGTATGCCAACCCGCACATTTTAAGTTTTTTTGCTAAAAACTCCATATTGAAGAAAATAACATGGACCATTGATTTATTATACAAACACTTTTCTTAGGGTACTGTATTACACAAAAAAAAAAAAAAAAAAAAAAATTTACACATCAAAAGGCCCATGAACAAGGATATTTACTATTCTTGTGCGTTTTAGTCTTTTCCTTCTAGATATATTTTGATTGAATTGTATACTTCATTTTGATCATAATTATCATAGTTATGTATTTTTTATTAAACACCATAGAATTAAATAAAAAAATGTCATGTTTAAACTTAGTGTGCATTTGGGATGAGCTGAATTTTTCAACTTATTTCCACTTTCAGCTATTTTTGCTACTATTCATGAGTCTCATTGTATTTTTTTATTCTATTCATATGTCTCACTGTACTATTCAACTTACTTTTTAACATTTTTTTTATACTTTCATAAAAAAGTTTTCAGTTTTAGCTAAATATGCTGTTCTAAACGGACACTTGATGTGACTAAATTTTTATACTATTAGCCATTGGTAATTATTTTGAATTTTTTATATAAAAAATTAAAGAAATTGAAATAACTCATGTTAAATTTAACTTGCATAGTTTGTGCAATTGCACTAGATATTTGATCTAATAGATATTACTATTTTTAGTTTGTGTACTTTTGTTATTATTATTATTATTATAAATCTTTTTATTAGAGGTTATTATATATTATGGGTCCGTTTGAGGTTCGTTTATTTTGCTGAAATTGAAAACTTTTTGCTGAAAGTACTGTAAATAAAAATAAAAGTTAGCTAAAATAGTACAGTGAGACTCATGAATAGTACCAAAAAGTGCAGTGAGGCCCATGAATAGTAGCAAAAATAAGCTGAATAGTAAAATAAGTTGGCAAAAATAATTTTTGCGAAACGTACACTATATTTGAAAAAATGTACGTTTTACTTTAATCAAGTATGTGCTTTTGTTGCAACATAGACTTGTGGAGGGCTGTCCCATATTGTGTGTTATGGTGTATTTGGAAGGAACAAAATCGACGAACTTTTGAGGACTTAGATAGATTTGATGACCAGTTGCTTGCTTTCTTTACTGGTTCACTTTTTAATTGGTTTAGGACTTGGGGACTCACATCTTGTGAATCTCTCCCTTTGTTTCTTAGCTCTCTTTTTCTTTTTAATTAGTTCTTTTCATCTGTTATTGCATTTCTCTCTCTTTTTTTTTTTTTTTTTTAATCTTTGATATGCTTTGTGCTTATTTGCATAAAACTGTTTTTTGAATATATATCTTTCTTACTTATAATAAAAAAAAAAAAAAAAAAAAAAAAAAACACACACACACACACACTAAATGCTTTGAGGGAACGGAACAGTTGATTCTTGAGATTAAATCTCTCCTCCTCCACTCTTTGTTTGATTGGTGTTCTGTTTTTTCTTCTTTTTCTTGTTCTAATCTTTTTGTTATGCTTGATCATTGTAATTTACGATCTTGATGTACTTCTTTCCATGTACACTCCTGGTGCCTGGGTCTTGATTAATGATATTTTGTTATTTATCAGAAAAAAAAAAGTATGTGCTTTTGTTTTACTTTGCTTATAAATGATTGGAGGCCTGTGCAATAAAGTGTATTTGACACTTTTACTAACACTTAGGGATGGACCCAGGGGGGCCCGGGCCCCCAGGCCCAAAGAAAAAAAATGAAAAAAATTTTGGGCCCCCCCCCGGCCGCCCAAAGAAATTTTTTTTATAGGTTATATATATATATATATATATATATTTTGATAAGTAATAAGAATAGTATTAATTATGAAGAAAGAGCGAATAAAACAAGTAGAGGGTGTTCATGATGAACACGAGAAAACAACAAACAACAACAAAGATAGTAAAAGCAGCTTAGGGGATAATACTAAGGGAAGAAAGAAACTCAATGATGGAAGAACAAGTCGAAGAACCCTAGCACCTAAACCAATCAAACAAAGTACTTTGGCATAGAGCTTGTAACTGAACAATTGATTTCTCTTTAGCCTCAAAAGAGCACCGATTTCCTTCCATCCAAACAACCTACATCAAACAACCATAAATCATATTCCAAATGTCCGAAGTAAATTTTACCAGCCAAAAACTCCAACAAGACACCAAACTCTCCACATAACCTGGCATGACTCATTGGATCCCAAATACGTGTAACATTTGTACCCACAACGAGTGAGCTACAGGACAGTGTAGGGGAAGATGATCCACAAATTTCTCATTACAGCAGCACATACAACACCGATTCGCCAAAGAGAGACCCCGGAGCATCAGATTATCTAAGATAAGTATCCAACCATGAGCTGCTGTCCACATGAAAAAAGACACCCTTTTAGGAA
The DNA here is from genome assembly GCA_023736055.1 of Quercus glauca. Lineage (NCBI taxonomy): Eukaryota > Viridiplantae > Streptophyta > Magnoliopsida > Fagales > Fagaceae > Quercus > Quercus glauca. The sequence goes on from CM043316.1 coordinate 52,876,808, forward strand.
CCTTAACCTTCCAAATACCATTCCAAGGGAAACTAGGGATAGAACCACCCTGGATCTTATTGTAATAGGACCGAATATCAAACTTTTCATTCCCATTAAGACACCAATGGGAAATGTCACACCTAACACCCCTAGGAATCCAAGGTTGAATGAAATCGAGGAAAGAGAAGGCAGCTTCTAATTCCCTCTCGTGAAAGTCCCTATAAAATCTCAAATTCCAAAATCCATCATTTCCACCCTCCTGATGACACAATACATGAGAAATGCAAGTTTCCTTGTCGTTTGAGCTCGCATATAACTGAGGGTAGAGCATTTTAAGTGAGATATCCCCAACCCACCTATCATGCTAAAAAAGAATATGAGAGCCATCACCCACCACTAGGGCCAAGTGTTTGGAGAATCTCTCCCAACCTTCATTAATTCCACGCCAAAGATCACACTCGTGGGCCTTTCTACATACTTTACTATTCCACCCCCCGTGACCCTCTTCATATTTAGTGGCGACAACCCTCCACCAAAGATGGGTTCCTTCTTGTCCGCCAAAGATGGTTTTTTTTTTCTTATACTTCGGCCCCCCTAACTTAAAATTCTAGGTCTGCCCTTGCCAACATTGGTAATTGCCATGAAAAAAAAAAAAATTGCTTGCTACCTTTTTTATGTTCCTCATTATGTTTATGGTATAAAGTTTCCAAACATCTTAGCCCACCCATCTTAGCCCACCCAAGGACATTTAAGTTCTAGTTGTTGTTGCTTGTATGCTTATTGACTACCCTGGCCAGCAGTTCAACCATTGACACTTCAAACCTTAAATGTTTTACTTTACTTGAATTTATAGACTTATGTAACTTTAGACGATTTTGTAGCATCCCTTGTACACTGCATGTGTGCACGGGGCAAGTTCTTTTTCTACATTTTTTTGGGACTTGAGACCAATCAAACATAGTCCTAAATAACAAGGATTCCTACTTACACTTTGAGCTCTTAGTATCTTTAAAAGTGCAACTATTATGTTCCCTCTACAAGATCCACTTCAAACATAAGAAACAAGGTTCCAAATATCTGAAGAGGTCTTCCCAAACCACTTTGATAATCCAATTAAAAGATCAGAAACCGTTTTTGGTAGCACTTAATGAATCCCAACGGATCTAAAACTACACTCCACATGAGCAACATCACAATGGAGCAGTAAATGATCCATTGTTTTCCCACTATAACGGCACATGAAACACCAACCAAATAAAGAGAAAGCTCTCTTGAGAACATTATAATAGGTCAGAATCCTCCCCCAAGCCGCTTTCCAAACAAAAAAAAGACCGTTTTAGGGGCTTTGATGTGCCAAATATTCTTCCATGGGAAGGATATAGCACTGGCACCTTAAAGGACCTCATAATATGATGCATTTTTAATAAAAATCTTTCATTACCTATCCAAAAAAAATGTTCAACGTCTACAAATTTATAAATTGTGGATAACCTAATGTACCAATGCCACTCAAAGATGTTTCTTATTTCAATAGTTGGTGTCAGGATAATCTTTTCATATCCTCTAAAAATGTGTTAAATTTCTTGTGACATCATATGCTTGTACCGAATTTTGATATGTGAATCTTGTTAATAAAAAAAAAAATATAAGCTGACTTCTGCTTGATGGATTCACCAGATTGGTTTTGGGACATCTTCAGTTCGAAATGTGACTGGCCCACTTGACTTATTAGCAAAAGTAAGTAGAAAAATTTGTACGAATTCCATTGATATTGCTATCTTATTGCACTTGAATATATTGGTTTTCTAGAATTATATTTTTGATAATTGGTTTAAGGACAAAGTTTGGTTACAAAATTAGTTGTAGCCTAAGGCTACAACTTCCTTTAAAAGAATTAACATTGCTACATATTTTAAAAATCTAATTGATGGATTGCATGTTCTTTACGCGCTTAACACACATCAATATAAACAATTGATTGATGACATAATTATTGATTTTTAATCTTTTGAAAATTTTGCAAGCATGGAAGATATAAAAAGGAAATATAATCTAATGGCGAGTTTGTCAAATTCACACCCAATAAAAAATAGAGTAAAGTTGTAGCCTTAAACTACAACTAATTTTGTATCCAAACTTTGTCCTTGGTTTAATTTCTTCTTGAAGGAGTCTATTTTTTCTAGTTTTAATGTCATATAACTAATTGGAATTCTCTTTCTTGTTGCAGTTCCACAAATTCTACTTAGATTTTTTAACGCTGCCTCTATTTTTTATTGGTTACTGCATTCCTCAGGTAAAACTAGGTTATACTTACAACCTCTGCAAAGTTACGCGTGCTAAATTGGATAACATAAGTATTTTGATAACATAAGTATTGTCTTAGCTTGCCTTCATGGAAGTTTCTTAATTGTCTGTGATTGATAGTGAAATCCATTTTTCTTTGTTCCCAATTATCTTCCTTTTTGGCTGTTTGGTATTAAAACAATGAATAGAATATAAAATAAAGGAAGATAAATACTAGGCAATCACACCTAGGTTATCCTAAGCAATCACACTTAGGTGGAAGACAATCACACCTCAAACCTTTAAAATAAGCTGCTAGAATTTTATTAAAATTAATCTGACTATGAATATTATCTGACTACAATAAATCCTTTATACAGGCATTTGTTAAATCCTTTCTTAGATGGAGCAGGACTTCTAAATAAGCTAGTCCTTGAAAGACTAGACTAGGATTACTAATAACAAAGAAAAAAATACATAAGAAACAAACAGGAAAAGGACTCAAAACACAAAACAGTGGGCTTAGGTACAGTCAACGACAGCCCATTCCAGAAATATGGAATCTAGTAAAACTTAATTAAAACTGATCCAGTATTAAATAAACAAAATCAACAATAAAATAAGACTCAATTCAACTTTAGATTAACTAAGAAAGGTTCCAAGAGAGCTCTCCATCATCTGAAACATCCCAAATTAATGCTTGAGCACCTGAACCAGCTTTCCCTCATCTATTGTAAGTCTCTGAAAGGGTTGCCAATTACTATCCCAGTCATCCTATGACCTAACCCTCCACCTGATTTTTATGGGAGAAGGAAGTCATTTTAGTTGGAGGTCATTGCCGAGTAAATTTAGATCAACTTAAAACCGACTAGTTACTATTTTTATGCAAAGGATAAGTAACCGCTCACTTGAGCTTTTTGTCTATTATAGGGTTTCAATTATTTCATTAGTAGTGGTGAGTTTAAGAATGCAGGAACTCATGTTGGACTATATGCTAGGTTGGAGATTGGGGTGGGGAATAGAGTGAAATTTTGGCATGATTGTTGGTGTGGGGATCAACCTCTTCAAATAATATATCCAGTTTTGTATAGACTAGCTGTTAATAAAGAGGCTTCTGTCGCTTTATTCTTGAGTCGGCCGAGGGAAGGGGAAAGGAGGACTTGGGTTGTGTAAATGATTGGGAGGTGAGTTCTATGGATGATTTTTTGCTTTTTTTTGGATAATATTGTCCCTTTAAATGAAGATGATGATCGATTGAGGTGGACTTTGAAGAACAATGGGAATTTTGACATTTGCTTGCATTATAATGTTCTACGAGACTCTTCCTCTATCACTTTTCCTTGGAAAGGTATTTGGGGAGTGAAGGCTCCTAGACGAGTTTCCTTTTTTGTTTGGACCGCGGCTTGGAATAAGATACTCACTGGGGTTAATACGAAGAATAAGGGGTTTGATTTTGTTGATTGGTGCTGCATGTGTCGACATTGTAGGGAGACTATGGACCATTTGTTGATAAATTGTGAGAAGGCTCAATAGTTATGGTGTATTGTCCTTCGATCTTTTGGAGTTTCTTTGGTCTTACCAAGAGCGGGTTCGATCTAATGTTTGGATGGAGGAATTGGCTGGGTAAACACTTGTCAGACATTTGGAATTTAGTACCTTTGTGTTTATTGTGGTGCATTTGGAGGGAACGTAATCGCCGCACGTTTGAGGATGTGGACAGTTCTGATGATTAGTTGCTTGCTTCTTTTAGTGGTTATTGGTTTGATTGTTCTCGGACTTGGGGACTCACCTCTTGTGACTCCATCCCATTGTTCATTAGCTCTCTTCTTTTCTGTAATTAGTTTTCTGTTTCCTGTTTTTTCTTTCCTCTTTGTGTACTTATCTACTATTTTGTGCTTTTCATGCATACTGTAGCTTTTTTAATATAATTTTTCTTGCCTATCAAAGAAAAAAAAAAAAAAAAAAACTATATGCTACAATGTCCTTTGAAGTTCATGTCATCTTGTCAAAAATTTTGTAGGTTGACCTGCTTTAAAAGGTATAAGTGTGTGGTATCAATTAAATTGGCATGGTTTGGAGCCATATTGTGACTATGGAGCATTAAAATGTGTTCTATGGTATTTATCTTGTGAGGCATATAACAATTTTTATGGGGGGATAATTGATGTTATTTGAGGCATTTTGCATAGCTGTCATTTGAAAAGTATGCTGTCCTGTAGCATGAAGTGGTTTCCATGGCACGCTTTAATTTCCTACTTAGAAAAAATATGTCAAGGAACAATGGCAATTAAGTCACTGTACATCCTTATTTAGGGCTAAAAGCTGTTCTTGTTTGGGCCACCTACTGTGGATTGGTTAAAGCTTCCCTGTTGTATTCTTGTTCTTTCTTACTGCTACCACTTTATCTACTGGCAAAATTCCCTGCTCCAATTCCTCTTCCCCTTATTTTGTTGAAAATACAAATTTATTACTCTATATTGGTTTTGCAGGGAAGTCTAGTCTATTGGGTTACCAATAGTTCATTCAGTGTCATTCAGGTGAGTCACTGTACTGTCTTTCTATGAATATAAAAGAGTTTGTTGCATTGCATTCTTGAAATTTGATTAAAATGTTATCCAAATTTGTGGTTGGATACTTGATTTTTCCTTTACTGTTCTTTTCTGTCATTTCTCTTTGTAAGGGTTATATGACTAAAACAAGACCCATCAAGTGTGTGTGACTGTGTAGCTTACTAATCATTTGTTTTTTTGAAAGGAGATACACTTAAGAAAGTACAACTCACACTTTCATTATTTTTTTCCTAAGCGGTCCCGTTAAAATAGAAAATGAGTAATGTAGGAAAGAACTGTATGGGAAAGAAAGATTATAAATTTTTTTCATTTTTTGATTGTAGAAAATTTTTATGTGATTAGAAAAAGGACAATAATATGCTTATTATGTGAATTATATAAAATTCTTTTGTACTATATTGCACTCTCTTGGCACTTTTAAATGACGGCTTGCTTATTTATATAGACCCCCCCCCCCCCCCCCCCTCAACTCGCATTTATCAAAAAGAAAAAGAAAGGGGTAAATTACCTATTTGGTCCTTGAGCTTTACACTGTGTCAATTTGGTCACTGATCTTTCAAACGTGTCAGTTTAGTCCCTAATCTTTTGGTATTGTGTCAAAATGGTTGTTTCCGTGAAGTGATGGATGGAAAATGCTGATGTGGTTAATGGCCAAAATAAAATATTATTTTCATGCTACATAGTCTGTCACATGTTTTGCCACATTGACAATTAAAACACTCCATTTACATGTTAGATATTAGGTTGAAAAATTCAATATATAATTTCTTAAAAGTTAAAACACCAAATCATTAATCAAATCTCAAGGAAAACCAAAATTCAATATATTGACAAGTAAGTTAAAGACTGTAGGCGAGTAAAATAGCTACCCAATCATTTTATTATCTCTATTTAATTGCAGAGAAGACTTGGGAAAAAAGGGAGCATATTTGGATGGGCATCATAATGTATTCCACCATTAAGAGTGATCCTAGTTGCATAGAAAAAACAGCATCAACGTGCATCGTGTGTAGCCATGGGAGATTTAGATTTGAAATCCTATTGAAATTGAAAAGTGGGAGATTCAGATAAGATACAAATTTGAAAATAACACAATTAGAACTGAAAAAATTAAGGGAAAAAAAAAACCTCTATATGCCGCCATAAACTGTGATTCTGTCAGAAGGAGAAGGTGGAAGAGTTCGGCTTGCTTCAGGGGCGGAGGCCTTTGTCGGGCATGGAAAGATTCAAGATATGTGGAGGCTTGGACAGGTTGATATGAAATGGTGTGGATTTGGGTGGGTGGTCTTCACTGGACAGCAGAGATTCTAGGGGCGTGAGAGAGATGATCTATCTAATGGGTTTTTCTTTTTGATTACAGTTTTGGTGTTTTTTTTTTTTATGGAGCAGATTTGGTGTTTTAACTTTTAAGAAATTATATATTGAATTTTTCAACCTAATATCTGATGTGTAAATGGAGTGTTTTATTAGCTGATGTGGCAATACACGTGGCAGTCTATGTAGCATGAAAATAATATTTTATTTTGGCCATTAGTCATGTCAACATTTTCTATCCATCAATTATCGGTAGGGACCACTATTTTGACACAATAACAAAAGGTTAGGGACTAAACTGACACGTTTGAAAGGTTTTTTTTTTATCTTTGATAAGTAATAAGAATAGTATTAATCATGAAGAAAAAATGAGTAAAGCAAATACAAGGTGTTCATGATAGTGAACACAAGAAAAACAACAAACAACAACAAAGATAAAAAAAAGAAACTTAAGGGACAATTCTAAGGGAAGAAAGAAACTCAATGATGGAAGAACAATTCAAAGAACCCTAGCACCTAGACCAATCAAAAAGAGTACTTTGGCATAGAGCTTGTAACTGAACAAGCGATTTCTCTTTAGCCTCAAAAGAGAGTTGATTTCTTTCTATACAAACAACCCATATCAAACAGCTAGGAACCATATTCCATATGTTCGAAGTAAATTTCCCCAGCCAATAACTCCAACAAAACACCAAACTCTCCATAGAACTTGGCATGACCCATTGGATCCTGAATACCTGTAACATTTGCACCCACAAGTGAGCTATAGGACAGTGTGGGAGAAGATGATCCACTGATTTCTCATTATAGTAGCACATACAACATCGATTTGCCAAAGAGAGACCCCGGAGCATCAGAATATCCAAGGTAAGTGTCCGACCATGAGCTACTGTCCACATGAATAAAGCCAACTTTTTAGGAACCTTAACTTTTCAAATACCCTTCCAAGGGAAACTAGGGATAGAACCACCCTGGATCTTATTGTAATAGGACCGAATATCAAACTTACCATTCCTATTAAGACACCAATGGGAAGTATCACACCCAACACCCCTAGGAATTCGAGATTGAATGAAATCAAGGAAAGAGAAGGCGGCTTCTAATACCCTCTTGTGAAAGTTCCTATAAAATCTCAAATTCCAAAATCTATCATTTCCACCCTCCTGATGGCACAATACATCAGAAATGCAAGCTTCCTTGTTATTTGAACACGCATATGATAGAGCATTTTAAGAGAAAAATCTCCAACCCACCTATCATGCCCAAAAAGAATACGAGAGCCATCACCTACTACTAGGGCCAAATGTTTGGAGAATCTCTCCCAACCGTCATTAACATCATGCCAAAGACCACACCTGTGGGCCCTTTTGTATACTTTAGTATTCCACCCCCCTTGACCGTCTCCATATTTAGTGGCAACAACCCTCCGCCAGAGATGGGTTCTTGTCCAAATCTCCATAACAATTTTTCTAATAGGGCTTGATTGAAATGCACTAACTTCCTAATCCTAACTTCCTAATCCCAAACCGCCCATCTCTAAAGGTGAACACACCTTCTCCCAGCCACCAAAGAATATTTGAAACACTCATCTGAAGACCCACATAAAAAATTTCTCTAAATACATTCCAACCTATCAGCCATAGCTACAAGGATGGTAAACAAGGATAGGTAGTATGTAGGAAGACTAGAAAGGTTACTCTTCAAAAGAGTAAGTCTACCACCCTTAGACAAATATAGATGCTTCCAACCTGAAAGTTTCTTCTCCATCTTCTCCAAAATAGGATTCTAAAGGGATGCTATCTTATACGGAGTACCCAATGGCATTTCCAAATATTTCATAGGCAGGCTACCCACCCTACAGTGGAGAATGTTAGCCAAAGCACCTATATTACCAACCTCCCCAATTAAGACAATCTCACTCTTCCCCACATTTACTTTCAATCTAGTAAAAGCTTGAAAACAAGACAAATCTAGCTTAATGGACAACAATTGTTCTCTACCCCCCTCCCCCATCCCACCCTCTCTCCCTCCCTCTCCCTCTCCCTCAACCATAACCTTCTTTCTTTCCTTTTTTCCCACCCTCACATTTTCACTCTCCCTCCCCCATATGCTTTCCACCACAGCTTGGGCTTTTCCCATATCCTTTTCCCCCTTCTCCACCACTGCCTTTGCCCTCCCCTCCCCCACCACCTCAGGGGTCTAACCAAGCTCTGTCTAAACAACCGTCCATTATACCTGCACCTTTAACCATACCAAGTTCTCCCTCCATCGAAACCTCTCGAAACATCCTTCCTAAACCTCAATCCTCTGTCCTTGGGGGCAGCAAGAGGTCTTTTTATATTGATGCTAAACTGTTTTCTTTTTCTTTTGATGGGGGGTGGTTTGATTCGTATGCTATATTTGAGACACATCGGAATGTTAAGAGCTCTATTTAGGTTGGACATAGGGGCATAGAATGGTTACTTACTTGTCTCGAAGATATACGAGATTGGGTCCCTGGCCATGTTTTACTTTGTAAGAGATTTAGGGAAAATGGGAAGTTGTTAGAGTTCTGTGGGAGATCTAACAAAGCTGGTCTGTTTGTTGTTATTGCAGTTTATTTTGGAGGGTCTAGGAGAGGCTGTATTATGATACCAGCTAGTTCTAATAGAGCTGGTTGGTCTTTGTTTCAGACAGAACTTAGGAATTTTTGCTTTGGTGCTAAACTGGTATCTCTGGCCAAAGTTTCTGTTTTTAATGGTGGTGGAGGTGGTCAGCTTGCTTGTGGTGGCCGGAGTGGGAAGAATATGTCTGATTATGGTAATATGCAGAAAATCAGGAATTTTGAAAAAAATGGAACTAAATGGGGGCAGAATGTGCTTCATGGAGGTTTTTTTGAAAATGGTTCAGCTAGAAATGGCAATATTTCAGCTTTATGTGGCAGACCCACGCGGGCATTTAAGTTTAAGTTGACTCTGCTTTGCTGGCTTTGAGGGTGTGCAAGCCTGAGGGAGGGAGACGTGTTGTGAGTTATTTGGGTGCTAAGGAGATCAGCTGGACCAAGAATTTTAGTGATGGGCCAGAAGTCTCAAAACTTCCAAGTGGGCTTGATGAAGCCCAACTCGTGGTGCTGGTGCCTTTACTTAAGAAGGGCAGTTTGGTAAAGCCCAATTCTTTTCAAGTGAAGTCAGATGCTCAGTCAATGTGGGTATTAGGCGAGAGCTTGAGAGGTATTTTGTGTGGAGATGCCGAGTCGCAGGAGAGTGCAGCGGTGCAATGTGCCTTTGTCCTCAACGTCGACCTGGTCCCTGGCGCCTCGGTGGCTTCATCGTCTGCCATTTTAGAGGAAGCTAATCCCGTTGTAGCGATAAGTGCGACGTTGGCTTCGGTTTTTGAGCCGAAGCTTGATGGGTGTATGCCAATGGAGGATTCCGGTGCATCGGGGGCCGATGTGGTGGTTTCCGACTCCGGCAAGGTGGGTTGTACTCCGGCGATTACGGCGATGGTGCCTCCGGCTCTGCAAAATGGGTCACAGGCACATCGTCGGCATCATTGTGTGTTACAGAATCGGTTTTCCCCTTTGTCTGAGTTGGGTAATGAGATGGGTACTGAGTGTGGGGTAGGGGAAGATCGAGTTGAGGCTTTTAGTGCCTACCAAGAAGTGGTGGCATAGTTGAGGTCAGTGACTTCTGTTGGTCTTAGTCATAATGATTCTGGGCTTCTTTTCCTGCCGTGGGACAACTGTGGAGCTGATAACAGTGATGGTGGTAATGGGGAGATAGATAATTGACCTTTGGAGTGTAATCCTTTGACTTGGTGGGATCCCAATACTCTTGGTGAGGTGGTGTTGGTTCAGGATGATGCAGGAGAGGTTCAGGTGGCAGAAATTGAACCAAATACAAGTTGGGTGTCCCAGCTGATGAAAGATTTTTGCAATATGGTGGGATTTCCTATTGTGAAACATGAAGCTCAATGTTTGGCTTTGTTTCGCCTCCTTGAACAGGAATGTCTCAAGGTGACCGATGTTGGGGTGCCTAAGCAACCTACAAACTCAGGGTCACGAGGTCTTAGGGAGCTTAAGGGGCTCATTTCTAATGTTAATTATGATGGTGTCTCTTCTAGGAGTAGGAGCAGAGCTCCTTCGTATGCTGTGGGGGTTGGTAGTTTTTAATGAATTTACGCCTACTTTCTTGGAACGTAAGGGGGCTTAATAATCCCCGGAAGAGACAGGTTTGTAAGAATCTTCTAAAAGAGTGGAAATGTGATATTGCTTGTTTTCAAGAAACAAAATTAGCTTCTATTGACACTGCTTTTGTTCGAAGTTTAGGGGGTAGCCCTTTCATTGATTGGGATGCTTTGGATGCTGTCTAGACTTCGGGAGGGGTCTTGCTGGTTTGGGACAAGAGGGTTTTTGAAAAGTTGGATGTTTTTGTTGGACAGTTTTCTGTCAGTGTCTTATTAAGAGGGGTGGTGGATGACTTTGTTTGGGCCTGTACAGGTGTATATGGCCCTAATGATGACGGTCAGAGATCTTTTTTGTGGGAGGAGTTATCTCGGGTGTGAGCTAGGTGGCCCATGGCCTGGTGTTTAGTAGGGGATTTTAATATTATTAGGTACCCAAGTGAAAGATTTGGCTGTGAGTCGTTCAGCCCTGCTATGTTTGCATTCTCGGACTTTATAGAGAGTAATGCTTTAGTTGATTTACCGTTAGAGGGGGCTTCCTTTACATGGTTTAGAGATTCTGGTATCCCCTCTATGTCAAGAATTGACAGGGCTTTGGTTTCTCTAGATTGGGAGGAACATTTTGAGAATGTTTCTCAACGGGTGCTTCCTCGTGTTCTGATCACTGTCCACTTTTGTTGGAAGCTGGTGTTGTTCGACGAGGCCGAAGTTCCTTTAAATTTGAAAACATGTGGCTACAAGCTGGGGGTTTTGTTGATAGAGTGCAGTTATGGTGGAATGGTTACAGTTTTTTGGGCTCTCCAAGTTTTATTTTGGCTCAAAAGTTGAAGACTTTGAAAGCTGATTTAAAAAAGTGGAACATGGAGGTGTTTGGTGATTTGGCTTTTAGAAAGAAGAATTTGCTGACTGAACTTATGGGTTTAGATGCTAGAGAGGAGTCGGTGGGTTTATCGAATGAGGATCTGAATCGTCGCATTCAGCTCAAAAGGGATATAGAACATTTGGCTTCTCTTGAGAAAATTTCTTGGAGACAAAAGTCTCGTGCTTTGTTTGTGAAGGAGGGAGATAATAATACTCGTTTCTTTCATAGATTAGCAAATTCCTATAGAAATGCTAATCTAATTAAGAGGATTGAGGTGGATGGTGTTCTTTATGAGGATGAGGCTGCTGTGCGCTCTCAGTTAGTTCTCTTTTACCAAAGGTTGTATGAAGAAACTGAGGTTTGGCGTCCTACTATGGATGGGTTAGATTTTGCATGCATTGCAGAGGAAGAGAGGTTGTCCTTAGAGAAGGAGTTCTCAAAGGAGGAAGTCATCCTTGTATTAGGGGAGATGGAGGGTGATAAAGCCCCTGGTCCTGATGGATTCACTATGGCTTTTTTCCACAAATGTTGGGATGTTGTGGAAAAGGATGTCATGGATTTCTTTGATTACTTTCATCGGCACTCTGTGTTTGAACGGTCTATGAATGCTTTGTTTCTCACTCTAATTCCCAAGAAGTGTAATGCTGCTAACATTAAGGACTTTTGCCCCATCAGTTTGGTGGGTAGTGTGTACAAGCTGTTATCCAAGGTGTTGGCTAATAGGTTGAGGGCGGTTTTGGATAGTCTTATTTCTGAGTCTCAAAATTCGTTTGTTGGTGGAAGACAGATTCTGGATTTAGTGCTTATTGCAAATGAATGCCTGGATAGCAGGTTGAGGAGCAGATTACCGGGTGTGGTTTGCAAGCTTGACATTGAAAAAGTTTATGACCATGTGAACTGGGAGGCCTTGTTTTATTTGTTGGGTCGGATGGGTTTTGGGTTGAAATGGAGGGGGTGGATTAAGGCTTGTGTTACTTCTGTCCGTTTCTCAGTCCTAGTTAATGGTTCCCCTGAAGGCTTTTTTGGTAGTTCTCGTGGATTGAGACAAGGGGATCCATTATCCCTGCTTTTGTTTCTATTGATAATGGAGGTTTTGAGTAGACTATTGCAGAAGACAGAGGAGTGTAATCTTATTCGAGGTTTTCAGGTGGGCTTTGTGAACTCTGTTGGTGTGCGTATCTCCCATTTGTTATCTGTTGGCATCACAGATAGCTTCTTCTCAATTTTCTCCAAAATAGGATTTCAAATCGAAGCTGTCTTAAACGAAGTCCCCAACGGCATCCCCAAATATTTCATAGGCAAACTGCCCACTCTACATTGAAGAATATTAGCTAGAGCTTCTAGATTATTCACCACCCCAACAGGGACGATCTTATTCTGTGATGCCTCTAGGGATCAGCTACTGTCCATAAGGTTGGTGTTGTCTTGTTTTCAGGCTTTTACGGGTTTGAAAGTCAATGTGGGGAAAAGTGAGATTGTCCCTGTTGGGGTGGTGAATAATCTAGAAGCTCTAGCTAATATTCTTCAATGTAGAGTGGGCAGTTTGCCTATGAAATATTTGGAGATGCCGTTGGGGACTTAGTTTAAGACAGCTTCGATTTGAAATCCTATTTTGGAGAAAATGGAGAAGAAGCTATCTGGGTGGAAGCGTCTCTATTTATCTAAGGGTGGTAGGCTCATGTTACTCAAGAGTACTCTCTCAAGCCTCCCAACGTATTTTTTATCTCCTTTTACTATTCCTAAATCTGTGGCTGCTAGATTGGAAAGTATTCAAAGGAACTTTCTTTAGGGGTCTTCTGAGGGGAGTTTCAAATTTCCTTTGGTGGCTTGGGAAAAAGTGTGTTTACCCGTCAAGATGGGTGGTTTGGGGATAAGAAGTGTGGTGTCTTTTAATCAAGCTTTATTAGGAAAATGGTTGTGGAGATATGGGCATGAAGATTCCCATATTTGGTGGCGAGTTATCTCCACAAAATATGGTGAGGGTCAAGGGGGGTGGTGTACTAAAGTGTGCAGGAGGACTCATGGGTGTGGCCTATGGAGAAGCATTAACGAAGGGTGGGAGAGCTTCTCTAAGCATCTGTCTTTTGTAGTGGGTGAAGGCACTCGTATTCAATTTTGGCATGATAGGTGGATTGGTGATAATACTCTAAAAGATCTCTATCCTGAGCTCTATGTGTGCTCAGCGGTCAAGGATGTTTGTATCTCTGAAGTTTTGTGGATTCCAGAAGGAGGTACGGTTAGAGTTTGGGATTTAAGGTTTTATAGAACTTTTGAAGATTGGGAGCTAGCTGCATCTTATTCCCTTCTTCTTCTTATCCAAACTCGTATTCCTCGGGGTGATAGGAGTGATTCTCTTTGTTGGCGGTTAAAAGGTGATGGTAAGTTTGACACCCGGTCTTATTACCATGTGATTCAGGGTGCTTCAAATTCTCTGTTTCCTGGGAAGGGGGTTTGGAAACCAAAGATTCCTAGGCGAGTGGCGTTCTTTTTGTGGATTGCTGCACATGGTCGGATCCTCACTTTGGACAATCTAATGCTTAGGGGTCGCCCGTCGGCTTCTTGTTGTTGTATGTGTTGTTGTGATGGGGAGTCGGTAGACCACCTTCTTCTTCATTGTCCTGTTACTCATTCCCTATGGATTTTTATGCTTCAGGCCTTTGGTATTGTTTGGGTTATGCCAAGATCAGTGGCGGGTTTGTTATCTTGTTGGCATCAGTGGCTTGGGAAACATAATTCGGACATTTGGAATTTGGTTCTAGGGTGCTTAATGTGGATTGTGTGGTTGGAACGTAATCGCCGTTCCTTTGAGGATATTGAGAAGCCGTTGGATGTGTTAAAAGTTTTATGCCAACGTAGTCTTTTGGAGTGGTCTCGTTGTTGGGGTTTTACGGGTCGTTCTTCTCGCTCTGAGTTTATGTCTTCTCTTAACTTAGTTTCCTTACATATAAAAAAAAAGAAGCATCACAAAATAAAATGGTATCATTTGCAAACAACAAATGCGATATGCGTACCCCAAAAGGTTAACTAGTCCCACATGAAAACCACGAAGCAGACCACTCCCCTCAGTTTTCTTTAGAATTTGACTTAAAAACTTCCATAATCAAAAGGAAAAGAAGAAGGGACAACGGATCACCATGTTTCAAACCACGAGAACTTCCAAAAAAACCTGTCGGGATCCATTCACAAGAATAGAGAAACGAACAGTTGTTATGAAAGCCTTAATCCACCCCCTCCACTTCAACCCAAAACCCATCCTATTCAACAAATAGAAAAAGGCATCCTAATTTACATGATCATAGGTTTTTTCTATGTCCAACTTACAAACTACACTCGGTGAATGACACTTCAATATGCTGTCTAGGCACTCATTTGCAATAAGCACTGAGTCCAAAATTTGTCTTCTACCATCAAAGGAATTTTGAGACTCCAAGATCAAACTGTCTAACAACACCCTCAATCTATTCACCAACACCTTAGACAGCAACTTGTACACATTACCCACCAAGCTGATAGGCCTAAAATCCTTAACATTTATAGCATTATTTTTCTGGGAATTAAAGAGAAAAAAGAAGCATTTAGAGATAGTTCAAACACAGAATACCCATGAAAGTACTTAAATATAGAAATAAAATCAACCTCCGCAGTTGGACGCTCCGTATTTGTCTATGTATAAAGATCCTGATAGAATTGGACCACCTGAGAATGTACAACAGATTCATCCTCATATAAAACACCATCTAGCTCTATGCTTCTAATGTGATTAGCTCTTCTATGAGAATTCGCTAAGCTATGAAAGAAGTGTGTGTTGTTATCTCCTTCCTTCGCATATAGAGCACGGGACTTTTGTCTCCAGAAAGTCTCTTCCAAAGTAGCTAAAACTTCAATATTACCTTTAACTGTGTTCCGTGAGATTGTTCTTGATTCGAAAGGCCTAGTAGTTCTTCCTTAGCATCCAAACCCAATAATTCAGTCAACAACCTCTTCTTCCTAAAAGCCAAATCTCCAAATTCCTCCTTATTCCACTTCTTTAGGTCTTCTTTAAGAGCCATTAATTTCTGAGCAAGAGCGAAACTTGGAGAGCCCATAAAGCAATACCCATTCCACCATTGTTGAACTTTCTCAACAAAACCCTCAACTTTTAGCCACATGTTCTCAAACTTAAAAGCACAACGCCCCCTTCTAACACCACCAGCTTCCGCCAAAAGCGTACAATGATTAGAAATAACATGAGGAAGCACCCTTTTAGACACATTTCCTAAATGATCCACTCAATCCACAAATACCAAAGTCCTGTCAATGCGGGACATATACTTCGGCTCAGAATCCCTACACCAGGTGAAAGGAGCCCCATCTAATGGTAAATCCACTAGGTAATTATTCTCTATAAAATCCGAAAAAGCAAACATGGTTGGGCTGAAAGACTCACAACCAAGCCTCTCACAAGGATATCTAATGATGTTGAAGTCTCCAAATAATAACCAAGCCGTGGTCCATCGAACACGCACCTTGGATAACTCCTCCCACAAAGCAGCCCTATGTTGGTCTACATTTGGACCATAAATACCAGTACAGACCCATTCAAAACCATCCAATACTCCTCTAGGAAGTACACTGATTGAGAACTGACCATCAATAACATCAATTTTCTCAACCACCTGCTTATCCCAAAGCAGCAGAAACCCCGCTGGATGTTTAAAGCGCATCTAGGACAGCCCAATCGATGAAGGGATTACCCCATAAGCTTCGCACAACAGCAGAATTTAATGAAGAAAGTTTAGTTTCCTAGAGACATACTATATCACACTGCCATTCCTTAAGGAGATTCTTAGAAACCTCCCTCTTTCAAGGTTTATTCAATCCCCTAACATTCCAAGAAAGGAGTCTTAAAGTCATTTATAACTACCAATAGCCCCCAAACCCTTCGACGAACCTCTATTACGAGAGGAGGACCCATCATAATTTACTGTGGATACTAGACCCCGAAGTTCTCTAAAACCTTTCTGACTAGATTTAATAGGTCTCCGAATACACCCATCATATACAACCTCAAGACATTCTTGTTCCAGTAAACGAAATAAAGCCACACACTGAGCTTCATGACTTACAATAGGAAAACCCACACTCTTGCAAAAACTATTCATCATTATAGATGCCCATTTTGACTGATCCAGCTTAGTCGCCTCAAACTCACCCTCTTCATCAACCATAGTCAACACCTTATCCTTGATTGCCCTAGGATCCCACCGAGACAGTGGTACACACTCCAGAGGACAAAGTTGCTTCTCCCCACTAATAGAAGCACCGGTGTCAACCCTACTTTGTTCCCATGGAAGAAATAGAAGCTCCCTCACCATTTTGCAACCCATCTACAAAACACAGCACCCAACAACATCATACCTGTTTGGGAAGCAACCCCCCCTTCTCTTTGACACTCTCGGGATGGGCCTCTGTAAATACTTCCTCCTACTCCTCCTCCTCGGACCAAGGATCCACCTCCTTATCCAAGGGATAAAAACAATTCGAAGCTTCCCATTGAGAACGATGAAGAGACTGTTGATAATCGCTAGTCAAAGGCATGACTTCCAGTGTCGACATCACCGAGTTCGACCCTAAACCCACAACTTCAATAAGCCCAGGTTGTTGTGGCTCCATCGTGATTCTCGAATCGTCCCCAAGATGCCTTTCGACTTCCCTATCGGGATGAGAAACCACCGAGATGGGGGCGAGAAGCTCCGTGACTTGACTGGGAAGAGGATTTGTACTAAGAATCAGCAATTTAACACCCATTGGAGCCACAGACACCACCGATGCCACTGCCACCACCAGTAACCTTGAACTCTCGCTCAACCCACTCATACTCTGATCGCTATGCAAACTCTCACCCAACCCACTCGGATAGGAAAACTTATTCTCCTCCAAATGGGCCTTTCCTTTCGGGTTAGCCACTTGGGCTTTGTCTTGCCCAAACAGGCTTTTTAAAACCTCAGGCCCACCTTTATTGGGCTTGTGAGAAACATTTGCTTCCATCTAGGATACAACACGTTTTCTCTCTTTTGATTTAAACACTATCAACACTAAGTTGGCAAAAGTCAACTTAAAAGTAAACTCACGTGTGGGTCTGCCATTTATATTAGAAACAGTAATGGTCGAATCACTCATAATCACGTTATGCCCCAAAATAACTCCAGAATTTTGAAAATTCCTTGTCTTCTGCTGGTTACCATAATTGATCATTTTCTTCCCATTTTGTCTACCGCCAGCCGTTGAACCACCACCAACAACACCATTGGAAGTCATCCCTTCCACCAATACAGTATTCTCACCTGATAAGAACCTGTCTAATTCTCTTGTAAACAAACACCACCCAGAACGATTTGAGCTAGCTGATATCATAACACAACCACAACGAGCTCCACCATAATACAAAACTATATCCACAAAAAGACCAGCCTTATTTGATCTTCCCTGGAATTTGAAAAACTTATTGTTTTCTCTATAATGTTTGCACAAATAATCCTTTCCTGGAACCCAATCTCGAATATTGGCGAAACAAGTGAGAATCCATTCCAATCCTTTACGCCCCACCTTTGTGCCCCACCCAAATGGAACTTTTGATATTCCGGCGACTCTCATGAATAGCATAAGAATCAGCCTGCCCACCATCAAATGAGAGAGAAAAAACTTTAGTATCTATGCGAAAAGAACCTTTACTGCCCCATCTGCCCCCAGGAAAAGATTTAGAAGTTGTGTTATGGGGAGGCAATTTGATAGGATTAAGTGGTGTGGGTGATACAGTAGTGGTTGATCTAGGCACTAACGCTGGTTGTAAAGGCAGGTTAGATGGGGGTGGGATGGTCGGTGAAGAAGAAGGTGGACAAAAAAGGTGATATGGAAAAAAGCCAAAAGGTGATGGAAATTGTGTTGGGAAGAAACCAGGAAATTGAGGAGGTGGCTGGTTGAAAGAGGGTGGTAGAAAGGGGAGCAGAGGTGGGAATGGTGGTGACTGTGAGGTAGGGTGGGGAAGAGAGGGGGGGGGGGGGGGGGGGGTTGTGTGCAGCATGGAGCTCATCACATTAAAATACATGTTTGAAAGGTTAGAGGACCAAATTCACAGTTGGTGTAAAAGTTAGGGACCAAATAGGTAATTCACATGAAAAAAAACTTTAAAAAGTAAGTAAATAAATAAAAAGTGAAGTGACAGTGTTACTTACCCTTGAAGAGTCTCTTGTCTCAGAGAAACTTGGGCTAAGATCTAGGAGGCACAAACATGGCAAAATGGGCTGTGGGGTTTTAGAGATTATGGTGGTGAGGGCTTGGGGCGGAGATTTATTTTGAATGAGGAAAATCAGATGAACCTTTGCATTGCGGTGGGGAATGGTAGACTTTTGCCTGTGGCCAGCTTCTTTCATATTCTTTAATGGCCAGCTTTAAATTGTATGCAACTTGTTTCTTATTTTATTGTGTTTGCAGCTTTTTGGTTTATACCAATATAAAAAGAAAAATTAGTATTACACTATATACATTATTAATTGTATAAGTATCATACTTTCAAAAAAAAAAAAAAAAAATTGTATAAGTATCATAAATTCACATATGGTGTCTCATAATATTTCATTAAGGATAATATTAAAAAATTAATGGATTAAATTTTGTTTCTTCCATGTTCCAAACAACACAACAGGTTTCATTTAATTTATTTTTCAGTGTGCTCAAAAACAATAGAATTCAATTTATGGACCATTTCAACTGAATTTCACTAAAAGAATCAATTGAATTCTACCTATGATTTGATTTGAAAAGGATTCTTTATGTTAATTTACTGATCTTTGATGCATTGTTCTTGGATGGATATATTAATTGGTAAATATTTGTCAAGTTTTCTGGGTTATTCTGAGATTAATCATTCCTTAAGTGCTTGTTGTAGGGCTAATAGCCAAATACTATTGTTAAATTACTGATTATCCCAAAAGTATAAGCAATTAGGAAATAGTGAATTTAATCATTTAATCTAACACTCCCTCTCACGTGTGGTTCTAAAATCTTCTAAATAAGTGGGGCCCAACACGTGGGACTTTTAATATTTTTAATGGGAGATGGTAGAGTAAAGCCAGGATTGAACTCAGGATTTTCTATTCTTATACTATGTTAAATTACCGATTGTCCAAAAAGTTTAAGCTATTAGGAAATGGTGAATTTAATTATTTAATCTAACAACTATGATTCATTATAAAATGTTTTGAGGTCATTTATCTGTAGACAAGTTGTATCAAATAATTTTTCAAGACAGCTTACATGCAATCAACTGTGCAGCAATTATGTCTCAAACATCCCGTTGTTCGGGCAAAGTTGGGTTTGCCTGACAAGGCTGCTCCAACTATAGCAGCAAATTCGGGGGAAAATTTTCCTGCTCAACTAACAATTAGTGATTCTTCCACAAAGAAGCGGAAAATTTCTGTACAGAACTTATCCGCTAAAGAACTGCTAGCTGTGAGTGGCTATGAGCACAAACCTTGGTATATATTATATTAATATTAACGTGAAAGATGTTACAAATTTTTTCAATGTTCATGGGTGCTATTGTTGACAGCTCTCTGTCCAACTTTTATCAAATGGGAAAAGAGAAAGAGCAGTTCCTTTGCTGCGGTAACTAACCCTTCTCTTTGGTTTTCTTCTTTTTCCTTTTTAAGATTTATGTTTTGCTGCTAGGGGTAGCTATGTCCCTTGTTGTTGAATTGCGTTAGTAACTTTTGATTTACAGGCTGGCACTTGAGAAGGATCCTGATTACTTAAGAGCTTTGCTTGTTATGGGGCAGACATTATTGCAGAATGGACAGCTTGCAGAGGCTACCGCATACTTTGAGCGTGCTATCTCCAAGGTCTTACGTTGTTTTTGTTTGTTATGCTCCTTTTTACTTTCAAGGTTTGTTTATCCTTGGTGAAATGCTTGGTTCATATCTGCAATCTGAGATGATCATCAAGAGATTGGAATGTCATATAGAAGCCATATATATTTTTCTTTACTCAAAAAGGATGCGTTTGGGAATAATTACTGAGGAGTCCCTGTTGCTTGCATTTTTATTCCATTTTGTTGTACTTTTAATTTGTGTATGAATATGCCTTCTTCACTTAATAAATCAGAGATTTTATTTTTTTCTCCTTATCAGCTTTTCCTTGCTGGAAATCCAACAGACGTAGAGAATACTGATCTTATAATTCTTTCATCTCAGTGGGCTGGTGTTGCTTGTATACGCCAGGTGAAGCTCAGTAAATTCTCTTTCATTTTACTTGTAAACAGCATATAAATTGCAAGGAATATTGAGGCATATTTTTAAGGAACATGCTAATACAACTGTGTAACTTGTTTTTTTTTTGGTCCTCATGCTTTTTGTTTTTTGTTTAGGGAAAAAATTTAGGTATAGTTCTTTAGGCGCTATACCTTGGGTTTTCCAATTAAATTTCAACACATGGTTGTGATAATTTTGATTGTGCTTGGGAAAGATAACATAATCAATAAAGTTAAGGTCACAACAAAAATTCACAATTTCACATCTCCATTTTCGGGCCATAAAAAATGTTTTTAAATTGTAAATTGTTGTGGGTCCAGGTGTGAGGTGGCAGGCAACTTAGGTGGTGTTGACATGTTGTGAAGTTGTTGTTGTCACCTTGGCTTTATTGTAATACTATATGTACTGCATTGGACAGTACAGCCATGTGTTTGAATGGAGAAACTAAAGTATAGCACCTAAAGAGTTGTACCTAAGTTTTCTCCTTTAGTTTAATGCTAACACCCAACTAGTTCTTATAAATTTCATAGTTGGGTCCGTATGCTCATGGACCGATTGCTTTTATCCCTTTTTCATCTGATTTCCACTTTCTTTGTTTTTTTACTTGGCAGGGGAAGTGGGCTGAAGGGATCATACACCTGGAAAGGGTTGCAAGCTTGAAAGAGCCAGATGATCCAAAGAGCAAAGCCCATTATTTTGATGGTTTGGTATTGCTGGCAAGGTATGAGTTAGAGCATTTACTTGAATTAGTTCATATAATTCCCATTTCTTTATCACGATTGATTTCAACATTGAAATGTTGAACCTGAGAATTTGCTTTACAGTGCATTATATAACGAAGGTCGAAAAACTGAAGCAGCAAACTATCTGCGTTATGCTGCTGCTTATAATCCTGCATACAAAGAGTACTTGGAACAGTGTGAAAATGGCGAGGACGTTTTTGTTAGTGATCTTGTCAGCAGTAGGAGAGGAGATTACTGATTTCAAGTTTTGTACAAGTCAAAGCAAATTTTGTTGATCTGATATCCACTTGATTCTCTTGAAATTGTATCTTAGAATAAAAAAAGTTAAGCTTTGACTTATATCTACTTTGATGTTTATTTTATGGCGAAAATACCATTTTATTTCCTATATTTAGGGGCTCATTCAATTTTGTCTCTACCTTTTGGTAGCAGTAAATTTGGTTTTTGTTATTTTCAACTTGCAATCAATTTGA
Source organism: Quercus glauca (assembly GCA_023736055.1). Lineage (NCBI taxonomy): Eukaryota > Viridiplantae > Streptophyta > Magnoliopsida > Fagales > Fagaceae > Quercus > Quercus glauca. Next base: position 52,898,480 of record CM043316.1, read on the forward strand.
TCATTTGTTATTAACTTACTAACGGAAAATGGTATACATGGCAAACAGTGTGCACTGCTGGCACACTTCATGCTTATGTTGTCACAAAAATAATTAAAAAAAATTAATTAGCATTATAAAATGCCATGTCAGCTTTAAAAAAAAAAAACCTGCTTCTCTCTCTCTCTCTCTCTCTCTCTCTCTTTCTCTCTCCATTGTTCACTCTTTGTTCTTCTTCTTTACACTGTGAATGAGGTTTTGTTAAAACCATTGAGAGCTCACATGTAGGAAGAAAGTGGGTATGCAAAGTGGAAACATGAACGTTGCCTGCAATAATGGAAATTATTTGGGATTGAATTTTTCAAGTCTAAGAACCGAAGGAACCAATAAAGGAATAGGTTTTGGGTTTGAAATCTAATACGAATTTTCTAGTAGGGAAAAGGCAAAAGAAAGAATAAAAAAAAAAAAAAAAAAGAATTGAAAAAGTTTGAGGAAAAATTAAAAAAAAAGATGAAATGAAAAGGTTTGAGGGGAAGAATGGATCTAATTGACTTTTAGCAAATATGAAAAATTGAGAGATTGGTCTGTGTGTGTGTGTGTAAAAATAAGATCTTGGAGCTTGAAGAGCATATCGGAGAGAGAGAGAGTGAGAGAGAGAGAGAGAGAGAGTAGACTCAGAAAATCAAAGACGAGGAACAAACCAACAAATTCAAATCCAGAAAAATCAAACTAATAAAATTTGAACCAGCAACAAACCAATTTTCCCCATAAAATCAAACTCTAGATAATCAAAACCATAAAATTCAAAACCTGATGAACAAACCAATTTTCCCATGAATACCATAGATGCATGTCCGCCTAAATACACACACACCTACTTGCAGTTGCAATACAAAACCGTTGCCAAACAACATTGAGACAGGAGAGAAGAGATATCACACTAAGAAATGAGAGGACCACTGCCGTGATGTGGTGACATGATGCGGAGAGCAGCGGCTTAGTAAGGAGGAGCTCGAAATGTTGGGGTTTAGGCGTAGAGCTAAGATAGAGAGACTATGTCGATAAGGAAGAGAGAGGTAGGCTAAAGGAAAGAGAAGAGCCACAGCCACTAGTAGCCCTAGCATGTGATCTTAAAGAGGTCGGCCATGGTGGTTCAAATTTGTGTTTAGAGAGAGCTCAGATCTGTATTTTCCATTACATTATTTATTTATTTATTTTATAATTCAAAATTTTGTGGGTATTTTTTATGACAGTTAATTTAGAAAATAACATTCTGACGGTGAGAGAGGGGGTGGGGGCTCCGATGTTTTGGTATAGATGTTTTGGTATCTTTCCATGTAGTCGTTTAGGACAATGATTGTTCCTTGGTGAGACTATCCACATGGAATTTACATATATTATGATACAAAGTCGTAGACAGAACTCACCTATGAAAACAGACTTGCAAATTAAGGGTGCTCAAATGCTTATATAAACATGATTAAGCTTGTACTTAAGCCATGTGGGACACTTGAATCTTTTGGTTTTAGTGAAGAAATTCATCATCTAAATTGATTTCTCTTTATATTCTTTACTATTTGAATATTTTGATTTGCTTCTGATTTTTTTTTTCCCTGGATTTCTTTCCTTGGGTTTGGTTTTCCTTTGAATCTTTTCTTAAAACTCAATTTTGTATTGGGTGTCCACTTGATAATTTGTTGCTTAGTTTCAAATAGCAAAGAGAGAAACTTCGAGGGTTACCAACCGAAAAAAAAAGTTTAGCTCTAATCTGGTTTGGAATTATCTTTTTTCAAACCCATTATATGGGAATTACAAAAATCATCCTTGTTAGTTTTAGTTATAGGACATGAATTTTTAAATGAATCATGTAAACTGTATAAATATTACACATAAATAGTCTTATAAATTGTCATGTAGAGTGGAAGAGATAACTCCAAATTAGTTTGGAACTAAACTCTGTCAAAAAAAAAAAAAAAAAAAAAAAAAAAAAAAAAAAAAAAACAAACAAACAAAAACAAAACCAAAAAATCACTTAAAGTCATATGTATTCAAGGTTTATAAGAGGGTATTATTTCCCTTTATTTATTGCAGCCTTTTATCACAAAAAATTTTATTTCGTTAATTGTATACACACAAAATATTTACTTTATTTCTCAATCATTCATTGCAATTTTTCACAAGTAAACAACGCTAACATTAATTTTTTTTTTCTAACATTATTGTGCATTCTTCATACACGTTATGTGTCATAATATATTAAGTGGAAATTTTAAAAAATGTGGACATCTGATATAAAAGTTTGTACATTGTTTATACCGATTGTACATCAAAGAGTTTGAAACAATAATGTTTCTTCTGTCATATCCTCCAACATGATGTAGTATCTATGCATTTCAAAACATCATGGGATGAAGCCATGCTCTTCCTAGAAGAAGGTTGTAGCTAGGGGTGATATCCATCACATGAAATTCCACAATAGAATCCAATGGGCCAATCTTACAAGTGGTCTTGAAGTGTTGTCATATTCCTGACAGTCAAAGGAGAGGGGATAATGGTCTCCATGTCTAGGCCAATCTTAAGAGCAATCCTAAATGAGCATACATTCAATGCGGACCCATTATCAATAAGCACCATTGAGACTTTAGCACCCATGCAATTAATAGTGATTTGCAAAGACCTTGTATGAGTGATTCTCTCTGAAGGGAGTTCTGTAGTGACCCAAAAAGAGGGGTCTTGCATTCCATGGAATCCCACATCGCCTAGGGAAACACATGGGAATGTGTTTATAAGGAATGACATCCCTTCAATGTGTAGAGGCCTTTTCCCCAGCGCAACCTGGGGAAGAACAAAACCATGAGGGGTATGGGACCCAAAGCGGACAATATCTACACAGTTGGGGCGGGGTTGTTACAGATGGTATCAGAGCCATACCCTAGCCGGAAGTGTGGGTCCCACACGCGAGGACGCGTGTGCTCGTAAGGGGGGTGGATTGTAGTGACCCAAAAAGAGGGGTCTTGCATTCCATGGAATCCCACATCGCCTAGGGAAGCACATGGGAATGTGTTTATAAGGAATGACATCCCTTTAATGTGTAGAGGCCTTTTCCCTAGCGCAACCTGGGGAAGAACAAAACCATGAGGGGTATGGGACCCAAAGCGGACAATATCTACACAGTTGGGGCGGGGTTGTTACAAGTTCTTCATCAGAAAAGGTGAGAGAATGGTGATATACAACCTTTACTCCGATGATGGCCAAAACTTCTTTAGGTGTTGTCTCTATGGGCACTTCTTTTCCAAACAATGCTTCTAATACCGTAGCTTGGTGTTTCTAAGAACCCATTAACAATCCCTGAATAAACACATGAGCTTGAGTCCTCTTCATTTGGGCTAAAACCCTATCTTTTTCTTTCTCTTCTTTTCCATCAAGTCCAATAGGTTTTTGTCCTTCTCTCATGTTCCTACTGGGGTGATCTTACTCCAAGAAAGATAGCTTGTAGTGTTTCTCACTCCTTGTAACATTTAACACATTTTCCTTTTGAATTCTCTTCTTCAAATCAGAAATCCCTTTGGGAGCGATTCCACAAACAACTATAGCACTCAAAAGCTTCTCTTCCTCTTCATTCCAAAATCATTGAACTTAAACCATGTTTGCCTCCATGACTTTTATTAGTTTAGAACAGTCCCAATCAACTTCTCCAACCTCAATGCAATTCTGATATGGGGGAGGAGCTCGGTGATAATCAGGCAAAGGGTTCTTTTTGATGTTAGGCTAGGTAATGATGTTTAGGTTCGGAAGGGTTTCATTTTTTATCAAGTCTTGTATCTTGAGCTTAAGGCGAAAACAATTGTCAGTCTTGTAGCTAGATTTTGATAGAAGTGACAATACTCATTGAGGTTCCAACTAGGAGGCACAGTATTAGGCATAGGTGTGGGATCTAGAGGCTTGAGGTATCCTTTGAGGTTAGATTCTCATATGCTTGGGCAAGGGACATTCCTAGACTAGAGAACTTTTGGCGGGCCTTCTTTGTATAGCTTTGGTAGTTTGTGGATTGTTGAGGCACTCACACTCACGAGGTTGGGTGCTTTGGTGTTAGATAGGCCCTTCCATATATCTTCTTGATAGGAGGCTTCTCGTACCCTTTCTCTAATTGTCCAGTGTTGATAGCATCTTCAATTCTGGTCCCAATTTTACACAATTCTTCAAATGAACTAATAGGTGATGATAGTAGCCTAGTATTATATGCCGATAGCAAGTTCTTAATGATTATGTTGATTTGGTCTTTCTCATTTGGCCTATTAACTATCCTAGAAGGCTTTTGCCTCCATGTTGTCATGTATATAAAAAAGGTTTCCTCGGCTCCTTGCTTAGTGGTCTTTAGGTCTCTTACGGTTTGCTATTGAAATGTGAAATTTTCAATAGCAAAAAAGAAATAAGAAAAAGAGGTGTTACCAAACAAAAAAAAAAAAAAAAAAATTGTTCAAGCAAGATTTATGTGCATGCTTAGAGGCTTTTATTTTTTTGGGAAAAAGTTAATAATTTGCATATATTATGATTTGGGATTATTACATTTTTCAATTATAAAAATACATAGGGGTATGATGAGTGTTATGCGTTTGGACTGAATATTTTTTTGTTCCAAAATGCCCATATTTTCTTAGGTTTAAGTAGAGACAAAACTTGGATAATTTGGTAAAACTACATCTTTAACTTCCACATACAATGTTGTCCTACAAAATAGGACCAATTATTATTATTATTATTATTATTTTTGTTGGTTTTCAAAATTCAATCTGAACTACAAATTTATTTTGTCAACAAAACAATTTAATTTAGTTTGTTTACAAATTTTGTTGTAGACCCATTAACTCTTAAATGTCATTCACCGGTTTTTATTTTTAACCCCACGTTTTAGGGAATTAGATACAATTTAATTAATAAATTTATTATTCAATTATTTATTTCAAAATTATAAAAACGTTAATTAAAAAAAAAAAAAAACCAAAACCCTGAACTAGTTCCTTCGTCTCTGTCTAACTCAAGAAAAGAAAGAAAAAAACTGAAACATACCCCAAAACTGACCGTATTTCTTCATTGCAAAGGCCAAAAATCTTCATACAATCTCTGTAAGTTAACATTACTATGTGTTTAGTTTGCTGGGTTATTACTCTGTTTGGTTGCTAAGGAGTTGAAGAAAAGTATATAGAGAAACTTTGGGTTTTTTTTTGGCTGTCTATGTGTTTCCAGTTTCAATTGGTGTAATACCCCAAACCCATACCAAGGATTTAGATGCACGACCTGTCTTATAAATAAGGGATAATTATAGATTACCCACCTGTGGTTTAGCCCAAATTTAACTTACCCACCCGTGGTTTCATTTTTGACACTTTACTCACCTGAGGTTACTTCCGTTTAGTTTTCTGTTACCCCACCTTTGTTAAAAAAGAGGGGTAAATAAGTTTTTTTACTCTCATTTTATGTCTCTCTCATCCTAAAACAAGAAAAACAAAAAAAGCAAAAGAAAACAAGATCAAAATGGGCTATTTTAAACCCAGGAATATGCATCTCTTAAAACATGGCTCAAATTAAAAAATTTTCAAACCCAGAACACAAGAAGACCACCATAATCACCTTCATCGTGAAAGCCAGCCGGCAAAACAAAAAAAAAAAAAAAAAAAAAAAAAAAAAATCCCAGTTTTGAAGAACCTTCACTATATTTATGACTCTCTGTGGCCTACAAAGGAAAGGATACAATGACAATGAACTCAGAAACCAAGTTAGGTGTGCAATGCTATCACATCACCAGAAGTTCCATACTTAAGAGGAATCAACAACTCTACATTGACATCTTAATGAGCCATTCTCCTAGGATTAATTTCATTGCCACATCATGTGTCGCTAAAATCAACAACCCAGGATTACATGTTTGCTACTTTCTTCCTGTTTTGAACATTGTCATTAATTTCACATATCAAAAGGAATTACTGAAACAAATTCAAACTTACACTCTGGATGGAATTATTGAAATAAATACAGCCATTTTCTTATTAAAAAAAAATACCCATCTTTCTTTTTTCCCTATTTGATAAATAAAATTGATCACCCAACACAATGGTAAGCTAAAAAAACAAAAATAACCCAAAAAACAAAGAGAGAATAAGGAAATACCAGAAAGTAGTGAAGCTAGAAAATCCAAGGGAAGTGACCATAACACCAATTGCCGTAGTTGCAAATCCACATTGTCCCAATCTCAACGCTAACCCACGCAACGCAAGTTGCTGATTTTGTGGTACATCTTTCAGTTCAGATGTTCTTGACTTTATCATAATTATTGATATGCTAAGATGTTCATATTGTATGTACTCATGATTTTCAAGCAAATTAGTAGATCTACCTCATGTGGATGGGAGTGTGTTTTTGGAGAGAGGAGTGTTTGATCTATTTTTGGTTTTGTTTTAGATAAAAAAAATGTGTTAGAGTAATGTCAGAAAGTGAGGTAGGTTACAGAGTAGTAACGGAGTGAAGCACAGGTGGGTAAAGTGTCAAAAATAAAACTACGGGTGGGTAAGTTAAATTCGGCTAAACCACAGGTGGGTAATCTGTAATTATCCCTATAAATAATCAACAATAATATAATGGAACAGAGCGTAATTAAATATCCACAAATAAACTTCAAACCATCAAAATCTTTCCTATGAAATCTATAAAAACAAAAATTTTAACAATAAAGTCTCCAAATACAATCTCAAAAAGTTCCACAAATGCCAATCTCACTATCCTAAGAAAATATACTAAAACAGTCCATCGACTAACATAGCTCCAAAAGAAGTCTTCAATATATGGTTCCATTGATCTACCACCAAAAGACATTCAACTGCTCTAATTTGAAAGGGTGGAAAAAAGAGTTTGGGGGGGGGGGGGGGGGGGGGGGAGCGAATGTCTCTCAAAACAAAACAATAATATCTATGACAAAATATAATCTTTACAAAACACTTGCTTATAGTTTTAATGGTAATATAATAAATTCTGTAAAACTGTCAGGAATAAAACATTTTACTATAACACTATAATAAATAAATAAAATGATAACCACTTTAATAGGCCAATATGCACTAAATAGGTAGAACAATATATTATGACAATAAACAATTTTTCCACTTATAAAGATCAATAACAATAAAATAGTAGTTCGATATGGAAGACATTAGTTAGACAAAGACATAAACTGCTAAATACTCAGTGGGTGATTCCCATTGGGAACAATAACACTAACCTCAAAGAGGCAACACTGGCTCTAAAGAGCAAACAATAAGACTGGCTCCTAAGAGCAAATGATAACACTGTACCACACCATAATAACACTTCATCGATCGAAGACCAACACTTAACCTTGTGTTGGCAAAGGTTGCAAACTATCTAACTGATCGTTTGAAAACATTCTTACTTTATTACAATATTATCAATACCAATCATATATCATATAATGAATACTTTCTCAAAAATACAGTTTTGAATTACTGTTAACATGTACAGTTTCAAAATAACACACAAGAAATAATAAAATCCAGGTATGTAAAAAGTATTGACAATGGTATAAGATTTTGAAACTTCACTCTTGCAATTATATATATATATATATATAAATATATTTTTACCAAAGAATATATATATATATATATATATAGGTCTCGAGAGACATCATGTTCTAAAGTCTACTTACCTCTAGTTGCTAAATCAAGCCTCACCTAAACTATCTGAATCAATGTCAACTAGAAACTAAATAAGGACAACACGACTCAATAAGAATGGATACCCCAAGGCAGTAATGAAAATATAAATTTACTCTTAAAATTCATATCTCACAACTTATTCTAAAACTACAACTAATTTAGTATTCCATTGCTTTATCTCACAACTTATTCTAAAACTACAGCTAATTTAGTACTCCATTGCTTTATCTCACAACTTATTCTAAAACTACAGCTAATTTAGTACTCCATTGCTTTATCAAGTACTCCAAAAAAATCAATACCTAGTAAACAATTCTAATGAGCCAAATATGTATATCTCTATGTTATTTAATTCTCCCAGTACAAGTTGGCTTCCAATAAGATTCCTACCCGTAAGACAGAGAAAGGATACTATGCGTTTACAAAGTGATTTCTACCTGTAGGACTTAGTAACCTGTATCATGCATTGATAATAATTTAGAAACTTGAAACATTTGTATAGATTACAAAAGTTATAAAGCTAGCACCACTACCAATCTGCGTAAATCCCAGCAACAAATCAGCTAAAAGCTTTAGTCATGAGTTTGTTTGGAAAAGTTCATGCAGGACTAATATACTACACTAGCTTTATAGATTATTCCCATAGATCTTTGTGAGAGACACATACCTGAACGCACGGATGCAAACATTTTTTTTCCCTTCGTAATCTCACAATTTCTCTCTTTGCCTTTCACGCAGGAAGCCCTAACTTACTTTTCAGCTTTACACGTTAAAATATTATTATTATTTTCTAGCGTGTTCTAATAAGTATTATTGTTTACTAAAAAAAATGCTATTCACGTTAAAACTATTTCCTACCTTAGCTGGAAATTGCAACCTACTAAAACTTATCTCTTTAGCATTTAAGAAGCCTATAAAACTTAAATAAGCTTTCAAGACTTTTATTCCCACTTAAACTCATATTAAGGTTGTTTAGATAGGTTAGGACTCTAAAGAATTCCAATAACACTTAAACTCCTAATCCAAATAGGTTTTTATCTCTTATCCTTTTCCTTAATTGAAAAGGAGACTAAAAGTTTTAAAAAATGAATAATCCACAAAAATAAGTAAATAACTATTCATGTAACCCCTCTTCTTCTTCTTCTTCTTCTTCTTTTTGTGTGTGTGTGTGTGTGTGTGTAGAATATCATAATATAAAATAATATCACTTCTAAAATAAACTATATAATTCATCAACTCCACTCTAGAAGCAATTAAATTAAATTTAAGTGAGACGGGTGTCACAATTGGTTTTCTACTTTCTTTCTCAGCAGCCAAACGGGGCAACAGTGAAAACTAAAAACCCATTTCAAGTTTCTGTTTAAAAAAAAAAAAAAAAAAAATCAATTTTACTTTCTGTTAGCGACGCCGTTTTAAGTTTCATCATAAATTAAAAGCCCTATAAAGCTTTTTTCCAGTTGCTATTACATATGTTATTCTGTTTGGTTGCTGAGAAAATGTAGGAGAAGTGTAGAATTCTACATTTTCAGTCAATTTTCTTTTTACAGTTTTTTTTTTTTAAATAGTTAATTTTCATGTGTTTAATCTTTGTTTTGTTGTTGAGAAAAGTTAGGAAACAAAGTAAATTGTATGATTGTAGATTTTGAGCGCCTTTTTTTTTTTCTTTTCAATCACATGAAATTAACAATTTGTATGTGCAATTAATGGTGTGGAACTATGTATATAGAGCAAACATTAATTATTATTTTTGTATTATTGTTAATGCAATAGTTTCCTGTTGATTTAATGAAGGATTCGAAGGTAATACTCTTTCATTCTAAACTATTTTCCATGAATATATATTGCTTTTTTCTATTTTAGTTATTTTATTTAAAAAAAAAACAATCAATAGTCTTCTAATATGTCACTATGCCTTTCCTTCTTTATCTTTCCTTCATCATTTCTAAAAGTTTACGTATTACAATTGCTTTTTTTTGCTACAAAGAGGGAACCTACAGCAAATTAGGTTTGCTTTTATTTTTATGAGTTGCCCTTCAGTATTTGCTTTCATGTATTTGGTTTATATTTGGTTTCCTTACTTTGTTATCATTATTCTTTCAATATCATTATCTTATCTTTTTTAATCTTTTTATTTTATTTGGTCGGTTTGATTAGTGTTTAATATTTTTTCTAATTGTTTCACATTGGTGCAAATTATTTTCCAAAGAGTGGGAATAACATATTTTTGTCTTTTTTTTTTTTAGTGGTTATCAGGTTTGACTAATTATTTTACGGTCTTTAAATGTGTTCTAAGTGGTGTTCTCTCTTCCTCCTATTCTTTTTCTTTTTGATGTCTGTTGTTTTTCTTATATTTAAGCCTTACTCTTTTTTTGTCTTTTTTTTAGGGTGACATAAATTATTTTGTAAAATTGCATAGCAGGCACATTTGATGAAGGGTCAGTGAAGTGGTAGTCAATCTACAAGTGGTTGTTAAAGACCATTTTTTGTAAATACCTTACCTATATATGCCTATATTTATCAATTTGTGTAACACTATGATTTTCAATTAATTGAAACTGTTACAATTTAGCTTTATTTTTCTCAATCTCATCTCTTTCATATGAAATTTAATATTGTCTTTGGTTTTGCCTTTCACTGCAATTTTTTTAAAGAGAAAATTCTTTTTTTTAATTAAAGGATTAATTAGTGATTTAATAGTAGATGCTAACAATGTGGTTTCCAACATCCATGAGAAAAAAACTAGCCTCTGAGCATACGCTCATACACGTGCTTAGAGGTTCTTCTATTTTTTTTTTTTTTTTGAGAAAAAGTTAATAATTTATATCTATTATAATTTCAGATTATTACATATATTATAATTTGTGATGAGTGTTATGAGTGGAGAAAGGTTAATAATTTTAATATTTAGTACAAATGCATAACACTCATCACATCCTAAGGTATTTTTGTGATTGAAAAATGTAACAATCCCAAATTATAATAAATGCAAATTATTAACTTAAAAAAAAAAAAATAATAAAAGAGCCTCTGAGCATATGTGTGAGTGCGTGCTTTCACATGTGTGAGTGCGTGCTTTGAGGCTAGTGCTCTAATTACTTACACTCTTACTCCGTTTTAGTCTCTACTTTTTTTTCGAAAAACCAATCTAGGTACTTCTGTGGAAGCTGAGGCGCATCAGTGCATGGAGAAACTTATGTAATGAACTCTACAAAGCTCTTTATCAGAATTCTTCCTGTTCCTGCAGTTGATTGGTTGGCAATGTCAGAATCCAATGTCAAGAAAGTGGCCTTGAAGCTGAATTACGTTACAGAAACAACGCTTTTCTAGGGTGTAGGGGGAATCAACGGTCTATTAAAGGGAAGGTTTTTGAGTCGTCTTCAATGAAGACTCTATGAGATTGGTGGTCAATGGTTCCAAAAGCTCTCTCTCCCTCTCTCTTTCTTTTTTATTTTTTTATTTTATTTTTTCACATTGTCATAAACAAATTAGTTGCTGTTAGCAACCTTATTATGGAATGTTTTTCTCTTCTCTAATATTTTTTGGTTGGAAATGAAAGATCTTTGTCAACTTGATTTGCAGGTTCACAGTTACTCTGTCTTTGATGGGAAAGTTACTCATATTTATTTCTACTTTAATAGTCATCAACAAATTTCTTATGGAATTGATATGATTTCTCTTCTAATGTCAACAAGCGGCTTTTGATTGCACGGGGCCTAGTCTTTGATATCATTGTATATGTTTGATATTTTAACAGCACCTATGCTACTTAATAATAAAACATTACTTGTCTTATTTCCTAATGCAGAACTGTGAGGATGAAGAACATTAATACTGGAAAATTTACAGTGATATACAATGCAAAAGAAGTAATTACAGGGCTGAGAGCTCCTATTGTCAAGGATCCTAGGGTAATTCACCTGTAATCTTCACCGATATCTCTTTCCCCTTGTTTCTTAATTTGTTTTCAAGTTCATATTTCACAGTAAGAGTAGAGTTTGTGTGTCTATGTCCCTGACTTAGAGTCGAGTTTCTGTTTTACAAAAGGAAATATGGCCAAGTGAATCAGCTCTTGTGTGGAGTGAGGTGAGCAGAGGCATCATGAGCAAAAACCGGGAGAAAGCAAAAGAAGTAAAGAAAGCTGTTAAGGAAAAACAGAGGGAGCTGTTGAGAGAGAGAGAGTCAAGAGGGGAATTTTGAGTTCCTAAGCACTTTACTGTTTCTCATACCAATTCAAAACTGGGGCCCACCAGCACCCATATTTGTGCCTCTTTGATTGTATAGATCATAGTAAATCAGTTTCCTGCAAACTATTCTAAGGATTATGAATTTCTCAAATTTGTTTGTAGCTGGACCAACCCAACTGTAAACAACTAAATGTCACCTATGTTTATATGTTTAGATTAGGAAGTTCCTACTTATTAGTGGGTACATAAATCCACCAGATACTATTGCTGCGTGTTGAAATTCCTGGGAATGCATTTTACTTTCCTTAGTTGATTTTCCCTGCCATCACTGTGAAGTGTGACTACACAGATCTTCTTCTTAAGCTTTGATCAATTTAGTTGAAGTGCGGCTAATGAATTCTTTGCAGTTATCAGAATCAGGCCTGTTGTAATTGAAATACGTTAACTCACTCATTCAAAATTATATAAATATATATATATATATATATATATCAGCCATTTCTATCTTTAGAAAACTATGACCTACTTTATACAAAAAGCCACACCAGGAATGGTAAATACTGATATTGAAATAATCACTGATTTAGCAACGAACCCAAATCTAATTATAGCCTGGGTCTGGGTTTGGACAAACATCCATATAGCTGCAATTGCAATACAATCAGACCTTTGCTAACATTATAAAACATTTAAAGACAACCCAGGTGAGAGATCCATTAGAAGAAAGATATCTCCCCCAAGTAATGTTATTCCAGTTTCTCTTCTGTGAATGACTTTAAGTCGGTGAAAATCTCGTATGCCTTAAAAAATGTCAAATATGAGCTAAGCACTCAAAAAAAATGAAATTGAAGATTTCCCAAAAATATTCCATTACATGGGATTAGAATAGAGCACAACCTACCTTGAATGCTAGCTATTTCATTTCTTTTCCAGCTAAATCACATACATACTAACACAATATGATGTTCTTAGTGATTCTATTCTTTTAATCTTAATATTTTTGTTTTTTGTACAAGAGCACAACCTACGTCAAATTCAAGCTATTTCACTGTCTCAGAATGCATTTCTTGCAAATCTGATTCGCTTCTACGATTGAATGACCTCTCTCTAATGGTGTCCAAAATAGGCCTCCACGATCGTGCTCTAGCAGACCTTGGTGCACCATATGCCACGACAGGCTTTTCTGTCTCCATAAACCGGTTAGGACTTGTAGCTGGGTCTGAACCATGTTGTTGTCTCCACAAAGGACTAGTTTTTGCTACTGTGGTTAGCTTCCTCACTATAGAGGCCAAGTCCATAGGAGAAACATCAGCTTGTAATGTTGAGAATGGTAGCAAGAAATAGATTTTGCCTAGTTCAAGTTGAGTATCAGGCTTTAGTGGTTTGGAGCCATTGGATAGAAGCTGAGCTGGGGTGCAGACAAAGTGCTTTGGGGACTTGGCTGTGACTTCATTAACAGAAACAGGATGTTCAAAGTCCTCCACATAACCATTAAAGTGAACAATTCTTATGCTCTTGAATGGTTGTGAAGATCTGCAAGAAAAACAAGCACCCATCTTTCTATATTAGCTAGATATGCAAAGTAGGAGAGGTATATCTAACTATCTATGCAGGAATATAGAATTGGATATCAGTATTGGCTTATATATAAGAAACACAATGACTGTCTATTCTTTTCTTTGATTTACAAACTTGTTCTGTTGACTGTTGCTGGCAACCACTTTAGATTTTATAGAAAAATCCTTGGGGCCATGGTCCATGGAAATTATGAGTCCAACTTTGTAGTGACAACTATTACAGCCAGGTGGCTCGGATCAACAGAAAGCAATGATTTTGTAGAGTTTCATTTTTTTTTTTCTTTCTCAATTTTTGACCAAATTATTAGAATATCAAGCCGTGTGAAAAGGGTTCAGTCCCCCCCCCCCCCCCCCCCCCCTTCTTGAATTTCGCAATCAAACCGTATGGAATGGGTCGTCACTCATCACTTCATCAGTCCCTTTCACAATGAAATTTCAGACATAATTTTTGGTCCAAGGTTATTGTTAGGATAGCAAAGCCATCTAACAATAAGCCTACCGATACAAACACAACCTTTTTTTTTACAATTGTTAACCTAATTTATTGTGATTGCTGTATTAGTATTTATACACCTTTATAGTAGCTGATAAGCCTCCACGTAATGAAGTATAGAAAGTTTACTCGAAATTTCACACTTACACACCCAAAAAAAAAAAAAAAAAAAGTGTCCCTCATAATTGTTACTTTATTAAATTAAAAAAAAAAAAATTGACTAGTATTTCAATAATTTGTTGTTGTTACCTTTATAAGTGAACTGACTTGGGTTTCGGTTTGAAGCAGTCAATCAATAAATTTATATAAACTTTGCTGTTTCAAGATTCAATGACCTAGCATTTGGTTTTGAAAACATAAATTTCTTTGTGAATAATGATGTCCTTCTGAAAATGTCGTGAGCGTGGGGCTTGGAACATATAGTGGGTTGCATCTAATTTGCGTATAAAGTGAATATAATGACAAAAGCTTGACCCGGAAGACTTTTGGCGCTTAGAAGGAATTACATCCAAAGATGTGCTTTCACCACCAGTATGACGTGCATTATGTGATGTTCCAAACTCCTACTTTGATTTTTGTCTAACTTATATTTTTGCTACGAATATTCGATGTCACATTGATATGAATCACCATTTTTACTAACAAGTATCATTGGCTTAGAGTTATTAGTTGACCTGTCAGATCAAAATTGGAGCTTCAACTTCACCTTTACCCTAAAAACGTGTTGACTAGTCCAACTTGAATTATCTGATATTAAGATCTCTCTCTCTCTCTCATTGGAGTATCAGCGTGCATGGTCATAATAATAACTAGTCGCTAACCCGTGTAATGCACGGGCTAGTTTTAAATAAAATGTTAACATGTTCAGGTTTAAACATCACTCTAATTTCAATTATTGAAAGTCAAATTGGCTCTAATATAAGATGAAACATGTAATATTATGAAGTAATATTAAATATGAGATAAATACAAATATTAATATTACAATAATCATAATGTGCTCTTACATTTAGTTTAATAAGTATTACAAAAGAACCCGTGCAATGCATGGGAATGCTACTAATTTTTTTAATTAAAAATAAGTAAAAATTATATATGAAATATCATTACTGTCCCAAAAGATGACACATACACCACAGAATGCTTGTTTAGCCAATCAAATAGCAAGCCATTCTTGGACGAGTTACCTGATTGTGTTACTATTGGACCAACTAAGTACACTGGTGTTTTTAATACATAACCAAATAGTTTATCATCTCTGAAAGCCGCAACTGTTTTAGGCTGAAGCTCCTCCCAACTTTTATTTGCACATATTGGGCAAATGTCCCAATACCGTGTGTGGGTGGCCTCACCTTAGAAGGCTTTTGTCCGCTTTGGGGAGCCAAGCCCTAGGCAAGCTTGGAGGGTTTCATAGTCTCAGCACCAAAGCTTGGAAATCCCACATCGGAAGGATAACCCTCCCACTCATGCTTTATATGTGCTTGGCACCTGCATGAGTGTACCACTACTACACATGTGTAGTAGTGGTACACTCATGCAGGTGCCAAGCACATATAAAGCATGAGTGGGAGGGTTATCCTTCCGATGTGGGATTTCCAAGCTTTGGGGCTGAGACTATGAAACCCTCCAAGCTTGTCTACACTCGGTCGAAGATGACAAAACCGTGAGGGCTTGGCTCCCTAAAGCGGACAAAAGCCTTCTAAGGTGAGGTATAGGGTGTCAAGCCTCAAAGAGGTGAAAATCCCGACCACCCACACCATGTATTTTTGCTATGGGTTTTTTTTTTTTTTTTTTTTTTTTTCAATTTCATTTATTTCATGACTTCTACTAAATATTCAATGCATTCATTATATTTAAAAAAAAAAAAACCATTGAAGTAAAGCTGTATCCTCAAATAACTAAATATAAGAGTTTAATTTCTCTCTGTTTCAATTTAAAACCAAATTGTGCATAAAGGCAAAAAAATTTCCTTTGTTCCTTTATGTCTTTAGTACCAAAATCACAAATCCATTACAACCAAATTGTGTATAGAAAATCTTAGAGATTGAAATATAACTTTAAAGTGTTTTTTGTATCTTCTTCCTTTGTTGCTTTGTAGTAGTTCCTAAATATGCCCTTTTGTTTTCCTTGAGTAAAATGTTGGTGTGAGTTGCACATTGCTTTGAACATCAAGTTTTTGAAATTTTGTACAATCACCATCTTCTTCAGTTGATAAGTTGTTGCTACATTCATTTGAAGTATCACTGATGTAAGCCTGGCAATAGAAGAGGTTGAGGAATGTATTACAACATATACATCTTAAATATCATATTTGTAATTTTGCTAAATTAAAGAATACGTACTTCTGTCATTTTACCAAGCTGAATTGCTTTGTTAGTTTCTTCAAAAGAGTCAAAAAGTTTTTTGACGGTGTAGAAATCCCATCCATACTTGAGATTATAGTCATTTAGTATATCTACAATCCAAGTATGCTTTTGTCTCATCAACAACAATGTCGGTCTCTTGTCCTTCACTCCCAATATTTGGCAAATTCTCTTCTACAACAATTGTTGCTCTATCTGATCCCTTGTTTATATATTTAAACAAATATTTGATTGATCGAGATCTGTTACACCATTCTACATTCAAATGGGATTAGTACTTCACCAAAAGATTTACATTATAAGGTACAACATATCGGTTATCCAAAAGAATTCCGTTCTTCTCTATTGTTTTTCCATCATTTTTCCTTCTATATACTGGGAAGCCTTCTTCATCAATTATTGTGTCTTCATAAAATCTTTTTGGAAAATGTTTTGTACATTTACCAATTATCATGCATGGTGATTTTGGTTTTGCAGATCCACATGGCCCATGCATCATAAATTGTTTTACAGCTTCATTAGCAATAGGATCCTCATCTGGATCTGGTATCTCAGCCATAATGATACCGTCAATGTTTGTTGGACTTGGACACTTATCCTTTGGATGCAAGAATAGAAGAATATGTGCATGTGGGAGTCCTCTTTTTTGGAATTCAATTGTATACACAATTGCAATAACTCTTCCAAAATGAGATTTATGCCTCAAATCATGTAATAGTTCATCCAATTTTATCTTAAAAACCCTTGCTACAATATTTGGCCGATCCTCATATTTTAGGCCTTCTATAAATTCCAAAGAATGAATGATTTCTGGCCATTTTGGATTGCAAGTAAATGTAAGAAATAAATCTGGGTAACCTGCCCATCTACATATCGCCATTGCATCTTGATAATTTTGAACCATGTACCTTGGACTTCCAATAAATGAGGATGGTAGGACTATTCGTTTGCCTACAGTAATGGGATTTGTATCACCACAAAGAACGGCATCTTTCAAACCATAGTACAACTCTGACCTCAATTTTTTTTGATTGAATCTAACCCATTGTAGTCTTTCTTCTTCAATAGAAGTGTATGCATCCACTATAAATGGTTGAAAAAGCCTTCTACCAAGCAACAGTGTCTTGCCCTCATGAAAGCGTTGTTGAAGCCTATAAGCATAGTATTCCCTCATTGTTATTGATTCCCTTTTTCTAGAATTGCTTTCATTCAAATTCCTATAAGGTATACCAAGCATATACCCATCCTCACCATAAGGAAAAAGTAATGGATATTGCAATGCCATAAAGCTTGGATGAGTCCCATTTATACGTTGCAATCCTAAACTTTGATTCTCAACAATAATATCTCTATCAGAACTTTCAATGTTAAAATCTCCAACAATAAGAGTAACTATCTCAGATGTTACAAGTGTAGAGAGGGAAAATTCCCGACCTATCACAAGCTGACATGTCACACTACCAAGTCCACAAAATACAGCCAATTACAAAGTACCACACACTGCTGTTAGGTTTTACTATCACTGCTCAGAAACCAACAGAAATTTGCCAAGTGTCATGCAAAAAACCAATCACACATCAGCGCACGTGTAAGCGATGACCCAAGCAACTTCGCACGTGTAAGCGATGACCCAAGCAACCTCGCGCGTGTAAGCAATGACACAAGCGGACCAATCAGATCGTGACATGTGTCACCAGTCAGACTCTGCCACGTGTCACTCATCCACCCCAAAACTCCTATAAATAGAAGCCTTCCTGAGACATTTAGGAGGACACCAAGCCATCTGAAGCACAGAAGTATAGAAGCTCTGCCGGAACCAAGCTCTAAAGCCTCCAAGAACTTCAAGAACTTCAAACCTTCGAATACTAAGAACATTCAAAGAGAAATCATCAAAATCATCCGCCTAGATCCAAAAGTCTGCGGGAATCAAGCCTAAAGTGTCCGAAAACATCAACAAACCACAAATCAGTGAAGCTCTACAGATTCAAGCCTCTAAAGCCCCGAAGAACTTCCACTACAAATCCAAGAACACGAAGAACACACGAAGAACACGAAGAACGCGAAGAACAAAGGATTTCTAACAAGCTCATAGCCAGAGATTCATTGTAATTCCGTTTTAGCGATCTTCGATCCATTCATCAACCAAATTGAAGAATATTTTGTGTTCAAATCAAACTTACATTATTACAATTCCAATCAATAAGTCTTTCAAGGAGATCGAATCAGAGGATAACTCTTTTGTAAACACAGAGAATTGTACCACACATATCATCAATACAAATTCGCACTTGTGACACTATTTTCACTCGTTTGATTTATTTCGAACCGAGAAATTTAGTCGTCCACATATTTTGGCACGCCCAGTGGGACGTCTCTGCCTCTCATCTCATTCTCCTTCAAAGAAAGAAATCAACATCACCTTGCTACCAGCTCCAATGGCCTCTAGCAAGAACATTCAAGCTTCAACAATAGCTACTCCAACTAAACTTGGTACGGCTACCACCAACAACTACATTGGTGCAATCAATTGTAGCCAACCTAAAGCTCATAATCAACTTCAAATTCAATCAACCAAGGAAGCCAAGGTTCAGATAATCATCTCCTTAGACCCTCTCACAAGAAACAAGGTCATTAACAAGGACATCTCCACCTTGGAACATCTCAAGTATGGGGGCAAATCCCCTTCTTCCTTCACAAGAAGTTGGTTGCACGACTTCTCTCCCATCAAAGGGAACCAAAAAGATGAGATTTCACGTGCTCACTCCAATCCATTCTCTTCTCCATCATCTTGGGAAGTTGTATCAGTCATGATGACTAACAGCTCTACCATGGAAGAAAAGATGGCTGAAATGGAGCAAAGGGTTGTCCTTCTCACAAAAGCACTTGAAGATAAGGACCTCCAAATTGCAACTTTAATGAACAAACTCGAAGTACAAGATCTTGGTGAATCAAGCCACGGTCATAAATTCACATCTGCGAATGATGACGAAGGGAGAGAAATTGAAAACACTCCCCGACGAGAACAATCTACTTCGATTGCTTCATTGTCAGTCC
This sequence comes from Quercus glauca, assembly GCA_023736055.1. Classification (NCBI taxonomy): domain Eukaryota; kingdom Viridiplantae; phylum Streptophyta; class Magnoliopsida; order Fagales; family Fagaceae; genus Quercus; species Quercus glauca. The sequence goes on from CM043316.1 coordinate 52,917,857, forward strand.
AACAATTACAAGACATGATAACAAATACCATCCGAGCACAATATGGAGGTTCTTCTACAAGTTCTCTCACATATTCAAAACCCTACACAAAGCGCATCGACAACATGAGGATGCCAAATGGGTATCAACCCCCCAAGTTCTTGCAGTTTGATGGCAAAGGAAACCCTAAGCAACACATTGCTCACTTTGTAGAAACTTGTGAGAACGCAGGGACTCAAGGAGGCCTTCTTGTAAAGCAATTTGTCCGTTCGCTCAAGGGAAATGCCTTTGATTGGTATATAGACTTAGAACCCGAGTCAATCGACAGTTGGCAACAACTCGAAAGAGAGTTTCTTGATCGATTCTATAACACGCGTCGTACGGTGAGCATGATGGAGCTTACTAATACCAAGCAATGGGAAAATGAGCCAGTGGTCGATTATATCAATCGATGGCGTTCTTTGAGTCTAGATTGCAAGGATAGACTTTCTGAAATTTCTGCTGTAGAGATGTGCATCCAAGGCATGCATTGGGGACTTCTTTACATCCTTCAAGGGATAAAGCCTCGAACATTTGAAGAGTTAGCAACTCGTGCGCATGACATGGAGCTGAGCATTGCTAGCCGAGGAAATACAAAACCTCCCATACCTGAGGAAAGTGTAAAGGAAGTAAGGAGGAATGATAGAAATGCAAAAGTTAGCCTCAAAGACCCAATGGTTGTTAACACTGTCGAAGTCAAGGTTCCAAGAAGAGGAGCGAAGGCAAATGAAAAACAGCTTGAAGGATGGCAAAAGAATGAGATGCGTCGTCCGACTTTTAAGGAACGTGAGCAAAAAGTATATCCGTTCCCCGATGAAGATGTGCCAAACATCTTAGAACAACTACTGCAGTTGGAGTTAATCAAATTGGCAGAATGCAAGCGGCCAGAAGACGTAGGGAAAGTTGATGACCCTAACTACTGCAAATATCATCGCATCATTGGCCATCCAATCCAAAAATGCTTCATCTTCAAAGAACAAATCATGAAGCTTGCCAAAGAAAACAAGATCGATCTAGACTTCAATGAAGTTGTCGGGTCAAACCATGTGACCGTTGCTTGTGATGGACTTTCAACTCTCAAGCAGGGGGCAAACACCAACCAAGCTTACAAGTTGGTCAACAATGATGATGCAAGGATCGGCCCCATTAATGGGAAGTTCCTTAAACGCTTCTATGCTTGAAAATCGAAGATTGCTCCTTGGTAAGAGCTTAAACTGCCCACTGTAACGCTGCAAGAGTACATGATGTCTTTCCATTATCTCTGAAAGCGTACCAATAAGAAGAAATTAATCCCACTCTATGTCACCAATTGCTAGTGTGGCGTAGTGGTTGGATGCCCAATTCGCCCTTGAGAGGTCTCGGGTTCGATTAGTGGTGATACCCACTATTACACACTGAGCCCCCCTTTTTTGCAAAAACAAAAAAAAACAACAACAACAACAACAAAAAAATCTTTTGAACTACGTGATGACTTGATCCCTCTCAAGGGTACGTAGGCAACTTAGTATTTTACTAAGTTCAGTCTCGCACAAAAATTTTTTTTTATCAAACACTAAAAAAAAAAATAATAAAGAAGCAGAAAATAAAGTCTTCTTTATTAATTGACAAAGGAAAACTGCGATGCCACATATGAAGGGAATTAAAACAAAAAGATTACAACATCCATTTTAAGTCTTTCAAGCTAGAGCGAGTATCTTCCAAGAGGGCTCGTATCTTCTCCAAAGCCTCCATGTCTTGCTCTTCAAGAACGGGAGTAGATTTGACTTCTTCAAGTTGTTTTTCTAAGGCTTGCATAACATTGTCTTGTTCAACTTGATGAGTTTCAATTTGAGACAGTAATTGCTCTAGTTGAATAAGCTCAGTTTGCAGGTCAGCCATCCTCAATCTAACAGTATCAACCTCAGTCTTCGAAGATGCTTTCTTATGCAATGCTTCAGAAATGAGGGATTCAACTTCAGCCTCACGTTGAATTAAGGTAGCAGGACTTGGTCGGTTGTTCAGAAATTCTTTCATCTTCAAATAATCTGCGACATCCTTGCAATATTTGTCAACATTTTCACGCAAGTATTGAGGGTCCACTCCACAACTTTCAATCTCACTATAAATTTCATGAACTTCAGCTTGTGGGAGGACGTTGTCTACAGAAAAATTCGAAAGCCTGTTTAAAAGAACATCACCTAGCATGGAAGCCCCTTTTCTACGCACAGAAGAAATATGCGCTTTGGCATGAAATATTGAGACTTCCGGAAGTTTAGTTGGTTGCAATAATGAGGGAGGTGCCTTTTCTGTCTCCATCAAAAATTGGGACGACGTGCCAATGTCGGCAAGCTTACGCCTCTTGAGATCCGAACTCTTCACAGATGGCTTTGAGATAGAAGACTCACTATTTATAAGAAGATGCACATGATCAGTAGAAGTCCCCGCAGCAGCACCCTTCACCGGATTCTTCAAATGTTTCGAGTTGTGGTCAAGATCGTTACGCACCTCCTCTTCAAAAATCTCGATGGCATCCCTAGCTGGTGCAACAAACGAACCTTTGATGCTTTGACTTTGAGCAACTCTAACATCTAGAGATGAGTCTTTTGAGTGATAGTCGTCCTCAAGGCGACGTCGTGCAGACTCTGACAAGAATTGTGGAATGTAAGGGTCTTGTAGTGCCTTTTTTCCCTTCTGAGATTTGTTGGGTATCAGTGACTTAACATGGGAGGAGGCGATGTCAGCCAGAAAATCTGTTCCTTTGGTAAAGTCATTTCCACAAACTGCTTCCCACCATTGTTTATAGCTATGTCTGACTCGACTTCCGAAGTCTGTTGCAAAGGCCGGAATAAGTACCTCGGAATTTGTGTTGCAGCGAGTGAAAGCTTGATAGAAGTGGTATAAATCTTTTAAAGGGCCTGTATGAATTTCTTCCTTCAAGTCATTTGGAATGTCTTGATGAAATCCAAAGCACCGACTGAATCGGTGAGGACTGTATGCTTCTACAATATGTTGGTCTTCACATCGAAGTGACAAGTAGCCTGAACGAAGACTCATAAAGTAGTCAAACTTCTGAATGGATAAATGATTTTTGTCAATGAATGTTTGGTCATAACTTTTCTTGAAAGCAGTCCCATGCCAAAAGAAGTCGGCGGCGGTTCGTATGTGCTCTCGTGCGGAGGATTCACTGAACGGAGCAGCATAACCTACACCGGAGTACTTAGTCATCAAAGGATCAGATAGATTGTCATGGGTGATGCGATTGCTTCTGAAAAAGTGACTTAACCAGGCATAAACATAATGAATGGCAAAACCAGCCCCAGACTTACTTGGAGTAGGAGAGGAAGAAATGGTGTTAAGTCCGCGATAAATGCTAGCCAATACTGGGGAAGCAAGGCCAAATGTACGACCATTGGCCATAGAGCTGGCAATCTTGAAAGTGCCTGGACGGATGCTATTTTGATCTTTGATAGGAAAGACAAATATGCATAGCCAACATGAAAGAAGCGCCGATAAGTAAGTCTCCTCCTTTAAGTCACCCTCAACTTGAAGATTCGCAAAGACCTTGTTTTCTCTATCAGACCATGGTCCATGTTTGTTATCCTGCCCGAAGGATTCTGACTATACTTGGGAATGGTTGTCCGTCTCGCTGGCTTCCTAGGAGTCGGGTACTTGCTATTTCCTCCATACCAAAAAGTAATCCAGTCACGAACGCTCACTTTCCCTTGTCTTTTTAGCCGGTTTTGGAGGTGATGATATGCCATGAAAAGGTATCGACAACTGCGCGGCAAGTAAGGTCGCCCTTGGTCATTGGTTCCATCTAGCTCTTGCGCATTGGGTACTACTTCGTCATAAAATATACCTGTGCAAGGAAGTCCACCAATAACGGAAAGATCCCATGGTGTGATGGAAATTTCCCCAACTGAGGTATGGAGGGTATTGGTTGACGGACTCCAACACTCACAAAATGCTTTCATGAGATTCTCATCATAATCATATGTGAACAAGGAGGCAAAAACAGCACGGTAGAGGTGAGCCGCATCAAGGAGGTGTTTACATCGACTAAGAACATCTTCTAACCAATCCCAATACAGAAAGAAGTAGGAAAACCCTCCATTCACGCTGAAAGATGAATCCCAATTGGCACGTTGTGCAATTATCTCTCGTCCTAAAGTATTGTACGGCTTTGACTTAGCAACATTTTTGTGATGTGAAGCAAGAAGTATGATTGTCTCCGAGTTAGAGCTACCATCAGAAGGAATGACTTGTGACCATTTCGGCAAATTGATAGGATAAGAGTTACGACCCCATCTCTCCGAAAATCTTCCAATTATGGGCGGACGAACGATCAAAGTCGTAGCTTTTGTATCCTTGTCATCTTCCTCCTTATAAATGAACAAAGCTGGCTCTCGACCAATCCTCGAATCCCTAAAGGAGAACATCATGATAGCTGTGTAAAAAAAAAAAAAAATATATATATATATTATTATTATTCTAATAAAAAATATAATAAATAAATAAGTAAGTAAAAAGGGGGGCATGGATTCTTTACACAGAGAGCTATACTTGTACAAGTAATACATACTCCGGATGGCTTTATATAGGGGTCCTTGGAAGCCAATAGACAAAAGGAAAGAAGTGTGTAAATGGCTAAAGGGATTTTCAACAAATACTGTGAAAGTTGTCAAAAAAAAGATAGAGTAAATTTCCATAAAATGACTGTAGTGTCAGAAGGAAAATACTACATTAGACTTGGAAAATAGAACTCTAGCCCAGATATTGATCAAGCTACTTGTGCTACCAGCCTTGAATGCTTGATCAAGCTGCTTGTGCTACCAACTTTGAATGCAGAAACAATTGCAGATTAACCATTGTCAAACAATGTCAGGATGGCCACCGCCAAGGAAGACCAAAATGGCAATAATTTCTGCAAAAGCCAGCCAGCTTCTCTTCTAGATTTCTAAAGTTTCTGACAAGATCTCACAAAAATCAATCCACCTAAATCTGCTGGGGACTTCAGGCTACAAAGATCCAGAGAAAATCAAACTCAGTAGACTATCTACGTGCTCCCATGCGCGGCCACGAACGCACAATGACCAACGGAGTAGTCTTCTAAAATCTGTGCAAATCTGTTCAGAATTTCACAAAACTGAACCCGTAGGAACCTTAAACGGACTGCGATCTACAAAACCCAGAAAGATCATCATCAACAGAGCCACCACGCGCCACCACGCGCCGCCACAAGCTCGCGATGACCAACGGTTTAATCCGGGAAATCTGTGAAAATCTGCCCACAATTTCAGAAAACAAACAATACCAACAGATTCTAAGGCCCCAGATCTGCAAAACCCAAAAATTTCAGGCCCAAAAACGCCGCCACGCGCCGCCACGCGCCACAGAAGGTCCGGAAATCTCTGCCTCAACGAAAACGCGCTTTCACGCGCCTCCAGCCAACTTCACGCGCTTTCACGCGCCGGTTGGATCATCACGCGCTTGCACGCGCCAGCCTCAGAGCATGACGTCATCAATGACGTCATCCTCCACTAACGGGCTTGACCCTGCTGACCGATCCGACCCGGTTTGACTTGGACCGGTTCGACCCGAAAATCTGACCCGGTCCGAACCCAAAAAAAAAAAAAAAAAAAGAAAAAAAAAAAGAAAAAAGAAAAAAGAAAAAAGAAAATTCTTTGACCGAGTTTGACCTTTGACTTTGACCAAAAAATCAAAATATTCAAGACGGGCCTGTCCCACTCAGTTTTTCAAGTACATTTCGATTTTGGGATCCGTTTCTTCATTCGAAGCTCGGAAATTGTGCAAACGTCCAAATTCCAAAAAAAAGTTGACTTTTACGTAAATGTTGACCAAAAGTCAAAATTTTTAAGATGGACCTATCTTGCTCAATTTTTCGCGTACATTCCAATTTTGGAGTCCGTTCCATCATTTGAGACTCAGAAATTGCACAAATAACCCAATTCCAAGATAGTTGTCTTTTATGTTGAAATCGACCCAAAGTCAAGATTTTCAAGCCAGACTTGTCTTGCATAGTTTTTCGTGATTCGGAAATCACCAATCTGACTCACATCTCCGAAACACTGACAATGTCCAAAACTAAAGCTCTCAATATCAAAATTTGAGATTCATCCACTTGGTCTGGACCCTCTCAAGGTTATTCTCCAAACTCCATCAGGGCTTCCCTTTCAAAAGTACAGATGAACTCTCACAAGTGTGTCTTGAACTTAAAATCACATCGGATCACCCGTCCAACCAAACATTCCCACCTACCGTTCGGTGCCTACCTGTCGGGAATCTACCATTCCCACCAAAAATTCTCAACCACCATTCTCAAATACCCATCTACCAATCTTCGTCTCTCCACTATAAATAGAAAGGCCGGACTCCTCAAGAACTCATCAAGAAAAACACACTGAGTCATGAAATGAAGATTTGCTTCTTTCAAATTTTCAAGTCCTCCTTCTCATAGCCATTTTTCACTATGGCCTCATCATCCTTAATACCTGGCAACCAACATTGCTTTGTAACCATCTTGAACTCAACCTTCTCATGGTTCAGTGAAGAAACCTCCTCACAACATCATTGTAGTTTTGAGATCCAAACAAACTTTGTTTCTCCACTTAACGACTACATTTGTCCATAAAATTTCTCATAACATAGCCCGTATCATTGTTCCTTGTAGTCTCAGATCTACCTAATCAAGAGATCTAAGGCCAACTGAATCTCCCATACCCTAGCTCAAGGAGCTTCCTAACTGCTTTGAGAACTCCATAATCCTCTTCAAGTTGTTTAGTCTTACAGCAAGGGTAGAGAGTCGGAACAAACATCTTTCATTTTGTTGTGCTTTCCCAACAAGTGTCAATAGGTGAAGATGGTAAAAAGTGTTGGGGTGTCCTACAAATTGTCTTTCATCCAACACTTGAAACAACCTTCAAGGCACCAGCTCATCAGAGTTCAGCCTTTGGAGCCGGTAAATGGTTGCCAAAACCTTATGCCATGTCCCAACCACAGTGGGATCCAAAGGTCATCATTGCTGGTACCTCAAAACACATTTTCTGGAATTACTCCAACTTAAAGCTAGTTTGAAGTATTTCAGAAGGTACTCTTCTGAAATTACTTCAACTTAACGTCTGTCGGTTTGGTCCCATCACACACGCACATTCAATGACTTACTGTCAGACCCCAAGCAACATACAGGGCCAGCACCATGGTGGTGTGTGTTTCACCCATTCGCTTTGCTTCATCCCCGTCTTCTTCACCACCACCACCATCATCTCCAGAATCCATAAGCTTCTGAAACTACCTCAACTTAACATGAGTATAGCACATGCGCACTTAACCACTTTCCCACACGGCCTCGTTGTAATCCAAAATATACTCTTCGGAGATAACTTCACCAGGAGTTCTTAAAAACACAAGGCTAGCCCCATGACTCTGTATGTTGTACCCAGCCACCATCCTCGTATCCTTCCCATCTTCTACACCTTGTGATCGCCACCAACGATCCACAAACACTCTTCTGAAGTTACTTTAACTTAACCTCTGTTGAGAAGACTCAGTCATGCGAGCACATTCAAATACCGGCAGACCCCTTTTCGGTCTCATCAAAACCTTTCATATGGGTGGGTCTACTCCTTGGAAATTATCTCATCCTGATGAAAGCTCCACCACCTTCAATTACTTCATTTGAAGAACCAAATGTAAAAATCTATTTTCGAAACTCGTTCCCACACCACACTCTGAAACTGTGTGCGTGAACGAGTCTCGAGGGGGCATTTGTAGAAAGGGAAAATTCCCGACCTATCACAAGCTGACATGTCACACTACCAAGTCCACAAAATACAGCCAATTACAAAGTACCACACACTGCTGTTAGGTTTTGCTATCACTGCTCAGAAACCAACAGAAATTTGCCAAGTGTCATGCAAAAAACCAATCACACATCAGCGCACGTGTAAGCGATGACCCAAGCAACTTCGCACGTGTAAGCGATGACCCAAGCAACCTCGCGCGTGTAAGCAATGACACAAGCGGACCAATCAGATCGTGACATGTGTCACCAGTCAGACTCTGCCACGTGTCACTCATCCACCCCAAAACTCCTATAAATAGAAGCCTTCCTGAGACATTTAGGAGGACACCAAGCCATCTGAAGCACAGAAGTATAGAAGCTCTGCCGGAACCAAGCTCTAAAGCCTCCAAGAACTTCAAGAACTTCAAACCTTCAAATACTAAGAACATTCGAAGAGAAATCATCAAAATCATCCGCCTAGATCCAAAAGTCTGCGGGAATCAAGCCTAAAGTGTCCGAAAACATCAACAAACCACAAATCAGTGAAGCTCTACGGATTCAAGCCTCTAAAGCCCCGAAGAACTTCCACTACAAATCCAAGAACACGAAGAACACACGAAGAACACGAAGAACGCGAAGAACAAAGGATTTCTAACAAGCTCATAGCCAAAGATTCATTGTAATTCCGTTTTAGCGATCTTGGATCCATTCATCAACCAAATTGAAGAATATTTTGTGTTCAAATCAAACTTACATTATTACAATTCCAATCAATAAGTCTTTCAAGGAGATCGAATCAGAGGATAACTCTTTTGTAAACACAGAGAATTGTACCACACATATCATCAATACAAATTCGCACTTGTGACACTATTTTCACTCGTTTGATTTATTTCGAACCGAGAAATTTAGTCGTCCACAACAAGTAAGTCATATTGCCTTTCACTAGAACTGCGACTTCGAATTAAACGAATTTGGACATTATGTATATCAGATTCATCAAATTTGTCCCTAACCATTCTAAAATATTAAACCAATTGGTTGCATTGGTCTAACATTTCCATCAACCTGGTAACAATATTTGGATCCACATAATTTCTATCATCTTCATGTATAACTGCATCAATTCTATTTTTAACTTCATTATCAGTTTCATAAATATAAAGCTGTGCATACTTAGGTTTTTGGCCATGGACAGGAAGAAGTGATCCAATTCTATGATGAGTTTGACCATTTACACGAAACACATATGGACTAGAACCATTATTCATTGATCTATCAACACTACCCCCCAAAGAAGTGAAAGCAAAGAGAGAGTTGTAGATTCTTATCCCTAGTTGAAAGTTTATTGATCTCTGATCACTATTAATATTGAGTAAGCTTCCAAGAAAGGGTGGAGGTTCTTTCAATAGAGGGAGTTCAACTTTTCCTTCAGAATAGCACAAACTAAACTTCGGTTTTGTAGGCGTTTTTGACTTTATAGTTCTCTCTTCATACCAAAGTTGAGCTCCACAATGTTCACATACAATTGTTGGAGGTCCTAAAACCAATGGTTCTGTAAATTTTCCTATGACAAAAAAAAAAAAAAAAAAATCAACTTTTTCTTCCTAATTTTAGAACTTTTTTGGGAGAACTAAAAAATATAGCACTTCTGTTGTTTTCTGCTTTCATCATTAGTGCTATATTTTCTACGTCGAATACTCCTTTCAAATGGCTCGTCATCTCTTGTTCTTGTTTGGCCTAGGTTACATACTTATTATTAGGTTACATACTAATTATGAGTTTTTTTTTTTTTTTTAAATATTTTTTTAATATCTCAATATCGTACCCTTTCTATTTCTCTTTTCAGATAAAATTAATCTTCGTCTCAATCTTGCATAGAAAGCAGACTCCATGCTTGGGGAATAAACTAAAAGCAAAGCATTCACAAAATTTTAATTCATAAATATAACTATATAGCAAAAACATATATTACAAATTAACAGTTTTATGTTATAGAAAGGGGAAAAATTGAAGAAAAATTTTGCATTCACGTACTAACTTCAGAATTAAAAAAAAAAAAAAAAACATAAAAACATGATTATTTGATAAAACACAAATTGTACATAGAAGTAATTAAAACAATGGAAATCTTGAGATGAAACAACTAAACCAAACATAAAACCAAGTTTAAGATAACCAAAAAACTTAAATTTGCAATCATATTCCAATTTCAAATTCTTTTTACAAACATATTACCAGTAAATAACTAACCTCAACGTACTCCACACCAATTTAGCTAAGATTATCAGGAATGTTGTGTGATTAAAGCAAGCTGATAACTCCACCTCGCTTAGTTTCACTAAACAAATTCAAACACATAGCTCAGTTTCCACACAACCTTCTTTTTGCAAATTGAAGTATTTTTTCTGCTAAAACTAATATAACTAATCTAAAATTCAAAAAAAGCTTAGAAATCCAAAAAATATTGTACAAACCCTCAATAAGATAATTACATTCACTTCGATGGACAGTATATCAAACAAAAGCAATTTTATTTGATATGGCACATATTTTTCAGTTACAATAACATTGTTTAGGAACACAACCTTCATTTTACAAATTGTAGTATTTTTCCTGCTAAAACTGATATAACTAAACTAAAATTCAAAAAAGCCTAAGAAATCCAAACTAATATAACTACACTAAAATTTGAAATAGTCAAAACATAAATAAAATAGCATTGTTTAGGAACACAACCTACTCATAAAATCTAATGACTTGAAACTGGAGTTGAGAACATGAGAAAGAGTTCCAAAACTAAGACTTACCTAAGTGTGTGCACAAACTCAATTACAGATACAAAAGAAACACAGCTAAAACAGCACATATTAAAATAATAACCTAGTCTTTAACACCTTAATAGTTCTTTTTCTTTTTTGCTTTTTGCTTGGAAATAGATTGATCATAGTTGATTTTTTTAGGTTTTAACAATTATGCATAGAATAGCATTGTTTAGGAACACAACCTTCTTTTTACAAATTGAAGTATTTTTTTTTTTTGCTAAAACTGATATAACTAAACTAAAATTCAAAAAAACCTAAGAAATCCAAAATGATATAACTACATTAAAATTTGAAACAGTCAAAATATAAACCTACCAACTGTATTTTTTTTGCACAAATTGATATAACTACACTAAAATTTGAGTTTCATGTGTTCTATACAATTCAAATTGAGAGAACACTAAAATAGTTAGAAATTAAATGTACATTGATTATCACAGAGGCAAACGAATACCATACCTTACCCTGATTCGAATGGAGGAAAAGAACGAAGAGAAAGGCAATAAGAATAAACCTAGAAATTGAACAGTCGTGAAAAAATAAAACATAAAAGACTAATAAGAATCAACTATTTATAAGATAATAGTTAGAGTCCTAATAGTGATAGAGTTCAGATTAAAAAAATAAATAATATTAGAATTCTAATTAAATTTGTTTATTAGTTACCTTTGGGCCAGTCTCGATGGGTTGGGTTGGGTTGGGTGTTTTGCCGATCGACATAGTTGATGGGCCATGGGCTAGATGAGAACCACGGCAAATGGGGCGCCGGTTCTGTTTTGAGGAAGAGTGGAAACTGAGCGAGGTGGATATGGGTATGATGGGCATGGTGGGTATGGTGGGATCTGTGGCCATGGGCTTGATGAGACCCACGGCAAATGGGGCACTGTTTCTAGGTTGTAGAGGGTGGATGTTGGTGGTTTGTGGAAAATCGGTGGTTGGATGTGGGTGGTTTGTGGCAAATCGGTGGTCTGAGGAAGGAGATATCAGTGGTCTGACGAAGGAGATCGATGGTCTGAAAAAGGAAGGAGATATCGGTGGTCTGACAAAGGAAATCGATGGTCTGAGGAAGGAGATATCGGTGGTCTGACAAAGGAAATCGGTGGTCTGAGGAAGGAGATATCGGTGGTCTGACGAAGGAGATCAATGGTTTAAAGAAGGAAGGAGATATCGGTGGTCTGAAGAAGGAAGGAGATCGATGGTTTGAAGAAGGTTTCTGTTGGGTCTTTAGATGCGATGGTGGGTACCATTATGAAAGGGAAAGGCAGAGGATCGGAAGGCATCGTGAAAAGCATCGTGAAAGGGAAGAGATGGTTTATTGCGGTTTTTGGGTTTATTACGTTTTTTTTTTGTTTTTTTTTTTATTTTATTTTTTTAATATTGTGCTGACGTGGAAAATTGTGGGAGCTTCAGAGGCTTTGGTTATATATATATATATATATATATATATATATATAGATATATTAGGGCTGTCTATGGGTCGGGCGGGTCGAGTTTGTGCTCAACCCGCCGTCGACCCAACTTGATCGGGTGGAGTCTGCCATCAACCTGCAGCCGATCGAGAAACTGATTAGATTGGGCGGTTCAGACATCCAGTTGGTTTTGGGTGGGTCGATCGGAGTCAAGATCTGAGATTCCGGTGATTAAACGAAAAAAAGTCAGTGAGATTTCGCCAGATCTGGAAGAAATCTCACCTGATTCGATGAGATTTCACTAGATTTGGATGAAATATCACTAGATCTACTTGATAAGTCATCGAAATATGAAAATTTGTTGTTAGATCTGAAAATTTGAAGCTAGAATCTGGAAATTTGAGGCCAAAATCTAGAAAATCTCGCTGGAATATGGGAAAAACTCACTGGAATTTGGAAATTTTGGCTGGAAATTCTTAAACATCGGTTGGATCGGGTTTTTCGGGTTTTGGGGGAGGAAAACCGAGACCGACCCGCCGGAGTCGGTTTTTGGAACAAATGACCCACCGCCGACCAGTGACTTGATCGGGTTGGCCGGTTTTGGATCGGTCACCGGTCGGGTCCTCCAGGTAGGTTGGGTCTCGGATGGGTCTGGACAGGCCTAATAATAATGAACCAAAATATGGACTTGCTTAGTTTCGGATTTTTTTGTAAGGGATCTTAGCTACTCGTTAAGTGTAATACATTAAGTTTCTCAATTAAATAAATTCATATATATAAGTGAATTGGTTGAAATCATGGTGTCAAATTGTTAAACTATGAACAAATTAAATGTCTTATAAGTATTTTTTCGTAAGTGTTTGAAATCCAACATATATGCCCAAGATTTCTTAAGAAAAACTACAAATTTAGTTTTCTGGTTACATCCTCCATTGATACATAGTCGATAGAACGAGTATCTCAATTCATGCCACAAAGTCAATAGATCAAAAATCTTGTTGACAGAAAGATCTAGCCTATTCAACCAATCAAGCTTCTAGGGTTTCATGCCTCCAAAGTTAAGCTATAAAAGAAAACCTAGGCACCCAAGACTACCTAGCCCATGAGCTAACCTCCATTGTTATGTTCCATAGCCTAAGTCTATCTAGGAGTCCCCTAATGGGACTATCCTAAGCATGCAACATAAGATTAAAGAATCACACTAACACAAACCCTAGCCATCACATACATTATATTCATATATTCATCATGCACAACGTCAATCATCATGCATCATACGTCATACTCAACATCATGTTGATCATGTTTGTAAGGTTGAATTTATTCAACCATGTGTTGGCTTTATTCCATGCCAAATTTGCTTGTAATTTAGCAATTAGATACCCTATATTTAGGTGAGAATCGTGTAAGGGTTGTGTGTGAGAGAGTGTGAATAATTCAAGTGTGTGTACAATCAAGAGCATTCTCGCGACTGGAACTCGTGAGTGGCTCGTGATTGATGACTCACCAAAGTGCCACCCGTGTGAAGCATGCAGGAAGTTGAAGGGTCATGATAGCTAGAGCACTACAAGACAAAAAGGACAGTTTGGCCAGTCAGTTATATTGCGACTAAAACTCATGACTTGTCCCAGTCGCAAGTAAGTCGCCAGAACCCTTTGTTTTGCAGAAAAATGAGTTTTCACATTCCTTACATACCCTACTATGAATACCCTTATACCCATGAAATGTAAAGAGCTTCCAGAGGGAATGTTGAGAGATAAACTATAGAGAAAAACAAGATTGACTCATCCACAATTTTAGACATTTGATTCTCCAAATTCCTCTACTTTCACCCTCTCCATTGTTATACCTTTGAGAGGATACTTAGCCAAATCCTTACCTCACCAAACCCATATTAGTGAGAAAAATTATTTGGTGCTTGGGAAGCAGTTCAGAGAGAACCAATTCATTTGGTTGATGCAATAGTCTTATTGTGGGATCTTAAAAGCTAGAGAAGACACAGTTAGGCTTAACCTTATTGGAGCAAGAAGCTTGGAAGGCTGAGGTGCATCGGGTAGATTAGGCTTGGAGGGTCTATTGCTATTCATGTATCCCAACTAATTTTCTAGTGGATCATTTTACCGCTTGGAGGGCGGCGGAGAGGTTTTTCGCCGAGTTTTTGGGTTTCCTCTTCGATAACACATGCTGGTGTTATCTTTGTGTTTGCATCTCTCTAACCCTTACTCTTGCCTTTTAATTGCTGTTGTGGATGTGATTGATTATGGTTTAAAGTAGTTTGTTAATTTGGGTATAGCTTGTACTTATCATTCCGCACATATATTGTTTGGGTATAACCTTGTGTTGGTTATATTGAAATTGGGGTCTAAACATTCACTAGTGTTTTATACACCAAGTGAACTTTCAACTGGTATCAAAGTGGGTACGCTTTTTTGGATTTGTATATCCTAAGTGTGATCCTTGACCTTACGATGGATAGGTCTCAATCCGTAAATGCACCTCCCTTTTTTTATGGGAGCAATTACGCCTTTTCGAAAATGTGTATGTGCATTCTTATGCTCTATTGATGAGAGCTTATGGGATGAGGTTGAGAATGGTTGGACTAGGTCAGAGGCTGCCAAATCTACTTGGGATATGGTAGCCCTTGTAGTGGCCAATGCTAATAGTAAAGCTTTGAATGCTATATTTTGTGGTGTCTCACCCGATGAATTTCACAGGATTTCACATGTGACAATTGCCAAGGAGGCATGGGAAATTTTGGAGACCACATACAAAGGCACCAAGAAGGTGAAAGACACTAAGCTACAAATGCTCACCACTCGCTTCGAAGAATTGAAGATGAATCATTCGACTCCTTCTCTGGGAAGTTGAATGAAGTGGTGATTGGAAAATTCAACTTGGGTGAAAAGATGAAGGACTCCAAGGTAGTTAGGAAGATCCTACGATCATTGCCAGAGACCTTCCGTGCCAAGGTTACCGCCATCACAGAGAGTAAAGACCTTGATGAAATAATGATTCAAGAACTCATCGGTTCTCTTCAAACTTATGAGCGACCTTTACCATCACAAAGGAAGAGCAAATCTCTTGCTCTTAAGACAATCAATGAGAGAGTTGAAGCTCAAGACTCCTCGAATGAGGATGAGGTTGAAAAGGAGGTGGTGTACCTTGCAAAGAACTTTCGCAAGTTCTTAAAATTTAAAAAGGATGGGAAGTCTTTTGAGAAGGGGAAATTCTCAAATTTCAAGAAGGACAAGAAAGATTTCAAGAAGAAAGATTCCTAAAATTTTTCTCCACCTCAAGCAGTCACGTGCTATGAGTGCAAAGGGCATGGCCATGTAAAGAAAGAATGCCCCACTTATTTGAAAGCAAAGGGTAAAGTCTTTGCTACTACCCTTAGTGACTTAGAGA
Source organism: Quercus glauca (assembly GCA_023736055.1). NCBI lineage: Eukaryota > Viridiplantae > Streptophyta > Magnoliopsida > Fagales > Fagaceae > Quercus > Quercus glauca. The sequence continues at coordinate 52,933,294 of CM043316.1, forward strand.
GCTTCAATTTGGATTCAGAAGAAAGTTGTGATGGAGAAGGAAACTACTCCGCCTTTATGACCATCGCACTTGTGGACTCTTTGGAAGATTTGAGCACTCTAGCGGAAGAGCTCAGTGAGCACACCGAAGTGGAGTCTATGGAGGTTGGAGAGGAATCTGATGATGAAGATGAAGAATGCATCTATGAAGGAGCAAAGGGATTGCAAGAATCCTATAATTTTCTTCTTAAGAAGACTGGAGAGTATGTTAGAGTGGCTAAGGCAGCCATTAGAAAAATGAAGAAAGCAGAACAGGACTGCAAGATCATACTTGTGAGGTATAAAAAGACAAAATGTGAAGTTGAAGTGATGAATGAAGAGATAACGAATGCCTATTCTAGGATCAAGTTTCTTGAGCTTGAGGTTATTCAAGCTAATGCTAAAGTGGAGTGGGTTGCTTTAAAGAAACTTGATGAGGTGCTTGCCTACCAAAAGCCCTTTTTTGATAGAAGCGGTTTGGGATACACCGGAGAAAGTAGCTCAAGCGCTAATGTGTCCAAGGAGATGAAGTTTGTTAAAGCCAAGGAACCAACTCCACTTGTTGAGAATGTGAAGGTTGAGAAGAAGCCAAATGTGATTGCTCAAAAGGTTTTGACAAAGCCTCAAAATCCATTTAAGGCCAAACCCAAGGAAAAAGGGAAGTCTCTTCCGAAGTCACAAAAAGGTCCTCAAACTCAACATTTTTGCCATCATTGTGGAGTCCGAGGACTTACTAGGCCAAATTGCCACAAGCTTCAAGCCTTGAAGAGTGCGGGTCATTAAAGGCAAAGAAAGCAAGAAAAGGGGAATTGGAACCCCAAGCAATCTAAAGGGTGAGAAGTAGATCCTAGTATTGGCGATGTGATGAAAATTATAGGCACCATCACTTCTTGTTTGGCAAACTTCACCCTAAGGTTTGAGAATCGTAACTCAAGTACCCAATCCTCTAAGGATATCATCCCAAACGCACGTGCTGTGTGGGTGAAGAAAGGTACTGATGCATAAGCATTAGAACATGTCTATGCATCAATTCTTTCGATATGTTGTGACATTGTTGGTTGTTTGCTTTTCTTTTTTTCATTTAAAAAAAAAAAAAAAAAGCTTTGAATGTTTGTTGTTTTTGATCAACCTTCACTTGCTTTGTGTCAAAAATCCAAAAAAAACATAAAAAGTAGAAAATCCAAAAGCACATAAAAAGTAGAAAATCCAAAAAGTTTGATCGGCATTATTGTGTTTTGTCACACGCATGTTTAGCCTTGTACCTCCGTACAAATGGTTTTATGCATTTACGAGCTTAGCTTGTTCTTTATGCACTTGTATCATTGTGGCAAAAATCTTGACATCTATGTGATTGTTGTAAATAGATCTTCAAACTTGTCATGAATGATTAGTCAATAGTTTTGTTGATTTTGAGACATGTATAGACTTGTGCCTATATATCTTCCCACTCTTTTCTGTTTTTACTTAAAGAGCTCAACCAATGTAGTATCTCTAAAAGAGATATTGAGTTGCAAAAGTCGTCGCACATACCAGTATTTGAGTAGGAAAAAGGGAAAGCGACTTGTTTTGAAAATGTATGGTGCCCAAATGCCAAAGGCTTACTCTCAAATTGAAATATAAAAAATTTCAGGCATCGATCCCAAAAAGAGATGTATTGTTCTAAAATGATAAAATGTTATGAAATGTAAGAAGCCAAATGAAAAGTTTCAAAATTATGTAATCAAGTTTTTGTGTGAGGTCATATATGCTCATTTCTATAATTGAGATTGGGCACTCTACTTAGTGCTAATTGTGTATGTTTTGGTTGAATTGATCATTGAAGTATCATGTTAGACTAAGGACTATCTTAAATTTGGTACCCACACACATCACACATGTCTATGTTCAATAAATGCCTTATTCATTTGTGTGATTGTACTTGATTAAATGTGTTGTACATACTCAATCAGATGTTGATCAAACACAATTTGAGTATTTTAGTTGTTTTTTGGAAACTGTTTTTTTTTTTGAAAAATTTTAGAAAATCCAAAAAATTTTCAACCCTGCTTTTTGGTGACTTACTCGTAAGTCATGCCAATCGCGAGCTTACTCAGAAGGTTTCGCGACTTCTTGGCGAGTGAAACCTCTAGTTGCGAAAAACACTTTGAAAAATTTTCAAAATTTCTGGGTTTTGACAATTTTTGCAACTTATTTTCGCGACTACTTCGCGAGTGGAAGTCCAGTCGCAAGCTTACACAGAGAGGTTCGCAACTCATTGGCAAGTGGATGCCCTAGTTGCGAAAAAGACTTGGACAAAATTTTCAAAATTTTGTACAAGGGTTTTTGGCGACTTGCTCATGGGTCATATGAGTTGCGAAAATCGCGTGTTTTACACAAATAGGGTAAAATCTCAGACAATTTTCAAAAATGTTTTAGTTTTCCCTCGCATCACATGCATAACCCTTTGTCTTCTCCACCTTTCCCTCTTCCAAAACCGCCATTCTTACTCTCAAAACCTCCATTTTCTTCTTCAATCCTTCATCAATCTTCAAGAAAAGGAATGAGTATTCTCTTTTTTTGACTCTATTTCAAGTTTCTAGCCCTAGTTTTCCTGGATTTTGTGTTTATGTTGAGATATTGAAATATGGTTGTTGAATATGAGTTTTTGATGAGTTTGATATATGAGTTTTCTTGGTTTTGTTGGTATAATGCTTGTTATACATGTTTTACATGTTTGTTCTTCATATTTATGCATTGTACTATGATTTGAGTTGTGTTGTGCATACAATGTTCATGATAAAATGTCTCTTAGATGTTTTTGTGTGTTTCTTTGGACTCCCTTAGTACAAAGATTGTGGGCAAAATTCTGTTTTCCTGATTTTGAAACATCAAATGATTATGTGTTTTCACACTTTGCCCTAGTTTGCACACTTTTGCATATGATGCACACACATACACCCTTTGACATGTTGAGTGATTAATGCCATGATTCTATCATGATGTGATGTTTAGCATTATCTCATGTCAATTTGTCTTTGAATTACTCTATAAATTCTAGTTTTTATGGTTTTAATTCAAAGTTTATGTTTTGGTTCTAACTTGTTGCTAATCAAGTTTGTTACCATTTGTGTTTCATCTTGCTCTTTATTATTACATGATCTTTGCTTAAAGATGTCTCCCTTCAAGAAATCAGCTGTGAAAGGAGGTAGTAGCAAGGGAAATGAACTGGTAATTGATCTCGACATCTTATCCCTAAGTTGAAGAAGACTTGATCTTCGACTAGAGTTTATGATGACTTCAGATCACATGCTGCATATCAAGCATATCTGAATCACTTCAAAGGTGCCCCCATGTTGATGGAAAGGGTTACTGAGCAAGGGTCTCTTCTCGATACGAACATTCAGATATGGTTCGCCTCTAAAGATTGGAACTACCTTTTGTCCAATCTTGAAGATCCTTATGAAGAGTTGGTGAAGAAATTTTATGCAAATGTCATCTTTGATGGGGATGAGCTAAGATGTTGGGTAAGAGGAAAGGATTTCACAGTTACACCTTCCTATCTTGCTCTCATTTCGAACATCAACTGGCCAATGTTTGTCAAAACACTGGTGTACGATGATTTGGAATTAGATCTTGACATGCTTCACTATGTTCTTGGAGAAAACTTGGACATATCTTCAAATGGGAAATCAATCGGTGTGTCATCACTATCTCTCGAATTAAGGCTGCTCACAACAATTATGTTTCACAATCTCCATCCTTTTTCAAACACCGGCTACTTGAATCTTGGTCGGGCCTTTTTTCTTCATGACTTGATCACTGATGAAGAAATTGATATATGTTCACATATCTTCCACATTTTGAACAAAACTACTGAGAGGACGGCCTTAAGGAATTGCCTTCCTTTTTGTTGCCTCAATTCGAAGATATTGAAGCTTAAAGGAGTACACACATTGGAAGATGAGTACCCTCATCCTATGCAAAGCCCAATCAACATTCGTACTCTCAATGCTATCATAGGTCATAGTTGAAAGAATGTCAAGCAAGAGAGTAATGCTCCTCATGGTGATTCAAGCTCTAGCTCACATCCCTATGATGAGAAGTTGGACAACATAATGGCATCCGTGTAAGACATCAGCACCAAGTTGTCCAGCCTCGCATTTATCATGCACTCTCAACACAACCAGTTCGATACAAAGTTCATCTCTCTCCAAACTCAATTGGATCAAATCCAACGGAAGCTAGAAGAAGAAGATGACTAGTTATTCCATGACAAAAATGAAGAGATGGTTCATGATAGGGGGAGAGCAATGATAGGGGAAGAAAGAGCTAGATCAAAGGGGGAGCAATGCAATGCAATGAAAGAAAAGCAACCTACAACAAGCCTATATATTTTCTTATTTTAATGCCACTTCTAGTCTATGTTCATATTTCATGGCTTATGTTGTGTACTTGACAATATTTATTTTGTACCTTTGCTTTTGTAGCTATTTAGTACTTTTAGATTATGTTTTGCATTCTCTTTTGTACTCTTGTGCCCTTGTTGGATCTTGTATCCTTGATGTAGTTACCTTAGTGTCCTTGTATCGATTGAGTGTTGGACATGCAAATGATACTTTGCATTGAGCTTATTAGCTTGCATGTCTAGATGTTCATTCACCATGTGAATGTTCATTATGGTCACTATTTATAGTGACTGTTCTTGTTTGGTCAAGCCATGTTTAATTGTCATATCCATACTTGCTTGATCGCATTGTGCTTGCTCTATATGCATTTCAAGATTTTTGCTTACAATGAACTTCTTGTGATATTGTTTTCAGGAAAACTTGTCTGTATGGTTCAAGAGCTTCACAGAATCTAGAGTTAGGTGTGAGTGAGTTTTGGCAACTGTTCCTAACTCACATTTTAAGTATAGAGCCTGTTTTAGGATTTTTTCATGGAATAGCCAAAGTGGGAGATTGTAAGGTTGAATTTAGGTAGGGATCATGTAAGGGTTGTGTGTGAGAAAGTGTGAAGAATTCAAGTGTGTGTGCAATCAAGAGCATTCTCGTGATTGGAACTCGCGATTGATGACTCGCTAAAGTGCCACATGTGTGAAGCATGCAGGAAGTTAAGGGTCATGATAGCTGGAGCACTACAGGACAAAAAGGACATTTTGACTAGTCAGTTATTTCACAACTGAAACTTGCGACTTGTCCTTGTCACGAGTGAGTCACCAGAACCCTCTGTTTTGCAGAAAAATGACTTTTCACATACCCTACTATAAATACCCTTATACCCACGAAATGTAGAGAGCTTCCAGAGGGAATTTTGAGAGATAAACCATAGAGAAAAACAAGATTGACTCATCGACAATCTTAGACATTTGATTCTCCAAATTCCTCTACTCTCAACCTCTCCATTGTCATACCCTTGAAAGGATACTTAGCCAAATCTTTACTTCACCATACCCATATCAGTGAGAATGTTATTTAGTGCTTGGGAAGCAATTCAGAGGACCAATTCATTTGGTTGATGTAATGGGCTTATTGCGGTATCCGAAAAGCTAGAGAAGACACGATTAGGCTTGGAGGTTTTATTGCTAATCATGTATCCCAACTGATTTTCTAGTGGATCATTTTACTGCTAGGACGGTAGCGGAGAGGTTTTTTGCTGAGTTCTTCAATTTCCCCTTCGATAACACGTGTTGGTGTTATCTTTGTGTTTGCATCTCTCTAACCCTTACTCTTGCCTTTTAATTGCTGCTGTAGATGTGATTAATTATGGTTTAGAGTAGTTTGTTTATTTGAGTATGGCTTGTACTTATCATTCTGCACATATATCGTTTGGATATAAGCTTGTGTTGGTTATATTGAAATTGGGGTCTAAATATTCACTAGCGTTTTACACACCAAGTGAACTTTCAATGTTCATGTCATTCATCATGTTGATCATGTTCATATCATTCATCATATGTATGCATGCTCATGTTATCAACGGGCACTTATAACCTCGCAACATCTTCTCAACACCACATGTTCTTATGCATATGCATATGAACATCTACATCTGAATATAGACCCAAATCAAGCTTCTAATTAACTTTGTGGAACCCTAGACATGTTACTATAGGCATACATAACCCTAATCATATTCCTAAAAATTGAATATTGAGTTTTGGGCTAGGTAAGCTTACTTACGCATGAATGAGGTTGCATATGCAGTTGTAGACACCCCATTTCACAACCCTAATTTAACTTCATGGGTAAATTGGTCATTTCGTGTGTCAAAGGGTAAAATTGTAATTTGAACATTTAAAATGTCAATTTCTTTTCACAAAATAAATATTGAGAGTTTAAAAATTAAAAAAAAAATACGTCACGAGCCTTGATCGAACCACTAAATCAAAATATATTGTCAAAACAATTTTCAAACAGTCGTGATGCCCCCACACAATCAAGCTCCAATCACATTTTATTTTAAGCACTTAATTTTGATTGGTTCCAATAAGAATTAATTAAAATTAAAAAGTTTTTAAAATCTAGTTGGATCGCATTTTAAAATTTCATACATATACATGCACCATACAACATGTAATAAATTTGAAAAGTTTAAGACAAAATTTGAAATTTAAATTTGGTTGTAATAATCTGACTTCTGGCATTAAATTCTATTAAATATTCTCATTAGAAAAACCCAAAAAAAGAGTTGGAAGTTTCACACAGAACAAATACGTTGAAAGAGTCAAAATTTACCGCCGCACACCCTTGGTGCGATGGTCACTCCACAAGTATAAGTGCTTGTGGGGTGTGGGGGGGTAAGGGCTGGGGTTTAAGTCTCCAGGAGAGAGCTTCACACACATATACACTTAGATTAGGTTAGAGTAGAATTCTATCTTGTAAAAAAAAAAAAAAAAAAAAAAAAAGAGTCAAAATTTTTCCCTAAAAAATGTTAAAATACATCACAATTTCCATTAGCACTTTGAATCGCATTTTTGGCTTAGTAAATGTTGGAATTTGGTCTTCTTTATTTTTGGAAAAAGTTGTAGAGAATCGAATTTTATTTCAAATAACACAAATTTTCAAGTCAATCGAAATTTTGAGTAGAAAGTTATGGCCAAAATACCAACCAATGTTCTGATTTGAAATCTAGAATTTCAAGTTTTGGCTCTTGATTTTCCCTCCAATTTCAACTCTATTTTAAATTAGAATTTGATTCAGTCCATATCCAGCAGTTTTACCATCTTCTAGAGTCTTCCAATCCCTCTATAAATAGAAGTTGCTTTTGTAGTTGGGTCTGCTAAGATGTTTACTGCAATGAAGCAAAAGTAATCCTTCTAGTTCATCTCTAAGATATTAGAATCAGTTTCTTAAAAGTTCTAGAGAGGTTAGGAACTTCTGATCATTTTCCAAAGTGATCATGTAAGGCTAATATACCTTCTTGCATCACTCTTCTACAACTTTAAAGGAATTTTTCCATTGTTTGGGATATTATATGCAAGTAATTATTCTTGTTATTTCGTTTCTAGTTTGTATATATATGTGATGCTTGTTTGCTTATAATGCTATTGTAGATATGAAATTCTATGATTAATACCATGCTTAAAAAAAGAAAAAAAAAGAAAAAAGAAAAAAAGAAAAAAACTAGGAAAGAATACATGCTTTTGTAAACTAGTCTAGTTAAAATCTTATTATGATGATTAGGATCTAACTAAGAACGAATACATGCTTCTTCAATTGAAATCTTATGTAAGATCTTGATTCTCAAATAATATTTAATTGGAAATATTTTCACCATCTCAAAAATTTGGCTAACACCCTAGGGTCTTTGAGTACTAAGGCATGTCAGACCCCATATCATTGTCAAGCAACTAAAGGAGCCTAGCGCCTCCTGGGCTTAGTTAGGCACCTAAAGGAGCGTAAGCTTAGTCAGGCAATAATGGATCATCTAGTCTCATGTTTATCGTGAAGCTTAATGGCATTGTCAGGAACCCAAAGAAGCATCAGGCCTCCCATGCCTCTGGTGCTACCAATGATGGCTCTCAGATGCCTACTCGTCTGGTACCTCATGTGGTCGATGAACCAATCCCATGACTAAAGACCCTTTACATTTAGCTCCACACCGTTCGCGTGTCCTCCACTCCAGTATCCCATGCCTCTAGTAATACCAATGATGGCTGTCAGACGCCTACTCGTCTGGTACCTCATGTGGTTGAAAAATCAATCCCCTGACTGAAGACCCTCATACTTAGCTCCATGTGGTTTGCGTGTCCTCCACTCCGATATCCCATGCCTCTGGTGATACCAATGATGGCTGTCAAATGCCTACTCATCCAGTACCTCATGTGGCCGACGAACTAATCCCTTGACTGAAGAACCTTCATACTTAGCTCAACGCCGTTTGTGTGTCCTCCACTCCAGTATCTCTGTATGGAAAGAACTTGCACACCATGCCCAAAGATCCTTCTACATATTCGTATTTTCCAAAAATGGGAAGTTAAGCCAGAATATCTCGAAGCAATAACTCCATATACTCCTTATAAGGGAAGAGCCTACATTCACAGGATCTTGGTCAGCTCTATATCACTATATAAGCACCAAGCCTTCTTCAAGTTACGTTGAATTTCTTAGTTCTTATATTTTGAGTTATTGGAGATTATTCAGCCACTAACTTATCCTTCGGAGGGTCTTTGGCCTTCATCCCACTTGTGCTCTTTATAGGTTTTTCGCCTTTCATTCTGCAGGTACCCTGCTGGTGCTCTCTGCATGTTCTTCACCTTTCATTCTTCAGGTACCTCACTAGCAATCTTTGTAGGTTCTTCACCTTTCATTCTTCAAGTACCTTTAGCCGTTTCATGTGTGGACGGTTGACTCACTGGCGATTTTGTACATCATCAATATCATATCTAAATTTGTTTGTTCTTGGAATTTTATGCATGTATATAGTAGGTTTTTGACCTTTTGGTTATGGATCCGCGAAAATGGTTAAAATTGGAGAAAATTTTGTTTTTCTTTGTTCATGAAATCATAAAATTATTGATTAAAATTGATTCTTATATTTGTTTTCAAATAAATCAATTTTCAAAACCAATTCGATGTCTTAAAAAATCCATTTTGGGGAACTCAAGTTTTTCATGGTACTTGAATTCATGGAACTTGAGTACCATGGAAAAATTTTGAAATTTTTTTTATGTAACTGAAGTTCTATAAAAAATAGCATGGTAAATTTGAAGGCTATTTTTTCAAAAAACTTAAGTTTCTGGAACTTAAGTTACACAGCAAACTTGAGTTTCACAAACTCGAGTTTCAAAAAGGTGGTAGATTACTAAATATTTCGCAAATAATGCTAGATCCATACAAATTTTCCCAAACAGTGATATTTGGCCATTTGGCCAAGCCAAAGTTCCTGCACTGTTTCAAAAATATAAATTTTGCACTGTTTTAGAACACAATTCCTGCATTGTTTTTTTTTTTTGTTTTTTTTTTTTTGAGAAATAATTACAACATGCTGCTAATCTTGCAGCTCGAACCATTTTCCCCCTATACCCCCAAGCACTTTGTGCATAGGGACGTGCCAATTCAGCTACAAGCCTTTGGCATTCCTGCACTGTTTCAAAAAGACAGTTTCTGCACTATTTTTAAATTAAGCTTCTGCACTGTTTTAGAATAAGTTTCTGTGCTGTTTTAAAATAAAATAAAATAAAATAAAAATTCTTACGTGGTTTTTCTTAAAACAAGTTTCCAACACTTTTGTATAAATAAAATTACAGCCTTATTTTTTAGTAAACTTTCTGTTTTACATGTTTCTTCTACAAAAGTTTATGTTTCAATTACAATCATTCGACTTAGCAAATTCCAAATATTTTTCAAGAATCAAAATTGTTTTCAAAATCAAAATGAAGACTCTTTTCTAAAATCTAAACTTGTTTTCAAAGAGGTTAAATTTGATTTTAGATCTAACAATTACACTTAATATCAAAAATAGTTTTAGATCTGTTTAATGTGGTGATGTAAATTCTAAAATACAATCTTGATTTTGTAAATATTCGTGATGATATAAATTAATTCAAGGACAATATATGATGCGAAACTCAAAGCATACTTTCCATTCAAATTTCCACGTTCAAATTCAATTCAATTCAATGTGATGCAATGTAATTGTATGCTTTGTGTATCTACTTTATGATATGTTTGATGGGATGTGTAATTGGCCACCATAGTCTAGAAGATAGGTATTACTAGGCAAGGTGGGTCCGAACTTAGATCGAGGGTTACATATTAGTTAATTATCCATGTAATTTAGATTTTAATAGTTTGTAACTAGGACTAAAGACATGTACTTTTCTAGATTGTACTTGGGGAAAACAGCCTTGTAATTTTCTATTTAAAGGTAAATCCATACTCAAAGTTATTCAATAAAATGTGTATTATTCATAAGGTTTTCTTATCTTTCCTGTAATTAAATATCTGGAGACTCCATTGTAAAACCCCTGATCTAGGGGGATAATGTATTTCACATGGGCTTCCCCACTTTGAGGGATGACAATCATGATCTCACCCGCTCACGTGGGTTAGGCTCGGTGAGATTCTGTTAGCCGAGGTCGGGGTCTCTCACATTAGGCTCCTTAAGTTACTAGACAGGATTGAGTCTATGCATGCAACCTGAGGCAGAAACCACAAATTTTAATTACTTTAACCTAGAACAAATTTCTAACCTAATTGAAGCTAATATCTACAAAAATAAACTACTAATAAAAGCAATAAACTAAATTAAAGAGAACAAAAAAATTAGAAAAAAAAAATTGAAAGAAACTAAAAACAAGGCATACCTCAATTAAGAGCAAGCTTGATTCTTGACAACTCCCCTCAATCAATCTAACAAAACCAACACAACCATAAAGAGTTAGTAAACTTTAAGCTTGAGGGCCGGCTCAACCTATGGGCCATTTAAGCAATGGCCTAAAGCTCCAAATGGAAGAAGGCCCTTTATACAATAAACAATAGTATATATAACATGTATCTATCTTACAGTGAAGAAAAAAAAAATATATATAAAAAGGTTAATATGTAAAACTTACCCTTTAAGTGTTTCTTATGCAAAGAAGAAATACTCATTCATTTAATAACATGGAGGTTATAAATTTAGATTATATATTTATTCTAAAAAAAAGAGATAAGTAAAAGATGAAGTTATAATGGTAAAATTATATTTATTTATTATTTATTTTCATTTTCATTCATTTTGTCATAAACTTCAACATACTGAGAAAGTACACAACGAATCCTCAAAAGAAAGAAAGAAAGAAAGAAGAAGCTATCGGTATTTGGATACCCACGAACCTTCAATCAGCTATATAAAGTGGGATAAAATGGGCTTCTGCCCTTTTTGGGTAAATTAAATAGGAAAATGCCCTCCTTCCCAAACTAAATAGGGAAATGCTCTTCTTTTAAAACTTGATTTTCTCAAAATCGAGTTATAAAAAAAAAAAAAAAATCTAGAGCCCTATAGCGGCGTTTTTAAGGACCTGTAGTGACGTTTTCAAGACCTATAGTGACGTTTTTTAACTCGACTTCCATTAAATCGAGTTATAGGCAATTTTTTTAATTTTTTTTTTTTACCTATAACTCGATTTCATATAAATCGAGTTACAAAACGCCACTATTGGTCCTAAAAACGTCACTATAGGCTCCTTAAAAACGCCGCTATAGGACCTAAATCGATTTTGAGAAACTCGATTTTCAAAAGAGGGGCATTTCCCTATTTAGTTTGGGAAAAGGGGTATAAGGCTAATTAATTTGCCTAAAAAGGGCAAAAGCCCATTTTGTCCATATAAAGTGTTTGCCGATAATTAAAATTACAATTTATACGTGAACAAGATTAATAAGACGAAAAGAATCACATCTCCATCTCCTATTTTGATGTATATTCCCAAATCAAAATAGAGTACCAACTACAGTGTATGTAAAATTAAACACAACTATTAGAATATGAAATTAGTTTTCAAGATTTAAAAAGAAAAATTCTATGTTTTTATTCTTTGTCTAATTAGCTATCCAATTCGGTATTTGTAATTTTGTTTTATATTTTGGTGGGATGTTGATATTGTGCAATAGTGAAACTTGCGTATTTTTTTAATTAGATTTTCAAATGGTAGTCTAGGCTCCTTTGTACTTATGTATTTATTTTGATTAACAATGTTGAGATTTGTATAATCTATCTATATATATGTAAAATCTGAAACATAACATTTATTGTTGCTATGCCCCTGTTGAGCCGCATCATCCACTTATTTTTAATCTTTTCTTTTCTCTTTTTAAACTTTTCTTCTCTCAATTCTCAAAAAAAAAAAAAAAAAAAAAAAAAAAAAAAAAAAAAAAAAAAAAAAACTCTTCTTCTCCTTAATAGTTCACACCTATTGTTACACTTCTTCCAACTTTTCTCTTCTCTTTTTGCCTCTTTATCTTCTTACTACTTTATACTTTACCATTACACTTCCTTCATCTTTTTATCTTTCTTATATTTTGACTCTTCTTCTCCCTATTTAATTCTATATAAATTTGATATCATTTCTCCTATACAATCCATATTTTTCCCACACAAAAATGTGAGTTCTCTCTCTCTCTCTCCCCCCTTTCTTTTGGTAGATTTTTGTTTTTCCTCATAACTCTCATTAAGGTTGATGATTCCTTTTTATTTTTTATTATGTGTTTTGGTATTGTGTGTGTGTGCGCGCGCTTGTGTGTATGTGTGTGTGTGTGTGTGTGTGTTTTTTTTTTTTTTTTTTTTTTTCATTTCCCATCAAAAAAGTCTTCTCTTTCCCTTTTATAGCTATGATTGAATTTTGGTTTTGATTAATACTTAGATTTTCTTTTGAAAATAAGAATTTGAGAGTATATCAAAACACAATCTACATGGCTATGAATTTGAATATTCCTACCAATTGTTTGAGTAATAAATTATTATAAAGTCTATTTTTTATTCCTTTGGTTTCATTTTAATTTTGGTTAAGATAACATTGTAATTTTTTGATGAGTTTTGTTATTATTATAATTTCATTATTCCTTAAGAGATGAGAAATTTGAATAATAAATTTGAAATTTATAATGTTTAGTTGTATATTAGGCAAATATAACACACTACAATAGAAGTTAGAAGAATATGGTTCACCTTAAAAAATTATTAATAAAATAAAGAATGATATGTTTATAGAGACTAAAAGATAAAAGAAATACTTGTAGATTTTTTTTTTAAAATATACAATATTTGTAATTTGTAGAGAGAGAGAGAGAGAGAGAGAGTACAGAGCCTAGGATATACACGCACATGGGAGTCATAATTGAATATACAGAGCCTAGGGTATATGGGAAGAGAATTAAAGTTGACCTTAGCATCCAAGGCCTAAGCTATATAGGCAATATACTACTAAACTCTTGTATGAAATCTCCTTATTTTTAGTCAAGGTTTTTACAATTAGTATTTTATTTACTAGCTTTAGCATCCTTTAATATTACTAGCTTGTAATCCTATACATATGCATGGATACATTTAAAGATATATAATAAGATGCATAAACTAATTCATATATATATATATATATATAATTTAAATACTATTGGTCATTTTTATATTTTGTTAACTCTTTAAAAAAATTTGAAAGGATGTTATTAGTTATAAAATGTAAATTGTCCATTTTTTTTTAAAACTATTTGGAAGCGATTTTTATTTTTATTTTTATGATTTATTTATTCTAGACTATTTGGTTTTTGTACTTAATAACTCACTTAGATGAATATTTATGATGTGGTCCCACATTTGATTCTAAAATTAAGAAATAAAATTCTTTAAGAATAAATAATTTATAACAAATTGTGCAAATTGGAACTTTAATTTGGAATTCTAATTTGAGTTTCTTTCAGCTTCACCTATTATTATATATAACGGGTGCCGGTTGCGGTGGTCTAAGTTTGGTAGGGTGTGGCAATGGTTGGCCGTACGAATCTCCACTGGATCGCAGAGTCTGATGAGAAGAGATCTCTAGGGTTTTTTTTCTTCTTCCCTTTTTCTATATCGCAGTATTGCTAGGGGTTTTTTTTAGAGAGAGAAAATGTTAAGCAGAGTCTGAAGAGATCTCTAAGGTTTTTTTAGTTTCTACGTTTTTTTAATTTTATTTTAACTGGGTTTTTATTTTTAATATACACAACCACTATCAAACGGTGTTAACCTGGTAAAACAATATAATGTATTGCTTTTTTAAGTTATACGTGTCTAAATTTTAGATAGGCAGTTATCCTATTTGTTAGCACCTCCTTAATTGTAAGAATCAGCTTTCTTTCAACTTCTGCTATTATATATAGTATATGGTATAGATTATTATTATTATTATTTGCAATTTTTACTCTGTTCAACTTTTCATTTTCTTCAACTATTGTCTTCTTAATTCAATCATTCATCTCCTCCAATCATTGTTTAAAAAAAAAAATTTCATTTGATTCTCTATATATTTTTAAATTTTATCATTTATATCTTCTTAAACTCTATGGTTTCATTTTTTTCAACCTTTCATCTACTTCCACCATTCCTCTTTCATCTTAATTTTTATATAAATATCTTATTATTTCATTTCTACCCCTCTCCTCTATTCCTTCCAAGTTGTCCACGATAAAATAGGTCAATACTCTCTCTCTCTCTCTCTCTTTCTCCAATTTTGTTTCTCTATTGGTGAAATTTTTTTTTTTCAACCACTTATTTTTAGGATTCCAGTCGTAAGATATCTAATAATGAAATTGTAGATATCAAATATCTGGAGTTTCTTTTTGTGTATTTTCTACTAATGGTTCTTTTTGTTATTGTTGATTTAATTGTCACATTACATTTGTTTCTCTTTTTGATAATCTGTATAGACTTTTATGCATATTTAGGTATTTTGGTATTCCAATTCCTGATCAAAACTTTTTTTTCTTTATCCCATTGGTTTGATTTGATTTGAGTTAATAATTAGTTGTTATGTAAGTTAGAATTTGATTTTTTTTAGTGATCCATTTAAATGTTAAACTATGAGACTTTACTAAATTTTGTTTATTTTTTAATCTTTTTGGGTGAAAAATTTGTTGTTTTTGTAGAGAAAGTATTCTTAATAGTTGTATTAGAAGTACTTTATAATGCCACTTATTCAACGAAAAGTAAAGGTTAGTCAAACGAAAATAATCGGATGAATGACATATTTTAGCTTCTGCAATTATATTTTTCATTATTATTATTGTATGGACTAGAATTAGACCCTCAGCCCAACAAAGATGAATGATGGCTCAACAAGCCCAAAACAATATATTTGTTAGAGAGTGAATTTTACAAGTAAATGACTCTATAAATCAAGTATGGGTCATAGTAGATTGGATTCATGCCAGAAAGATAAAAAAACACAATTTGAAGGGAATAACACTCATCGGTCACATCCGAGGATGTAGTGTTCTTATATTCACTCAAATTTAAGATGTTCTATTCCTTTTCTCCTTTTTTTCTCAGAGATCCATACCCAATTTTTCACAGGGGCCATTTCTTTATATAGTCGTATTCTTTTCAATCCCAACCTTTCACTTGTTGATCATGTAGGCGATCTTTTGGATGATTGTCCCATCAGAAACATCCTGGAAGCTTTGTGGGTAGCTGTGAGCTGAGATGTCTTTGCTCAAGGGTCATTTCCACATAAATGCAGCTAGTTGGTTAGGTGCAGAACATTTAATGTGGTAGTAGCAGCCTTTTTCTCAGATATTTCTTGGTTTACTATGGAATCCTTTATCTGAAGTTTATCCTTAGAAATATGGTACCCTCTTGCACAATATCCTCTAGGCGACTGGGCTCCAACACCCCACAACGCTTCCCGAGGAAGTTTGGATCCTCAGGAGACAACCTTTGTTTGTCATTACCTGTCCTTGTCCTCATCCCATTGTCCCACACGCTTATCTTACCATTCGACCATCCTCGGGCTACCCTACCTCCTCGGGCATAGCCCACGGCCTAATGCTCCTACTCAGCTCATTTATCCTTACAATTATTATTATTATTTTACAGCTATGCATATATAGAAACTTAATTCTAATTGTTTATTTGATAATTTTTTTTTGGTGGATGAATTTGTAATTTCCACAAAGAAAATAACCTCAGTTGATTATCAACAACAAATTGTTTTCCTAATTGGTCTAGTTAATCATTGTTAAGTTTTATTAATTTTTAGATACATTTTTTTGGAGTTTTGGATTGAAGGGTAGAAAAAAATAGGGTTTGAGAAAATTTGTTTAAAACTAAAAGAATAATTTTCAAATTTGATATACTTTTTAATGATACACAAAATGTTATAAATAAATTTTATTAAAAAATGAATATGTTCACTAACTTGCCTTTTGAATTCCTAAAAAATTTTATTGTTCTCATTTTGGTACGACATAAATTATATATATTACATATTTTATTGTTCCTATAATAAATGAAAGCATGATTATGAAATACATTACTCTTTATTAAATTAGACTAATTTGCAAAAAAAAAAATAAATTTAATGAGATTATCATAAAAAAATTATCACGCGTAACGCATGGGTTTGCGACTAGTTTTATAATTATTGAACAAATATCAATTTGTTGAGTTGAGCTTTTTCTTAATATGAATAGTGAATTCAAAGTAATACTTTTTTTACAAAGTAGTTTGCTACATAACTTACCAAGTGGCAAATACATTTTTTTTTTTTTTAAATCATGCAAAAAATACCACAACTTGATTGACCCGACCTACATATTTCGCCACGTCTACCCTCAAGTAAGTTTCTTCTAGGGGAAATTATTTTGTATACTTGTTGGTAAGTAACTACCATCCCAAATTTTAACCTTGATTGCCTATAAGACAATTTGTGTCTTAATTCTCCCTATGAGTGAGGGTAGTCCCCAATATTTTTTATATTGTTTGATTTTTTGGGTACAATTATTGAGATATTCTGGGACAATGGATGCTCCAAATTAGATCAATCACGTAAAAGGGGACAAGATTTTAATTAAGGAAAACAAAATGAATTCTCAAGAATTTCAACAAACAGAAAAAATAGGTGACATAACTAGGAACATCATCCTAATCCAAAAATAGGTGACATTTTTTTTTTTTTTGAGAAATAAACATACACACAAGGGAGAGAGAAAATAGTTCTAACACAAACATACACTACAACTAAAATAAGTGATATTTTAGTTGTTTACATGTGGTTGCTCCGGCTACTAGCAAGTTTAATAATCCTAAGAACACTCTGTGGAAAAACCAAACTGAATTGCTATTATATGTCTATCACAAATCACAAATCAAAGGGGCACAATTATGGGTGCTTCTGGGACCCACTTTTGAATTGGTGAGCATTCCCACCCACCTTCCTTGCTATGAGACACAGTAAAATGCTTAGGAACCCAATTCTCCTCTCTTGACGCTCTTTCTCTCTGGAGCTTCCTTTGTCTTTCCTCAACAGCTTTCTTCGCTTCTTTTGCTTTCTCCCAGTTCTTGCTCAGGATGCCTCGGCTCACGTCGCTCCACAACAGAGCAGATTCACTTGCCCATATTTCCTATTGTAAAAAAGTAAAAGGGAACCCTTCAATTCACTTGCAAATATGGATGAGTATTTTATATATTTGTGCATAGATAGCCATCCATGATTTAGGATACACATTGTCTGTGCATAGATAGTCTTTTTTTTTTTTTTTTGCTAACTGTGCACAGATAGTCATTTGGGATTATATATATATATAGAGAGAGAGAGAGAGAGAAAGAGAGTTATTTAAGAAAGACAAATGTAGCTCTTTCATTCTCCATATGAGTTATAGTCATAATGCAAAGAAAAAAAAAATGCGACTGCCACATCCACATGGTAAAATATAGCGAAAACAAAAAAGAAAAAAAAGAAAAAGAAGAAGATTTAAACTTGAATACCATTAATTTCGATCCTATTTTATGAAATAAGACCTCAACACAAAAAGAAGAAACAGAGGAAAACAAGGATAGATGAGGGTTATAATTAAATTACCCTAGTATCCTTGACAATAGGAGCTCTCAGCCCTGAAATTACTTCTTTTGCATTATGTATAACTGTAACTTTCCCATTATTTATGTTCTTCATCCTGACAGTTCTGCAATAGGAAATAAGAGAAGTACTGTCTTATTATACAACTAACATATGTTCTGTTCAAAAACCAAACAAATATTTCGACATTAAAAAATAAACCAGGTACAATCAAAAGCTGCTTGGTGC
Source organism: Quercus glauca (assembly GCA_023736055.1). Taxonomy (NCBI): domain Eukaryota; kingdom Viridiplantae; phylum Streptophyta; class Magnoliopsida; order Fagales; family Fagaceae; genus Quercus; species Quercus glauca. The sequence goes on from CM043316.1 coordinate 52,951,546, forward strand.
CATTGGAAGAGAAGATATATTTTCTTTCAGAAATTTTTTGGTTACTAAGAACCTGAAAATTAATTTTGCATAAGAGCTTCCACTTCCAACCAAGAAATGTAAGACGAGAAATGCATACCGTATTTAAGTGGTCCAGAGCAATTGAATTTTAATGATAAAGAGGAAGAATAATGATTTTGGAAAGAAACTTAAAATTATATACCTATCCCATTGACCATCGATCTCATAGAGAGTCTTCAATGAAGAGGACTCAAAGACCTTCCCTTTAATAGACCGTTGATTTCCCCTGCGTCCTAGAAACGAAGTGTTTCTGTAACATAATTCAGCTTCGAGGCCACTTTCTTGACATTGAATTCTGACATTGCCAACCCAATCAGCCCAAGGAAATGGAAGAAATCTAATCAAGACCTTTGGAGAGTTCATTACATAAGTTTCTCCATGATTTTGGAGCTTAAGCAGCCTTTTGCCATGCAACTCAGCTTCCACAGAAGTACCTAGATTGGTTTTTCAAAAAAAGTAGTGACAAAAACTAATTAAGAGCGCAAGTAATTAGAGTATAACCCAATAGAGCAGTGATTATGATATATATTAAGGCCAAAGCAGTATGCAGGTTCAAATGTGATTAGATCAGTGCAAATGAATGTCTACTAGTTATAAAATCTTATAGCTTTATATCCTAGAGACAGTTAAAAGATAATAAGGTGAACTCAATTTATAGCCTAGAGACAATTAAAAGTTATGGTGAACTGAATTTCATCACTGGTGAGCATTCATTTTTAAGTGATTCAACTAAAGGTAAACATGGTTACAGGTAATGTTAAACTACTATCATAAATATAGAAAACAGTATGTGAATGAAAATAGACATATGGAGGGTGAGGTCATGGATTTACCATCAAGTGCATGTGTAATCATAAGAATTTAAGAGTTGGAGGTTTGAATGTACTGGCCAACATCGAGGGCAGCAAGGACCTCCTTAGAGAAGAAAATGTAATTGAGGGAAGAATTGAGAGTTTCCAAGAAAAGAGATGTCTTCTTTTGGAATGAATCTCATTACAACGTAGCAGGCCATTTATGCGGTACTTTGACAAGCTAAGAGCCTAACTAATTCTCCTATCTAACTCTGTCAGCTGGCATAGCTGCCTCTAACCAACTAACCACCTTCCAATTAAGCACATGCCTTAATCACAAACATGGTCTAAGCCTAATTAGTTACCACTCTAACTACTATTACAAGCTAATGATCACGATTATGGGTGGTACCGAGTGGACTTATAGAGTTGTTAACTTGTTTTTTGTGTGGAGAGCAGTGTTTGGCTGTTGCCAAAACAGGGTTGTTTTGCAAGCCAGCCCTCATTGCATCATGTGGAACATTTGAAGAGAAATCCATGGAGGATATTAACAATCATTTTCTGCAATCTTTGTTTGAGTTTTGTACTATGATTTAGGGGGTTATCTTGTAACTCTATTGTCAATTTCTTAGTTCTTGTGAGTGTCCGTTTGTAATATGAGAATGCTCCTTTCTCAAGCGTTCCTTTCATCTGAATTATTTTTTTTTTTTGTACTTATCCAAAAAGAAGAAGCTAATATCCCAGCCGTGACAAGGCCTGGCAATCGTATCCCAACTCCTAACAACCTTTACTATCTCATAGTACTTATCAGTTAAGTTGCAGAGCTGTAGTCACTAACCGCCGGCAGCAGCACCCTTTTGTCATCCAACCTTCACCCTTACAGGATAGCACAGCAGCATAAGCAACCAAGTACAGCAGCATAGGCAACCAAGTACCAGCAGCACCAACAATGCAACAGTATTAAGAGCAGTGATACAGAAATTCAACAGGAGTAGCATCTCAAGGGACCGACACACTCATATCAAGCTCCAACAAATATCATCCAGCATAAAAAGCTCTGCCTCTTAGTCAACAGGAAAGAGACTTCACATTCCACTTTATTCCAGTGCAATCAAATTTTCTTGAGTTACTAGTAGGACAAACTGCCAGAAATGAACTTAAAACAGGAAACAGAGAGAACAATTTGCTGAATTGGGAAGACACACATGTTAAATTGATGTTCAATAGGATGTGTGTGAAGCCTGATCTACTGTATTGGTTATGCCAAAGCTTTAAGAACTGCTGGGCTCCTGAATACGAGTTGGCATCCATAAAAATGATTGTGGTATTTTCAGTATTTGAGAATACATTAGAAGTCCTAGGTGCATAAAAGCACTTTCTCACATATAACATAGCCCTTGTAATAACTGAATAGGGCGATATATATGACAAAACTTAGGTACAATTTTTTAGGTGTTGTACATTAAGTTTCGTAATTGAATTCAATCATGTAATTATATTGATCAATACAACACAAAGGTTAAATTCAATTATATGGCTCATTGGCCTATGCAACAACATGGTTGAATTTACTTGAAGAACCTAAGTTATGGCACTTAAAGAACTGTACCAAAGTTCTGTTTATATGTACATATATATAGCCAATTACTGGTCCACACTTGCAATGCCTTTCTTTATAGATATGAATGAAAGCTATATATGCAACACAAATGAAAGCATGTATCTTTTGAGATATTATCAAGTTTTAGCTTTGAACAATCAAATTCCATTTGCACTACATTAATAATGTTAATGTATATTATGTTATGGGCTTTAGGCCCAATTAGTTTACTTGTTTAGCACACTTGTACTTGTACTACACTTTACTTGTACCGCACACATGTACTTACTTGTACCACACACATATGTCTCTTATATAAAGGCACACATGTATATTCTTTGATGAGGAAATACTATACAATCATTCAGTATTTCTAACATGGTATCAGAGCCACTGCTCTGACATTTTCTTTTTTTAGTAGTCTTGTCTTTATTAGTGTTACTCCATCCTTATCGCTTCCGCCGTCACAACAACCACTGTAGCCACTCACTGTTGAACCTCCGACATCTCTCAGTCGTTGTCCTTGGGTTTCGGGCCTGCAGCCGCTGTCGTTGAGGAGTCCCACACCACAAAGACCACTGCAATCACCGTCTCCGTCGTGCAACTTGCTCCGATAACCTTTTCGCAGGTACCACAGTGATCGGCTCGGCTCGATCTACACAACCGTGGAAGTCTCGCAAGCATCGAAGCCTGCATGCGCCCTCACGCGCGCCTTAAGAAGCCGCACCTTAGCCACGCGCTCCACGCGCCTCACGCGCCACCATCAGGACCTGTTGACGTCATTAGTGACGTCATACTGCCACGTCACCTAGGGCTGACGTCACCATCCACCCTTCTATTGATGTCACCCACCAGCGCAAGTGACGTCATCGTTGACCTGACTGTTGACTTGACCGTTGACTGTTGACCGGAGTTGACTTTGACCATTAACTTTTCTACATGGTTGACTTTTACTGTCCAGGTTCTCCTTACCCAGTTTTTCGTGTAGATTTCATTTTTGCAGTCTGTTTTTGCATATTGTGTTTCTAAATGGATAATAAGGATGTTTTTCTTCCTCGCCCCATCAATACTGTATTGGAGGGGAACAAGAATTACTTATCTTGGTCTCAAGCTATGCGCAGTTTTTTTAAGGGTCGCATGCTCTGGCATTATTGTACTGGTGCAATTACCATTCCTGTCAAGGGAGCAAGTGAAGAAGATGCTGCCTTCCTTGGTCACATGATTGAATGGGATAGTCACAACCACATGATCCTCACATGGATTCGGAACACTTTCATTCCCTCAATCTTTAATCTATTGAGCAGCTTTGATGATGCAAAATCAGCATGGGATATGTTGGCCAAACGGTACTCCACTACTCACGGATCCATGAAATATCAGTTAGTGGTTGAATTGCATCAACTCAGGCAAGAACCAAGGCAATCCATCAACGACTACTATGATCAGTTTCGCTTCATTTGGGACCAAATTGACCTTTCTGATCCAATTTGGGTATGCTCAAAGGATGCTTAGCAATATGCTTCCATTAGAGATGAATTTCACCTCTATGAATTCCTGATGCCACTTCACAAGGATTTTGAACCCATTCGAGGTCAGCTTCTGAATCACAGTCCTGCTTCCTCTCTTGATACTGCTGTGAACGAGTTGGTTAGAGAAGAAGCTCGTCTTGCAACCCTTCAAGCTCAGAATAAGCTCAATGTTTTGGCTATTACTCCTCCTGCTTCACTCATAAAGCAACCTCAGCAATCAGGTGATTCCTTTGGCTCTAGCAATCCTCGCAAGCAGACCAACAAAAAGTTCTGCAATTATTGCAAGCGTCCTGGCCACACCATTGAGACTTGTTACCGTCGCAACAAATCTACTGCTACTATTGCTAACACTGAGCCTACTCCGCTGATGGCTTCCACTTCAGCTGAGTCCTAATCTTCTGGATCCACTATCAACCTCTCCCCCACTGAATGACAGGAGATCATAGCTCAGGCTGTTCGTATGGCTGGTAATGCATCTCTTTCCACTGCTCTCTCAGTTCTACCTGGTAAGTCTCAAACTTGGCCTTTTGATTCTGCCTGTTGCAATCATATGACACCTCACTCGTCCTTATTCTCCAAACTTGACCCTGCACCACATCCTCTAAATATTCATATAGCTAATGGTTCCACCATGCATGGGAATAGTCTGGGTTTTGTTTCGACCTCTAACCTCTCTGTTCCTGGAGTCTTCCATGTACCTGACCTATCCTATAATTTGTGCGCTGTGGGACAATTAACTGAACTAGGTTATCGCCTTATTTTTTACTTTTCTGGGTGTATTGTACAGGATCCAAGGATGGGGCAAGAGCTTGGGACCGGTCCTAGAGTTGGGTGTATGTTTCCCGTGGACAATCTTCATCTTCCACCTGTTGCTCTTGTTTCTATTGCTGCTGCAGCTGCTGCAGTTTCTTCCTTACCATCTCTCGCACTTTGGCATTCTCGTCTTGGTCATGCACCATCTTTTCGGGTACAACAGTTAGTTTCTAAGGGTCTGTTGGGTTCTGTGTCCAAAGACAATTTTGATTGTACTTCATGTCAGTTAGGAAAACAGCCAACTTTGCCTTTCAATAACAGTGAATCCATTTCTAATAGTATTTTTGAGTTAATTCATTCTGATGTTTGGGGACCTTCTCCTGTTGCTAGTATTGGTGGATCTCGATATTTTGTTGTTTTTATTGATGATTATTCTCGTTATAGTTGGATCTTTCCTACGGAAATCTCGTTCTGAAATATTACCAATATACAGCAACTTTGCAAAAATGGTTGAAACACAATTCTCCAAACGTATCAAAACTTTTCGATCTGATAATGCTCTTGAATATACTCAATATGTGTTTCAAGCTCTGTTACATTCCTATGGCACTGTACATCATCTAACTTGTCTAAGTACCTCTCAGCAAAATGGTCGAGCTGAAAGAAAACTTCGTCATATTCTTGACACTGTTCGTGCTCTCCTTCTTTCTGCCAAAATTCCTGCCTTATTTTGGGGTGAAGCTGTTCTTCATGCTGTTCATGCGATTAATCGCATTCCAAGCACTGTCATCCATAATCAGATTCCGTATGAGCGTCTGTTTGAGTCACCCCCTGACTATCATCACCTTCGCTCTTTTGGATCTACCTGTTTCGTTCTTCTTCAACCCCATGAGCACAACAAACTTGAGCCTCGATCTAGACTTTGTTGTTTCCTTGGCTATGGTGAAACTCAAAAAGGGTATAGCTGTTATGATCCTGTCTCTCATCGTCTTCATGTTTCTCGTAATGTTGTCCTTTGGGAACACTGATTGTTTGTTGAACTTTCTCACTTTCGTACTTCCCTGATTACCTCCTCTGTTTCAGAAATCTTTCCGGATGAGTCTCCTGTTCCTTCTACAAATCCTCCTTTGGACTTTTCCCTAGATATTTTTTTATGCTTCTCCTAGACAGGTTGAAGATGAACATGTTGATGACGAGCTACCCCACCATGAGCCTGGGTCCCCTGCTCTTGCTCTGCTTGAAGATCCTCCTCAAGACATTTCACCTCGCCACTCAACCCGGGTAAGATCTATTCCTGCACATTTACTTGACTATCATTGTTACACTGCCCTTGCTACTCTTCACGAGCCTCAGGCCTATCGTGAGGCCTCCACTGACCCTTTATGGCAGATTGCAATGAAAGAGGAACTTGATGCATTAACCAAAAACTATACTTGGGATCTGGTCACTCTCCCTCCTGGTCAGTCTATGGTTGGTTGTAAGTTGATCTATAAGATCAGGACTTGCTCTGATGGATCCATTGAGCGCTACAAGGCTCGTCTTGTTGCAAAAGGTTTTACACAGGAGTTTTGGATTGATTATGAAGAGACCTTTGCTCTAGTGGCTCGTATCTTATCTGTTCGTGCCCTCTTAGTTGTTGCTGCTGCTAGTAAATGGGATCTTTTTCAGATGGATGTTAAAAATGCCTTCCTTAATGGGGATCTAAGTGAAGAAGTCTATATGCAGCCTCCGCCTGGTCTCTCTGTTGAATCAAACAAGGTCTGTCACCTTCGACGTGCACTTTATGGCCTTAAACAAGCTCCACGAGCTTGGTTTGCCAAGTTTAGCTCCACTATCTTTCGCTTGGGTTACACTGCCAGTCCGTATGATTCTGCCTTATTTCTTCGTCGTACTGATAAAGGCACCATTTTGCTTTTTCTATATGTGGATGATATGATCATAACTGGTGATGACCTTAGTGGCATTCAAGAACTCAAGGATTTTCTCAATTAGCAGTTTGAGATGAAAGATCTTGGACATCTCAGCTATTTCTTTAGTCTTGAAATTACTCATTCTACTGATGGTCTTTATATTACTCAAGCCAAGTATGCTTTTGACCTTTTGTCTCAAGCTGGACTCATTGACAGCAAAACTGTTGACACTCCAGTTGAGCTTAATGCGCATCTGACACCCTCAGGGGGGAAACCATTGTCTAATCCCTCTCTTTACAGACGATTGGTCGGCAGCTTAGTTTATCTCACAGTTACTCGTCCAGACATCTCCTATGCTGTTCATCAGGTAAGCCAGTATCTGTCTGCTCTAAGATCAACTCACTATGCTGCTGTGCTACGCATTCTTCGATACCTGAAGGGCACTCTCTTTCATGGCCTTTTCTACTCTGCTCAGTCTCCTCTTGTACTCCGTGCATTCTCTGATGCTGATTGGGCAGGAGATCCCACTGATCGCAGGTCCACTACAGGTTATTACTTTCTCCTTGGTTTTTCTTTGATTTCTTGGCGAAGTAAGAAACAAACTCGTGGCCTACTTCAGTATTGAAGTAGAATATCGTGCTCTTGCTGATACCACATCTGAGCTCCTTTGGCTACGATGACTTCTTAAGGATTTGGGTGTGTCCACAGCCTCTGCTACTCCCCCTTATTGTGATAACTAGAGTGCCATTTATATTGCTCACAATGATGTCTTCTATGAACGGACTAAACACATCAAGATTGATTGTCATTTTATCCGTTATCATCTTGTCCATGGTGCTCTCAAGCTTTTCTCCGTCTCCTCCAAAGATCAACTTGCAGATATCTTCACTAAGTCACTTTCTAAGGGACGCACTCGTGATTTGGTTGACAACCTCAAACTGGTCTCACATCCACCTTGAGTTTGAGGGGGGCTGTTAATGTATATTATGTTATGGGCTTTAGGCCCAACTAGTTTACTTGTTTAGCACACTTGTACTTGTACTACACTTTACTTGTACCGCACACATATACTTACCTGTACCGCACACATATGCCTCTTATATAAAGGCACACATGTATATTCTTTGATGAGGAAATACTATACAATCATTCAGTATTTCTAACAAATAAGGTGGAGTTTCTAAGGGTAAACTAAAAAAATTTAAAAAAAAAAAATTAATTAAAATTCTTAAGTACCATAGAATTTTGGAGTAAGATGATGACACCAGATCATCTCAACATTTTCATCCTCATCAGTTGCATGGAGGGCAGATACTGGTGGGTGATGTGAAACCTGCAGAAGGGATATTTATAGGAGCTTAGCCAAAGTAAGGTAGAAAATAAATAAGTCTGCTGTTCAAGCCAGACTAGGCTGTAATTGTATCAAGAACAAGCTTGGAACCCTGTTTGATCTCAAGTTTCAAACAATATGGCCAAATTTTGGAATGTCTGTGATATTACTTAAGTGCCTAATCAAGATCTTCTCATGCATTATATCAATGAAAAGATGAACCAATCTTGGCACAGAAAGGCTTGTAATAAATGGCTTCATTTAGAAGGATTTTAGACTATTATTATTTAGGGTTGTAAGTAGTAGAAAGCTATCCAGAAATGCAAAAAAGAAAAGTACCTGTTCAAGTAGAACATTGAGATTTCCCCTTGAAACATGGTGGGTTTCTCCAAGAATAGGATTGTATGGAGCAACACCAAAGATCACAGGACGCACAGTAGAAATGCTCCATGTTACAACAGCAATGAATCTGTCTAGCGGGCTCTCACCACTGTTGCACCTGCTCATTATATCACTAGCAACGCAATACACTGATTCACCAAAGCACTGAAGGTGGGACTTTGGGATGTTGAAGAGAGGTGGCAACTGAACTTTCCAAATTACCATCACATAAAAAAAAAAATTTATTACACTTGGTGATTTAACTTCGAAGAGTCAAAATTTATAACTAATACTTACTTGTCTTCATACATTCACAAACATATGAACATAGTTATGTTTGTCCACAAGCACTTTCACATAAATTATATGTATGTGTATTTGTGTGTTTATGTGAGTGCCACTCGTTTGAATACTTAAGATGAAGGACGGACCAAGGTGGGGGCCAAGTGGGCCTGGGCCCTCTTGGGTCCTATTTTTATTTTATTTTGTATAGTTATTATATATTTCATTTTTGTAGTTGAGCTTCTTTTCCAAAACCTTAACTCCCTTTTTATCTCAATAAGCCTAGCTAGCCTCACTAAATAGTACGGTCAAAACCAGATTGGCCTCTGGTTCCCAATTTTTTTTTCCTGGTTTTTGATTGGTTTTCACCAGTTTTAGGCATTTTTTCAAGACTGGATTGGTGGCCAGTTCTTGGTTCAACTAGCCGGTTTGACCGGTCTGGTCCTGTCCGATTTTCAAAACCTTGCCACATAGCAACTATTCAATCTAAAAACTTAACAAAAACAATAAAAAAATTCACAATGGTGATTGTATTATAGTTAAAAAAAAAAAAAAACACTATTTTACTACCAAAGAACCAAAAAATCATGTGTTATTGGAAAAGTTAAAGCTAAATTTTTTACAACTATAGTAAACTGGTATAAATACTAGTTGACTGTAGCAAGTTGTTAAAAATAAAATACAATATTTTATTAAGATTATATCTTTTTCTTCAATTAAAAAACTCAAATTCTCTCTCTTTCTTTATTATTTTAATGAGTTGTTTATATTATTTTAAATGAAGTGATTAAAAAAAATAGAACATTTGATATTTGGTGTATTGTAAGGTGAGGTGTATTAATAAGTCATATTACAAATTTTTTTTGAGGGAATATTGCAATTATTTTTTTCATTATCAAAGTTCCACTAATAATTATCATATAGTTGTTTTTTAGTCATTAAATAAACAACTTATGGTGGTTTTGTAACTTTTGTTAAACACATAAGATGATTTCATTCTAACAAAATTTCAATCATATAGTAACCATTTAGGCATCTAAAGCTTTAGAGTTCAACTTGAAAACGATATCTAATTATGGATTTTTATTATAAAAATTTTCCCATATTTTATTACTTATACAATTATTTTTATGAAGAATAATAAATTATTGCATAAAGAATTTGAACTCTTAACACTTTTGAAAGGTAACAATATTATTTTTGCCCATAATTAAAAATTTTACTTCTTTATTTTCTTTTTGTACCCTTATTTTCCTTTTATAACTTTTAGACCTTACAAAACCTTGATAAAATATAAAACATTTGCTTTTATTTTTCCATGAAGTTTGACATAAAAGCTAGAGATGTATCAAAAAAAGAAGAAGGAGAAGAAGAAAATCAAAGAATAAAGGGGCTTTTATTTCTATGGGAGAATTAATTTTCTACTATGATTAAGATTATGGCTCCTTTTCCCTCTACAGTTGCACTTTGTAACTTGAAAGTGTCATTAGCTCTTTATTCACCCAAAGCCTTATGGCCTGTTTGGATAGGGGGGAGAAGGAGGGGGAGTGAAGGGGAGTAGAGTAGAGTTGGCTAAAAATAAGTTAATTTTGTATTAAATCTACTCTACTCTACTCTACTCCCCCTCCCTCCCTCTCAATCCAAACGGACCATTAATCTTTGTATTTGTAATTAAGGTTTCTTTGGTTGCATTTGGGGTTTGGGTATTGTGGAAGTGTCTTTGTACCACAATTGTAATCTCCTAAATTTCTAATTGAAATTTTCTCCACACCGCTGTCTGTGAACATAAGCCTAAGGCTGAACACATAAATCCAATTCTTCATAAAATCTCGATCACCATCTATTCAAACTTCCCATCCCAAACCCTAGTTGGTTCACCGTCAACCCTAAGTCATTTCCCTCTTCTAAAAAAAAATCCCAAACCCATTATACACTTGTTGCCCCTAACCCTTACCCAACCATACCATGGTTTAAATCCCTCATGTAGTCTACAAACAATCAACTATTGACAATATTGATACTTCCACATCCAACCATAATCCCGCATAAAGACCCAAGCAACCCTAATCCCTCATTATTTCTATTTAAGATTCTACTTGAATTGCTAATTTTGGAGGGAGGGAGAATAGAGTAGAGTTAGCCATAAATTGTAGCCAATTTCCGATCAACTCTACTCTACCTTTCGTCCCTCCCCCTCCATCCAAACAGGCCATTAAAAACACCTAAACCATTATTGTGTTCTTTAACACTATGTCAAGATTCAGATAAAGGCATTGATAAGAATAAGAAGAAGAAGCCAGATGCAAATGTTGATGAGAAGGACTGAAGCAATGTTGATGAGAAGAACTGAAGTTCCAGCTACGACTTGTAGTCTGAAGTGTTTGAGTTATTTGAGTTCCAGATACGACATGTAGTTTAGCTTGATGTTAGTTACCAGTTTTATGTATATGGACACGTGTAATAGTAGAGTTGGTTGGTTAGTTTGTTAAGAATCCGTATATTACGGAGTTAGTTGGAGTTAGTTACAGATTGAGTAGTTAGAATTTTCAGGTCTTTGATCTGTAATATATATATGCACTGTACATTGAGAATTTGATTAATCAATTCATTTACAGAAATTTCATCCTTGTTTCTCTCTAGTTTTTACTCTCTCTCTCTCTCGTTATATCTCCCTAGTCTCTGTTTTTCTTATATGGTATCAGAGCTTTGTTTCTCCATCAATGGCTGATCAAAATCAATCTTCTTCTCCAAATGTTGCTCATCGTGAGCTTTCTCCAATGGAGGATCCAAGGAGTCCATTTTTCCTGCACCATGGAGAATCACCAGGTGCAATTCTTGTCACTCAGCCCTTGACAGAGAACAATTATCCAAATTGGGCTAGGGCCATGCGTATGGCATTAGATGCAAAGAGTAAACTAGGATTTGTGGATGGATCTGTAACAGCTTCCATGGCCATCACTCCTCTTGAAAAGATTGCTTGGTCGAAGAACAATTCTATGATTTCTTCATGGATATTGAATTCAGTTTCACCTCACATATCTGGCAGTGTGATCTATAGAAATACTGCAATGGAGGTCTGGAATTCACTGAAGAATCGTTTCTTGCAAGCAAATGGTCCACGGATTTCGCAGCTTCAAAAGCAGATTTCAACAATCATGCAAGGAGATGCAACAGTGACTACTTTCTTCACTGATATCCAAACTTCTTGGGACCAATTGCTCAATCTCAGGCCTTTACCATGTTGTTCATGTGGAAAATGTGCCTGCGGAGTGAATGACAAAATTACACTGTTTCATCATCAAGATTCTTTGATGCAATTTCTCAATGGTTTGAATGAGGTTTACTCACAAGTTCGTACTCAGATTTTAATGATGGAACCAAGTCCCTCTATTGACAAGGCTTTTTCTTTGGTAATACAAGAAGAAAGACAGAAGGCTTTAGGTTTCAATGGAGGATATTCAGTTGATTCTACTGCTCTTGCAGTCAAAACTCAGGCATTCAATCAAATTGGGAAGAACACAAAGGGAAAAGGTAGGCCGATATGCAGTCACTGTGGCAAACCAGGTCATTTCATGGAGAAATGCTACAAGCTAATTGGCTTCCCACCAGGATATAAGCAGAAGAGCAAAGTCTCCATGGCAAATCAAGTGAGTATTGATGGTGATTCTGGTCAATGCGAGGCTGCTTTACATTCAGGGTCTTTTCCTTTCACTTCAGAGCAATGTCAGCAGTTGCTATCCCTGTTGAGTTCTCATGCATCATCTTCTGCTAGTCCTGATGCTATTCACTCAGCCAACTCAGCATTATCAGGTATTTCTTGTGCTTCTTTCCAGGATCCTACTTGCCTTAATTTGAAGAATTCTATCTTTAATGAAAATCCTTCAAATAAAACAGCTTATCATGAAGAAACCTGGGTTCTTGATACAGGGGCTACTGATCACATTATTCATTCAATCTCACTGTTTACTAAAATTACTAGTTCCATATCTTCCTTTGTACATTTACCAAATGGTGAAAAAGTCCTTGCCACACACATAGGCACAGTTCAAGTTACTGCATCTTTACTTCTTGAAGATGTCATTTGTGTTCCTGCATTTTCTTTCAATCTGATCTCAGTTAGCAAATTAACCAAATCATTGTCATGTTGTTTGGTATTTCTGTCCAACTATTGCTGCATACAGGACCTTACCTGCTGGAAAATGATTGGATTGGGTAAGCTTCACAATAATTTGTATCTGCTGCAAGCTTCAAACCATTACAAATCCATTTCAGAAGCTTCTACCATTCTAGATTCAGTTCTGAAGTCCTTTGTTAATTCTGCTTTTCATGTTCCTACTGTAACCAAGCCTTATTTGTGGCATCTTAGACTAGGACATGCTTCTGATGAAAAGCTTCAGCATTGTATTTCTGATCTCTCTTCCTTTCATTCAAATAAAGACTGTGTTGTGTGTCCTATTGCTAAGCATAAACGATTGCCCTTTCCTAATTCTAATCACTTATCTGTTCATGCCTTTGACTTGATTCACTGTGATGTTTGGGGACCCTTTGCCAAAGTTTCTCATGATGGTTTTAAATACTTTCTCACAATTGTAGATGATGCCACAAGATCAACATGGGTTTACCTTATGAGATCAAAATCAGAAACTAGGCCCTTATTGATTTCATTTTATAAAATGATACAAACTCAATTTCAAACTAATATCAAAGTGTTTAGAACTGACAATGCTCAAGAATTTTTTCTCAAAGAATTTTATGCTCAACATGGGATTGTTCATCAACATTCTTGTGTTGCAACTCCACAACAAAACTCAATAGTGGAAAGAAAGCACCAACATATCTTAAACATTGCAAGAGCATTGAAATTTCAATCAAACATACCACTTTGCTATTGGGGAGACTGTGTTTTAACAGCAGTTTATATAATCAATAGGCTGCCTAGTGTTGTTTTGAATCATAAAACCCCTTTTGAAAAGCTTTATGGCATGGTTCCTTCTTATCACCATTTAAAAGTGTTTGGCAGCCTTTGTTTTGCTTCCACATTGGCTCACAATAGGTCTAAGTTCTCCCCTAGATCTATTCCTTGTGTCTTTCTTGGATACCCTTTTGGTGTTAAGGGATACAAGTTGCTCAACTTGCTTACCAAACAGATTTTCATTTCAAGGGATGTTTCTTTTCATGAAACTATTTTCCCTTTCATCTCTCAAGTCTACTCTCCACATACTTCTATTTCACTTCCTCATATATGTCCTAATGTAGCAATTCCTCATGATCCTATGTTTTCAGAACCCCTTACACCTTCTTCACATATTCCTAACTCAAACTTTCATCCTCCAAATAACCCTGATTCAGTTTTAGATCCTATTATTTCTGTTTCATCAGATTCAATCACACCAGATTCTATTATTCCAGCTTCTGGTCCTTCTGATGTTATTTTACCAGGTTCTATAGCATCTGATTCTTTAGTTTTTCCTCAAGAACCAGACATAGTTCAACCAAGTATAGCCCCTCCCCTTCGAAGATCATCTAGGACTACCAAACCTCCTTCCTACTTGCAGGATTACAAATGCAGCAGCATCATTTCTACTGAACTTCCCCAATCCAATTCAATCAGCAAGTCAAGTTCTACTCCCAGGTATCCTCTCTCTGATTATGTTGATACTTCCCTCCTTTCTTCTTCCTATGCCATGTTTTGTTCTGCCATTTCCTCTATTCCTGAACCAAGGTTTTATCATGAGGCTGTTAAGGATCCTAAATGGCAAGAAGCCATGAATACTGAAATTGATGCATTAGTCTCAAATAACACCTGGACCCTTACACCTTTGCCTTCAAATAAAAAGGCCATTGGCTGTAAATGGGTTTATAGGATCAAATACAAAGCTGATGGCTCTGTGGAAAGGTATAAAGCAAGGTTAGTTGCTAAGGGATTCACTCAACAAGAGGGGCTGGATTTCACTGACACTTTCTCACCTGTTGCAAAGCTGAACACTGTGAAGACTCTTCTAGCCATATCTGCTGTGAAAGGTTGGCATTTGGTACAATTAGATGTAAATAATGCCTTCTTGAATGGTGATCTTCATGAAGAGGTATACATGCAACTACCTCAAGGTTTTCACAGCAAAGGGAGGCATGTTGTTTGCAAATTGAACAAGTCTTTGTATGGGCTCAAACAAGCTTCAAGGCAGTGGAATGCAAAGTTTTGTTCTGTCATTAAGCATCATGGATTCACACAATCCAAAGCTGACTACTCTTTGTTCACAAAGAAGTTCAATGATTCCTTTATAGCTTTGTTAGTTTATGTTGATGATATCCTCATAGCTAGCAATAATGTTCAAGCAGTTGAGGAGCTTAAAACTTCTCTAAATCAGCATTTCAAACTTAAGGATCTTGGAGGCTTGAAGTATTTTCTTGGACTGGAAATAGCTAGATCAGCCAAGGGTATCACTTTGTGTCAAAGAAAATATGCTATGGAAGTGTTGAAGGATGCTGGAATGTTAGCATGTAAGCCTAGCAAGGTGCCAATGGAACAGAATTTGAAGCTAAGCAAGTTCCAAGGAAAATTACTAGCTGATCCAGGAGTATACAGAAGATTAGTAGGCAGATTGCTTTATCTAACTATCACCAGACCAGATATTGCATATCCTGTTCATAAACTAAGTCAATTCATGTCAAAGCCCAGAAAACCTCACTTAGATGCTGCATATAAAGTGCTACAATACATCAAAAGTTGTCCTGGTCAAGGTGTTTTCTTAGCAGCTGCATCAGATTTTCATTTGAAGGCCTTCACAGATGCGGATTGGGCCTCTTGCATTGATACCAGAAGATCAACCACAGGATATTGCATCTTTTTGGGTGATTCTCTTATATCATGGAAGTCCAAGAAACAGTCCATAGTGTCCAGGTCTTCTGCTGAAGCAGAATATAGGGCAATGGCTGTTACGGTTTGTGAAATGACTTGGCTTTTAGCATTGTTGAAGGATTTGGAGATTCATCATCCTCAGCCTGCTCTATTATTTTGTGATAATCAAGCTGCAATTTATATTGGGGAAAATCCGGTATTTCATGAAAGAACTAAACATATAGAAGTAGACTGCCATGTAGTAAGGGACAAAGTACAGGACAATATCATTAGGTTGTTCTTTACTCCTTCTCATTCTCAATTAGCTGATTTGCTTACAAAGGCCCTTAGCAGTCAACAATTGAGATATTTGTTAAGCAAGATGAGTTTAGTGAACATACATAGTTCAGCTTCTCATCTTGAGGGGGAATGTCAAGATTCAGATAAAGGCATTGATAAGAATAAGAAGAAGAAGCCAGATGCAAATGTTGATGAGAAGGACTGAAGCAATGTTG
The DNA here is from genome assembly GCA_023736055.1 of Quercus glauca. Lineage (NCBI taxonomy): Eukaryota > Viridiplantae > Streptophyta > Magnoliopsida > Fagales > Fagaceae > Quercus > Quercus glauca. Next base: position 52,967,532 of record CM043316.1, read on the forward strand.
ATGAGAAGAACTGAAGTTCCAGCTATGACTTGTAGTCTGAAGTGTTTGAGTTATTTGAGTTCCAGATACGACATGTAGTTTAGCTTGATGTTAGTTACCAGTTTTATGTATATGGACACGTGTAATAGTAGAGTTGGTTGGTTAGTTTGTTAAGAATCCGTATATTACGGAGTTAGTTGGAGTTAGTTACAGATTGAGTAGTTAGAATTTTCAGGTCTTTGATCTGTAATATATATATGCACTGTACATTGAGAATTTGATTAATCAATTCATTTACAGAAATTTCATCCTTGTTTCTCTCTAGTTTTTACTCTCTCTCTCTCTCGTTATATCTTCCTAGTCTCTGTTTTTCTTATACACTATTCCTCACCTAAAGCCATCTGGTGGCTTGGCGATCCAAACTGCCAGACACAATAACCTAGCCAACTCACTATAACCCGTTTGGTACCTTGATTCTCTTACCTTTAATATCCCCTAAGATTATTAATATGATCTGGGCAACCCTAAATGTTGCTGTCTATGGACTTAGTTGTTTGTGTTGATCCTCCTTAATTTTCAGTCGGTGCCTATGTTGCACCTAGATTTATTCGTCTATGTACTATATTTTAGCTTTTGATAATTCCTTCATTACCAAAAGGATAGAAGAACGAGAACTGATATGATATGCTAACACTCAATGGAAATGGTTGCAAATTACACCATCTTGAACACCTTCCAACAAACAATTTACCTATTAATATTTATTGACAATTATAATTATGTAGACTTTTGTGTTTGGAGTTTGAAGTACTAGAGAGTATTAGGTTTTTTATTTATTTTTTATTTTATTTAAAAAAGAGAGTTTCAACTTATGGCATCCACTTCCAATTATAACTCTTTATCATCAGACTAAGACACCAATCAGTTTTTGGTGTAAACGGAGATTGAACCCTATGTCTTTTATTCAACCATTAGAAACTTTACTAATTGAGCTAACTGGAACCCACAAAGAGTACTAGTTTTTATGCTAGAAAACTTCGTACAAGTTTTTAAAAGTTCACCTGTAGGATTTTATTTTTGAGACTAAGTGTACGTTTGGCTGGCCCATTTTCACAGCACGTTTGCGTTTGCGTTTTCTTGTTTTTTTTTTTTTTTTTTTCCCAAGCCGTGAATGTTGACTTATGGGGTATGAACAGTGCACATACAGTGCACCTACAGTGACATTTTCAGTAACTTTGCAGCAACTTTTCAGAAATGGGTCCCACAAATTTCACTTTTTAGCAACTTTTTCATTAAAAATGGGTCCCACGGTATTATTTATATATTTAAAAATTATTTGCTACAGTGTTTTTCAGTTTTCAGTTTTTAGTTTTCAGCTGTATCCAAACGGACCCTAATTACGGGGTATGAACAGTGCACATACAGTGCTAGGGGCGGAGCCAAGGGGGGGCGAGAGGGGGCAAGTGCCCCCCCTGACTCCTCCTGAAAAGTCCCCTAAATTATAGCATTTAGGTTCCTTTCTTGAATGCTTTGCCCAACATAGGAAAAAAATTTCAAAAAGACAAAATGCTGAATACAAAATGTCTTCTTATAGAAAAGCAATCCTGGCACGTAAAAATAAAAAAGGAAAAAGCTGCATAGATCATCCCACTTACAATAGTACTACTTATTTTTTCTTTTAAGTTTTTGTATTGTCCAAATTTATAGCTTATCACCGTATATGACACTTTACTGTTTAACTCAATTTTCTTCTGTTATCCTTCTTTTATTTTTTATTATTATTTTTGGGTTTTTTTTCACCGCAATGATGGTGGTCTTAAATTTTACACTCTTTTTTATTATTATTTTTATATAGAAAAGATAAACTACCTAATGTCCAGTACGGTATTGAAATTCTCAAACCTCCACTATCCATTTTTTCTCCTTCTTGACTTTTTAGTTTCCAATTTTATATAGGTTATTGCTATACTTTTTTTACTTTGATTATTAGTGACTATGCAACGGTTTCAAAATATAAAATGTCAAATATTGTAGAACAAATTAAATTTGTTATGAAAAGATAAACTATAGTTTATAGTTACATTAAATTTTGTATAACAATTATAGTTATTTACAATTTTTTATTTATTAGGTTATTAATATTGATTAGTTTTTTTTAAGGTTATTTTAGTTTAATATTGTCTTTAAACCTTGCCCCCCCTAAACTAAAATCCTAACTCCGCCACTGACCTACAGTGACATTTTCAGTAACTTTGCAGCAACTTTTCAAAAATGGGTCCCACAAATTTCACTTTTTAGCAACTTTTTCATTAAAAATAAGTCCCACGGTATTATTTACATATTTAAAAATTATTTGCTACAGTGTTTTTCCGTTTTCAGTTTTCAGCTGTATCCAAACGGACCCTAATTAAGGGTCTGTTTGAGATCCGCTTATTTTGTTGAAACTGAAAATTTTTTGTTGAAAATATTGTAGATAAAAATAAAAGTTAGTTGAAATAGTACCAGTGGGACCTATGGATAGTGCCAAAAAGTGCAGTAGGATCCATGAATAGTAGCAAAAATAAGCTGAATAGTAAAATAAGTTGGCAAAAATAATTTTTTCCAAACACACACTAAAATGTAGGATTTCTTCAAACTAATTTAGAGGGGAGTTCCTCAAACTTATTACCTACTACCTAGCAATTGAAATGAGTATATACCTATATTTTTAATCACATAACTTTCTAATTCGGGAAATCATTAATCACCAGTTAATGAGTGCCCTTAAGACAATTGTTAATAAATTATTTTAGGAAAGTTGGGCACTACTTTCTTGCGTATATAAAAAACTATCAAATAAATTAATTTCTTTTTTCTTTTCACATAAAAATTTTAAAAAATATTTCGTAAACCAATGCCCCTAAGACATCTGTTAACTTTTCCCTACTAATAATTACAATATACAATTTCTTTAAATGATTTAATGAATAATGAATTATCTGATTAAAATAAATGTAAATATACTGCACATAATAGATTGTTTAGAGGAAAAGTTTGTCTTTTTTAATATATGAAATCTTCTAGACTTTAGTAGCGAAGAAAATGGGAGAACATGATGGCTTCAACTGCAATATTAAATGGTTCCCCACTTCTCCATTATAAGAATTCATAAAAAAGTGGTCCCATTTCCAAATTTGAAGAAAAAGATTTTTTTTTTTTTTTTGGGATAAGATCATAAGTTCATAACTTGATTTCCGAAAAAGTCAAACATATTAAATGCATATTGCTGATACTAAAGAAATAAAATGCAAGTTGATAAAGACAAATTACCAAACAGACTATTAAAAGCATATTATGGTATTAAATAAATAATACCCCAAATGATAGATGTGATACGACTAGGTAAACATTCCACACTTAATGACTCATGGGCACATATTGCAACTATAACCCACAGGTGACTCTAAGTAATAACTTATGATTGAATTAATATTTCAAAAATTACATTGCTTAATTTTATGATCTCTATATATTTTTAACACTTATATCAAGTTTTATGTCAATCGAGTACTATTTACTATTCAATCTAGAAACTCATATTTTATGCGCAATTTTACAGTAAAAAAACTTCAAATTTAAATATTTAATTAATGATATAGTTATTGATATTAGATCGTCTTAAAATTTTGCAAGCATGTAAAAGAGTAAATGTTTGCATTTTGTAAAAAAAAATATTGAGTTGTGTAAAATATTAAACTTCACATGAAGATAATTTTTTGTATTTTTTTGTGCTCGGTAGTATTAGAAAAAATTGGTTATAGTAAAACTATCTCTTAACTTCTTTTATTTAGCTTACCGCGAGATAGAGTTGTTTTCCGTTAAAATTTTCTGAAAAACAACTCTATCTTATATGAAACTAAATAACGAAAACAACTTAATCTATCTCACACAAAGCTAAATAAAAGAAGTCAAAAAATAATTTTTCAACTCATTTTAAGGTTGATACCAAATATAGGAAAATGAGATATATTTAAAAAAAAAAAAAAAAATTCTAGAAAACTTTAAAATAAGGCAGTTTGACTTGCCTGAAGGCGTGTGAGATCTGATCCTGGCATAACATTTTTAAAGAGGCTTAAAACAAGTTGGAGAGGATTAGGAGCTGCGTAATCAGTATTTGATTCCCCATCTATTGTCAATGGCTTGGTAAGAACAAGCCTCGTCTCTTCCTTCCTTTCAGTAAACTGTATACCACATTGTAAAGTTTCAAACTGTGAGTGTGACTAGCGAGAGAGAAAAAAAAAACACACACACACAAAGACAAAATTATTCACCTGTCTTTTTAAATAAATAAATAAATAAAATTTGCAACATCCAACTACATCGATCGATGTAGTTGGATGTGATATCACAAAGACAAAATTCGCCTGTCTTTTTAAATAAATAAATAAGACAAAATTCACCTGTCTTTTTAAATAATAAATAAATAAATAAATAAAATTTGCAACACCCAACTACATCGACGTGATATCACTGAGAACAAGAAGATTGTATTAATGGGAGGAGCCAACATCCAACGATATGTTATCTGTATCTCATCTACCTTTATTTACTTCCTCCAAATTGGTATGAATCAAATAAATTGACCACATCGGAACAAATTAATAGGGAGGAGCCAATTATCCATGACCGGACACAGATAGATAAAAACATTTTTGAATGAGCTGGATTTAGAATAAAGAATCTACAAATTTTTTTTTTGAGAAAAAAAGAATCTACAAATTCGATCTAAAATATTGAATTGGAAAATTAATTAGGAGGGAACACCTTGCATTGTAATACTACTTTAAATTGCAGAAGGAAAAAATAAAATGTCAAAAGTTAGAAACGTAAAGGCCAAGAATGTTTGCCATGTAGCACAAGCATCTCAAAGCATATAGGGAGAAATGAGAATAAATAATTGCAAGAATTCGGGAAATTTGTTGATTCCAAATTAACAAAATGAAACTTATGGACGAATCCTATTTAGTGTTTTGATTGGAACTTTAAAAAAATAACCGATCCAAATCGAAGGGCTTTAAAATTGGTAGACAGGCATGGCTGAACCAATTTTTTTTTTTTTTTTTTTTATATAAAAAAGAAGAAAAAAAAAAAGGCGAAACTATATCAGTGAATCCAGAATCTTCATTAAAACCAAAAAAAAAAAAAAAAAAAAAAAAAAAACAGTGAATCCTGAATTATTCCTGATAGTGTTTCATCCATTTCCTTTATATTGTTGTAATTTTAATACTATTAATTATTTTCAATAGATTAAGAATTTTTTTTACAAGAAAACTACTATATTTTTTGTATAAAAAAGTATTCTAGTTTTGCCGTATGATTATTGTTATTGTTACCCACCATCTAAAAAATAAAAGAAGGTCCTTTAGATAATATTTAATTTTCTTCTAAAAAAAATGAAAAATTATTAGATATTCTCGAAGTATTATAAATGTACTTCCTCCTCTTACATGAATAGTAGATCCTACCATGAATTTAATTAATTAGATTTACTATTTATGTGAGAAGAGGAAGTACGCATTTATAGTATTCTGAAAGTACATAATAATTTTCTACAAAAATAGTATTTAATTTAAACCAAATACATAGAAGACATTTATTTATATTCTATTATAGTTATAGATTATTTACGTAAACGGTTTTGATACTACTCTTACCAAGTATACAAAATTGAATAAGATAACATTAGCAAGATATATATATATATATATATATATATATATAAACAATAAATTTTACAATTTCTTTCATAAATTAAATATAATTATATTTTAAAACTTTACTTTTATTAAATATAAATATATTTTTTAGTTTTGTTACCCAAATTATATTCTAAGGAAAAATAAAAGCAATAAAATTAAATGAACATTCTATACCTTTAGATAAACATGAAAAGACCAATGACCATGAGACAAGAACCGGGGGTTTTGAATTTTGTCCGATCCATTATGAAAACTTGGGAGTAAATATGAGCCTGTTTGGTAGAGGAGTTTGAGTAATGTTGTTTATATTTTTTTAAAATACATATAAATAAAAAAATGTATAAAAATACATATAATATTATTTAAAAATTAAAAATGACTTATTTAACCCCACTAACAAATGGGCCTACGTGTTTGAAAACATGATACATACTTTTAGTACACGAATCGATGCATGTAGTCTTCTTATCTTAACTTACAAGCATTTGCAAAAGAAAAAAAGAATAGCTTAAAATAATATAATACTAATTAATAAAGTAGCCAGCCAAGCCAACTGATATAGGCCAAAAACTACTTGGTATCATCAACCTTTTCCTATTCCATATGTAAAATTGCAGTCAACAAACAAGAAAAGGCCGGCAAACCAGTTTTACATATCGGAAAACAGCTACCTTGGAAACATGTCCATGACTTAAGCCATTAATTGAATGATCACAAACGAAACTTTTCAAAAGATTCGAGGCATCCCTTCTCTAGCTTCTGGACAGAAGAGGAGCACGAAACGAAACGAAACGAAACAAAAACGGAATACAAGATTGACACATGCCTATTTTAAGACAAAAAAGTGTTAATATTGTGTTCCTTCCAGCGCTCAAAACCATCAAATTTCAAAAGAGTAAAAATCCCTAGTGGCGGGTTTTGTTTTGTTACCACTTTTCTTAGAAACCGAAGTGAACAATTACATGTATACAGTACACACTTTTATCAGATTCGAATACCATTTTTAGAGAGAGAGAGAGAGAGGTATGCGTACCATTTGAGGAGCCTTTGGGTGATGATATATATGGAGATATAGAGAGAGAGAGAGAGAGAGAGAGAGACTGATTGAATTGAAGAGGTTTTCCTGGTAGATGAATATTTGTATTGTACTCGTGAGGTTTAAGACTTGGGACCAACTGTATGTTGATGGCTTTGTTAATCATGTCAAAGAGGCCTTCTTCTTATATAGGCTACGGAGAGAGCGATGCCTGTCAAGATGGGTGTATTTATTCGTGGAGCAAGCTTTGGTCTGGGTACGGAGAGAGCGATGCCTGTCAAGATGGGTGTATTTATTCGTGGAGCAAGCTTTGGTCTGGGTACACACTTCTTTATGGTATCATTTTTCTTTTCTTCTTTTTGGGGAAAGAAACATGTGATTAGTATTCAATTTAATTACTTTTAAGATTCTCAAAATAATAATAATAATAATTAATTAATTACTTATATATAATTTTTTTTTAAAAAAAAACCCTTCAATTCAATTAAATGAATCTTATTTTAATCATTTGCTTTAATAAATGTACTTTTTGTACATTTGGTCTATCAAATGGGATTTATAATTAAAAAAAAAAAAAAAAAAAAAACTCTCCCTTGTAGGAGCCTCTCTCTCTCTCTCACACACACACTTTGTAAGAGCCTCTCCCTCCTCTCCCTTCTGGAAGAGATCTTAGCTGCCCCTCTGTGGGGCATTCCACCCATTCAAAACACTTTCTTTTCCCAATGGAGCAAGTAGTGATTGACGAACTACAAAATCTCTGCCTCACTAAGGAGGAAGAAGAGGAAATACCAATTACAACACAAAGCCAAGATGATCTACTGGAAAAATGTTCGCTAAGTTTGTTTGGATGGCTTCTTTCAGATAAACAGCAAAATATAAGAGCTCTGAAAAGTACTTTGAGGGCAGCATGGAAGATGGGATCAGAGCTGCGAATAGTTGATGTAGGAAGCAACATTTTACAATTTAAGTTTGGCTCTAGTTATCAGAGAGATTGGGTAGAAAATAGTGGGCCATGGAATTTTAATAACAATTTGCTACTCCTTTGTAGATGGAAGAAAGGCCTCACTACTGCAAACATAGTCTTTACTCACTCCCCTTTATGGGTTCAGCTGTGGGGCTTGCCATTTGAGCTCATGTCAGAAGCATGGTTCTCAGAACCGGACCGGACCGAGAGGTCGGACCTTGAGAACCGGGAACCGGGATGAAAACCGGTTTTTTAAGTCTAAAGAACCGGATTTTTTGTAAATTCCGTGAACCCCTAAAACCGGGGTTGGACCGAACGAACCGATGAGAATCGTGCGGTCCAACCCCTTAGCAATTTTTTTTTTTTTTTAAAAACAACTTAACACAATTTTATTCTATTTAATTAAATTATCCATCTCTTATAAGGAATAAAAAAAATTATAATTAAAATCCTTCAAAGATATTCAACTTTGCTTTAAAAATTAATCATAAATTTTAATATTTTCATGGTTATTATTTTCTTTTGTTAACTTTATTATCTAATTATTAAATATTTGCTTGAAAATCATTAAATTTCCCTTACATATATAGATATATTAGTCAATTTTACTAGTTTTATAAATTTAATATCTATATTTAGGCTTTAAAATAATTATTAAATTAATTATGACGTCATCATGGTTCGACCTCGGTTCGACCTCAAAAACCTTGAACCTCTCCATTTTACGGTTCAATGAACGGTTCGGGTCTGAAAACCTTGGTCAGAAGAGGTTGGACAAGATATTGGGAAGAGACTGGGGCGCTTAATTGAAGTCGACAGAAGGGCATGTCAGTCTAATCAGGCAAAGTTTATGTGTATCAGAGTTGACCTTCCAATAGATAAGCCCCTCCGTAGAGGCAGACATGTAGTAAGCAGGGATGTTGAAAATTTTTGGGTTCATTTTAGGTATGAGAGGCTTCCAACGTTCTACTACCTATGCCGAAAGCTGGGTCATGATGATAAACACTGTCAGGCTTTTGCAGATTGGCATAATACCCCAAAGCAATATGGTGAGTGGTTAAAAGCGAATGGATCATTCAGAGGAATTACAAAGCAAAAAAATTTCTCTAGTAGTAGTCATAACATTGGGAATGAAGGCAAAGCAAATGGAGAAAACCAAGCTAATGAGAATTTGCTTCAATTCTCTCTGGCATACCACAAGGGAGGAATCACCGACAGTGGTAGCTTTCAAAATTCAAAATATTCAAACACGTCCACTTAGAGACTGAGTAGTGACGTATTAGACACTCCAATGTGTCAGGCGGCGGAAGTCAGGTTTGGATGTGACATAAAGGAAGCTGGTGATCAAAACTTAAGGCAAAAGGTGGGGCCGCGTGATGAGGGATCAGCTCCCACCCCAATGGAAAAGTCAGATACAGGTACACGGGTTGGGGAAAGTAGCGTTTTGCCCAACAAATGCCAACCCACATTAGAAGCTAAAAGCTACGCAAAAGTCACCAGCTCACATAAGCCTATGAATTGGGCCCAAGCATTTAAAGCTAATGCAAACTAAACAACAGCCCAGGTAATTGTGAAAGGTCAAAAAGGGAAAAGCCGAATAAAGAAATTGCAAAGGAGCAAGGTCTGGCCCAAAGCAAAGAAAAATAGGCCCAAGGTCCAAGTAAAGGTTCAAAATGCCAAATTGCTCTGCTCTTCGGAGAAGGAGATGAAAATCTAGCCAGGAAAAAGAAGTTTGAGGGCTTTGATGGATGTGTTTATGAAGAAATAGAAATATCGGCGGTGGCTGCCATGCAGCACCGCCGAAGGCCATGAATTCCCTGAGTTGGAATTGCCGGGGGCTTGGGAACCCCCGGTCAGCATTGCACGACCTGGTGCGATGTTAAGATCCCAAGATAGTCTTCCTTTCGAAGACTAAGGTTAAAAAGAGGCGCATGGAGGGAATAAGGGAAAGGATTGGGTTTGTAAATGGGCTTTTTGTTCCCTGTCAAAGTCGCAGCGGTGGCTTGGCACTCTTGTGGACGAGAGAGATTAATTTGGAGATAAAAATTTTTAGCAGTCATCACATTGATGTAATTGTCACAGAGGAGAACTCAAATTTTAAGTGGAGACTCACAGGCTTCTACGGTCACCCCCAAACACACTTGAGACAAAATTCTTGGGATTTGCTTGCTTTTTTAAAGAATCAATCTCAACTCCCATGGTTTTGTTTCGGCGATTTCAACGAGATTCTGTCAATAGAGGAAAAATCCGGTGGGGCTATAAGACCTCAAAGCCAGATGGATAGATTTCGTGATGTGGTCAATCTTTGCGGTTTTAAAGACTTAGGCTATTCGGGGACGGACTTTACCTGGTGTAATATGCAGGCTGGAGATAGTAGTGTATATTTAAGGCTTGACAAGGCTCTAGCAACAAGTGATTGGGTTGATATGTTTGGTGAGGTAAGAGTTAATCACCTGGTTGAGTCCACTTCGGATCACTGAGCTCTATTCATAGCAGACCTTCAAGCTCCAACACAGCCCCAAACTCGAAACTTTCACTTTGAGGCTATGTGGACTAAATGTGAGGAATGCAAAGATATCATTGCAGCTGCTTAGAGTAATGGAGGCAATTTGAATACGTCAGAAGGTATGGTAGGTGCTCTGAATGCCTGTGCTGTTGATCTTAAGGCATGGAGCTCAGCTACTTTCGGTCAAATCCCAAAGAAAATTTAGGAGAAAAGGAAAAGGCTAAGTTCTCTGGTTTAATCAAATAGGGATGGTCTGCTGGGTGAAGAAATAAACCAGGCAAGAAAAGAAATCAATGATCTTCTTGACAATGAAGAAATTTACTGGTGTCAGCGGTCAAAGGCTCACTGGCTTAGAGAGGGAGACAGGAATACAAAGTTTTTTCATGCCCGAGCCTCGAAAAGAAGGAAACAAAATACTATCTTAGGTATTTGGGATAAATCTGGGAATAGGTGTGGTGACCAAGATAGTATAGCCAGGGCTGCTATATCCTATTTTGAGGAGATTTATTCTACTTCCTTCCCGAATCAGGTTGAGAAGGTAACTGATCTCATCCCGATCAAGGTGACGGACAAAATGAACTCAGAGCTGACCAGAGCTTTCACCAAAGAAGAAGTTGTTGCTGCTCTTAAGCAATTGCACCCTACTAAATCTCCTGGTCCCGATGACTGTCAGCACTTTTCTTTCAAAAGTATTAGAGCATAGTAGGCACTGATGTCTCTAATTTGGTTTTGAATGTTCTTAATTCTGGCATGTCTATATCTGAAATTAATAGAACTAATATTGCACTTGTGCCAAAAAATAAAAATCCTCAAAGAATGACTGATTTTAGACCAATCAGCCTCTGCGATGTGGTTTATAAGCTTATTTCTAAAACTTTGGCTAATCATCTCAAAGTTATTCTTCCATATATCATTTTAGAAAATCAAAGTGCATTTGTGGCTAATAGACTCATCACCGACAACGTCTTGGTGGCATATGAGATTATGTACTACCTAAAACACAAAAGGGGTGGGAATGACAGCTTTATGGTGGCAAAGTTGGGCATGAGCAAAGCATTTGATAGAGTTGAATGGTCCTTTATTGAAATGGTAATGAGAAAGATGGGCTTTGATGAGTGTTGGATCGGTTTGGTGATGAAATGCATAACTTCAGTATCTTATTTAGTCATTATTAATGGCTCGGTCCATGGAAGCATTGTGCCTACTAGGGAGCTTAGACAAGGTGACCCTTTGTCCCCTTATCTGTTCCTGTTATATGCTGAAGGCTTCTCAGCTCTCATCAATGAAGCGGCAAGATGTCAGCAACTAAATGGTATATCCATTTGTAGGGGATCTCCAAAAATCACTCACCTGCTCTTTGCTAACGACAGCCTTCTCTTCGGTAGTGCCAATGGTACTGAGTGCAATAAGCTGAAGGAAATCCTTAGAATTTATAAATCTGCCTTGGGGCAAAAGATCAACACTGATAAGTCTTTAATTTTCTTCAGCCTAAACACTTCTTAAGAGCTTAAAGATGAGATCCTACACATCCTTGGGCCTATGAATGACTCAAGTCACATAAAGTACCTTGGCCTCCCCTCCATTATTGGTCGGTAAAAAAAGATGATTTTTGCGGAGATAAAAGAGAAGGTGTGTAAGAAATTGGCTGGATGGAAAGGCAAATTGCTGTCTTCTGGAGGTAAGGAAATTCTTATCAAAGCGGTGGCTCAAGCCATTCCTACCTATACGATGAGTTGTTTTCTTCTTCCAAAGAGCCTTTGTGAAGACCTTGAAAGAGAGATGAGAAGCTTTTGGTGGGGTAAAAAATAGCAGGAATCCAAGATTGCTTGAGTTGGATGGAAGAAAATGTGCATGCCAAAATCCCTTGGTGGTATGGGTTTTAGGAATTTACAAGCTTTTAATCTTGCCTTGTTCGCAAAACAAGCTTTGCAGATTCTCAAAAACCCATACTCCCTGGCTGCTCTTATCCTAAAGGCAAAGTATTCCCTTTTCTGCGACATTTTTAATGCAAACTTAGGCAGCAACCTCTCCTACACTTGGCGAAGTATTTTTAATAGTCTCAAAGTCATTAAGAGTGGAACACGTTGGAGGGTGGGAAATGGATGATTAATTCACATTCGGGAGGATAAATGGCTCCTTATTTGTTCCACATATAAAGTCATCACCCCACCTAGGGAATTTGAAGACTTTCTCATGGTCTCCTCTCCCCTTGATCTAGAGACTAAGTGGTGGAAAACCAATGTTGTCAGAGCTCTCTTCTTGCCTTTTGAGGCTGACATTATCCTAAAAATCCCTTTAAGTTAGAATTTGCCTGAGGACAAACTCATATGGATTGGGAATAAAAGGGGAGTGTTCACTGTCAAAAGCACTTATTTCATCGTTGCTAAACTCCAGGATGAAAAGGTTGGGGGGGGGGGGGGGGGAATGTTAGAATTATTTGCCCTCAAAAACAATATTATGCATTTTTATTTGATAATAAAAATTTACTTTCACATTCATAATTTTATAGGTATATTTCATTGTTTAAATGTGGCATGTGATGTCACATCTGTAGAAAAATCATGTTAATGGTTAAGGAACCAAAGACAGGGAGTAATGATTTTTCATAGATTATTAAATTGTTCTAGGCTGTGGATATTAATTGAATATTACCACTAAAGCCTACACTTGTTGTGCTGCTATATGATAGGATGATTTACTCCATCATTGAGGTAGTGACTTTAAGCAGACAAGTGGGTGTAATGTAACAAGTACATACACTGAATAGGATCCGATCAAGGACACCTTATGGAGCGATCACTGTTAATTAAAAGGTTGTCTTATCACAATTTTTCTATTGTCCTTAAACATGAGGGATTTGTGTATATTTATTTATTATGCACATAACTTTGACAATGTCAACTGGTGATGCCGATTTTTAAAGGCTATATACAGACACGTTGGGTTATGTGTGTAATGAGTAAAATATATAAATGCTCAACAATGAATCCACCAGTCTCTAAAGAAGATAGTATATTCAGTTGATTTTCATATTGAAGTTGGACTCAAAACAAAACCGGCCGGTGACATTTTTCAAAAAAATGTTTTTCATATATATAATATTGTATATATATATTTAAAGAGTTTTTAAAGATATTTTGGAGTTCAATAGAAATTATGAAATCAAGAAATTAAGGGTTACATAAGCTAGGGACATGACAGTGATATTAATCCAGTCTTAGTAGCTTGTGGGAATATAGTATGGTGGAAGGACATAGATATAAAATTGTAAGTAATGGGACCTCATTTGTAATTTTCTAATCTTCAGGGGTCAATTGCAATGTGTTGATGGACATTATTGCAATTTGTAGAAGTTCAAATATTTTCTTGATATGATTGAGAAAATTAAGGAATATTTATGGAAAGAGTTTTCAAGAAAAGTCAATAACGTTCAAAAAGGTTATTGATAAAATCCTACGGCTGAAGATTAGGATCCCTAAGGATCCCGCGTCCAATCTCTCTCTAGGGTTTTAGAAGTCTACTATAAAATAAGATTTTATAATATCATATTTAGTTGTTGGCCATCAGAACTACTGAGTGATACTGCAGTCTTCTGAAAACTCAAAAGAAATAGAGAGAGAGACGTGAATACCTTGGGAGGCAACACGCTTGGGTTGCTAAGAGAGGTACGCAATTTTTGTTCTATTTAGAATCCATGGTTGTGTGGTACAACGATCTTTAAAAAGAAAATATAGATTTTTGTTCTATATTGCTTCCGCAAAAATTTTCAGGGAATGCTTTTCCAGAGACTCGAATGCCTAACTTTGGAAAAAGCTATGGAAGTTAAAGCTCCCTGCAAAAATTAAGATATTCTCTTGGAGAGCTTGTGTAAATGGCCTCCTTGTGTTTTGCAAAAATGGTGGAGAAGGGTATTCAATCTGGTTATGACTGTCCTGTTTGTGGGGAGGAGCCTGAAAGTCTTTTCCATGCATTAATTTCCTGTGATTTTGCTCTCTCGGTGTGGTTGCTTTGGCAAGACTGCCCCATGCATTTGCTGCTGAATGCGAGGGACTTCACAGATCTAGTTTACCAAATATGTTCAAGCTCCTGTACCGTGCACTTAAAGTTCTTTTTTGCGATCTCTTGGTCTATTTGGTATAATAGAAACCTGTTAGCTCACAATGAGAAGAGTCTACCATCTCTGTAATCTGGGAAATGGCGAGAAGTGTTGTGGAGGATTATCAAGAAGCCAACTCGGTGAACTTCCCCTCAAAGCAACCTTCTAATGGAGGCTGGGAGGCTCCTCCACCTAATTTTTTCAAAGTAAATATGGATGGTGCGTTATCCTTGGATGGTCTTAGGGTTTCGAGAGTGGGTGTGATCATCCGTGATGATGGGGGAAGTGTGGTCGCTGCCCTTAGCAAAGCGCTACCTTTGCACTACCCAGTTGAATGGACAGAACTTTTTGCTATGGAACAGAGTGTCCTTTTGGCCCAGGAAATGACCATTCCCAAGGTCATATTTAAATCTAATACTTTCTCAGTCATCCAGGCAATTACCCAAGATCTCCGTGGCAGCGAAACATGTTATTTGATTCAAGGCATTCAGCTTGCGAAGTCGTCCTTCTTAAGTTGCTCTTTTCGACACGTGAAAAGGGACTACAATAGGGCTGCCCATGAGCTCGCCCAGTTTGCCAAATGTAATCATATTAGTAATGTTTGGAAGGGTGTTACTCCACCTTTCTTAGATCACCTGATTCATTCAGGTCTTGGTTGATTGTTGTAAGCTTTGGCCCCTGTTGTAATCCTTTTCCTGTGTCTATGATATTATACATCTTCTTCTAAAAAAAAAAAAGTGGGATTATAATTTTAAAAAAAAAGGGATTTAATTTAATCCCCACAATTTTTTATAAGATTTTGGGATGTACTTGTTCATAGCTTGACATTAGAGAATCCATAGCCTAGCTTGAAAAACTTTGGTCTCTTCGTTTCGTTTATGAGACGCATACTTCAATGATATATATATGCACTTCATTCCATGAATAATGCAAATTTTCTGTTCTTCTTCTTTTTCTTTTTTTTTCTTTTTTTTTAGAAGAGAGTAAAATTCATTTTATCAAAAAAGATTTATGCTTCATTTGTTTCACAGGAAAACATTTTGTGAAAATAGTTTTCCAAGTTTTCTATATTTGGCAGTATCAGAAGGAAAACCAAAATTAGTAATGAAAAACTCAAGTAAAAATACACATTATTTTGGAGAGCTTGTTTTCCACTTTTATATTCTGCAAGACATTCTCAAAAGAGGAGAGCTTCTCTTTCTCTCTCATTTATGCTAGGCTAGGAAGTTTTCTCTCTCTCTTTCTCTCTAAACCCCCAATTTTTTCATCTCTCTAACAAATCGACCTTGATTTATTTCACCTCCCACCTACTAGATTAAGAAGCACAACAATGGCACATTCATTGTAAAACAAAGTTTCTCTCTAAACTAGTTTGGAGAAAAACTCTACAAACTCCTCATATATCTCTATATTGAGTGTGAATTTTGAAAATCTAACCGTTAGATTGCATATTGTTATTATATTCTTCATGCATGTAAAATTTCAAGAAGATCAATGATCAATTGCTATCTCATCAAACAAATGTTAAAATTTCAAATTTTTATGATCTAAAATTGTGTATAAAAAATAAGTTTATTGAACAAATAGTAAATAATATCCAATTTGATATGCATGTTAAGAACATAAGGAACATGAAATTCAATGATTAGATTTTCAAAATTCACACCAAAAAAAGATATATATACATATATATATGAGAAGTTTGAAAAGTTTTTCTCCAAACTAATTTGGAGAGAAACTTGTATTGAGGTGCCTTCGCCATGCCTATTCCCAATGCTGATGACACTTCTTCAACATTCCACTCATTAATACTAAACGTGCCAACAAATTGTTGCCTTTTATCCTATGAACTCATATCATATGCTTTGCTGTACTCTCTTGGCAATGTTGTTGACCTTGGCCAACTCGTGTAGCAGTACATAATCTCATTGACTGTACACTTTACAAATTTTACATTGTCTTCTAACTATTGTTATGAAAATTATGGTTGATTTTTGTAATTTCATCTCTTATTTGACGATAAGAAATCTTACCAATTGAGCTAATTGAAACACACATTATGTAGTTGGTTTAATTTTGAACAATGTACTATCATACATGTTTGAATTATATAAGAAATGTTATTGATTTCCTACGCATACCAAACTCTATAATTTTTTTTTTCTCATTTTCAACGTTGTTACTAAACACTGAAAAATAAGTCGATTTTCTTTTTTTTCTTTTTTTGAAAAATAGATAAATTTTTAGAATTAAAACGTTTTAATTAAAACAAATGGAGATGCTATTTTAGTTCTCATAATGCCAGCCATATGTCAAACATATTTTTTTTTACCAAACTTAATACAAAATGTTATTTAAAAAACAATATATTATTAATTTTTTTTTTGATAATTTAATAATTGAGGGAGAGATGATTTGAATTTGGACGTCTCTGATGGAAGTATCAAGATAAGACTCTTGACATTTTTTTTTTCTTTTTATGGATAAGACTCTTAGCTTATTAAAGGCAACAATACTATCTTGGTTTCTATATTTTAGGATCATAGTCAATTTTGTCCATATATTTTGGAGTCACAATTAGTAAATCTTAAAACTCTTAGACTATTAAAATTTTATTCACAAATGTAAAATTATCATTAAAGTGGAGGGAATAAAGTTTGCTAATCCATGAAGTAAATTATTATAGGTATGTATATGATTGCATTTGAATATGAAGCTATATATTTTATATTTAAAGAAATATGATTTTGTAAGATTTTAATGGAGAGTTTAAATATAAAATATAATTTAAATTCAATTAAAAAATATGATACAATAATGACGTGTTAAATTATGAGGTATTAAAAGTTCATGTACCGAAATATTATGAGCACAGTTTTATATATTATAAATGAGAGAGAGAGAGAGAGAGAGAGAGAGAGAGAGAGAGAGTTAATTTTTTTAGGGACGAAGTTTAGCTACAAAACCAATTGTAGCCTAAGGCTATAAACTTCTATAATAAGATGACATGTGTAAAAAAATAGCATGTGCATTGCACATGATTACTTAAGTAAACTTAACTCAACTAACCCTAATTAACTACACCACCTATTAAAAAAATAAAAAATAAAATAAAAACTAAAAACCCTAAAAAAAGTCCATACGTATGGTCTCTCTCTCTCTCTCATGGACTTCTGTCTTTATAAACTGTAACCCAGAACAGAACCCAACTCCAATCGATCACTCATAGCCTCCTATCTCCACCGCCAGCCGGCCAACCCAAATCCTCCTGTTTGCACCCCTGGCCGACCATCCCACCTGTACTATCTCCACTGCTGGCCAACCTCAGATCCTGTACTGTCTCCATTGCCGGCCAACACCTTAAATCCTCATCTGTCTCCACTGCCGACCCACAACCTCAAA
This sequence comes from Quercus glauca, assembly GCA_023736055.1. NCBI lineage: Eukaryota > Viridiplantae > Streptophyta > Magnoliopsida > Fagales > Fagaceae > Quercus > Quercus glauca. The sequence goes on from CM043316.1 coordinate 52,985,253, forward strand.
TCCAGTAAGCTCAAGTTCCATTGATTAAAGTAAATTTAGTTATCTATGAATAAAATAAAAGGAAATTTAGTTCTAACTGGTGAAGCGGCGGAGACTGGGTGGGCCGGCGGTGGAGACAGAGGAGGATTTGAGGTATTGGCCGACGGTGGAGGCAATACAGGATCTGAGGTTAGCCGGCGGTGTAGATGGTACAGGTGGGATGGCCGGCCGGCGGTGGAGATAAGAGGCTATGGGTGATCGGTTGGAGCTGGGTTTTGTTCTAGGTTACAGTTTACAGAGAGAGAAGTCCATGAGAGAGAAAAAGATCATATCGTATGGACTTTTTTTGGGTTTTTAGTTTTTATTTTATTTTTTATTTTTTTAATAGGTGGTGTAGTTAACTAGGGTTAGTTGAGTTAAGTTTACTTAAGTAATCATGTGCAATGCACATGCTATTTTTTACACATGTCATCTTATTAGAGCAGTTTGTAGCCTTAGGCTACAACTGGTTTTGTAGCTAAACTTTGTCCTTTTTTTAGATAAAATCAAATTTTAACTCTTACATTTTAAAGACTTGTACATTCCTTTTTAGGTAAACACAAAATCATCTAAAAATGAAGCCTTATGAGCAGAAGATGCCAAATTGCAAACACAAAGTAATACATAACCTTGATGTAAGGTGCTTAGTCCCAAAGAAAAAAAAAAAAAAAAATCCAATGTAAGGCCTTATCTTTCTTTCTTTCTTTCTTTTTTTTTTTTTGAAACCATGTAAGGCCTTATCTTAAAATAATTGATGACGTCTATATTTAGAATGGGAGTAGAATATGATGTTATACTATATATAATAGCAAAAGTCTTTTCCTATAATTAAGGAGGTGCTGCCATGTAGGAAAAATGCTCATCTAAAATTCTGCCACCTTCACAATTAAAAGATGACTAGCCTTTGATTAGAGGCTCTTCTATTTTTTTGAGAAAAAATTAATAATTTGAGATTAATATATTTTCCAATCATAAAATACTTAGAGGTGTGATGAAACTCAGAGACTAGTATGACTTTATGTGGATAGATTTTTGAATTCAAAATCTAATATTTATCAATGATAAAATTTATGAAATCAAAAGCTCAAGATATAAATAAGCACCTTCGCGTAAGGTGTTTTTTTTTTTTTTTTTTTGGGTGTAGAAAACTATACTTAAATATATATACTTAAATATATATATATATATATATATATATATATATATATATTGAGATAAAAGATAGAATAAAAAAAATATATTTAAAAGCACTTATCTTCTTCTTCTTTTTTTTTTTTTTTTGGGTTGGAGTCACTATCCTTTGGTTTAATGGTATTTGAAAAAGCAAAAAAAAAAAAAAAAAAACCTTTTTCGATTATGTATTTTACTTTATTACTATCCAAATCCTCAGAATTATAGATATAAGAAAGAAAGAAAAATAATAATAATCCTCTTTCTATTCTTTTTTTTTTTTTTCCTGATTGGTTGGATGAAAATTTAAATTACAACATTTTTATCCAACTAATAAAGGGCTAAGATAGCCTTCTTTTCGTGTTCCTCAACTTGAGATACAATCATACACATACACACAAAAAAAAAAGTTATTAAAACAAAAACATTAAAGTTACTTTTTATGATGTTTATCTTAAGTGCAAGATAATGGGTAACGAAATCAAACTTACTCTCAATCATCACTCTCCAATAAATAGTTATCCAATTCCTTTATGTGGTTTTCCTCATTTTTCCTTCAGATCTGTAATTGTTTCGTGTTTGACTCTTCCACAATTTTTACCAAATTCTAATAGGTCCAGCCACAGGCTATCCAAGAACCATAATATCTTCAAGTGCAACCATTGCCTAACACCCTAAGTACTAAGACCTGAAAACAATTGTATTAGTTCATGGGCAGAAATATTCATCTAACCCGATTACCTGAGATTAAGTAAAATAATTAAATAAAAAAATGGTTGAGAATCACATCAATCAAGAAGCAATACATCAGTAATTAACCGGGATTATTTATCCAAAAAAACAATTGTCGTTAGAAACATAAATACCCAAAAGAAAAAAAAAAATGAAATTGGAGAAATAAGTAGAGTATCCCACTTACCTAGTAGTGAAATTCCGTAGAACCACAAAAATAGATTTAAGAGTTGTAACAGGCAAAATCATCATGGTTTTAAGTCTGGAATATGGAGTGAAACCGGTGGTTAGTGGATAAGATTTGAGTTTAGATAATTGCTTGGGAATGTATTTGAATTTTGAAGTGCGATGAGGCTTTTTTTGTTTTTTGGTTAGTGATCCTATTTTGTAGAGTTTTTTTTTTTTTTTTTTTTATAATTTTTTTAAATTTTTTTTATTTCATATATATATATATATATATATATAGAAAAGTGTTACGTTCACAACATTTTCATAACAAATCATGGATGGTTAATTGTTATTGGTTCAAATTTTGAAAATGTTGTAAAAATGTTGTGGATATATTATTTCTCACACACACACATATATATATAAAATTTTTATTTTGAAAATCTAATTTATTAGTGGATAGAGCAATTTAAAAATTAACAAGAGAGTGGTCTTATTTTTTAAGCAATTTTTTATTGAGAGTTAAAGTTGTATTTTTACTGAATCGACTTTTAGTTTTGTTTCTACTTAAACATAAGGCTATAGAAGTTTTTTTGAACTAAAAAAATGCAGAATCCAAACAGGAAAGCCCCTTAAATTATGTATAGATAAATTATACTGCTTCACAATATCAAAACACTGTTTTATAGTTTTTCCAATTAAAATAAAATAACCGTTTGAAATACACGGATACTCCAAAAGAAAAACTTGCGATAGGAGGAAAAAGAAAAACCTGCGATACAGAGATAGAGTGATAGAGAAGGAGAAAAAAAAAAAAAAAAACTTACGACACAGATATAGACCACTGTCTGTTCCCTCGCCGGACTTCGACAACCGCCACGTTTACAGTTAAACCCACCCAAAAGCCTGATCAATACACCGTTTGAAAGCCCGATCATTACACCCGTATAAGAGAAAACAAAACCATAAAAACCCAAAAAAATGGTTTAAGGATTTTGCGAATCTCGCCCTCGATCAGGCCTTCAAGGAGATATGTAACGTTGAATTATCAAACAGAGAGACTGGGAGAAAGAGAACAATAGAGAGAGATTCGGTCAGGCATATAGAGTGGAGAGAGAGAGAAAATCTGAGAAGACAGTCAGGCCTCTGCCACCATCAGATCCGTATCCTCCACCGGTTAGTCTCTGTTTTTTGGTTCTTTAAATTTGTGTTTAAATATAATTTAGATCTGGGTATTTTGATTGGATTGGATTGTATTGGATTGCATTCAGGTTTTGAACTCTAATGTAATATGAAGTTCGGCATAGAATGAACGTCTTAGCATTGTAATGTGAACTTTAATGTTCGCAGTAGTACACTAATATCTAATAATATGGTATTGCCTGTTACGGTTTGTGTTAACCGATGTAAGTGCTAATATTGATGATGGTTGCGGCTAATGCATCGGTAAGATTCCTATTACTATTGTAGTGTCATGATTGGGTTTTGGTGTGACAACGTATTAAGTTTAAAGTTTTTTGTGTGTAAAATACTTTGATTGCCAGATACGTGTACCATAGTTACAATATTGCAGAAGCATAGTTACATATACTGTGCGAATACTTTCTGCAAAGGTGGCTTTTATATATATATATATATATATATATATACATACATATATGTTTGTATATAACTGTTATATTTGGAGTTTAGCCTTGATTGAACTATAATTATTTAACTATTATGGTTGCTTTTGGTTGATTGTAATATTACACAAACTTGATTCGTTCTACTGTGTAAGATTTATTTACTATGTTTGCAATGGCCTGTGGATATAAACGTTAAATTCACTATAGCTTTTTCTTGTTTCTTTTACTATTAAAAAGTTGGATTCAATGTCCCTTTTAAGGGTTATGTATTGTTTTGGTTTTACAATTTGAAATTCCTAAGTACTATTAATAATTTTTAGTCTCTCACAGCAGGGCAGTACACACAAGAAGTGATTTGAAGAAGCAAATTTTTAGTTGGTTATGATATTGCAACTTCAGTCCAGACATTAGTTTTGGTGGAGGGCTTTCATAAACCTGTAGCCATTATTTCCTTTTAAACATTTTGGTTGTAAAATTGAAATTGTCTTGCAAGTTTTAGTTCGGTGTGATTCATTGGGGTTCCTAGGAATAACAAATTTTCTATATGAAATTGTCATGTAAGTTTTAATTGCTTAAATTCAGATATTTTTTTTAGTCTCTCATAGTAGGGAAGTACACACAAGAAGTGATTTGAAGAAACTAATTTTTAAAATTTTTAGGGGATATTGGACACTATATGCTTAAATATACTAGGTTTTTAAAGTTTGAATATATGTAATAGAAGTAAGATAACTAAGTTTATGTTAGATGCAAAGTTCATTAATATGTAAAACAACCCTACGCATTGCGCGGGTTAAACACTAGTTTCCATAACGATTCCAATGGAAAAAAGAAAACATGGGTGAAGGTTCTTCCATAACCATCAATCCCTTCTATACCAGATCCACAAAACGAAATATTTTTTGCGGTGTGGTATTTTAGAAGCAATAACTAGTTGAAAATCTTTCTACAGATGGAAGGTTGTTGAAGACCCTTTTTTCACAATACTTGGCAGTATTTCATTGCCAATTCATGCCACATCAACATATGATAAATGTAGGGACCTGGGGTCGGTAACCAAGGTTGACCTAGTTAGCCGAGACTAGCCCAGCACCATTGGGGTAGGCCCAATGCTATGACAAAAGTACAAGGTATAGGCTCGGCACTCAAGGGAAAACCTACCTTAATTGGGGCAGATAGTCGACAAGGGAACAGTCGGGACTAAGATCGGTCCCCCGAGCATAGTTAGTGCCTTGGGGAAATCCGCTATCGATCACAATTCAGCGTCAGGTACAAGTTTCAAGGGAATCCTCAAGAGGAATAGTTTCCTTAGGATTCTGTGTAGAAGTGGAATCGCGTGAGAATTGATGCAAAAAGTAATGATTTGGATCCCCACTAAGGGGAGACTATATAGAGGAAGATAGGATGAATGGGAAAGGAGTTGGCAAACACAGAAAAGGGTGATAATTAAGGAGAGTGAGAGGAGGAATCAAAGAGGGTGAGGGTTGGCCTTGTGAGAAAGGAAGGGAGAGAGTTGCACTGTCAAGGCAGCGTTTGAGGCAACATCTAGTAGGAGTGTAAGGAAACCCGCCAACAACTAAATTGGGAGCCCAAGTTCTCCATCCTTAAGGGAGGCACCGCTAGGTCTGGGCCCCATAATTGGTGTTGTTTGTGGGAATCCTACAACAGAAGACTTCAAGCTAGCCTGATACCATCAAATATGGAAGGCCCGCACCCTGAAGAAGGTTCAGTTAGGGAAAATCATTCAAGGGCCTTGTCTCAAGGCCAAAGAAGGTTGGAGAGGGAGTATAGTAGAGAGAAGCAACACATGCAAAAAGGGCATCAGACCAGACTTGATTCCGATGAAAGATCCTCATAAGGGGAACGAACTGTATCTTATGTCCTCGAGTAACCATATCGTAGCGAGTGGGATTAGGAGTTGGAAAACTTGCGAAGCAGGTCAAAGAGCTGGAGATAGAGCTTAAAGGCTAACACCGTAGGAGGGATCATGAGGGGTATTCTGATGACCCCGACTTTACTAGGGGTGGCACTAGAGAATCGTCTCACTGTAGCGGTTCACGTCGATTAAGGGATAGGTCTCATGAAACCATGGGACGTTATCATGCTTCTCTCCATCGGGATAGGCACGGGCATCATAATGCAGCTTTGGTCGCCATAAGCCGAGCATTGAGGAGAGCTGCCAGATCACCTTTCTCTGATGAAATAGAGCATACTGAAATGCCGAGGTGTTTCAATCGCCCATCGTTTACTTGTTATGATGGCAAAACCGACCCCGTGGAGTATGTTAACCATTATATTCAGATGATCTCTTTATTCCCAGAATGACGAGTTGATGTGCAAAGTGTTCCCGTCCATTCTCGGGCCCACAGCAATGAGGTGGTTCAATGGTTTGAGGAAAGACTTCATTCATAGCTTCGGGGAACAAATTCAGGTGTTCGGGGCCCAATGTATAACTTGCAGTAGGGTTCCTTAACCGATCGACACACTATTATCCTTAAGGATGGGAAGTGGAGAGACTTTTCAGTCGTATGCAAATAGGTACTGGGAGCTGTATAACGAATAGGAGGAGGGAATGAACAGGTTTCTGCAAGTACAATTAGGCTCGCGCTGCCATAGGAGTTGGAATTGAGGGACTATCTGACCATGTGTCCTTCTAAGAACATGTACTAGCTAATGAGAAGAATTGAGGAGCATAAGAGGTTGGAGGACGATAGGCTGCAAGGAAAAGGAAAAGCCCCGACCTCCTCCCAGTATAACAGAGACTTTTGGCCTAAGAGATACCAGCACAAAACCAGAAGGGAATTGAGGGTCCCGAGTTTGAACTTGACGCCGCGGCCCGAGGGTGTTAATGTGACCTTTAAAGAGCCCGACTACAAGATCCATGAGTGTATTAAGAATAAGCTGTACTTCTAATGGCCGAGGAAGATGGGCAGGGACTTGGCTAGAAGGAATCAAAGCCTGTACTACACTTACCACAGAGAGAAGGGTCATTCTACTAAGTAATATCATGTACTGAAGGACCACCTGGAGCAGCTCGTTAAGGCGGGGCATTTGAAAGAATTTGTTTTTGGACAAGGAGGTGGAAACGTAGGACAAGGGTCAGGAAACTGAGGTAATACACTTCCCCCACCCTTGGGAATTATTGAGGTTATTCGTGCAACCTCTATTGGTGTGAATGTAAGCCGTCGGAGGGGCATATTGAGTGTGGCAACCCTATCTGGAGCAGAAGTGATAGACCAACTTGAGAAGAGGCTCAGGGTGAATAGAGATTCGATCACTTTTGAAAAAGAAGACCTGGAGGGAACATCACAGTCGCACAACAATGCTTTGGTTGTGACTTCACGAATTTGAGGATTCTTGGTGAAGTGAATAATGATAGACCTAGGAAGTGGGGCTGAGATCATGTATCCCTATCTTTATATAGGGCTGGGGTTAAAGTCTAAAGATCTGAATAAGTATGATACGCTGTTAATGGGATTCAATGGAAAGGTAGTGGTACTCGAGGGGCAGATGAAGCTCTCGGTAGTGACCAGGGGAATGGAGGTTAAGGTAAATTTCATAGCAGTGAACGCCTTTTTGCCATACACGGCAATCTTGGGGCGGCCTTAGATCCATGCTGTGGGGGTAGTACCTTCCACGCTACATTAGAAGGTCAAATTTCCTATTGAAGATGAAGTTGTCATGGTCCAAGCCAATCAAAAGATGGTAAGTCAGTGCCTAATAGCTGCGATAAACCATGAGATTAAGCAGAATGAGCAAGTTAAAGCAGAGCAGTTATAGCAATTACAGTTCCCCGAGGGCTTAATAGGGGCAGACAGTGTTGAGAAGTTAGTTCAAATACATATTTTTCCTTACACCGACAGATACTTTCAAATAGGAAAGAGTTTACGTGTAGAAGATCAAGTGGTAGTTCTCCTGTCGCTAGTACCGAATTTTGACGTGTTTGCGTGGAATTCGTACGAGGTGCCCGAGGTGGACCTGACCTTTATTACACATAAGTTAAATGTAGATCCCTTAGTCCCACCGAAAAAGTAGAAGCCGAGGAGACTAATGAAGGCACATGTGGAAGCAGTGAAGGAGGAGGTAGAGAAATTGAAACAAGTAGGGGCTTTAAAGGAGGTGTTCTTTCTCGAGTGGCTGTCAAATACTGTGGTTGTAAAAAAGAAAAATGGAAAATGAAGTTTTTATGTCGATTTTACTGACCTCAACTAAGTTTGCCCGAAAGACCCATTCCCTATACCTAAGATAGATCTATTGGTGGACGCCACGTTTGGACACTCGAGAATGAGTTTTCTAGATGCCTTTCAAGGTTATAATCAAATTGCCTTAGCACTTGGGGATCAGGAGAAAACTTCTTTCATATCGCCCGAAGGTAATTATCATTACATGGTAATTCCTTTTAAGCTAAAGAATGCAGGAGTTACGTATCAACATATGGTTACTCGGATGTTTAAAGATTAGATCAAGGACATGGTGGAAGTTTATATTGATGACATGGTGGTTAAGAGCAAGAAGAGTGAGGAGTGCCCAGCATTCTGCGGTAGCATGTTACACATAATTATGCAGGCAGCAGAAATGTAGGTCCCTCCGTTCCTCTTTGGTGGGCTCCCTAAAAACATGATTGGGTTTGAAAACCCCGTCTGCAATCCATTTGTCTGGGAGCACATCCAGCTCATTCGGTGTGTACGGTATTGGTGGTGGGCTTTCGTACTCCCTTCCTTCTGACTTCCTTCTCTTCTCGCTGGTGGACACTGTCATGGCTTGCGGTGTGGACCTTCGCTCTTTGGGCTTGTCAAAGCTAGGCCTAACTGATTCATCCTTCTGGCCTTCTATAATAGCTAGGCAAATTAGGAAATTTCTAAATTTTCCAGGACAGCTCTATATTCCATGATCATATTGCCTATACACATTTCCACCAACGTCTTCTTTTCACAGTGGTCATAGCAATCGAGGGCTATGTCCATGAATCTTTTGATATACTCTATGAGGTCTTTGCCTCTTGTTTGCTTAGTACCTTGTAGAGCGTCACTGTTTCTTCTTCGTGGAAATACTTGGTACATAACACCCCATCCCATTTGGGAATGATCCTGGCTTCAACCCAGTGTACCAACTATATGCCTGGTCACATAAAGATTTTGAAAACTTAGGGCTTCCTTGGCCCATTTCCATGTCTTTATCTCTTTTGGGCTTATTGGCCAACATTTCTGCCATGCCATCCTATTTTACCACTTTATTCATTGGGATTCCTCAACCCATTTACTTCTTTTTTACCTCTTTTTACTCCCATGGGCTTGTTTGTTGCTAAACTCCTTGGGCTTCCTCAGCCCTTTTACTACGTCTTTACCCCTTATTACCCTTTTGGGCTTATTAGCCATTTAGCCAGCCCATTAAGTTTACCAATTCATTCACTGGGCTTTCCCGACCCATTTACTTCCTCCTTACCTCTTATTATTCCCATAGGCTTACTACTTCATTCCTCGGGCCTCCTTGGCCCATTTACTCATTCTTTACCTCTTTTTATTTTTGTGGGTCTATTGGCCATCAATCCTGTTGCTTCAGCCCGCTAGGCTTGTATTCTTATTTCTTTAGCATTTTACCCCTCATTTCCTTCTCACCTTCTCTATTATTGGGCTTTTTCTGTTGTTGGGCCCTTTGTCAAAAATGGGCATCAACAAATCTCATTTAAAACCCAAAAGAAGCTCATATCTTATTCAACTACGTGGATCGTCAAAATCTTAACTTTATCCATAAAGCTAGTGAAGACAAGACTCCATGAAATCTGTTGGTAGTTGGAGTTTAGAGGTTTAATTACTTTAAGTAGCTTAGGGTTGGAAGGTCTTTGTGCATTCATGTACTCCAACTGATTTGCTAGTAAATTATTTTGACTAGTTGGGCTACGGAAAAGTTTTTCCGTCGAGTTCTATGATTTTCCTCTTTGATAACTCATCATGTGAACATAAGCCCACGATAGTTTCAAACTGTCATGTGCTTGGGAACCTAAGCACAGGGAATGAGCTTGAAGTAGTGATTCAAGCAAAAGATCCCTCCGCCGTGTTTATAGCCGAAACATGGGCGGATGAAGCAAGGTTAAAAGAAGTTCAACGGAAGATAGAGTTTGATAATTTATTTTTTGTGGAAAGAAATAATAAAGGGGGAGGTTTGGCTTTATATTGGCGAAATTCTTTGGATCTGAGTATAGATACTTTCTCCAAGAATCATATAGATGTCATTATAAATAAGGAAAAGGAAGATGCCTGGAGGTTTATTGGATTCTATGGAAAACCAGTTACGCATAAAAGGTTTGAATCCTGGAACATGCTTCGTCAATTGAAAAACAGATTCAACCTCCCATGGCTCTACACTGGGGATTTTAATGAAATCGTCCAAAGTTTTGAAAAACTAGAAGGTAGTAATAGAAGTCAAGACCAAATGAAGTTATTCCGGGATGTTGTTGATAAGTGTGGCTTTCTTGATCTTGGATTTATGGGCTCACCATACATATGGCAGAAGCACTTTGCAGATGGGCACTCAATATGGGAAAGACTGGATCGTGTTTTCGCAACCAATGATTGGCTAATGTTCTCTAGAGTGAGAATCCACCATCTATCTTCTGATTCATCAGACCATTGCCCTTTGTGGATAATACCTGACAGATTAGAAGTAGTAACAGTACCAAAGCTCTTTCCATTTGAAGAAATGTGGCTCTCAGATCCAAGCTGTTCTAATGTAGTTGAAGCAGTGTGGTCATTCGATGTCAATGATGATCCATCGGTCAAGGTTGTAAGGAAAATAGAAAAGTGTGGTAAAGAGCTGCAGAGGTGGAACAGGGACCATTTGGGGAATGTAAGTAGGGAATTAGCACAAAAAAAAAAAAAGCTATTGGTTGAAGTCGAGAAGGAAGCATGGAGATCTGTTTTGAATCATTGAATCAAGGAGCTAAAGAGGGAGATTTCCGAGTTGATGGATAAGGAGAACAAAATGTGGTTCCAAAGATCCAACGCATTATGGGCAGCAAATGGTGATAAAAACTCAAAATTCTTTCATAGTAGAGCCACTCAAAGGATGAGAAAAAAATTCAATTATGAAGATTTGAGATGCAAATGGAGTTTGGAATTCAAACCCTGAAGATATAGCAAAATGCCTAATTGAATTCTACCAAGATTTAGTAGAATGATGCAGCCACAAATTCCATTAACAAGGTAATCAATGATAAGATGAATGCTCAGCTATCCTCTAAATTCAAGGCATGGGAAGTACACCAAGCTATTAAGCAGATGGCTCCTCTCAAAGCACTAGGACCTGATGGTATGCTCCCATTATTTTACCAACATTATTGGAATTTAGTGGGTGATGATATATGCCAATATGTACTTAATTTCTTGAATACTGCTGCTTTACCCATGCATCTTAATCACACTTTTATAACCCTCATCCCTAAGAAAAAGAACCTAGAATATGCCTTTGAATTCAGACCCATCAATCTTCACAATGTATTGTACAAGATTTTCTCTAAAGTCTTGGCAAACAGACTGAAAATAATTTTACCAAAAATTATAATAGAGCACCAAAGCGCTTTCACAAAAAGTAGGCTTATCTCTGACAACATTTTGGTAGCCTTTGAATCTCTTCATAGCATTCAGAAATATACGGGGAAGGATGATTTTATGGCCATAAAGCTAGATATGAGCAAGGCCTACAATAGGGTGGAAAGGCCATATCTAAAAGCAATGATGAGGAAGATGGGCTTTACAGAGCAATGGATCAAACTTATTATGCTTTGTGTTTCGATTGTCTCATGCTCCATCCTTGTTAATGGTGAGCCTAAAGGAATGATTCATCCCTCAAGAGAAATTCATCAAGGAGACCTATTATCACCCTTCATATTCCTCCTCTGTACAGAAGGATTGCATGGGCTGATCAGCAAGGCAGCTGCTCAAGGTGAAATAAAGCGCTATTCTTTATCTAGAAATAGCCCTCGTCTGACTCACCTCCTTTTTGCAGATGACAATCTTTTGTTTTGCAGGGCAACCATTTAGGACTGCCAAAAAAATCCTAGATATATTGGATGTCTATGGTCAGTGTTTAGGGCAACAAATAAATAGAAGAAAAACCACCATTTTCTTTAGCAAATCAACCTATGCAAAGTTGCGAGAACACATCAAGCTAGCTTTGGGAGTCCCAGAAATAAAGCAATATGAGAATTATTTAGGCTCACCACCTCTTGTGGAGAGGAATAAAAAGGAAAATTTCAATTACATTAAAGAGAGGGTCTAGAAAAAAATCCAAGGGTGGAAAGAAAAGCTATTGTCTTAGGCGGGAAGGGAAATACTAATTAAGGCAGTGGTCTAAACTATCCCAATGTACCCAATGTGATAGAAGGAAGGTTCACTAGGTTAAATGGGAAATTTTATGTCAAGCTAAATTAGAAGGTAGAATAGATTTCAAGGATCTAGCTCTTTTCAATGATGCCTTACCAGCAAATTGTTGGGGGGGAAAATTTGATGTTCCCAAGTACAATGTGGGGAAGCCAAGTCGAAACTCAACGATGGGCTCTTGAGATAAAGCCCAAAGGCTTTAGGTGTAGTGATAAGCCCGTCCAAGCAAGAGATAAAGGCTACACCCTGACAAAAAACAACAAGGCCCAACAAACACTTAATTAATTGGGTTAGTGGTCCTTTTATAAAATTACAAGAAAAATAAATTCTCCAGCGGCAGGGTAAAATTATACTTAAGGTCCAACAGTCAATTATTAAACAAATTTTGGAAAGTGTTCACTTCTGGAAGTCCTTGTGTGCCTTGGTCAAAAGGTTCTACTGTACTTTCAGCCATCATTACATCAATATGAGGGAAGAATTTCATTATTACAAATACATTATATCCTTCAATAGTAAAACAAAAAGTAAAGACTAATGATTCTATGGTGAAAAGAAAAAGGGTTATTTGACATGGTGTGAAGGGAGAGAGAGAGATTCTAACTCAGTGCAGCAAATGTAAACCAATATTCTCATGGAATATGTAGGTGGTACATGAGTAGCATATCAAAAGGGGTATTTTGAGTGAGTGGGTGTGTAGGCTTATAGTGGGATGGTGAAAGTGATGCTAAACCGAATCTTTAATGGGAAAAGGTTTATTTGTGGCTGATTAGGGAGTATTTATGAGCTTAAGGTATGCAGAAAAAGAGAAAGGAATGTCTTGGGGTGAGCTAAGAAAGGTGATTTGTGAGTTGGGGAGAGCTAAACAACAAGTAGAAATTTAACAAAGTAGCAAGAATAACAGAATTTTCAGATGGGTTGGTGTGTGTTTTGTGGACTGATGTGTTTATGCTTTTATAGTGGAGTTTAGGGAAGCATTAATTAACAAAAGTCCAAAAACATAGGACTGATCAGGGGGCAAACTAGCAGGCTTAATTATCCTAGGATTTAACCGTAAATGAGAGATTTGCTTTTGGGGCTACTTTGCTACTTTGGGTAATATGACACATGGTGAGTATTTGGGGTAATCTTGCATTAAATGTCAAGATTTCTAAAGCTGAGTTTAACCAATAGGATTAAGGCAAGTATTAGAGAAGAATCTTGGTGCTGCATCTGAGATAGAGACTCTAAGAAGTAGGATTCAACACCCAAAGCCAGGTGTCAAATTCTAAGCCCAATTTTGAGGGTTTTATTGGAGATCCCTTCATGCCCTCCAAATCACATTTTCCCAAAATTTCCCCTTTAGGATTTATGGGCTTGGTTCATGAATCAATTACATACATTTTTATTAATAAAATAAACTATTTAGTTGAGGATTTCATGAGCTTGGAGGTCTTGGTCATGGCTTCCTTGAGTTGTAATCATATCTTGGAGAAGAATGTTATTTATTGCCCATTAGCTTTTAAGTGTCAGCCCAGCCTTTAGTGCTGTTTAAATCATGATTGGTAGTGGCAGAAAGGCTGCTAGGACAGGTGGCCAGCTCCTAACTTGGTTTAAGAGCTTGGTTGCTTCTTGAGGTGCTCTTCAGTGGAAGGCAGAACTAAATAGAGTTCTCCAACTTGGTCAATTTGCACACATGGGTTGTTTTGGCTGAGACCTCAAGTTGGGCTTGGCCATGAGGGCTAAGTACTTTGGTGGGCGTTTGACTTGGTGGTTCTCTCCACTTGAGCTTATCCTTTTGCTTTCTTACTGCGAGCCCTACAAAATGGATAAAACTACCAAATATGCCATGGATTTTTATTTCACATGGGCTTTAGTTGTTAATAAAAAAGAAGTGTATTCATGAGCTTTAATAAATATTTATGATAGGTTTTGGGTATTAATTTCCATGGGATTTGAATAACAACTTGTATAGTTTCTCATAATTTTTGCTATGAATTATTTTGTAAATGATATATATATATATATATATATATATATATATATATATATATGTATATTTGGGCTTTTAAATAATGACCTCCAATGTTTCTTGAAAATAATATTTACCATGGGTTTTAAATAGATGAAATATCCATGGGTTTCAAATAAAATATGGTAACAACCACTATAGTGAAATAATGTGATATTCTCATGGTTTTTTATCATAATATTCTTGTAAGGTGAATAATTATCATGAGTTTTGAAAGTAAAAATTATGAACGTTGTGATGTAAGATAGATAGTGAACATATGTTCTTATATAAATTCCATGAGCTTATAGTTTGCTATGAAATAAATAGATGCCATGGGTCTAAGATAAATAATCATGATTTTCCTTGGGCTTTTATAAGATGATTGCCATAGGTTTTGAAAATAGATAATTGCCATAAATTTCAGGAGCTTCTAATATTATAGTAACTATCTTTTTAACTCGCACTATGTGCGGGAACCTTTTTATATATATTTATTAGAAAGAAATTTTTTTTAATAATATTTAAATACACTTTTTCAACATACTAAACACCCAACACATATCTCCATTTACAAATCTAATTAGAAACACCATAGGTAGATACCAAAAACTAATTTAACCCAAATCTAATACAAAATACTCAAAACAAAATTTATTTAAAACCCAATACCATAATTAAAACCGAATCTAACTCAAATATCTAAATCTAAAACAATCCAACCAAGTGCATTTGAAGATGCTGATTCAGCATCAGCTAACTTTTTTTTTCTTTTGAATTCCAATGTGCCTCTACATTGCTTTTTGTGTGGTTATGTGCTCAATGCTCATTTCATATCTTAGTTGTTCTTTTTGTTCTTACCCCTTTCCAATCGACCAAATATCGTTTCCCCTTCTTATTTTTCGCCTATTATGTCCCTTTTGTGAGGAATAAATATAGACCTTTGTAGATTCCGTTCAACCCCAACATTTATATACTACACAAAGTAAATGTATCTTAGAAGCTTGATAAGAAACTATACAGTTTAAAAAAAAAAAAAAAAATCATAAATGCATATAAATCACAAAGTTTGATCATAATCTACAGTAAACAATACACCATTTTTTTTTTTTTAACAAAGATTCATTGCGTTATTGAAAGTGTATGAGTTGTTGTAACAGCAGGGCAGAATATGAAATTGCAAAAAGTGTACCCATATCTCCTTGCAATCAAAATCTATTGCAAGTTGGACTACAAATTTGGTCATACAGAACAAAGTAAGTTTTCTTATAAATTCACAAACTTATATGCTTCTAATTCAAGGAAAAGAATTCAATTAATTAAAAAATAATTATAAAAAATATAACAATAA
Source organism: Quercus glauca (assembly GCA_023736055.1). Taxonomy (NCBI): domain Eukaryota; kingdom Viridiplantae; phylum Streptophyta; class Magnoliopsida; order Fagales; family Fagaceae; genus Quercus; species Quercus glauca. The sequence goes on from CM043316.1 coordinate 53,000,682, forward strand.
GGAAATGTTAGATCCAGATGGAAGTTTCCATAATATATATATATATATATATATATATATATAAACCTTAAGTAATACATGAATATTAACAGAAGTTCAAAGCCCTATAAAAGCTCAAATCTCTTAAAACAGTACACCAATATAAGAAATTTGAGTGGTTTATTCTATCTAGGCTCAAAGTTAAAAGTAACCTTCAACCTTTTATAGCTTATCCAGACCTTCAAATGCTTTAATATAAGTCTCTCATAACATCATATTTTGCTACTGGAAAATGATGGGAAAAACCTAATGGAATCATAACAGTTTTACAGTTAGTTTAGTTCAGTCCAAAACAAAAACTAATTGAATCCAAATACTTTTAAAAAGATGACAAAAATATGCAGAAAAAAAAAAAAAAAAAAAAAAAAAAAAAAAAAAAAAAACCAATACAAACCCAAGTACAACCATCAACAAAATTTAATCTAAAACATGAGATAAATACAGGGAAAGTCAAGCCACTCTAACCTATTAGTTCGATCTATCAACTCTTCTTACATAACACCCAAGTGTCTTATATGGCAAAGAACGCTGTAAAGCTATAACTAAAAATTATTGAATCAACTTAAAACAAAATAGCTGATTAAAATTTGCAAAGCAAAACCAAGTCAAACCCAAATATATTAATGGACAAAATCTAATCCAAAATATGAAATAAACATAGGGGAAATCAGGGCATCCTAACCAGTCAATTCAATCAATCAACACTTCTTGCAGAATACCCAAGTGTTGTATTTGACAGAAAATGCAGTAAATCTATGTTTCAACAAAATGGAATAATAAGTATTTTTAATTTACAGGGAAAAGGATGAAAAAGAGACTACAGGAGAAGCTGAAGCAAACGTAGTAATCTTGCAAAAAAGTGGAAGATTTTTCCCATATTACATTTTTTTTTTTAAACAAAGATAATTTTCAAGTTCCAAATAATAATCTAAAAATTAATGTTTAAACAATACAACCATGTTTAGTAAACAAAGATAACACAATTTTAACATTCAATTGGCTACCTTTTTTTTTTTAAATAATAAATCAAAACCAAACATTTTAATTTATTTTAAAAAACCATAACTTAGATAAAATCATAACACTCTACAATTCAAATATAAATCCCTCCAAGGAGAAATTGACTTTTAAACACAAAATTTCAAGGGAAAAATCCACTAATGATACCAAAACAAAAGCCATAAATGATAAATTGAAACAAAAGAATCCAAAGAAATAGAATAAAGTCATCAATTTACAAAACAATCAAAGAAGAACCCTAGCCTATTAAGTAGGGAAAAGGCAGATGCTAATTCGAATAGGAAAAGCTTTCGTTTACAAAATTACAAAATATAGATATTGAAAAATTCAGATGCTAAGGAAAAGTAATTGTGGAATATTACAGACAAAAAAACTTAAAAAAAAAAAAAATGCTATGCCGAGGAAAATTTAAAAAAAATTGAAGAAAAAGCTGACTAAAATATTCAAAATATAGCCAATTCAAACCCAAATACATCAATGGACAAAATTTAATACAAAATAGGAGATCAACAGAATGAAAATCAAGCCATTCTAAACTGTTAGTTTCATCCAGCAAATCTTACTGCAAAAATACCCAAGTGTCATACTTGACATAGAACTTAGTAAATCTATATTTCAATAAATTGATAGGGTAAGAAAGTTTTTTAAATTACAGAAGAAAAATATGAAAGAGAGACTACCAAAGAAGTTAAAGCAAACATTATAATATGGTTTGAATTGTAAACATGTGAAAGATTGTTCCCATATCAAAGATTCAAAGGTAATTCAACAGTCTCACAAAAATAATGTAAGCATTAATATACCCCTGTCTTGTCCTCTATATTTTTGTGAATTTTAAACCTCAGCAGAGTGGTACAGACATACATTAAGGAATTTATGAGGATGTCCATATGTTTAGATAAGTTTGAAGAAACAATTAAAAGAAATAATAGAAGTCCTATAAACAAATAGAAAGAAGTACAAAGTGTGTCATATAAGAAAGGTAAAGAAAAATTAAAAGTTTAAAATTTGTGTTAGAGACAAATTGTTGAAGACAGTAAACGTTATCCCACAAAGCATGTTATCCAACAGCATCGGGTCTACTAATCATGTTGAAATTGCATCCTTTGTTGATAAACGCTTCTCATTTTCTAATGTCTCATCACCTCCCTACTCTTTGCTCTCTGTGTAGAATGAAATATTAATAACACAAACAGAAAGTTTGTTGTCTAATAACATATAAATAGTAGACACCATAGGTTGAAATTCAATCATAACTCTAAAACAAAGAAAGAACTGATGACGTATCAAAAAAGAAAAAACAAATCTTAAGGAACGTTAGTAGTTTTTATGTCCACACCCTTATAATTCCACAAAGTCCAAAGGCTACAACAAAAGGCAAACACAAATAGAGAAACCAAGATTTCGAATCAGAATATAACGAAAAACCAAAGACACGAATTTAAAAATGCTCATTATAGAAAGAAAAAAAATCAATAAAAGAAATCAAAAATTAGAATTCATATTTCCAAAAGGCAAGAATTCAAAAATACTCCCTACAAAAATTACCAAAATCAATAAAAAAAAAATTATGTTAAGTAGAAAACAATTCTAACCCAAATACCGTAGCCAAATCCAAATCTAACTCTAATACATAAATCCAAACCTATCCAACCAAACGACTAAACATAAAAATTAAGTTATGGTGTAATATAAAAACAAATAAAAAAAAACCTTTACTTGTAGCAGTTAAATAGAGGAGGGAGACCATTTTTTTGGTGTATGGAGAGCAACGATAATGCTTGCCCGCAAATTTCTCTCTCTCTCTCTCCATTGATGTTTGTTTTTCTCAATGAATCCTTTTTTGTTTAGTTAAACAGTGTCTAACATAATACAATACAATGTAATAAACTCTTTGTTAAAATACAAACATATACAGTGACTACCATAAAATGGTATATCATTATATAACCTGCAAGACCATGCTCCTTATTTTACTTCCACCTCCATGTATTAAGAATTCTAGAATAAAACAAAAAAATCAGTAATTTTATCAAACAAATTGTGTATAAAAATTAAGTTGTTCTATTAGCAGAATTAGAAAAAAAGATGTTAGCAATGAAAGATAAAGTATCATCAAGGATAACAGTAAAAGATGTTGGCAAAGGATTTGGCTTTTGTAGACCAAGGATATCCCAAATACATCCATAAAGCAAGATTAACAACAATAAAACAATATGCCCAAATTTAATCACAATACCACACTTTAAACAAAACAGTTAATTTTCGCATAACAGTAAACACTTTTTGCATAAACTTTATCTGGAAACTTCGTTTTCTTCTAATAGTTTCAGACTTTAAATAATCCAAGGTAAATTTTGACTTTTAACCACAATAGATAAGGACAAAATCCCTAATGTTACCAAAAATTAAAGAAGACAGAGGGATAATTTGAAACCAAAGCATCCAAAGAAGGAGGATCAACCCATCTATTTTTTTAAAAGGGGTAAAAGAACAACCCTAGAAAATTGTGCAAGGAGAACTACCGGTTTTGAATTCAAAATTGAAGATTTAAGATTCTAATTTGAATAGAAAAGGCAATGGTGAGGAGTTTTAGTCTGTCTTCTAAACAACAAAACAGTATTTGAAGAGGAAAGGAGTATGCTAACCTTTAGTACAAAAAAACAGAGACTATATTGGTGGAGGGTACAGGCCTGACTGTCTTCTCAGATTTGTCTCTCTCCACCCTCTATGACAGACTGAATCTCTCTCTCTCTCTACAATCTGTAATCTAAAAAAAAAAAATCCCGTTTCTTTACAGTGAAAACCCTAAAAAAAAAAAAAAAAAAAAAAAATCAAAACCTAGTGTAATCCAAATACCTAAATAAATTCAATCCAACCAATCTCATACCTAGATCTAAGAAAGAAAGAAAAGAAAACCTTCACAGATGGTAGTTTCGACGATCTGATGGTAATGTGTTAATAGCACTTAGTTTTCTCTTCCTCAATCTCTACTCCTGCGCGCCTTATAGACTGTCTCTCTCTATCTCCGTATCTCTCAATCTGATGGTAACAATGTTGATGGCTTTCTGTAGGTGTGCATTTGAGTGTCAACATTGTTGGGATCTCTCGGTCTCGGTCTCTCTGTGTGTTAGGGTCTTCGACGCACCTCATCTCTCTCTCCTTTCTCCGTGTACCAATCTCTCTTTCTTCTTCTTCTTCTTCTTCTTTTTTTTTTTTTTTTTTTTTTTTTTTTTTTTTTTTTTTTTTTTTCGGTTTTAAGCGGTTAGTTTCCTTTTATACCAAGAGGCTCCAAACAGTATTTTAACCTAATGAAACATTGTAATTTATTGCTTCTGAAGGGGCCTTTTTTCCTAATGTGGCAGCACCTCCTAGAGGCTTCTGCTATTATATATAGTATATGATATGATAGGTTTAAGAACTTAAAGTATTGTTCATTATTGGACTTTAAATAAAATACTTATGATATAATATTTTGCCAAGTATTAATAACCTTGGGCTTTAAAATAGTGTCAACGTAAGTTAGGCTTTTTTTTATATTGCCAGTGAGAACTGGGCTTTTTGATATTGCCAATGTAAGTTGGGCTTTTTGGAGAACTGGGCTTTTAGATATTGCCAATGCAAGTTGGGCTTTTGATATTACCAATGAAAATTGAGCTTTGATGGTGCCATGTAGCAATGGGCTTTTGATTGTGCCAATAAGAATTGGGCTTTTAATGATGCCAATAAGAATTGGGCTTTTGATTATGCCAATAAGAATTGGGTTTTTTGATATTGCTAATGAGAACTAGGCTTTTAATAAATAATTTTTCATGAGATTGAATCATGGGCTTAGCTTGCGGGATTTGAATTCCATTGAAATCATCATGGGTTTAAACCATAGGCTTTAATCATGGATTTGAGTTCCATTGATAAATTGTTTTGCTATGTATTTGAATCATAGGCTTTTCAAATATTGCTAAGTATAAACATTCTTGGGTTTTAAAAAGAATGAGATTTTATCTTGGTCAATAAAATAAATAATTTGGGGATGAGTTTAAATTATAGGCTCTACAAAAATATCGGGTCTTATAACATTTTATATTTGTAGCCCAATTTTGTGACGAAAAGAAGAATGGTTGTGGGCTATAATAATAATATGGTAAAAGATATTTGGAGAAGCCCAATAATTTGTTGGTGATGTTTGAAAATAAATAGGTGGTATTTAAACAATATTAGGTGTAAAAAAATGTACCTTAACACAAAGCAAGCTTGGAGGTTATTGCATCATAAAGAATCTCTATTTTAACGAGTCTTCAAAGCAAATTTTTTTTCCCAATTGTTCAATTATGGAAGCCTCTGATTCTAGCTTGGGGTCCTTTGCATGGCATAGCATCTTAAGAGGTTGAGATGTCCTTTTAAAAGGTGTCAGGCGGAGAGTGGGTAATGGTGAGTCAATTGGGGTTTGGCTTGATTCATGGTTACCATCATTGGAGCATCCAAGAATTCTGTCCCCCAATGGTTGATGGCTTTGAGGAAGCTAAGGTGGCAGATCTCATTGACCCGGATTCTAGGAAGTGGGATTTAAGCCCTTTACAAGGGTTGTTTAACCCCCATGAAGCTGATCTAATAAGAAGGATTCCATTGTGCAGATCCTCCTGTGATGATAAGATCATATGACCTTATAATTCCTCTGGTTAATATTTGGTACAGTCGGGCTACATGTTCCTAGCAAAGGAAAACTATACAAATTCAGCCAATGCAAGTCCGGATCTTCATGGTGGAGTATGGAAATTAATTTAGAGCTTAGCTGTCCCAAACAAAGTCAAAAAATTTCTTAAGAGGTCATGCCGAGGTGCTTTACCAGTGAAGGAAAATTTAAAAAAGAGAGATTTTGAGGTCAGACACTTGTGATCACTGTAACGAAGCTCCGGAGAGTGTGATGCATGCATTGTGGGACTGCCTAGAATTATTGCAGATATGGAATGCCCTCCCGAAGTACAGGTTTCACCTCCCTCAAGGTCTGTCGACGATTCCAGAGCTCCCGCTGCAGGCCCAGAACGAAGTTAAAAATCTGGAAAAGCTGGCGATGCTGCTGTGGATGATTTGGTTCCGCCAAAATCAGATCAGAGTAAACAATGCAGATTTTCCAGCTTCACAGGTTGCCGTGAACGCCTAGCAAGCTCTGCAAGAGTTCAACAACGCAAATTCTTCAACCAGATTGCCAGTAGCCTTCACTGATCCCTTACGAAGAAGACGGTCTCCACCTCGTTCACAGTCTTGGAAGGTAAACTTCGACGAAGCGACGTTCAGAGATATTGGCAGAGCTAGAATAGGCGTGGTGATCCGAGACAGCCAAGGTCAAGCCATGGCGTCTTTATCAGAGCAGATTCACCTCCCATTTTCCTCTGACATGGTTGAAGCATTGGCTGCAGCTCGGGCTGTCTCTTTCGCCTTGGAGATAGGTTGCTCCCTTTTCATCCTTAAAGGCGACTCAGAATTAGTGATCAAGACCCTGTGCAGCGAGGAGAGGCCCCTTTCTTTGTTTGGTCACATTTTCAAGTCAGCAAAAGCTACGACAGAAGCCAGCTGTATTTCTTTTTCTCATGTATAGTGAATTGGTAATTCTGTTGCTCATAATCTAGAGTAATTCTTAGGTACTCTCAGAGCACGGAAAATGGTGCTCCCTCTTCTTACATTCATGGTGGGGTCCGCTTATTAAATTCATGGTAAGGTCCGCCATGAATGTGAGAGGAGGGAGCACCATTTTATTATACTCCGGGACTACCTAAGAATTTTCCCATAACCTGAGTAACTTTCTTGAAATTTCTTTATATGTCAAGTAATTTGTTGGAGGTGGTTGCAGGATTTCCATGAGCTATGCTCTGGGTGATCCTCTCTTTCTGAGAGTTATTCTCATCCCTCTGTGGCGGTTTTCATCTCTATCCCACGATGCGACAATCAGACCTCCCTCTCTAGCCTGCCTAGTGGTGTTTCTGGACCAAATCTACTCTAAATGGCTCAAATCTAAGCTTTTCTTAGGCAGGTTGTTCAAATCTACACCATAGCTGCCTAACCTTTCTCGTGGTTTTTCTTACAAGAGCTTAGATGATTTGTATTTGTTTCTTGCTTTCAGAAAATTAGTTGTTTCAAGTTGGTGTTTGGATCCATAAACTCATATGCATAAAATATGAGTTTATGGATCAAATAGTAAATAGCATCCGATTGATATAAAAATTGGTATGTATGTTAAGAATATATAAAACATGTAATTCAACGGTTGGATTTTTAAAATATTAATTCAATAACAAGTTATTGAGTGGTGTAACATTACTTAGAGTTACACCAGGTGTAATTTGAACCCAACTCATATATATATATATATATATATATGTGTGTGTGTATTTATATATATATATATATATATATATATATATAACATAATATAATATAATATATAGGACCCACACATTAAAAAGTGGAATTCCTTAAAGTTAACCTCAAGATAATTAACTAGAGGTTGTGAAGCTACGGCTTTTTGGAATCGATAGACCTGCAAAAAACATTAACAATTTGATAATTTGGATACTGAGATATCATAGGCTAAAGGCAAGTCTTCAAGATATAATAAAGGATTTACTTTAATCAAAAAAAAAAAAAAAAAAAGATTTACTCAAGTTCAACTAAAATTTACTAAGGGTGAGCTATAATTAAATTGAAAACATATGAGCGTAAAATGTGTGTGTTACATTTCACCCCTTATTTGTGAGAAATAAAGAGATAATATTTGGTCCAAAAATCATTGGCAGAATATAGGTTTTCTTTTATTTTTTTATTATTATTATTATTATTTTTTAACAATTAGGAAGGGCATCCCAGGCCTTCAGTCAAGACTAATCCCCTCCCACACAAAGTGCGATGAAAATGTGAGGAGTGGTGACCCCTGGGGAGCAATGAGCAATCCCAATGCCTGACCACACAACCAACCTGCAGGGTCACCATTGGCTGCATTTGTTCTCATTGATTGAATAAAATTATGTTCATCCATGAACAGAACATTATGTGTCATATAAAAAGTTGGTGTTTAAATCTTGAACAATTTAAAAGAAAATTATTCGATCAAAAAAGCACACCAAGAGCTTTTACCTCCCATAATTATCAAACTATCAATAAATAAATTAAAAAGCATGGTTTTCTTTCAAAAGATGTAGCCTTGTTTCGCCGCTTGAGACAACAATTTCTTTTTCTTTTTAAGTTTTTTCTTTTCTTCTTCATTTTTCCCATGTACCTCATAACTTAATTGGAATACCCGGTTCCCAAAAAAAAAATAATAATAATAAAAAGGAGATTTATTTTTAGGGGTAATTTAGTAATTTCATATATTGAAGTTAGCATAATTTATATCATGTAAACCCTAGCCACCCTAAGGACCCCCCCCCCCCCCCCTCCCAATCTTTTCTCCTATCTAAGAAGCCAACAAGTATATGTCTAGTTAAGCAAAATTTCACCACGAAAAGCACATCACTTTTATTCCATGATTCTTATTGAGGGCAACGTAACTAGATGTGTGTTGGCCACTATGGGCAGTACTAACTTGTCATTAAGGTTCCTTATTGATAGTTAAAAGATGAAGCAAATACCAATTATTTGAAGGTTTCCAAGGACTTAGTCTTTTCACGTGTAAAACATCTTTGCTTTGTTGTCTCTGTGGTGTTGGATGGCATTGAGATTTGAGGTCCAAGGATCTAAGTGACAAACTTGTTTGGAGTAAATTCTTTATTTAGTTTACTAAAAGGTTTGCATTGGATTGGTCTTGGGAAACTGCAAGGATTTTTTAATAGGCTTTGGATTGAGATAAGTAACCTTATCCTAATTAGTTTTATTTTGCGTAATTTTAACTACTGAAAATTATTTACAGTTATTACAATTTTGTTTCTATTGTGTTACTGATTTCAAGTAAAAAAATTATCACAAATATATCTGATTAATGAATGTATGGGGTCCGTTTAGATATAACTTATTGTTGCTGAAAACTGATGATTGTTGCTGAAAACATTGTAGCAAAATAATTTTTAAATGTGTGAATAGTGCCGCGGGACCCATTTTTAATATCTTTTTAATAAAGTGGCTGTGGGTCTCATGAACAGTGCTTGAATAGTACCAAAACAGTGCGTAAACAGTGTTTTTTGTCTCATGAACAGTACTTTTTTTCCGCAAAGTCAACAAAAGCGAGCCCAAAAAAAAAAAGAAGGAGAAAACGCACAGGAGAAAGCGCAACACCGGATTAAGTTGTATCCAAACCAATACATGATGTATTTTATTTAATTGTTTTTATCTATACTGATTCAAAATAAAGAATAAAGAATCTTCACTAATATATATGAGCATTGAATATAAGATTTATTTTATTTAATTGTTTTTTAGCTATATTGATTTAAAGTAAAGAATATAGATGGTGGGATAGCAAAAATTACATCTATGGTTCGTCCAAGGGAATCGTCCATGATCTCCAGTCAGCCAAATGACCAAACCATCTCTGATTCATCCAGCTGGGTCGTCCATGAGTATTGATCAATTGAATAAACCTCAGCCAATCAGATCGGAAGAGTTGTCCATGTGCAATGCTCATGGACGGCCACACAACATCAATCCATATACAAAGAGTCGTCCATGGGCAAAGCACGTGGACGACCATGTAACACTTGACAAAATTCTGGAGTGGTTAATCAACCTGTTCATCGCCAGCAATTTCTCCTAAGTATGTAACTTCCCTCAGCGGTTACTACTTCTATAGCTGTTGGGGAAGTTATCTCCATAATTTCGGACTTCCATGAATCTTGGGGAGGTTATTAAACCAAGTAACTGCCCCAAGGTTCCCTATATAAGGACCAGTCTAAATCAGGCAAAGGTATGAGATTCTGAGATTTTATTCCCAAAAAGTTGGAACTCCATTTTCTTGTGAGAGACTAACTTTGCCATCGGAGAGTATTTGGCCGATCCACCCTGGTCACCCCTTGATTCTTTTCTTCTCTTTACAGGCCTCCGCTACCACCGTAGTCCACCGAAGTTGAAGTGTTCAATCAACTGATTCTTTACACCATCAATAGAAATACTGCAAATACATTTGAATATTGCATATATGATTATATATATGTATTTGAATAAGATATATATTTTTTTAGAAACTATGATTTCATATATATGATTATGGACAATCTGACTATGAATTGTTTCTGATACCCAAACCAATGGGGGGTTATTCATTGGTATTCTGATACTTATAACTAATTGGGGTTATTCAATGGTACTCTGATACCCAGCCAATGGAGGTTATTCATTGGTACTCTGATACCCAAACCAATGGGGGTTATTCATTGGTATTCTAATACCCAAACCAATGAGAGTTATTCATTAGTACTCTAATACCCAGCCAATGGAAGTTATTCATTGGTACTCTGATGTCCAGTCTCGAGGATATAGCGTGACCATAGTCATAAGATTGTTAAGAATATGAATTACGTTTAAATATTTGAACTATTTTGAGTCCTTAAAACTACATATGTGATTTTGAAAATGTTTGAGTATTTGAACTATTTTGAGTCATTAAAACTGCTTATGTATTTTTAGAACCTATTGTAAGTTATAACTTTTGATATATAAAAAACTGACTACTTTCTAAACTATCTATGATATATTTGTAAAATTAAAGTATGTGATCTATTTGCAACTTATTATTTTAAGACTATGAAACTTCTTTAGTTATTTTTTAAAACCCATAGCATATTATAACTGATGGTGTAAAGAATCAGTTGATTGAACACTTCGGCTTCGGTGGACTACGGTGGTAGCGGAGGCCTGTAAAGAGAAGAAAAGAATTAAGGGGTGACCGGGTTGGACCGGCCAAATACCCTCCAATGGCAAAGTTAGTCTCTCACAAGAAAATGGAGTTCCAACTTTTTGGAAATAAAATCTCAGAATCTCATACCTTTGCCTAATTCAGACCGGTCCTTATATAGGGAACCTTGGGCCAGTTACTTGGTTTAATAACCTCCCCAAGATTCATGGAAGTCCGAAATTACGGAGATAACTTCCCCAACAGCTATAGAAGTAGTAACCGCTGAGGGAAGTTACATACATAGGAGAAATTGATGGCGATGAACACGGGTTGATTAACCACTCCAGAATTTTGTCAAGTGTTACATGGTCGTCCATGTGCTTTGCCTATGGACGACTCTTTGTATATGGATTGATGTTGTGTGGCCGTCCATGAGCGTTGCACATGGACGACTCTTCCGATCTAATTGCCTGAGGTTTATTCAATTGATCAATACTCATGGACGACCCAGCTGGACGAATCAGAGATGGTTTGGTCATTTGGCTGACTGGAGATCATAGACGATTCCCTTGGACGAACCATAGATGTAATTTTTGCTATCCCATCAATTGCCTCCTTGTCTAGGGATCGTCCAAGGATATTGTGGGGATTTAACCCACGCTTTTACGCAGCCACGTGTCATGGTTTAATTTGTTAACACGTTATGTCAATTACATTTTCCTAGGTGATTTCCACGTGTCATCATCTCAATGGATGGTGTCGCTTCGTTGGTCCCACTTCTGGGCCCTATAAATAGGCACATTCTCTTTCTTGCCCTTCACCTTTCTCATAATCTCCCTTCAGCCATCTCGTCCAAGATTCTCGTCTAGACTTCGTCATCTAGTCTCGTTAGGTACTCTTCTTTCCTCTTCCTTAGGTTTTCATCTTAATCCTTCTTTTTCAAACAATCATGTCTGAGTCTAGTGATAGCGTAGAGAGAGAGATAGATGAGTATCAGGACATTTCTTCTGGAAGTGGGGATAGTTATGAGAGTGGTGAGGGTAACACAAGTAGTAGTAGTGATAATTCTTCAGACAAACATTATTCGTCTGGGGTTCCTGGTATTTCTATAGAGGAATTCCAGGAAATACAGCGTAGGATGGCTTCTGGAGCTGGGACTAGCTCGTCCAGAAGGTCACCTAGCCCTCCTCAAGACGAGGAGGAGGAAAATGTGATATATACTTGCGCTCCTGAAGTAGCGTCCACCTTAGATGCCCCCAAGTTAAAAATTCTTGTAGATAGATATCAGATTCCTAGGGAATTCAACCCTCGTCTACCCAGGGAAAAGGAATGGTGCTGTTCCCCTTCTTCTGGTTTAGGAGTATATGCATCTTACCTTTTGGCTGGCCTTAGATTTCCCCTAAACTTTTTTTGTAGAGGTCTTCTCTATAGGTTGGGTATTGAACCTAGTCAGCTTAATCCCAACGGATGGAGGACGGTAGTTGCCATGCAAGTGTTATGGCGTGAGGCATTGGAAGGGGACTGTCCTTTAACAGTGGACGAGTTCCTTTACTGTTACAAGCCCTCAGAGATAAAAAAAGTCTGCTGGTTTTTATCAGTTCTCATCCAGAGGCTCTCACTATAGCTTAATAAAGGGCCGTAGCTCGTCTGACAGGCTCTGGAAACAAGAGTTTTTTATTATTTCTGGAAATTGGGGACCCAATAGATGTTGGTAATGCCCCCTTTCCTCCTTTTACCAGCCCCATAGGTCGCCTTCGTTCTGAGGGTATGTTTTCTTTCCATGTTATTTCTTTTATTCCTTACACTTTTTCTATCTCTCAATCGTCTAACCACCTTTCTTTTTATTGGTACAGCTTTTTTTCATCCACGTTTGGACAGATCTTACTTGGATCGAATTGACAAAGTACGTGCCTTCCTTAGAAGGACTTTTCATGATCTAGTAACTTTTAGCAGTTTGGCAATGTGGGGACTTGGTCTAGAACCTACTGCCGAGAACCTAGGCCACGAAGAAACTACTCGCAAAAGTAAGTATCGTCCATCCCTACTTTATTTCTTTTTTTTTTTTTTAACTGACTTCCTCTGTTGTAGGAATAATTACGATGAGAGAAAATAAGGAAAAAACAGTAACTAGTGGGGACGAGGATGCTCCTGCACCACTAGTCATCCAAAAGGCTCCCGTCCAGGCTGGGAAGAGAAAATCTAAAAAGATTTCTAGTGCTGTGGACCTGGACGACCTTCCTAGTCGTCAAGGCTCCAAAAAATAAAAAACCACTCAGACTTCATCTCTTCCTAAGGTCCCCAAATTTATACCTCCAACGGTGAATCTGGACGACCCTTCTGTCAACGTGGAGCCCGTCCAAGTAATTCACCCTGTTCAAACTGATCCTACTCACCCTCCAGCTAAGACTCCTCGCAAGCCTCATCCGTTAGAGCCATCTGATCGCCCCTCCAACTTGGTGCTGGATGAGGGCTATGCATGGAGGACGTTCAAAGGAATCGTCACTGACAATGAAGTCAACGAATGTTACAATATGTCAGTGAAGGAATTTGAACGTCCTGGCATTCATGACCTCTTTAAGGTAGGACCTTTATTCGTCCTTGTGTGTTTTCAATAAGTTTTTTTTTTTTTTTTTTTGAAGAATAAAATCTCTAACTTTCCTTCGTCCATGCACAAGCTATGTCAAAGTTTTATACAGCGATGTGCCAGGCCAAGGAACTTGCTGAGGAGGCAAAGACGGCGAAAGAGAAGGCTAAGGAGCTGAATAATGAAGTTCTATTGAAAAAGGGGGAAGTGATCAGGTTGACCGAGGATCTCAATCGCTTGCAAGGAATAGAGATGAAGTTGAAGGACGAGGTTGAGGAACTTAAAGCAGATGCTATTGAGAAGGATACTCACATCGCTTATTTGGAAGGACAAGTCTCAGAATTTCCTTCGTCCTTGAAGAAAGCATTTGAGGAAGCCATATCAGCCTTTAAGAAGTCTGACGAATACAAGAATCGTCTAGACAGCCATTATGCTGCTGGGTATGAGGACTTCCGTGTTGATGCCAAGGACGCATTCCCTGACTTGAACTTTGATACATTTAAGATCCCCCTCGCTACAGAGAGTTCCTTGCTTGCGACGGGCTCTGAGGACGTCAATGTGGAGGACGATGCTAATAATGAGGTAACCCAGGACGATCCGAAGACCAATCCACCAAAGTGACTTCAGCTTTAGAAAGTTTTTATATTTTTACTTTTGTTGTAAGTGCCCTAATGTTTTGGGCTTTTGTCTTTCTTTCTTTCTTTTTCTTTTTAAATTCATTCAAGTACAATTCCCTCGTCCAAATTTATGGACGAGTTTTATTAACTATTACTCTACTTTCAAGGGTTTTTGAACGGTGGTCGTCTACCCTTTAGAGTTTATGAATGAATGAATGCTTTTTCTTTTCATTGTTCTATCATATTTGAACATGTTTAAGGATTTACGGACATTAGCATCGTCCATACCATTAGGAAAACATTTTATCTCAACTTGAGCTTATGGACGAAGTTCTTTCGTCACAATGCTGGAGTAAAAATGAACCTTTAAAATGCATTCTTTAATTCGTCCATGAACATCGTCTTTTGGCTAGCTTAAGGATTTATTCAAACTTGCGATTGTTTATTTGTCCTTAACGAAAATAATTTCAGCAAATGCTCGTCCATGTGTTGGATTGTTTGGTCTGTTTATATTCGTCCAGGGGCTTGTGGTGTTCCCTCAAGCATATTTTTCGTCCCTAGTTTGGACGATTATACCGTAGGTTTTATCTCATCTTGAGCTTGGACGGATATACCTCAGGTTTTATCTCGTCTTGAGCTTTAGACGGAGATACCTTAGGTTTTATCTCGTCTTGAGTTTAGACGGGCATACCTTAGGTTTTATCTCGTCTTGAGTTTAGACGGACATACCTTTGGTTTTATTTTTCCTGCTTTATCCTTCCTTGAAGGAAAGCTAATATACGATATTCCCTATCTTCCAAGGATTTCATTCGTCTTTGGCCTTTCACCTTCCGTGGATCATCTTGAATCATAGAAAGTTAAGGATTCCCATACAATTATACATATATTTAGAAATACATCATATATATATTTGGAAATCCATACTATGTAAACATTCGTCCATAATCATAGCACATGCTTGAGAGTTAGTGCTTTTAGGAGACTAAAAATACTTATACAACATAACTTCGTCCATGACTAACACAAAATACTTATACACTTAAAACACAATAGTAGTAATAAACAAACACAAGAAAACAATACTTCATGCTTCAAATCGTCCATGGAATTCGTCCTGCAGCAATGTTCATCCATAATCACCCTTCATTGATAGTACCTTCTTAGGTGTTCAACATTCCAAGGGTGTTCTAGCTTTCTTCCATCTAGGGCTTCCAAGTAGTAGGATCCTTGCCTCTTGCAATTGATTACCCTGTAAGGTCCTTCCCAATTTGGTCCTAATTTCCCGTGGGCTGGGTTTTTGGTGGCCAAAGAAACCTTCTTCAGGACGAGATCCCTAATGTTGAAGCGCCTAGGTTTCACCATGGCATCATGCTGCCTTGCCATGAGATTTTTGTACCTTGCTATTCTTTGCTCCGCGTCTATCCTTACCTCGTCTATAAGATCAAGGTTAAGACGAAGCTGTTCGTTGTTTTCCTCATCTTGGTACTTCATTACCCTATGGCTGGCCATATGTACTTCTGCAGGTATGACTGCTTCACTCCCATAAGCCAGTTTAAAAGGAGTCTCTCCTGTGGGAGTCCTCACTGTTGTTCTGTAAGCCTACAAAACACCTGGTAATTCATTCGGCCATACTCCCTTTGCCCCTTCAAGCCGGGTCTTGGTGATTTTCAACAAGGATCGGTTTGCTACTTCTGCTTATCCATTAGCTTGTGGGTGGGAGGGTGAGGAATAATGATTCTTGATTCCAAGCTATTCACAAAATTCTCTAAAGGGGGTGTTGTTAAATTGTTGTCCATTGTCAGATACTAGTACTCTCGATACTCCAAATCTGCATACGATACTTTTCCAGACGAAATTTTTGACATTTTGTTGTGTAATTTTCACTAAGGGTTCGGCTTCCACCCATTTTGTGAAATAATCTATTCCCACCACTAAAAACTTCATTTGTCTAGTTCCAGTTGGAAAGGGGCCTAAAATATCCAAACCCCACTGTGCAAAAGGCCAAGGGGCCATCATCGGGGTAAGATATTCTGATGGCTGTCTAGGTATATTACTGAAACGTTGACATTGATCACATACCTTAACATATGCCTTAGCATCAGCTTGGATGGTTGGCCAATAGTACCCTGCACGGATGACTTTGTGGACGAGTGATCTAGCTCCTGAGTGATTACCACATGCTCCCTTATGAACTTCCCTCAATACATAATTCGTCTCGTCTGGAGCTAAACATCTCAGGTAAGGCTATGAAAAACCTCTTTTGTACAGTACTTCGTCCATAAGGATGTATCTGGCTGATTTAATTCGGAGCTTCCTGGCTTCGTCCTTTCCCTCTGGAAGCCTTCTGTCATTCAGGCATGATACTATTGGGGTCATCCAATTCTCCTCACCTTCTATCTGCAACATCTCTGGGAGGTCTATACTTGGCATGTATTGTATTTCATCAAACTTGTTCATTACTTCATTAGCGGAGGCTTCCTTCGCTAGAGTATCTGCTTCTATGTTCTCTTCCCTCGGGAGTTGAACAAAATTAACTTCTTTGAATTTCTTCACAAGGCGTATTACTTTCTTCAAATATTTCTTCATTCTGTCTTCCTTGGCTTCACACATTCCATTTACTTGGCCTATGACCAACTGAGAATCTCCCAAGATGAGTATTGAGTCTGCCTCCACAGATTTAGCCAACTCCAACCCTTTAAGAAGGGCTTCATACTCTGCTTCATTGTTAGTTGTTTGATACTGCAAGCGAACCTTGTGATTCAATTTGTCTCATTCTGGTGTTTGCAAAACTACTCATATTCCCCCTGTATGCTGTGTGGACAATCCATCTACATGGACGACCCACTTGTTATTGTCTCCTCTTTTACCTAAGCCTTCGCAACTTGGAGTGAATTCTGCAATGAAGTCTGCCAAAGCTTGAGCTTTTATTACATTTTTTGGTTGGTACTGGATGTCGAATTCACTAAGTTCGACTGCCCATTGTATCAGTCGTCCTGTAGCTTCCAGCTTGTTCATTGCCTTCTTGAGCGGATGGTTCGTCATGACATTGATGATATAAACTTGGAAGTAATGTCTTAACTTCCTGGAAGCTATTATTAAGGTGAAAGCTAACTTCTCCATCAACGGGTATCTTCCTTCTACACCTCTGAGTGCTCAGTTAGTGTAGTACACAGGCTTTTGCACCTTCCCTTCTTCTCTAATCAACGCTGAACTCATGGCATGAGGGGACACTGCCAAGTATAGATAGAGTTCTTCTCCTAGCATAGACAAGCTTAAAAATGGAGTCGCAGTAAGATAATCCTTTAGATCTTGGAAGGCCTTTTGACACTTGTCCGTCCATTCGAATGCCTTACTAAGAATTTTGAAGAAGGGTAAACACTTGTCTGTAGCTTTTGAAACAAACCTGTTCAGAGCTACAACTTGTCCAGTGAGGGATTGGACTTCCTTGATGTTCTTCGATGGTTCCATGTTCAAGATGGCTTGGATCTTGTCTGGATTTGCCTCAATTCCTCTCTGTGAAACCATGAATCCTAAAAACTTTCTTGATGATACTCCAAATGCACACTTACTTGGGTTCAGCTTCATCTTGTATCGTCTAAGCGTTTCAAAGGTTTCCTGAAAGTCATCCAACTGAAAGTCATCCAAGTGGCTTCCCTTGTCTAAGCTCTTCACAAGCATGTCGTCCACATACACCTCCACATTTCGTCCTATCTGCGAACGGAACATGTGATTCACCAACCTTTGATAAGTTGCTCATGCATTTTTTAGACCGAAGGGCATCACTTTATAACAAAACAAACCTTAACTGGTAGTGAAGGAGGTCTTTTCTTGGTCAGCCTCGTCTATCTTGATCTGATTATATCCTAAGAAGGCATCCATGAAGCTTAACAACTGATGGCCAGCTATAGAATCCACCAGTTGATCAATGTGTGGCAAATAATAACTATCCTTGGGGCAAGCCTTGTTCAAGTCCATGAAGTCTACGCACATCCTCCATTTTCCATTTACCTTCTTCACCATCACCATATTTGCTAGCCAATCTGGGTAATAGACTTCCCGGAAGAATTGCGCTGTGGTCAATTTCTGAACCTTTTCCTTGATAGCCTTGTCTCTTTTAGGAGTGAACACCCTTTTCTTTTGCCGAATAGGCTTAGAAGAGGGGAACACGTTCAACCGATGAGTAATTACACTCTGATCAATCCCAGGCATGTTGTCATGACTCCATGCAAAAACATCGGTATTCTTTCTCAGAAACTGGACGAGGTCTTCTTTCTCCTTCACCTTCATACTTGTTCCAATTCTAGTGAACTTCTCAGAATCAGCTTCTTCCAATAAAACATCTTCCAATACTTCAGTAGGTTCCACAACAACTCTTTCCTCTTCTATACTCATAGTCTGCACCTGCTCGTCCAAAGCCAACATGGCTAGATAACACTCTCTAGCCGCTAACTGATCTCTTTTTGCCTGTCTAATTCCATATTTCGTAGGAAATTTGACTGATAGGTGGTAGGTAGATGTTACTGCCTTCCAACTGTTTAAGGTTGGTCTTCCAATGATGGCATTGTATGGGGAAGAACAATCCACCACAAGGAAGTTCACCTTTTTAGTTATCTGCTGCGGGTATGATCCTACTACCACAGGCAATGTAATGACGCCCACGGGTTGCACTTTCATTCCTCCAAATCCTACCAGTGGTGAACATGCTGGACGGAGTTGGTCTCGTCCAAGCCTTATCTGCTGAAAGGCAGGATAATACAATATATCCGCTAAGCTTCCGTTATCCACCAACACCCTTCTGGTTGTATAATCTACAATGAGTAGAGTGATGACAATTGCATCGTCATGTGGATGATGGATCCTTTTAACTTCTTCGTCCATGAAAGAGATGGTTGGCTCGTCTATCTCCCTCGTCCTTGGGGATTGTCCAGAGAGTTGGACATTGTGCACCACTTTGAGGTACGTCTTTTTTGCTTTGGAAGATTGTCCTGTCAAACTCCTACCAATGATAACCCTTATTTCTCCAAGTAGGGGCCGTGATGACTCTTCCATCTTTCTTTTCAGCTTCTCATCTTTATGGTCCCTTCCAACGAAATGCCTCAACTTTCCTTGTCTGATGAGATTTTCGATCTGCTGCTTCAAGTCGTAACACTCGTCCGTGTCATGCCCATGATCTCTATGGAAGTGACAATATTTATTCTTATTGCGCTTGTTCGGATCTCCTTTCATCTTCTCTGGCCACTTCAAGGAAGGATCATCCTTAATTTGCATGAGCACTTGATCGAGTGGGGCATTTAAGGGTGTGTAATTCTGATTTCTCGCTGAAGGGCCTGCCTTCATGCTATCTCTGTTTCGTTCCTTCTTATCTTCCATTCGTCCCTTCTTTGGATGAGGCCCTTGGTCTGAATGACGGGCGGGGTTTGCTTCCATTCTATCAGCTCTCTTCCTCTTCTTAGCTATGATTGCGTCTTCTGCATTCATAAAGTTTTGTGCTGAATAGACGAGTTCAGCCATGAACTGGGGCTCTTTCTCATACAGCTTGTGAATGAATAAGTCTGAGTTAACCCCGTTGTGGAAGGCTGCCAATAATAGCTTATCGTCCACCTCATCTACTGTCAAGGCTTCCCTGTTGAAACGAGAAATGAAGGACTGCAGACTTTCATTCTCTCCTTGTTCTATAGTCAACAGGCTGGACGAGGAGTGTTTATGCCTTTGTCCTTCAATGAAGTTATTGACAAACAACTTACTCAATTCTTCAAAAGAACTGACTGTGTTTGGTGATATCTTACTAAACCACACTTGCGCTGGCCCCTTGAGGGTGGTAGAGAAGGCTCTACACATTATTTCATCAGGAACCCTTTGAAAATGCATAGTGGTCTTGAAGGTGGCTATGTGATCAAAAGGATCTCGCGCCCTATCGTACGAATCCAAGGAAGGCAATTTGAACTTTGGTGGTAGAGGGTGACCGTTGATGGAAGCCGTAAAAGGGGAATCGGTTCTGTGGACCAAATCTTCTACTGGATTAGCCCTTCTTAGGTTCTCTTTCATCTCTTCCATCACTTTCCTCATCTGGCCCATCTCCTTTTCCAAGTGTGGCACCCTTCGTGAAGTGGTGCCTTTGGACTGACTTCTAATTTCTGCATCCTCTCCATCTTCTTGCCTACGCGTTTGTCCTTCCTGTTCTTCATGCCTCTGCCTTCTTAGATTGATCTCCCTTCTTAGTTCCTGGTTTTGGCAAGTTAACTTCGCCATGGCAGCAGCCATAGATTGAACATGTTGGACAGAGGGCGTCTGCATGACCGGTGCGGATTGGCGATCACGATGGGGGTTACTTGAAGCGTCTTTGTTTTCCTGATGGCCTGGGCTTATAGCCCTCGACCTAGTCCGAACCATTCAACCTTTTGTCCTAGAAAGCCAAATCGTAAAACAATTTACGCTTCCCACAGACGGCGCCAACTGATGGTGTAAAGAATCAGTTGATTGAACACTTCGGCTTCGGTAGACTACGACGGTAGCGGAGGCCTGTAAAGAGAAGAAAAAAAATCAAGGGGTGAACGGGGTGGACCGGCCAAATACCCTCCGATGGCAAAGTTAGTCTCTCACAAGAAAATGGAGTTTCAACTTTTTGGGAATAAAATCTCAGAATCTCATACCTTTGCCTGATTCAGACCAGTCCTTATATAGGGAACCTTGGGGCAGTTACTTGGTTTAATAACCTCCCCAAGATTCATGGAAGTCCGAAATTACGGAGATAACTTCCCTAACGGCTATAGAAGTAGTAACCGCTGAGGGAAGTTACATACTTAGGAGAAATTGCTGGCGATGAACACGAGTTGATTAACCACTCCAGAATTTTGTCAAGTGTTACATGGTCGTCCATGTGCTTTGCCCATGGACGACTCTTTGTATATGGATTGATGTTGTGTGGCTGTCCATGAGCGTTGCACATGGACGACTCTTCCGATCTGATTGCCTGAGGCTTATTCAATTGATCAATACTCATGGACAACCCAGTTGGACGAATCAGAGATGGTTTGGTCATTTGGCTGACTAGAGATCATGGACGATTCCCTTGGACGAACCATAGATGTAATTTTTGCTATCCCATCAATAACTTTTGAAGGCTCATATTATATTTTATTATTTTACAAATCTATTGTTTGATAGAACTTATTAGGGTTTTGGTTACTTATTGAGTTGTCAGCTCACCCCCCTTTTTCCCCTCTAATTTCAAATTATGAAGAATAACAAGTTTTGGGAGTTTTGATGTTGTGTTGTGAGTAGGAAAAGAAGTTTAGTGATTTTGAGATTGGATGGCCTTCTAATAGTTTTATATTTATTGGTCAATTGGCATTATGTACATAAGGTTTGGATTTTGTTCCTATTAAATTATTGGGGATCTATTCATAAAGAAATTGTTGAGGTATTTTGGATTTAATTGATTTAATTTTTAAGGATAAATTTTAGTTGCTAAGAAGGCCTTACACACTTGTAGGGTGCTTACTTTATAAGCGTGCGGCAGTTGTCATGTACTTATCTTTATAGTTGGGTTCGAGACGTGATAGTAATAAATGAGACAATCAATATTATGACAGTATATGCATGAATCTTTTAAAACTGAACAATATTAGAAAAGAGGGGGGGGGGGGGGGGGTGGTGGTGGGGAATACTAAATATAAGGGACTAGAGGCTGTATGACCAAAAAAGGACAAATACGAACAGTGTGGACTCAGTAATGGTAATATGGCATATTTAAGAGGACACTGAAAAAGGACTGGGATTTTCTTCATACTTTTCTCTTTGAATTTATCAACTATGCTCAACTTTACTCTGTTGTATCTTATCCCAAAAAAAAAAAAAAAAAAAAAAAAAAAAAACATAAACAAACAATCTCTACTCTATAATTAATAGATAGAAACTTGTCAAAATAAATAAATGAAAAAGATAAGAAAAAAAGAGAAATAAAATCTCACTTTTTTTTACTTTAAGTCAGATATATTGGTGACAAGTTTCTTAATATTAATGGAGAGAAGGATAGTGATTTCTTTTAAAATATGTTACTAGAGAATGCCATTGTTGAAATATGAAATTTTCAACAACAAAAAAAGTAATTACTTAAAAATTGCCAAGCAAAATTTATCAAAAAAAAATATATAAAAGTTTTGGACAAGTTTATGGGGTCAGAAATAATTCCTGTTAAAAAGAAAAGAAAAAGGATGACGAGATGTTGAAGGGTGGGACATATGGCTAAATAAGATGCCTCCTGCCACACAACCACCACAATCAAGAAATGAAGGAATGAAAGCAATGTGGAAATTGTTGTTTGCACTTGCAACATGTCACCTAAAAATAATGAGACAATTTAGCTACAAAAATTCCATAAAAAAATTAATTAATTACAAAATTGGTTATAACCTAAGGTTACAATTTTACTTAATAAAATAAACATTATTATATATTGTATTACTATATATTTTGAAAAACTAAATGTTGAATTGCATGTTCTTTACGTTCTTAATACACATGTCAAATTTTATGTCAATCGGAAATTATTTACCATATAATATATAAGCTTATATTTTATGCATAATTTTAAACTACAAAAACTTGCAACTTAAACAATTTATTGATGACATAGCTATTGATTTTTAATTTTCTAGAAATTTTACAAGCACAAAGAGTATAAGAAGAAGATGTAATCCAATGGTAAATATGTCAAAATTTGACTCTAATAAAAAGATATTGAGTAAGGTTGTAACCTTAAACTACAACTAGTTTTGTAACTAAACTTTATCCAAATAAAGAATTGACATATATATATATATATATATATATATATATATATATATATATATAAAGGGATCATGTGAGTCACCAAAAAAAAAAAAAAAAAGGCAATATATCAAACCTCTTTTGAGTTGTCTGCCACTATTTATGATATAGGAACAAAAGTTGAAGAGTGGGTCAACAGTTAGGGGTGTGCAATGAACCCACCAAAACCAACCTGACCCAAATCCACCTAACTCGATCCAACTCATCTATATTTGATATGTTTTTAAATTTTAAAAATTATATTAAAATATATATTATATAATTTTGTTATTTTCTTTTTTGTCCCTTTTCCTAAATAAAAACCCAAATCCTAAGTTCTCATATAGTATGGGTTTGTTTGGTGTTATACTCATGATTATTTGGTTATAAATTTGCTCTTCCTTTTGGTTGTGTTGTTCTAATGCTCAATTTAATAATAATAATTGCAATTACAAAAATTAAAAAAAAAAAAAAAAAAAAAGTCCAACCTATGGGTGTAACTCGACCCAACTCGATCCACTTAGGTTGGGTTGGATCCCTGTGATGGGTTGAGTTAAGTTAGACTTTTTTTAATCCACCATAGTGGGTTGGGTTGAAAAAACTTCTCAAATCGACCCAACTCGACTCATGCACACTCCTAGTTGACATAAACAGAAAAACCATGAGCAAAAATAAAGTTGAATGGTGGGGACGGCACAAACAGCAATTAAGGAACTTGATAACATGAAAGAGGTTAACTGCCCATTAACTGGTTAGTGGAGAAAAAAAGGTTTCTTCAATTTCTCTATAAATTAAAGAAGCTTCAGTACAAAGAAAAAAAGGAGGAGAAAACGCAGCAAGCGCGCGCGCACACACACACACACACAGACAAACAGAGCAGAGAGGAACAAGCCGGGCTTTAAAAAAATTTCAACAATAGGTTTGTATGTGGGATTTCACTAGTCCCTTTCTTCTGTAAAACTCTCTCTCTCTCTCTCTCAAAACTAAAGTTTTGTTCGGTAAAACAAATAAGATCAAGTTTCATGAGGAGTTTCTAACTCTATATATGAAAATCTTGGAGTAGGAGTCCCTAACTCACAGATCCTATTTGTGGATTACTAAATAAAAATTCTCTCAAGTTTTGGTCTAATGTTTTCTCAATCAAAGTCCTTGACTCTACCAAATTAAATACAACAATAGAGTCCTTGACTTTACCAGATCAAATTTTAATGGAGTTCTTGTTCTACCATCATGAATTAATTTAATGGAATTCTTGACTCAACCAATTTAAATATTAGAGTCATTGCCTTTACAAATCAAACAAACAAATAGAGTCTTTGACTCTACCATGATAAATTAAATTTATGTAATCCTTGATTTTACCATTATATTGAGTCCTTGACTCTACCAATTTAAAAATTGGAGTCTTTGACTCTCCACCATTAAACAAGTTAACGGAATCTTTGACTCTACCAATTTAAAATAATATGCTTCAATAGAGTCCTTGACTCCCAAAATTATATTAAATAAAGTGGGTTTTCTAATTCCTTCAAATTCCAATATGATTAAGGGGGTGTTTGGATTGGGTGAAAATTGAGTTATATAACTTAGTTTTCATCACCCATAATCCAAAACACGTGGGACCCACAAGAGAATTGTTGTTTGGCAAGATTTTTGAGTTTTGTTCTCATCACTCAAAACTCAAAAAAATGAGTTAGACTGATGAGAATTGAAAACAAATTTTTTGTGTTTTCACATTTCCAATTTATGAGTTACATAGCATTTTAGTAAATACATAAAAATAATAAGACCCACCTAAACTCTTATCACATCAATTCTCTTTCTTATTTTTCTTTCTTTCTTCCTTTCTTTTTCAGGTCACACGCCTGGTTCTCTCTTTCTTTCTATTTTTTTATTTTATTCCTTTTCTTTTCTTTTTCTTTCTTCCCTCTTCACTTCAATACCATTCTTCTCTTCTCTTTTCTTTCTTTGTTTCTTCACAGCTGCTGCTTCTTTTCTCTCTTTTTTTTCCTTTTTTTTTTTTTTCATCTCTTCACACTGACTTTTTTCTTTCTTTCTTCACATCGATTTTTCTTTTCATTCTTTTTTCTTGATAGGTTGTTATAGTCTTTTTTGGACAATTTTGGCTTTGATTTTCAGACTAGATTATTTTAGTTTTTTTTGGGTATTTTCTGGGTTTGTGATGTTTATGCTATTTACTGGGTTTATGATATGAGATCAGAGCTTCAAATATCAACACCAAACCCTTAAAACTGAGATCTTTTGGCCTTATTTTCTGGGTTTATTTTATGAGATCAAAGCTTTTTTTTTTTTTTTTTCACTTTACATTCTTCTTTTTTCTTCAGGTTGTAGCCGTTGGGTTTTGTTTAAAGAGATAAAGATGTGAAGTGGAGAGGATGCATTTTGCTTAGCATTAATTTTTGTGGGTTCCACAACTTTACTTAAAATTGAGTTTTTGAATTGAAATACCACTGAGAATTTCCAGCCAAACACACTACCAATAGAGTTATGGGAAAATTGAGTTAGAGATATGAGAATTGAGTATCGAGTTTGGGTGATGAGATTTAAGTGTTGAGATATGAAAATTGAATTAGCACCAAACCAAACAGGCCCTAATTCTTTGAGATTCCTAATTCCTTAATCAAAATTAGAGTTTCCAATTCATAAAATAAAATGACTATAAAATTGATTTGAGGAAATTTTCCAATTCCCAATTTCTAAAACATATTCATAAAAATAAAATTGCTTCAGAGGAGTTTTCTTTCCCTTAATTAAATTTGGGAACTTCAATCAAAGCATCATTGCTTGTTAAAATTCCTACAAAGAAGTAAATGAAAGAAAGGGAAATTTGCTCGGACATTCAACTTCTCAAAAAAAGAATCCTTGGTACAATTTCCATAAAAACATGGGTCTTTGACTTATCCTTGAGATTAAAATCAATTATCTCACCCAAAAATAAAATTAAGTCAATGCTTAATCAAGTAACAAGTATTTGACTTAAATGTTCATCACTTAAAATGGAAAAAATCATATTCGAGAATTTTAAATATAAAACCTCAGTTTAAGAACTACGAATTGGCTTGAATCCCGCCAAGGGTACATAGACAACCTAAATAAACTATTAGGTGCAACCACAAATAAATAAATAAAAACATATCCCCTCAAACATAAAACAGATAAGTAGATTTATGTACAAATGCAACATGGTTGGAATCAAAGAATAAGGGATTGTAATTAAGAGATACGTTATCTTGAATGGGCACTACTCATATCAATAAAACCCATATGCCCAAAGTTCTATAGGTGAAATTATGTTTGATGAATTTCACTGTATAAAAATTTTTGTCCAACAGCCATCTTCTAAAATTAAGTTTCTTTTCTTTTTCTTTTCTTTTTTTTTTTTTTTTTTTTTTGAGAAATCTAAAATTAAGTTTCTTAATTAAAGAAAACATATAGTAATATGGTGTACTTGTAGACCTATAAAACTACTTGCAGGGTGATATGGTCTTGCTGGATAAAGATCACTATTCACAATGATTGGCTTGGGATGGATAAAACAAATCAGTTTAGGGATGAGACGCTATTGCAAGGACTTTCCTGCGGCACATGATAAGGGATGGGGGAACCTAACTTTCACATGGCATGAGCTATGGGTTCTTTACTGCTGCAGAATGGACAAAGCGACTCCTATTATAGGCAAGAAGGTGAGGGAAACATAATTGGCTTCATGGTAAATGCCCTTTTTTATAATTAAAAAAAAATATATATATATATATATATATATATATATAAAAGTATTTGCCTTATGTTAAGATAACTTCTTGAAAATCAACCTATTAGAATAATTCTTAGATTTCTCAATTTTCATCAATTCAGATTTTGGGGCTAAATGCTATTTATCATGATATTACAGTACTTGTGTTCAAATGTTGTCCTAACTCAATTCCTTCCAATTAACTACAAAAAAGCCTACATAGTCAGGAGTTTTGGACAAGAGATAACTGTCAAGAACTTCTTTGTGTGACTCGCTCTTATTAAATAGTGTAGTAAATTGTAAAGAGACCCCCTTTTTATTGGCCACATAAATTAGGTCCATCAAGGATTCAACATAGGTTGGCCTCATTGTTATGGTTTTCAACATAAATACCTAACCCAACCCCCTCTTTCCCAAAGAAAAGAGAGAGAGAGAGAGAGAGCAACCATAAGCATATTTTTCCCTAATTAGCTATTAGGAATATGCTAGCTACCGAAGAAAAGCAAATCGAATGGGTTTCAAGGGTTGCTACAAGTGTTTTCTATAGTTGTGTAAACAAGGAATCACCAATTGTTTGATTGGTCTATAGCTAAACACTCATGGAGGGATAATTCTTGTTCCCTAATATGTGCCAAAGCATATTGGAGGGTGGAATGATGAATTCACTTATGCAAAGAAAGTCATAAAGGGGGAGGTTTAAAATTTTAATGCTATTGTTCTAAGATTGACTGGAAATGCTCATGTTAGTAGTCTGTTCGAGAAAGAGGGGGGGGGGGGGGGGGGGGGGGGGGGGGGGGGGGGGGGGGGGGGGGTGTGTTGGGGTGGTGGGGGACACTTCATAATTTATCAGATTTATGGGATGTGGCTGTTGTTTGTAGTGATATTTTGCACAATGTGAATGTGGGTTTAGCAGTTGTACCTGTGGAAACTAGTGAAAAATGAAAATTATTGGAAAAATATATCAAATTCCTTATGGTGTTCAAATCCCATTTATATATTCCTACTCAAAGGAATGCATCAAATGCTTAGAACGAAAAAGTATCTTATAAGACAATCTCATGAGACCTCTCTCTCACAATGTATGGGTCCCACGTGCTATGAGATGATGATCTTGACCGTCTCATGAGATATCCCTCACCCAAAACCCCCCAAAAGGACAAAACACCCCATCAATATTGCAAGCCATCCTTGTAACCCAAAAAATACGCTAATACAAAATGCCAACATCACCACACCACTGTGATTCCCCCCCTTTTTTTTTATAGGTAAAATGATAATTATAAATAAATGAGAACGCAGTCTGTGGGGATTGAACCCACGACCAAGTGGTTAAAAGCCACGCACTCTTCCCCCATCGCCCAACCAACACACTCTCTGACCACAGCAAGATGTCCCATTTCTCAATCAACATCAATCATGTGTATAGTTGCACATACTTTGATCATTGTAGTTCATCTTGAATAGGCTCACCAGTGGGACCCAAGTCAATGTCCAACGGCCAACTGACATCACCGGGGGTGAACAAGTCCATGATTTGAAAGTGGTAAATATGGTAGTGTTAGCTCTAATATGTTACTAAATGCCTCATTGGTCTACCTCTGAGTGCTGCAATAAGTTTCAATGTCATTACAAAAGGGCTCAAACTCACCACACTCTTGTGGGTTATTGTGCTCAAACTCACCACACTCTCGTGGGTTATTGTTAGCTATAGGCATGGTTGTTAAAATCCTGATCTGGATCTTACGATCCTACGATTTTACGATCTCATCTGCCCAAAACGATCTAAATCTTTTAAGGACCTTAGCGATCATTCAGGATCGTACGATTCTGACGATTCCAAATGATTTTGATTTCTTGTAATCTTCTTTAACTTAATAGAAGATTCAGTTGGACCCAAATGAAAAATAATATTCCAATAGATCAAGGTTTGCTATTCTAATGTAGCGAGATAGAGTGTTAGTTGAAAAAAAAAAACAAAAAATAACATCCCAATAGAGTGTTACGTTTTGAGATTTTTGACATCTTAAATGATGCTTACAAATAGATGTAATGATGCATGGTAATTACATCAAATGGATGCAAATTTTTTATTTTTTTGTGAATGTATAATTTATGTGATTATTTAACATACCATTTTTTTTTCTCAAATAATGTAGGATCTTACGATTCACGATCAGATCCTACAATTCACAATCCCACCTACCTCCAATGATCTTAGGTAGGATCCCGATTTTGACAACCATGACTATAGGGTAAACCAAAGTACCAAACCATGGGTTTGTTCCATGGTTATTGTTGGCGATGAAATAAGAGGTTGAAAGATAAAGAAAGGAAAAACCATAGGAGCCATTTGTAGGCAAAATTTGCCAAACGGTACGAATCTGAAAAAAAATTAGGCGGATGGCACGCGTTTAGAGTTTATTAGTAAGTTAGACTGTATTTTGGAAATTGAGTACAACAAAATTGAGTTCCAGCCAAAATCGCCAAAATCGAGTTTCATATACTCGACTTCCTACTGAGAAATACCTCTAAAATTGATAAAAATGGAAGTCGAGTACAGTAAACTTGATTTTGGCTGGGATTTTGGCTGGAAGTCGATTTTCCTGTACTTGATTTCTAAAAAATAGTCCAACTAACTAATAAACTTTGATCGCATGCCATCCACCTAATTTTTTTCCAGATTCGTACCATTTGGCAAATTTTGCCCCATTTGTAATATATGTAAAAGAAGCTCTTTTCTTAGGGAAAGTGACAGGTTGATTGGGCTAAGGGTTAATGTCAACTTGCTAGTCGACCAAATCATGTCAGGTGTGGAAAAGTTCAATCCACTGCCAACCATCAACATATGTGTTGTCAACTGTTCCAATAAGCTTAAATCAACCATCAGACTTATCAAACGTGAAGTCACCTTGAGATGCTGGCAATCTACAGACTGGGTGGAGACGCCATGAGATGACGGAGGATCTAGTGTAAATCTTACAACTCGTTTAGGAGGGAAATGAATGAAAATGAATGAAAATAATAATTTTAAAATATACTTCACTTCCCTTATTTGGGATTTTTAATAGAAGGAATGGAAAATTCATTTCATTGTTTGGGAGTTTTAGTGAGAGAGAATAGAATAAGTAAGAGGTAATACTCACTCCTTTCTATTTCCTCAAATTTTCATTCCCCCAAAAATTAGGAGTAATTGAAGGGAATAGAATTAGATTTAATGAATTTTTTTACTAAAACTTCCAAAATACTCCCATATAAAATAGAGGTCTAACAGTAATATTGTCACAAAATGATTTCATTTCTTTCCATCTATGTTACTCTCAAATAAGGTTACTTATACTCTATTCATTTATTTTAAAACATCCAAACAAGGTTCCATTCCATTCATTTCTCTTACTTAAATACATTTTATTCCATCTCATTCCATTTCTTTCCATTCCTTTATGATTATTCCATTCCATTCTATTCCCTTAAAATCTTCACCGAATCTAATAGAGATCTCAAGAACTCCATCAAAGAGGAATGCAACATGCAAAGCGGAATGACAACTTAAAGAACACACTGGAGAGGAACAACAATGACCAAGGAAGCTAGTACTGGGCAAAGCTCTTCAAAAAAGTCAAGTTTGCCGGATTTCCATATAGGAAACCCAATACTCAACTTGAATTTTTTATTATTAATAATTTAATGTTTTTCTGTATTTTTTTTCTATATAATTTTTTTTCTAATTTTTCCATTTAAAAAAAATAGGTGGATTAACAACCAAATTGTGGTGCAAAGTTGATGGAAGGATGATATTAACATTGATCTAGGTTTTTATAGTTGAGGGACCAAATTGATAGGGCGCAAAAGGTAATTTTGCCATTATTTTAAATTAGTTGTATCACTATTTATTGATTGAATTCATATGGTATAGAAACACATGCTCATCCCTAAACTTCAAATAACGCTTCTCACTTGGAACTCAATGTGTTTTAGTTTCACTATAAAGACATCCTGTTTCATTTCATAGTTACCATTTCCGTGGAATAAAGCTTGTGAGATCCCGCCAAAAGCTTTGTAGCTCAATTGGTACCTCTCAGTGTTTCCAATAGAAATGTCCAAAGTTTAAATCCCCACATCCCCCATTTTAAATGTTGAATTTATCAACAAACAAAAAAAAGCTTTGTGAGATCGCAAATTCATAATACAAAACAAAAAATGATAGATGATAATACATATAGCAAGATTTTATCTCCTGCTGCCCTTAAGATACTACATGGCTTAAAATGTTATAAATAAAAAAGAAATGAGGGAAAGAAGTCCATTTCATATTTTCCACAATTCATAATCAAATTTTCCTTATAATATCAAGCCATTCAATTAAAATGGGGACCAATTTTTTTCAACCATAAGATGGGGAATATTGAAGCGCCATGGAATATAATGCCTAATGAACATGCTCAATGAAAATTTCTAGACAATGAAAAATTTTAATTAACAACAATATGTGTACAAGCTACTTGATCCAAAGAGCAACTTTTTAAATGCAAGTGACTTCTCAATTCTAATCCTAAAAGTCTTTCCTCATCTATGACGATAATTTTAAATGTCAAATATATTGGAGAAAAGCCTTATAAATAAAGTTCTTATTGGCCTTCCAAGGGTTTTGTAACTTCTACATCTCAGGAAATAATCTTCCACTTCCATTCACAAGATGAAAATAGTGATCTTGGACATGATCCAAAACAAATCAGGATCAAAGTTTTGGAGTTATGCCCTTCAATGTCAAATCTACAGCAGACAATATGCAGAATAATTTATATTGTATGGTAATCAACCAGAAAAAAAGGGGGTGACTCTTAAATAAACTAATTTTGAACATTTTCCCACCTGATTTTTACTTTGGCTCTGTTGCCCGTATTCCATGGCGCTTGAAGAATTCTCTAAATCCATAGGCACTGAGGTCATAATTGAACTGGATATGGGCAGATAGAAGGACAAATAAAAAATTAGAAAAACTGTATTTGAACAAAATCTCATATGATTTATTTATAAAGTTCTACTGGTCTTG
Organism: Quercus glauca; assembly: GCA_023736055.1. Taxonomy (NCBI): domain Eukaryota; kingdom Viridiplantae; phylum Streptophyta; class Magnoliopsida; order Fagales; family Fagaceae; genus Quercus; species Quercus glauca. The sequence continues at coordinate 53,032,368 of CM043316.1, forward strand.
TTACTTTATTAAAGATTTGGAACCAATGTAAACAATCAGCCTTTTAGCAAGAAAACCCTAGAAATATTTCAGAATAAAAAATGCCAAATACAATTTACTATGAGAAGAAGACAATTGCTCATAAATCTGCCTGAAGTATTCACTACCCATAGGAAAAGTATTAATTTCAGGTTTAAATGTGTCAAAGAAGCCAACTTTTATGCCAACATAATAAATGGAAAATAAGCTATAAAAACTTACAGGTAGAACCTTCACAGCGTACTTTGTAATATTTGGATCAGCCACCCTGCCCTGGTTTGATGCCTGCACCCAAAAGACACAAAGTACTGAATTTTCTTAACAGAAACACTTGATAGAGTTAAATGATCAATGCATTACAGACTTTTTCATGTGGCCAAGATTCCTTTCTGAAATGAAATTATGCAATATAGAATTACCAAACTAACAACAAAAAATCAATCAACAAAGACCATATCTCCAAGACTAATTTGAAATGCTTTGGATAATACAAGGTAGTAGAATTTATCATCAGAGATATCCAGATAATCCTCAAAGTTCAAAATAAACAAATAGTTTGCATCAGGAAACACATGCAGTCTGTCAGTATTGCCTAAACATGATTTGAGTGACATAATTGCCAAAAAAAAATTAAATCAAAGGAATAATTTTATTTTATATAGATAAAATCAAAAGAAGAATAACAACCTGAAAATTTCCTTTTCACACTATAATCCAAAGAGATACTCCTGTGGATGAAGACAGAAAATGAAATGTGCTAGATTGTTTATTTTATCATTTGACAAGGATCTTCATAATGGAACAAGAGAAGTAGGTGCTTGATTGTATCATGCGTTACATATTTGCATCATATATACATAAAAATAAAAATAAAATAAAATAAATTGAATCATTAATTATTGTGATGAAGGCACTAATATATTATGGTGATGACAAAACCATAAGGAACAAATATTGGGGGGGGGGGGGGGGGGGGGGAGAGGGAGAAGAAAGATAATTCCTACCTGTTCTGGACTATGAAAAATTTCAATGAATGGATATTCCTTCCTCTGCCGTGTAATGCAGAACCCAGGATATTTTGGACACTCAACCTGAAACCAGCAGCACAAGAACCAAAGATTGAAACCCAAGGGAGGGTGACAATCAGACGAATATTTTAATTTTTTTCACAAACCCCAAAATAAAGTCTTAAAATTATTGAAACGAAGCATTCATTAATAAAATTATTGAAATGAAGCATTCATTAATGACATGGACTTTGATGCATGAGTATGTTTCGAATAGGGTTGTGACATGGTGCAAACCGTGTAATTATAAGGTTGTGATGAAATTTATAATTTTGAATAGACATATATGACAGAGCATCGTGCACATAAAACTTACACGCATAAATTTAACATGCGGATAAAATTCAGCTGAAGCTTCCTCTAGTATTTTGTCAAGATGTTTTGTGTAATTACCCCTGCACTATCCAAAGCAAGAAGCTAAGGAATGGGGTCAAATGATGAATAGGTACCAAAATGAATGGGTATAAACTCCAAATGACCTGATGGTAAAAGCCACAACTACAGGATAACCTTCATGAAGGAGCTGAACAAACTCTCGCTCCGATGTAAAATGAATAACCCGTGATGGCCCAAGATCCTTTGGATAACCAGTATAATACCTTAAATTTGTTCACAAAGTAACACGTTAGAAATGGAGTAAGAGGAGGTGCTTTTATGACAAACAACAGGACGATAAGAGTGCTACAAGACAATTTGTGAGAAAAGCCCACGTCAGCATTGGGTGCATCTCACCACCACAATTCAGCTCTCAAATATGCTTAGCACTTTATTTCACTTCAGCAATCCTAACAAGTTCATATAATAAAATAAAATAAAAAATCATTGACAAATTGATGATGCTCATACTTGCACGTTGCACGGAAATGGGTGATCATTCGATCAAAAAATGAAGGATCTGCCATTTCAAATAGCGATGCACGAGATGCCCTTTTCAGTATCCTGCAATTTTAAATTCATTGTATATGTCAGTAACTGGTTCATAGGATAAGCTAACCCACTGAAACACAACCCGTGTTCCCTTCCTAGTGTTTCAGATCACGAAATCTAATTAAAACAAAAAAGCTATTGACAATTGAGAAAATAAGCATGGCACACAACATGTTGCTGACATTATCCTATTGTTTTCAACTTATTACTCCTTCCCCCAATTCCACAAAAATTACTTTTGACATATTATATCAAACAAGTCCACACATTACACCAAAGTGGAATACTAAATGCATTGGATGTACTAACAATTTAAGATGATATTTCTATGAAACATTTTATGAAACATGTCAAGTGCTTCTTGCAAAGACTTTCATTACAGATGTATACATGGGTATATATGTATTTCCATGACTGTCTAAATCTTTGAAGAAGAATGAAAACAAACAAAAAAACTTTTGAGGGAAAAGAAATTCTTACAAACACCGAAGCAAACAATTGGCACGCACAAAAGTATGGTATGTTTGGTTGCAAAGAGAGTTATGCTATGTTTGGAAGTTTGGAGGGAGAGGAGAATGGTTATCCTCCTCCTTGTTTGGATGTTTTTAAAATTAAACAAGGAGGAGGGGAATAATTAGCCCTTCCTCTCTCGTTTGGGTATTTTAAAAATTAGGATAGGAATGAGAGGAAATGATTAAATATATTAAAATAGACAATTTTACCCCTATTTGAAAATGAACTTGCAATATTGGTCTATTTGCAAATTGCAACATCCACACACTGTAAATTTTAAAACAAGAATAAAGCAATTTTCAATCATCTTAAGCAGAGGCTGGTACCAAGTTAACCAAAGAAACTAGAACAACTCATTCTGCAGCATAATATGAAGAGGGTTGTACACATTTATGCCAGGCTATGAAAAAAAAAAAAACCTGACCACAGATACACAATAACAGGATTGCAAGTGTTTAGAGAAAAATAAACCAGAAACACAGATCCATGTATCGCCAGGGCCGGCCCTTCCCTTAGGCGAGTTAGGCAATTGCCTAAGGCCCCCAAGTCCCAAAATTTTAGAAAAGAACCGACTACTCCTAGTAGAGGAAAAACAAATTTAGTTTCAAAAATAATCTGGCACATCCTTTTAACCAAAAAAACAAATAATTTTGGTAAATCCTATTAAACATTGGTTCTAAACAAAATCATTAACCAAAAATCAACCAGATAAACTACAAATCCAGTCTAAGAGATTAACCACAAATCAAAACAAATAAACCCACTCAAAATTTTACCTTTCTCTCTAGTCTCTGCTCTCCGCCTCTCTCTAGTCTCCAGTCTCCACTGTTCAGCCTCCGCCGCTCTCTGATTCTCTGCTCTCCGCCTCTCTCAAGTCTCAACTGCTCACCACACCTCAGGAATCAGGTATAAAATTATAGTAAATATTTGGGCACAGGGCACTCCATTTTATTTGTTAAGAACTTAACATAACTTTGTTTATTTGGGCCCTCCCTGGCTGCTTTTGTAACTTTGTTTATCACTTATCAGTTTATCATTATGGCTGCCTGGACCCTCCCTGTCCCTGGACTGGGCGTTAAGTTTGGGCCTTCAAGTTTTTTTTTTTTTTTTTTTTTAAAAGCCTGCATTTTTTTTTTTTTTTTGGTTATAGATAGGATTTGCTTTGTGTTTATTTTTTTGGTGAGTGGGTCTTGTTAATAAGTCTTGTGTTAGTGTTATGGCTGTGCTTAAATTTTCGTTATGCTTGTGCTTAATTTTTTTTTAATTTATACAGGTTAAGATTGCTAAAAACTTGTTATTATTTAGTGAAATTATAACAATATTTTTTATATAAATTAGGTTCTATTTCTCATTTGCTCTACACTTGAAAGTTATTTTTTATTTTAGTCTTTATAAATATATTGTTTGATTAGAAATGTCTACTAGAAAATATGCATCTGGATATGAAAAACTTAAAAAAAGAAAAAAAGAAGAAAAATTAATTGAGTCTCAAAAAGGATCAATGGATAAATTTGTTATTAGTAATAAACAAAATATAACACAAAATTTAGATGAAAATATCACAAATGAGCAAGAAATTCACCAAAATAATTTAGAAGAAAATGATGTTCAATTTTGCAATACAACAAATCTTGATAATGAACTTCAAAATAATTTAGAAGAAAATGAAAATAATGATGAAAAATATAATATAAAAATATTAAATAAACATTAATTTAATCAATATATAAGTATAAAAAACGCCCCATTTTTAGTTCTCGCCTTAAGCCCCAAAATGTCTAGGGTCGCCCTTGTTTCCCTCTCATCCTCTCTCTGTCTCAACCCACGTCACACCGTGCTCCGTGGCTAACCACCAAGCTCTCCTTCTAAACCTCCATGGCCGGAGCTTTTCAAGTTCATCACCTCCAACCACGCACCACTGCCAAAACCCAGCCAAAATCAAATCACGACCACCACCACTGCCAAAACCCAGCCAAAATCAAATCGCAACAAAAACCTAGAAGCCCACCAAATAACAAATCAAATCACACCCACCGAAATTAAAGTACAAAACCCACAAAACAACCAAAATCACAAAATGAAAACACTGAAAGTGAACCCACCATTAAAAAAACATATATTGATTTTGTTATTATATTTTAAAAGAAGAATCATCTTGTTGAACTAATTTTAGATTCAATTAATCAAACACATCCCACAAGCAAGAATGATAGACTGAAAGCAAAGCAAAAAAAATAGTATTTCCCAAAAAAATGTTTTTAGAAAATAGAAAGGGTAAACAAAATATAAAAACTATTTGCTTCATAATCTCAAATAAATAAAGAAATAAATAACCAAAAATCACACACCATAATCCGGTGAAGCCTCGTGAGCCACAATTTCACTTAAGAGGATCGTTTGAGTTGAGAGGAAGAGATTTTCATAGTCTTTGGCTCGGCAGCACAATCTTCGATTTCCTTTCTTGACGTGGCTTTCGCTCGCTCCTCTCCTGTCAGTTTAGGCGACGTATAAAGAGAAATAAAAGAAAGAAAAACAAAGCACCGCGTAAAAAAGAAGAAAAGAAAAATGGTGAGAGAAGAAAGATGGACTGAAATCAAGTGCACTGTCATAGGTATTTTTTTTACATTTTTTACTCTTTTTTTTGTAAACTTTTTAACTCTCCTTTAATATATTTTATTTAATTGTTGAGATTGAAAGTTATTTTTTCAACTTTTAATCTCAGCCATTAATTACAATTGCATCAAGGTATTACACCTGAATCTGAAAAAGACAAAGATACCTACACATACACATACACATACATAAGCACGCTTAAACACATACACATACACATAAACATACATAAATATAAGTACACATAAATACATACACATAAGCACATATACACACACATACATAAACATACACATAAACATAAATATACATATACATAAACATAAACACATATACACATAAACACGTATAAACTCACATAAACGTAAACATACACATACATAAACTTAAATATAAACACAAACACACATAAAAGCTCGATTTAGCACACCAAAGTAACTAACGAAATTGTTTGAGGATTGATGTTAGTTTGCAATTTTTTCCAGTCTATATGAGGGTTTAATTTTTCTCAGTCTGTATGTGTGTTTATGTCTATGTATGTTTATGCATAAACACATACATAAATATGCATAAACATAAATAAACATAAACATCATAAACATAAACATAAACATACACATACACATACATATTCATACACATAAACACACATGCACATACACATAAACATAAATATACGCACACACACTCATACACATACACATACACACACATAAGCACACATACACACACATACATAAACATACACATACACATACACATACAAATACACAAACATAAACATAAACACATATACACATAAACACGTATAAAGTCACATAAATATAAACATAAACATAAACACATACACATACACATAAACATAAACATACACAAACACACATAAATATGTTTATGTACGTGTGTATGTTTATGTACGTGTGTATGTTTATATATGTTTATATTTATAAACATAAATATAAATAGAAACACACATACATATAAATACATGAACACAAATACAAACAAACATGCACAAAAACAAACAAACATAAATACACATACACATAAACACGCATAAACATACACATACATAAACACACACACACACACATATATAAACATAAATGAACATAAACATAAACACACATGCACATACACATATACATACATAAACATACACATACACATACACACTCATACACACGTACATAAATATGCATAAACATAAATGAACATAAACATAAACACATACACATAAACACACATAAACATACACATACACACTCATACACATACACATACATAAACATACACACATACATAAACATAAATGAACATAAACATAAACACACATGCACATACACATAAACATAAACATACACATATACACACATAAACATACACATACACACACATAAACATACACATACACATACACACTCATACACATATACACACATAAACACACATATACATACACATACATTTTTAGTTCTCGCCTTAGGCCCCAAAATGTCTAGGGCCGCCCCTGTGTATCGCTATAATCACCATTGAGATAAAAATTTATGCAAGTTCACAATCTAGACTCACTCAACCACTTTATCAAACACGTTATGAGCAACACTTTGAAACTTTAAAATTGAAGTAAAAAAAGCCCTCAGATCCGAAACCCACTCATAAATAGCATGTTATTACGCTCATAAAATCACAATTAATATGAACATAGTTATTTCATCCAACTCAAAAGAAACCCATGAAACAGAAAGAAAAACAGAGCTTACCTCTGAGAGAGAAAGCTAGTCGTGAGAGACAGTCCGAGAGTGAAGAAGTCGTGAGAGAGAGAGAGAGAGAACCAGCGTGACTAAGAGTTGAGAGAGATTTTTTTTAACGTTACGGAGGTGTACAGTTCATGTAATTTTGTTAATATGTAAAGGGTAAGTTGGGTAATTCAAGGGAAGTTTGTTACTTTTGTTTAACTAATATTTTTTAGTGTTTAAACAACATTATATGTATTTTCACACACTTTTTACCTACACGTATTTTCAAAAAATATAAATAACATTATTAGAAATCTTTTACCAAACGAGCCCTCCGTTAGTCAAGAATTTATGTCTTCTACTCTCCCTTCAAATTTCTCCAATTTAAAGATAAAAATGAGGGTTAGAACTTAGAACCCCTTCTCTTCCAAACCCCTCTAAATTCCTCTCTCTTTCTTTTAAAAGATCCACAACATTTTACAACAAATTTTATGTGATAGATTATTACTTACTGTTACTAGTCGACAACAAAGTAATTTTATTTAGCAACAAAGTAATTTTATTTGGCAACAAAATAATTTCAGTTATAGATTCAAATTAAAAACCTGCCAACTAAAATTTGTTGTGAAATAGAACCTCTCTAAAAGAAACATCCAAACATCTTAAATTAAATCATTTTTCCTCCTTCCCCCTCTACTCACTCCTCAGTCCAGACAAAGCATTAAGGAAATGGAAAGATAGGATACCTGAGACAGAGTACTAGTGGGAATTGTAAAAGTAAAATGCCAATAAATTTTCTTTTCTTTCGGTTTCACAACCAAATGGGGATTTGGAAAAATAAAAATTTGTGAAACGAAGGAAGTAGAAAGTAAAGTAGAAACAAATAAAGCATGTGGAAGTGGAATATAAATTGAACCTGTGAGTGTGGACCTAAAAAGCCCTGCTATTATTTTATTTATTTTTCCAAGTCTTTTTTTTTTTTTTTTATCCTATATCTCTTTTATTTTTTATATCCTATATACACACAACAAATTTGACACTATTTTTTACAACAGTAGAGTTGAAAAAATTTGACAATATATTTTATAACAATCAAGTTGGCAAGCTTGAATTCATTTTCATATAGGTCCAACTTCGACAATCTATCACATTAACAAATATCATATTTCCTGTGTTGGTAAATTTTCTTCTTTAGACCTCTTTTACTGATATGTAAGTTGAGTTACAAAGCTCTTTTATATATATATATATATATATATATATATATATATATATATATATATATATATATTTAGTATCGTACCTCAGCTTCCAATATTTTTTGGTGTAAACAATTCCCTTATGTAGCTCACCATGGGATTTACACTTTATTTCTATACATTACTTAGGAATGTTTTTCTTATTCAATATTTATCTCTTAGCAAGCAATTTTAATCACATTCGTTATATTAGTTTTTTTATCTTAGAATTTTTATTGATGCACAAGTGTTACTTAATCGAGCCAACTCTAGACACCGAAACAGAAATGAGAAACCCTAACAAGCAATCCATTGTATTTGTATTTTGGCAAAAGCTCCATGCTTGCTCTCTTTCTTAATAGACCAAGAATGTATTGACCTCTTGTAATGAATTAACCAATTAATTAGCCAAGTTAATTAATTAATTTAATTAGCATACAATAAGCGTGGTAGCACAAACAAAGCACAAACTAAGTTAAGAATGCAGTGGAAAATAAATTGACACGGTGATTTGTTTACGAATGGGGAAAACCTACACGGCAAAAATCTCACCGGGTGATTTTAAGGTCACCACTCTCAAGAATTCACTATTATCACAACAAGCAGTTACAAGTAAAGGAATCCCAGTACCTTATATCAACCTATAGTTGAACCCTTACTCTAATACCCAATTGGACTTGTTCTATAGTAATAATCTGTCATTTCAATGCACGGCTCCCAGTACGTGACTAACCAATTCGATGCGCAGATCCCAGTACGTGACTTACTCACCAACTTAAGAAAGATGTTGGCTGCAAAGTTCTTCAGTACATCAACACGATGAAGATCATGAAGCTCCTTGATTACAAAACCCTATGCTGTACAAACACATCAGCTTCTTGAATAGAAATATGAACTAGGGCATATGTCTCCGGTTCACAATATGCTTGTGAAAATTTTTTGCATTGAGTTGCATCAGCTGTGATGACTCTTAAAACAATTCTTATATATGTTTAGTGTTGTGAGAAAAGAAAACCCAAACATCTATTCACGGATTGGAGTGAAATTATATCTAAAAAACTGATTTTCATAAAGCTCGACAAATACCCTATCTCTCGAGCAACTATCAAGCATCGGGTTTAAACAACTTTTTAAACCTCGATAGACACTAGTTGTCGAGCTTTAAAATCCAGCATTTCTCCACTTGATTTTTGGACAGACTTGCATGGCTTTAACACTTGAGTTTGAAACCTTGTTCCTTGAAGCATTAAAAACATCCTAGATCTACCCAATTACAAGTAAAGTGCATATTGTCAAAGGACTAGCCAATTCTATATTGACATATGTTCCTAACATAATTCACATATGTCCTAACAAATCTCATCATTTGGCAATTTGTGACAAAACCACAACAAACAAATGAATATATGAGAGAAGTCATAAATCACTCAACGCATACTTGTTGAATACAATAAAATCTATCATAACACAAACTCTTGAAAAACTTTGCAAGAAGAGAGTTCATGGCAAGAAGACTTTGACAACCTGTATTTCTGAAACACTTTAAACAAAACTCATCACGGCATCTTAGTGTGAAACAGAAATAAAAGATTGCATACAATTAATAAGAATCATGTGCATAAAGAGAGAAAAGAAACAGCACATGTAAAGATAGGTGAATAACATACATCAATATATATATATATATATATATATATATATATATATCCAAAGATAAGTATAATGTATGTCAAATGGTCACAAGACTGGTATACATGAGGTAAATGTAAAAGAAAGTAAAGAAAATACATAATAACCTCACTACATCCCTCAAAAAAATATAAACACTTCCCCTAACAAAAATCTCTTATGCTAACTCTCCCCCTATGTATATGACTACTCTCATATCCAAAACTGCTCCCCTTTTTTGTCATGAATGACAAAGGATAAGTAACTCAAGCAGTCATCTCGTCGTCACTAGAAGAGCTAGCATCCTCATTGTCATTGTCATCATCATCAGAGTCACCATCGACATCCTCGTCCTCAGATGCCTTTGGAGAAGGAGAGGGAGACTCTACGAAGCGGCCAAGGCGAGCCTATCGTCGAGCAATATGGCCGACACAGGTGTTCACCTGACACAACTCATCACTGAGTGTGTCAAGGCGAGCATCCATGCGCTGCAGCTGCACCATGACCGCCTCGAAGGTCACACTACCCGCTGATGAAGAAGGTGCAGACGTGGAAGGAGTGGAAGAAGCCGAAGGAGTCGTTGTCTCTGTCCGTGGCCGCTTCAGTCGAAGCTGGGCCTCGCTCCATCTGACGGCAGCCGCGTCTATAGCACACATAACCGAAAAATGTGTAGACTTGGGATAGGAGACAGAAAAATGGTGAAGAAGCCTTGTGATAGTGGACGGAAAGATGAGCTTATCATGAGTCTCAATATCCCTATAGACATCTATGAGGGATAGGATGAAGTGAGAGGGAAAATCAATAGAGAGTCCCTCAAGAAGGGATAACAAAAATCGAGCACAAGGCTCTGTGATGGAGTTATAGTGAGACAATGGATGGAGAACAAATGTCATCACCATGTTAAGGAATCTTAGACCTTTTGCAAAGCCTAAGCAATGGGTATTTTGACAATCACTCCAAGATGAAGGTGTCTCACAGAATAGAGACGAGAGTTCGTCTTTGGACATAGTCCTCAGACGATCGTAGCTAAGGTAGTCAAGATGTGCTACCCTAGGAATATGTAGTACCTCGGATACAATATCAGGAGTGACTACAATGCGTGTACCTCGAACGCAAGTGATAAAATAAGGTACTGAAGTATCGAATCCATGCATATTGGAGTAAAACTCCTGTATGATCACAGAGGGACAAGTGACCGAGATGCTGGACAAGTGACCGAGATGCCACACAGTGACTCCCAACCCCGACTGTAGATGACAGTGGGAAGGTCAGTATCAGAAAAATCTGATAGAATGACTTGGCGTTTCGAATGAATGCTGCGTTGCGAAAAGTTCTTCAAGAAGTCCGACTTAGCCTTCTCATCACAGAACCTAACGTAGGAGGGGCTAGAATCAGAGGAAGATGCCTTGGAAAGAAGATGGTTCCGAGACGGAGAAAATTTACGTTTATGTGCCATAATGCAGACTAACGCAAGAAAGAGAGAGGGACACGCAGAAAAGCACCAAACAAATCAATATGAGAATATAAAGAAATGAAGGTACGTATGCATGAAAATGCAAGAGCATGTGATATGCAACATAAAAATCATCATGGGCTCAGCCTAATCCGAACCTAACAGCACACAACAATTCAACATATATAACACATCTATAATGCATGAAAATATAGTTAAAATACAAATGTAATGCAATGCATAATGATTTAAAATCATTTAAACAAAAACTAGTCCCAAAATTTTCACAAAAAACTCCAAAATTTTGAAAAACCCTAACGTTTATCAAAAATCCCAAAAGTTAGGTCAGAAATCAGGAAATGCATGATAATATGAGAGAAATAGAATTATACCAGAGAAAAGACTAAAGAAACCGAAGAGAGAGTGGGTAAGTGATTTGGAGTGAGAGTGAGGTGTTTGGGAAGGTGAGAAGACAAAAAGGGTTGAAAGAGATCAAAGAGAAATAAGAGAAATGTCGCGCGGACCCTATATATAGAAATCCCAATTTCTCGATGGATCGAGAGGTGTCGAGATTTGTTAAGAATTAAAACACAAGAAATAGCTATCAAAACTTCGATGGATCGAGAAGCTATCAAGCATCTATTGAGCATATAGAAACTTCCTCGATGGATCGAGTAGCTATCGAGCAGCTATCAAGATTGAATCTCAAGAATCTCGATGGATCGAGTTGCAATAACAACTATCGAGAAAGGAAGCTCAAAAGGCTCGATAGATAACCTAGCTATCAAGAGGTGTCGAGAAGCTGTCGAGATTGCTTAAAAATAGTTTTTCAAAGAAGAGAAAAATACAGACATGAATGCAATCAAACATGTTACTCAACCAAAGATCCAAATAACATTTTAAGCTCTCAAAAAAATCTCTCATCAAGAAAAATGTCAAGCATTTAGATCCAAAACACACACACACACTAAACAAGTCTAACCAATTTTATATTTCAAAAACAAGTTAAGATAGTTTAGTGAGCGTACATTAACACATGTATTCCTTGTGATGGCCAAATCACATTGTACCTGCACATGTATCAAGAGTAGCAAATAATATGGCATGTTGTATGTGAAAAACATCACAAGATTGCATAAGTGTCTACATGTTATGACGATTTGAGATATGAGAAAATCACTTTAACTCACATACAATCATAACTGTTTGATGGGGACCATCCAAGGTACACAAGTACCAATGTACACAAAACAAACACTATTTTTGTATTTTTCTGATTTTTCAATTTTTTTTTCTATTTTTATGAAAAACAAAATAAAGAAAAATTGAAAAAAAATAAACAAACAAAAACATGTTAAACAAAGCAATGCATAAAACTAGATGCAAATGGATGAGGAAGGAGGAGGAGAAAAAATCAATCCATGGAGATAACACCAATGTTTAGGCGAAGGAATTCAAACTGTTTGCTATCAAGAGGTTTGGTGAACAAATTAGCCTTTTGATCATCAGTGTGAATGAATTCAAGAGTAAGAGTACCATCTTCGACAAGCTCCCAAATGAAGTGATGTCGAATCTCTATGTGTTTAGTTTGAGAATGTTGAACCGAATTCTTAGAGATGTTGAGGGCACTAGTATTGTCACAGTAAATGATAAGATGCTCTTGACAAATACAGTAATCAAGGAGATATTTTTGCATTCATAGAAGTTGGGTGCAACAGCTACCGGCAGCGATGTACTCAGCCTCTGCAGTGGATAATGAGATGGAGTTCTGCTTTTTGCTCATCCATGAGAGAAGATTATTACCCACATAAAAACAACCGCCCGATGTACTCTTTTTATCATCAGCATTCCCAGCCTAGTTAGCGTCAGAATACCCAGCTAAGACATCATTTGTGTCCTTGTTGTAACATACACCAAAGTCGGCAGTAGTTTTGACATACTTTATGATTCTTTTCAAAGCAATCATATGAGACTCTTTGGGATTAGCCTGGTATTTAGCACACACTCCCACTCTATAACTAATGTCAGGACTACTAGCAATAAGGTAAAGAAGACTACCTATCATGCTTCTATAAAGAGATGAATCAACACTTTTACCCAACAAATCAACAGCGAGTTTAACATTTGGGCTCATAGGGGTTCTAACAGAACTAGAAGATTTCAAACCAAACTTTTTCACAAGATTTTTAGCATATTTAGATTGAGATAAGAATATACCTAACTCTTGTTGACGGATCTGCAAACCAAGGAAGTGAGTTAACTCTCCACTATGAGCAAGTTCATCTTTAGTCGACCCAAAAATGATATCATCAACATAGACTTGAGCAACTATCAACTCGCCGTCTTCCCTTTTTGTGAAGAGAGTTTGATCAACTTTTTCCTCTTGTGAACCCATGTGACACTAAGTATTGTGTGAGCCGATCATACCAAGCTTTGGGAGCTCACTTTAAACCATAAAGTGTCTTCTTGAGGTACAACACATGATCTGAAAAATGTGGGTTAATGAATCCTTTTGGTTGAGCCATATAAACATCTTCCTTAAGGAACCCATTCAAGAAAGCAGTCTTTACATCCATTTGGTAAAGTTTGAACTTCAAGTGACATGCCAAGGCTAGGAGAATTCTGATGGACTCCATATGGGCTACTGGAACAAATGTCTCATCATAGTCTACTCCTTCCATTTGAAAGTATCCTTAAGCTACAAGACGAGCCTTATTGCGGATCACCTTACCCTCTTCATCAATCTTATTGCGAAACATCCACTTTGTGCCAATGATGTGCTTACCCTCTGGTCTAGGTACTAAAGTCCAGACATTATTCCTTTGAAACTGAAGCAGTTCATCATGCATAACTTCAACCCAGCTTTCATCCTGTAGAGCTTCCTCAACTTTAGTGGGTTTAACTTGCGACAAATAATAAGAATAAGACACAAAGTTAGCAACACATTTACCAACTATACGCTTCCTTAGTGTAAGTTCATTTATGTTTCCCACAATAACTTCAGGATGATGATTCAATTTGATTCTTGAGGAAGGTCCTTTCTCTTCATGGGATTTAGAATCAGGTGAAGTAGGTATGTCTGTTGACTCTTCTTCAACACTTGGAGTGCTGGGAGTACCTAGAGATGCAGGCTCTTAATCAACAATCTCTTGAACGTCCTTGGGCTTGGGAGGAAGGATTTCTTTAGGGATTTCCTCACTAAATTTCTTAGAACCGGACTCTGAAGATTCATCAATGACAACATTCACAGTTTCCATTGCCTTCTTGGTTCTTTTGTTGTATACCCAATAAGCTTTACTTGTAGAGGAATATTCTAGAAATATTCCTTCATTGCTTTGGGAGTCAAAATTTCTCACATTCTCTCTATCCTTGAGAATGAAACATGTACTTCAAAAAATTCTAAAATACTTAACATTTGGCTTCCTTCCCTTCCATAGCTCATTGGGAGTCTTCTTGGTACCAGGTCTAAAGTACACTCTGTTAACCGTATGACATGCAGTGTTAACGGCTTCTCCCCACAAATTTCTAGCCACATCCTTGTTGTGCAACATGGCTCTAGCCATTTCTTGAATAACCCTGTTCTTTCTTTCTACTACACCATTCTGCTGATGAGTAATAGGAGCAAAGAATTTCATGTATGAGTTCTCGAATTCTTTACCGTGATCACTTCGAATTCGATCAATCTTCAAACACTTCTCATTTTGCAATCTTGTGCACAAGGCTTCAATGTGCTTAAGATCATAGACTTGGATCATAGAAGGATGACCCAAGTGTACCAAGTGAAATCATCTACTGCAACCATGATGTATCTCTTTCCACCAAGAGACTTGGTTTTAGTTAGACCCATGAGATCCAGATAGTAGTAGCTCCAATGGTCTAGATATAGTGGATGTCTGAATGCTGGGATATTTAGCTTTTGTCTGTTTTCCAAGCTGACATGGACTACACACCACATTGTTCACTCTACTGAGCTTTAGCATCCCCAAGACTGACTCATGCTTAGATACAATTGAAAGATATTTGTAACTAGTATGTCCCATCCTTTAGTGCCATAGATCTTCATTTAGTAAACGAATGCTATTACACACAATATCGGCATCAGGAACCAAACCATAACAATTGTCTAGAGTGCGAACATCATTTATGAGTTTCTTTCCAGACTCATCCATGACAAGGCATTTCCCTTTTAAGAATAGTTAATAAAGTCTTGATCACATGTTTGACTTATGCTCAACAGGTTCACTCTCAGGCCTTCTACATATAGAATATTTGCAATGTCTAGCAGTCCAGGTAGAGAGATGATTCCCTTTCCTTTAATCTGCGATTTGCTCCCATCACCAAAAGTGACATTGCCACATTTCTTAGACTCGAAAACCTTGAAGAGAGATCGGTCTCCAGTCATGTGTCTTGAGCAGCCGCTGTCAAGGTACCATAAACATGTGTCCATAACCTTAAATGTGGTATTCATCATGAAGCACACTTTGTGCTTAGATGACAAACCAGTGGGAATGGTGTTTTCTCTCATCTGCTTTTTATGAACAAAGCCTTTAATTTTCACTCTTCTCAGATGAACTCCTTTGCACATTTTCATTCTGAGATAGTCTAGTTTCTTCTTTATCAAGCTGAGATCTTTTCCTATAATATCATGATAGAATTCAAATAATTTTTAGACTTGCATTTTATAATACACTCAAACAAGTAGAGATTAGAAAAACAAGATGTATTTGAAAACAAAGATCTTTTCAAGCTGGTTGCAGCCATGACAACAAGGGCCAATAGATCACATAGCAAAGATTAACCCTAATCAAAGTGTGCTTGCTCTGATACCACTTCCTAGGCCAAGAATGTATTGACTCTTTGTGATGAATTAACCAATTAATTAGCCAAGTTAATTAATTAATTCAATTAGCATGCAATAAGCATGGTAGCACAAACAAATCACCAACTAAGTTAAGAATGCAGCAGAAAATAAATTGACACGGTAATTTGTTGACGAATGGGGAAAACCTACATGGCATAAACCCCACCAAATGATTTTAAGGTCACCACTCTTGAGAATTCACTATTATCACAACAAGTGGTTACAAGTAAAGGAATCCTAGTACCTTATACCAATCTACAATTGAACCCTTACCCTAATACCCAATTGGACTTATTCTGTAGTGATAATCTGTCCTTTCAATGCATGACTCCCAGTACGTGACTAACCAATTCGATGCGCAGATCCCAGTACATGGCTTACTCACCAACTTAAGAAAGATGTTGGCTGCAAAGTTCTTCAGTTCATCAACACGATGAAGATCACGAATCTCCTTGGTTACAAAACCTTACGGTGTACAAACACATCAGCTTCTTGAATAGAAAGATGAACTAAGGCATATGTCGCTGGTTCATAATATGCTTGTAAAAACCTTTTGCATTGAGTTGCATCAGCTGTGACGGCCCTTAAAACAATCCTTATATATGTTTAGGGTTGTGAGAAAAGAAAGCCCAAACATCTATTCACGGATTGGAGTGAAATTAGATCTGAAAAACTGATTTTCATAAACCTCGACAGATACCCTATCTATCGAGCAGCTGTCGAGCATTAAACTTAAACAACTTTTTAAACCTCGAAAGATACTAGCTGTCGAGTTTTAAAATCTAGCACTTCTCCACTTGATTCTTGGACAAACTTGCATGGCTTTAACACTTGAACTTGAAACCATATTCCTTAAAGCATTAAACACATCCTAAATCTACCAAAGTACAAGTAAAGTGCGTTTTGTCAAAAGATTAGCCAATTATATATTGACATATGTTCCTAACATGATTCACATATGTCCTAACAATTAACATTAATGTTAATTGAGTTTTAACTAGGTACCCAATTAGACCTAATTATGCCCAAGTGTCATTTCTACAAATTACCCAACTCTAAAATACTCTAAAACCACTAAAAAGACCAAAATACCCATGAAACCTCAAAATTTGCCAAAATCCCCCCCCCCCCTCTTAAACCTAAAAATTATCAAAATACCTCCAAAGCCTTAAAAATAACCAAAATACCATTGAAACCTAAAAATGACCGAAATACCCCTTGAAACCTTAAAATGACCAAAATACTCCTGAAATCTGAAAATGACCAAAATACCCCCTAAACCTATAAAATGACGAAATACCCCCAAAACCTTTATAATGACCGAAATGACCCCAAAACCTAAAGAGTGACCAAAATACCTCCTAAAACTAAAAAAAAATGACCAAAATAACCCCCAAAACCAAAAAAAATGACCAAAATACTCTCAAACCTGTAAAATGATGAAAATACCCCTAAACATTTAAATTGACAAAAATATACCCAAAACTTCTAAAATGACCACAAATAACCTGAAATCTTTAAAATTACAAAAAAAAAAAAAAAAAAAAAAAAAAAAAAAAAAAAACTCTAAAACCTCTAAAACAATCAAAATAGCTCTAAACATCTAAAATGACCAAAATACCTCTCAAATTATCTAAAATGACCAAAATGCCACTAAACCTATAAGACGAACAAAATACACCCGTAAGCCTCTAAAATTACCAAAATAAAGGTTTGGGGTATTTTGGATGTTTCGAGGGTATTTTTATCAAATTAAAGGTTCTAAGAGTATTTCGGTCATTTTGCAAGTTTCGAAGGAATGTCGGTAATTTTTTTAGGTTTTAGGGGTTTTTCATTAATTTTTATATTTTAGAGCTATTTTAGTGATTTTATAGGTTTCGGAGGTATTTCAGTCATTTTTAGGTTTCAGGGATATTTTGGTCATTTTTTAGGTTTTGAGGGTATTTCGGTAATTTTTTAGGTTTCAGGGTATTTTGGTCACTTTTTAAATTTTGGGGGTATTTCGGTCATTTCTTAAATTTTGGAGGTATTTCGGTCATTTTTTAGGTTTACTGTGTATTTTTATCATCTTTTAGGTTTCGGGTGTATTTTGGTCATTTTATTATGTTTTGGGCATATTCGGTCATCTTTTAGGTTTCAAGGGTATTTTGGTCATTTTTTAGTTTTTAGGGGGTTATTTCTGTCATTTTTTAGGTTTAGGGGTTAAATTGGTAATTATTTGGTTTCAGGAACATTTTTGTCATTCTATAGGTTTTGGGGGTATTTTGGTCATCTTTTAGGTTATAGAGGTATTTCGGTCATTATAAATGTTTCGGAGGTATTTCATCATTTTATAGGTTTAGGGGGTATTTTGGTCATTTTTTAGGTTTCAGAAAGTGTTTTGATCATTTTTTTAGGTTTAGGGGAGTATTTTCATAATCTTTAGGTTTCGGGATTATTTTGGTCTCTCTATATATATATATATATATATATAAATGTTTTGAGGGTATTTCGGTCACTATAAAGGTTTTAGGGGTATTTTGATCATTTTTTAGGTTTAGGCGGTATTTTGGTAATTTTTTAGTTTTTGGGGATATTTTCGTCATTTTTAAGTTTTGGGGGTAGTTTGGTCATTTTTAGTAGGTTTTGAGCATATTTGGTCTTTTTTTAGGTTTATGGGGTATTTTGATAATTTTAAAGGATTTTAGCAGTACTTTGGTCATTTTCAAGTTTTAGGGGCATTTTGGTAATTTTTATTATTGGGTAATTGGGTGGGTTGGGATTTACCCATAATAATCGGGTTGGATTTGGATTAGAAGTAATTAGTTAAATGGGCAACAAATGGGTAAATGAGTTTTATACATCCAACCTAATTATGCCCACTCCATACCCACCCATTTGACAACCCTATTTTTACCCAATTTAAAATTTCACACACCTCCAAGCAAAATACCAAACCATATAGATATAACTCACTTCATCAATCTACTACACTGCCCAACTCTTTTGAATCTCTTTTCTCAACGTATTGGAACCATAAATTTAGGCTTTTTGACAAAGATGAAAGCTTCCCTTAAAGATCTAGGAGGACTAGAAGCCACTACTTAAAACCAAAGTCTAACTCAGCATTTTGGGCTTGCAGTTTGAAAGTCTGCTAGTCTAATTACTAGAGCTAATTAAGACCCCCAGATTTAATTATGGCTAGATAAAATTTTGGCTAACACAATTAAAGCGAATATATGTAATTAGTCAATTAATTAATAGTTGCATTCAACAATTGCATGTATGAATATAAAGATACAATGTTATAATGTAAAAGGTAGAAGAGAAAAAAAATATCAAACCCAAGATAACACGAGATGTGGTATCGAAAAGGAAAACCAATAAACTCGCGTAAAAACCTCTCTAGGGCCCTCCAAACTGAAATAATCCACTAGTAAATAAGTTGGAATACAAGGATAACCAAAGAGAACCTTCAAGCCTAATCTACCCAAAATACTTGAGCCCTCCAAATTCTAGTCACCAACGGACTTCTTGAAGTCTTGTCTTTACTAGCTTTCCGGATCCTGCAATACCGCTCGATTACATCGCTACGCCCTACCAGTTTAATTGGACTAAGCTCCAATGCTTCCCAATGAACCAAGACACTTTGAACACTTAATTTGTGTGTATGTTGTATTTGGGTAAAATCTCCTCTTAAGGCATGACAATGAGAGTGGGAGGGAGAAGAGAACAAATAATTATTATTAAGGATGAGTAGTTCTCTCTAAAATGTGGGTGTTTCTAATTTACGAAACCCTCAATCTATCTAGGGTTTTCTAGTTGATAGTCTTCTTACAATATTTTGGGTAGTGAGGGTACATATAATGTGGGTGAAAGATAGGAAGAGTTCGCACAAAAATTTCCTACTGTCAGAGCATTTCTTAGGTCACTTGCAAGTTAGCCGAGTCGCGAGCTACTTGCAAAACACACATAACAGACATTTGAACTTCCATCTGTGCTCCTCACGTGGCCATTCGCGAGTGTTGTAACCCCGAGCTAGTCGTTAATTCCATTGTCTTGAGTAATTCTTCACCACTTTGAGACTAAACCCATGAACAATAAATCCCACAAAATACAAGGAAATAAATTCATGAAATTACAACAAATTTGTTACAGAATAGAGCCAACATAAATGTTATGGGAAAAAAGTAGCTTTACACAGCTTCAATTCAATATCGTTGTTGGTGAGTCCAAGGACAAGGAGCTTGTAAAGTTGTGACTTTCAATTCTTGTATGTTAGCATTAATTACATGTCAAATTTGATTGTATTTTATTCAATTATTTACCTGTATGTTTTTGGGATTAACTGTAATGGGTATAGTGTTAGTTTGGTGAAGGACTGTGAAGAACATGGAATTTTACGACTGGCTCATGACTACTGCAACCTGTGAAAGGCTACATGAGGAGCACATGAGAACAACTGACGTGTCAGAGGTATCTCACGACTTGCTCGTGACTTGGCTGACTCGCAAAGGACTCTCGAAATTCACTGACAATTGGAATTCTATGTGTTTCCTTTCTTTCCTTACCCATACTATAAAAACTCACATCACCCACGAAAATTGTAAAAAAAGTTTAAAAGAGAAAACCCTAGAAATCAATTGGAGAGTTGGAGATTGTAATTCATCAATCATGTACATATTACTCTTAGTTTTCTTCACTCTCTTCCCTCCAAATTTCCATCTTATGAGAGGAACTTAGCCCAAACACAATCCACACTCATTCAAAGTGTAGAAAATTGACCTAGAGCATTTGGGAAGTATTGGTTTCATGCCAATCTTTGCAAGGAGAAATTGGTGATAATTGCAAGATCCGGGAAGCTAACAAAGACAAGACTCGAAGAAGTCCATTAATAGCTGGAGCTTGAAGGGCTCAAGTACTGTGGGTAGATTAGGTTTGGAGGGTCTCTTTGTATTCATGTACTCCAACTGATTTGCTAGTGGATCATTTTGGCTTGTCGAGAGAGGAAAGGTTTTTCCGTCTAGTTTTTCTCTTTAATAACACATCATGGTGTTATCTTGTGTTTACTCCCTTCTTCCCTTACTACTTGTGCTTTTACTTAATTGTTAATTATGTTTATCCATGCACTAGTTGGTAGTCCTAGTTGATTACATGTTTATCTCTCTTATTCCGCATTATTTAGAGTAGATTAAAGGTAATCAAGCCGTAATTAAAATTTGTGGGTCTAAACTCATTCTAGTACTTATTCTAGTGAGTTTTCAGAGCTCACTCTCAACCTCGGTACTTTCTTCGAATCTAGACCAAAAAAAAAAAAAAAATGAAAAGAAAACAAAACAAAAACATGACAGTCTTTTAAACGTGGTTTGCTAAGTTTTTTAAATAAACATATCACTAAATTTAAAAGGGAACCTAACTACCCAAGGAACATTACCTAAGATACTGTATCTAAGTTTTGTCCTATGATAAATTTTGGGTTGCATTCGTCAAATGAAAGTAAGTACATACAATTTGGCTTTTTTGCTCTTTGGGCAATTTCTTATAACAATTTCGTTAAGTGACCAAAAAGCAAACATATTAGTTAAGTAGCATTTTGGGCCTTAGAGATTTAAGTTCACAAAAGGAACTTGAATGTCTAAGACTTAAGTTCTAAAAGGTGGCAAAGCTGATGTGGATAAAAAATTCACGTGAAACTCGAGTCTCTAGCTTGACCCTAGCCTTACTGATAATTTCTTCTTCTTTCTGGCTTTCTATCTAGATCAAGCCCAAATTGAGTCTCCAAGGTTGAATCTCACTCATTAAGCTCGAGCACAAACACCATGAGCCACCACCGAGGTGGTTCTCTTTCACTATGTCTCATTCCCTATGTCTCTTCGTCAAAAACTCATATTTGCGCATGAACTTTCTCCTCTCTCTCTCTATAATTGGGTACCCTATGGGACTCTAAGCGAGATGGGAGTAGCAGATTTATGAGGAGGCTATAAGGTTTGCGAATCGAGATGAGGTGGTGGCGTGTGAATTTGTTTTTTGTTGGGTTTGGGTTTGCAGGTGAGATATGAATGAGTTCATGTCTATGTGAAAATTTGAAGACTTGAAGGTGTATTTTTAGTGAATTTGTGTTCTGTGTTGGTGAATTTGGCCACGGTCAAAGTTTCTCTTGCTTTTATTTAAGGAAATTGAGTTTTAGAGACTCGAGTTCAACATGGATTTTTTGCCCACATTAGTTTTGCCATCTCTTAGAACTTGATTCTTCAGTGAGCAACTTAACTAATATTACTTTTGGACAACATAACTAAAATGTTAGCAAAAATGGGTCAAAGGGCAAAAAAATCCCATATAATTTATTCCATCTATTATCAAAGTTTTAACAGATTAGAATATTATTCTAATTAAACCCTTTTACCCAATGGTAAAAATTCCAAAAATGTTAAAATAATTTTTTATAATTTCTACTGAATTATTATTATTATATTTTTATAATTTACCACATTTTCTAGATAAATTACTCTTTCAATATTGGGTTTGTTCAAGTTTTTGAAATGTTACAATTTCATCCCTTGTATTTATTTATTTCCATTTGTATCTATTAACGGAATGCTAGGGCACCCATATTTAAGAGACAAAAATTGGATGACCTCATAATTTTAGAAGACCAAAAATGCAACCAAGAAATAAACAAAATATAAACGGGGGGATGAAACTGTTCCATATTTTAAATTTAAAGAATTGAATTAAACTTTTTAGCAAAATATATATGGCAAAAATTCTATATTTGAGAGATTGAAAATGCAATTTAGCCATGGTTTTTTGTTTTGATGGGAACCTTTTTTTTTTTTGGTTGAGAAAGAAGACTTTTAATTTTATCAAGATAAAGGCATGTCTGCCTGATAAACAGCAAAATAATGGATTGGAATATCCTCCATCCAAACAGAAAAACCCGTGACATGACATGCATGTCTAGCAAGGTTGTGAGCTACATTGTTACCATCTCTACCAACATGTTGAAACCTAACCCAATTAAACCGATCTACCAAAACTTGGGCATCCCTAATCAGCAAACCAAAAGACGCTAAGGAAGGTGAGTAATCCGTTAAAGCCTTTGTAACAATCATAGAGTCGCCTTCAAATATAATCTTGTCAAAACCCAGTTATGAGGAGAGTTCAATGACTCGGTTGGCTGCCATGGCTTCATCTTCCATCACCGAATTAGAGAGCTGGATATTTTGTGATAAAGAGACCAGGGCCGAGCCATTACTGTCACGGATTATCACACCTATAATTGCTCTTCCATCGTCCTGAAAATTGCAGCATCGAAGTTGGCTTTGTACCAATCCACAGGAGGTGGTAACCACCTTGCACTTGGTCTGACCGAATGGGCAGCTGGGATTTTCCTTGGCCGGGCAGACCTATACTCCATCAGTGCTTCAAAGGCTCTCTGGGATATGAGGTTCAAAGGGAAACCTGGAGGTGCTATTATGGCTTTGTTTCTTCGGAACCATATCGTCCAAACCAGCATTGCAAATGACTCAACACTACAACCTGAGTTAAAGACATGGAGAAGCAGTTGAGGAAAATCTTGGAAGCTCGTGTGGTCTTTGAAACTCCATTGAGGGTCTTCGTTCCAAACTTGTGCTAGATTCGGACATGACCATAGGGAATGGAGTACATCCTCATTGTGCTATGAACAGAGAGAACACACCAGGTCATTAACCACACAACGACGCTTCAGGTTTGTCATCGTTGGAATGGAATTCCTGCAAGCTTTCCATAGGAAATTTTTGGCTTTGCACGGCAGTGGCAGCTTCCAAATTTTCTTCCATAAAGGTTTTAGCATCTCGACATGGTTATTGCTTAAAGGAAGTGTTGTTCGTGCTTCAGTTTTGAGGAAAAAATACCCGGACCTGGCTATGTACTCGCCGGATTGAACAAATGGCCTGAAAAGAGTATCAGCCAAGTTGTTTCGGCTAATTGGTATTTTATTAATCAATTCGGCTTCCTCATCACTGAATACATTATGTAGCAAGTTTAGATCCCATTGTC
Organism: Quercus glauca; assembly: GCA_023736055.1. NCBI lineage: Eukaryota > Viridiplantae > Streptophyta > Magnoliopsida > Fagales > Fagaceae > Quercus > Quercus glauca. The sequence goes on from CM043316.1 coordinate 53,056,484, forward strand.
GAGTGGAAGGAGTTATAAGAGAACTTACATTGGCATCTTGCATCTCTGTCGTGAGGGATCCTTGGAGTCTTGGGGTTTGTAAAGAAGGCAGCCAATTATCGCCCTAAAGCTTAATTGTTTCCCCATTTCCAACTCTCCATTTTGCGCATCATCGAATAACCTCCATTCCTTTCAAATATACTATTCCAAGCATACGAACCTCCAAGTCCTTCCTTAGCATCTATAATAGAACAATTTGGAAAGAACTTTGATTTAAACACTTTGTAAAACAAAGAGTTTTGGTTATGCAGTAGCCTCTAAGCTTGCTTTGCTAAGAGAGCATCATTGAACAAGGATAACTCCTTGAAACCCATACCACCTTCGGGTTTTGGTTCACACATATCCTCCCACTTAACCTAATGAATTTTCCTACGATCTTCTCTTTGTCCCCACCAAAACTTGCAGATAAGCTTTTCAATTTCATCACAGAAGCCAATTGGAAGCTTGAAACAACACATTGTATTCACTGGGATAGCTTGGACCACTATCTTAATCAACACTTCTCTCTCTACTTATGATAGCAATTTTTCTTCCCAACCCTACAGCTTCCTCCAAACTCTTACTTTACTGTAGTCAAAACTCGCATTTTTGTGTCTTCCAACTAGTGAGGGCAAACCCAAATAGTTATACACAACATGCTATCAATATATAAATTAAAATGACGTTTTTCTTCTGGTTTTACTATTTATTATATTTTTCAACATGGATGATACTATTGAAATATTTTGCTTTAATTTATATGTAATTTTTAAATTCGCACAAGCATTGTGCTAGCTTGAAGTATGTGTTTAAGCAAGAAAATTTATAGACACAGAATTTGACAAAACTTTTCACAATTGTTAATGTAGCTTATTATTAGTGGTAAGTAAAAAAATAATGTTAGTGGTAAACTCCAATGAGAACTTGTAAAAGCCTAGCAATTCAACTATTGTGAAAAATGCAGTGAAATTTTGTGTGCATGTAATATTACTCTTTTTAAGCTTGAGAGAGAGAGAGAGAGAGAGAGAGAGAGAGAGAGAGAGAGAGAGAAGAAATACACAGGACAAAAGGAAAAGGACAATCCTCAAACCATTCTACCAAACTAATGACATTTTAACAAAACTTATGTGTGGAAGAAACCAGGAGTCTCCCCTTATACCAGTTATCTTTACAGCTATTCAATATATATATATTTCAAACAAATACATCTAGCTTCTTATTCCCACATATTACAAAGAATATTACAACAATACCCCATAATTTTCTGATTGACCAATCCAATCTATAGTTTACCAACCCAACTATCGTTGGTATCCCATAGCTACCACTGGGATCCTTACCTTGTGCCCTCGGCTTCCTTTCATTAGAATCTCCCCAAAACTGTATGTTCCAGTCACTGATCTGACAGTGAGAGTTATGGAGAATTTTCGTGCTGCACCAGCTCTCAGAGTCATCGCTGGTGGACTCGCTTCAATAGCAATAGCTGGAGCCATTCTGGTTGTGATTACATAGGTTTCTTCCTCAGCTACATTCGTGGCTGTGCGAGTAACAGTTTGAGTTCCCACAAGATGGGCGACCGTGATTGACGGGGTGTTGAGGTTCCATGGGTGAACCATTGTGTAGTTGCAGGGTAAGTTTGTGTAGTTCTTTATCTCATGTGCATCAATACCAGGAGTTGTGCACAGGAACCCCAAGTAATCCTCATAACCTACAAGAAACAACTAATGAAAATTAGTAATTAATTTTCCAATTTCACTTGCTGTGCTAATTATGATTACCAACATCCTGTTTCAACACAAAGAGAAAACATCTGAAGTGTTGGGAAAAAACAAGCTACCCAATTTTTAACCACACTGATGAAGGACTTATCTCTTTATATCTTGTTTGTGTTGCATATTTGTCTCAGATAAAGTCCGTCCCTATCTCTTTTCTTCATTCTTTTTTGGGTTGGAAAGTTAAACATGCACCCAATGGGTTTTGAACCTACAACCTCATACTCCAACCAATCTTATGGGAGAAATAAGTATCATTTAAGCTATAGCTCATTGGCCACTGGGTTTCTCTTCCAGTTTCTTTTATCATTTTCATGTTTGCTTTGATTCCAGTTTCCCATTTTCCTTCTGCTTCCTATTCCGGTTAGTCTTTTATACCTTAACCAATCCATGACAGGATGGCCCCAAAAGAGACATGCTTGTGAGTTGTGCCAAATTACTAACCAAAAAGTTTAAGAAGAAGAAGACGAAAAAGAAGAAGAAAAAAATAAAAACTAGGGGAAAGTATACCAAAAGACCCCATAGTTTTATCCTTCGGACACATAAAACTTGAAACTATTAAATAGGACACTTTAAACCCCATTCTTTTATAAATATACGTTTCATATGTGAGGGTGAAATTTGTGTGGGGTTTTTTATGTACATTTATGAAAGTCTGAGGTTAAAGTATGCCATATAAAAAGTACAGGGGAGCATCAAAAAATATAATACGTACTGGGTTTAATGTTTCCCAATGATAAAACTATGGGCTTTTTTTGTAGTTTCCCCAAAATAAACATGAAGATCACAACAAACCTGCGTCAAAAATAAGTCCAGGATCCAGAGCAGCTCTTGGATTAACATGGCCACTACCATAATCAAAAGGTGTAGCAGTAACCAACTTCATGGCCTCTGTTTCAGAATATTGTTGTGCTTGAAGAGGCTTCCCTGCTCTGTCCAACGTTGTTGAGGTTGTCATCAAGGTTGACTTGATGGCTGCAGGGCTCCAATGAGGGTGCTTTTGCTTTACAAGAGCAGCTATCCCTGCTATATGTGGTGCAGCCATGCTAGTTCCAGATATCATTGCAAAGCCTTCTCCTGTATGCAGCAAAAATAGCATAAAATGAGAGTTTTTCATTTCTAGCAGCATCTTTTTCTTCCCCCCTCCCCTCCCTAAGCAGGCTTTAAAATTTGTATTTTCTCATTTTATAGCCAAGAAGACGGGGAAAATAATGAATGTCAATAATTGCAAAAATCTTTTCCCTCATCTTCTCGGCAGAAAATGGAGCAAAAATTAGTAGAATTCCCAAAATCATGCTTCTGTACTAATTGAAGCTAAGACTGACACTGATCTCAAATATCTATGGCTAACAATTCTCAGTAGAGTCACATAAAATTCCTGTTCAATGTGCATTAAGATTCTAAAGTTTGAGTGAGTGCAATGACTAAAGCACTAGTGGAAAGTTTGAAATATCAAAATCAAAAGATGGGTTGAGTGGATCCACTAGTTCTTTACCAACGTAATTAGCCTCATCTGTGCCATTTGGAGACCAAGCAGCCCAAATCAGAGAACCAGGAGCTAGAATATCAGGCTTGAGAAGATCTGCATCTTGGAAGTTGAAATCTTTTATGTTGGGCCCTCGAGCAGAAAATAACGCCACCTGAGGTGCTGATTTATGGAGTATAGGCATCAAACCATTCCCAATGCTACCATTAGCGTTGAAGCTTTTCACCCGCCCAGTCCAGTCTCTTGGTGTAGAGGTGTTGTAGTAGTCTATAAGATCCTGGATACAGTGATGCCCAAACAGCAAATCACATACAAGCAGGCACAAAGATAAAAGAAGGGCTTTTTTTTTTCTTTTTTTCTTTTTTTTATTTCTTTTTTTTTCTCGGGGGAGGGATGGAGGCCAGGAAGGAAACAAGTACCAATAATAAACAACATAAGATGGTAACAAGTAGTGATTATTAAAGAGTATCAAGCTCGAACAAAATCAGAACATGCCAAAGGTGAATTATGGAAAGAGCAGCACAAGTAGTATTAATCTTTTTTCCCTTGTTCATCTAAACACACACTCTCTCTCTTGGGGTTTCATCTAAAGTTTTATGTTTACTTTTCTTCCCTAAATTTCTTCTCTTACTTTGATCTTTTTCTGGCACATGAAAACTTATACTTGTCCATGCCTTCTCCAATCACACTAAAAATCTTTAAATTAAATATCCCTTCCCCAAAAGAGTTTGTCAACCATCCAGCAACAACACCGATTCTAGATTAAAATTTACAAAACGTTCAGAATATTTTCGGGTTATGTATTTGTCCCATCACGGACAGCTGTAAACTTAGGAAAAAAACCGTATCACTCAAGGAGTGAGGTAAAGATACTTACCATTGATTTGCTGACATCTGTGATAAGAATCCCAGGAATACCAACAGGAACAGGATCAAATTTTGTCCCTGGAGAAACGTTTTCCACAGCTAAAACAAAGCCAATGGCACCAAGGCTCTTGGCTGTTTCTGAGACTTTCTTGATTGATGCAGAGCCGATAACAAAATTAAAGGAGTAGCCACAAAGAAGAATGTTTCCCTGAACCAATTTCTTGTTTAAAACCTCTGGTTTTTGGCAGTCAGAGGGACTGTATTTCATTGCAGAAGAATCCAGCAGTACATCATTTGCAGCAACCAAGGTATATGACTGATTTGGACGCGTAGCAGCTGCATAGAAGCATGTATTTCATCTTTAGAAAGGTATAAAACATGATACAATGTTTTTAAGAAAGATTATGAAGTATAATGAGCTAAATAAAATAATAATAAGAATAACTGCAACTGGTCTTCAGAGGACAAAACCATTAACCTTATTACAGGATCCACATGAAACCACACAACTCAATCTCAACATAGCCATGGCACAGAGCACAATATTTAGTTGTAACTATATTTTTCTTAACTTCTTGGCTTTTATGTTTGTCTTTAATTGTCAAGTACATTATTTCCAAATTTTAATTTTACCAAATTTGTATAAAATTTAAAATTAATTATAAAAGATAATTTAATCCTTAGCAAATGAAGAGAACATGATTCCAAGCATGTTCTTCAGCAAAGAAGCCACATCTTCATCCACTCTCTAATATTAAGTTGACAAGGCATTGGAACCATTAAAAGATATCTAATTTTCATAAATCACTCTACAGATTGTAAGAAATATTCCATACTCTGTATTAACATGAATGGTTTATGGATGAGCATAATGGCACTTTTGAAAGAATTGAGAAGATGACATGAAAAGGTTAACTTTATATTGTCCAATCACAAAGCCTCAAATGAATGCAAATCACGTGACTGGCCTTTTGAAGTCACTTCATGAAAATTAGAGTCATTATAATAAATTTTTCATATACAATTTGTTAATAAAATGACTGAAGCAGTCAACATTTGCATTGTCCTCAGTCTATGGAAGTAAATTCTAACCATGGCGAACCTTTGAACTTAAATTCAATGGAATGTGCATGTATCAGTATATGCATGTATATATGACTCTACACAAAGCTATTAAGGACTTAAAATGGAGTCTGGATAATAGCACAAGAATTTTAAGAAATAAATATAGAAGGAATGAAAAAAGACTGAATTTATTTCATCGAAAGACCAAATTTAGTGCTTAATCTATTGAAGCAGAAAGCAATTACATATGTTTGTAGTATTACTAGTTCTTTTTTTTTTTTTGATAAGTATTACTAGTTCATCTAAAGAAAGTTACAGCCTTTCTCAACCCCAATTTGAGGAAATTGATATGATGCAATACCTCCGCATTAATTTACCAGATCAACATTAGATATCATTTGTGTGAACAACAAAGCCAACAAGTTAACCAGTGTTTCTTTCCAATGGCTGACAGATACCAAAAAAAAAATAGTCAAGGATAATAAAATTTACGAGATAACCCAATTCCAGCTAAGATCTTTCCATTTCCAAGGGTCAAATGGTTTTTGTATCTGCGATCATCAATTGCCGCTGCTATAGATACTATCCATGGGCTGTAAGAGACCAAAGTTTTTGGAAAAGGACCTCCATTTCCAGCAGCCTGTGCAACAAATACACCTGCTTTCACAGCTGAAAGAAGAGTAGCATCAAAAGGATTTAAATATGTGGTCTTGGTGGTTGCTGGAGGACTGTTTGGTCCCACTGAGAGGCTGAGTATATCCACCCCGTCATAGACAGCCTGTTCAGAAAAGTTCTCTTGAATCAAAATCATTCATAAGTTTACCGATGGTAAGGATGCATATGGATACCTACATTAAGCAATGTGGATGCCTACAAAACATGCATAAGGATGCCTACAACAACATATTGCTCAAAAGTCAACAAGAAGGTAGAAGAAATATAACCATCAGTAAGCAATGTGGATAAGCTATATTCCACCCAAAACCCCAGCTCCATCTCCCTCTCCCTCCCCCCCCCACCCCCCCCCCCCCCCCAAAAAAAAAAAACCCAGAAAAAAGGAAATGAAAAAGAAGCAAAAAGAGGGAAGAAAAACAGAAACATTAGTACTGTATTATGTTAGACATTGAATTATGGCAAACCTGATCGATTGCAGCCACCACATCTGCTACATACCCTCCAAATATCCTGTAGAGTGCCTTGTATACAGCAATCCTGCACACAGATAATTTTAGTGTCTATTATTAAAGGAAGGATAGTGATTTACCAATTTAAATATCCTATCACCAGTGACGGTCATTGTTACTCACCTGGCACGGGGAGCCATTCCACTTGCCTTCCCAAATTCATAGCCATGCATTCTAACAGGAATTCCATTATTCCCAGCTGCAATAGCTGCTGTATGACTGGTAGCCGAAAGCACAGAGAAAGAGGGACAAGCCACATGAGAGTATAAACAAGTCTTGTCCAATATCAGGAATTTTTTTGTTTGTTAAAATTAAGGGGAAAAAAAAAAAGGAAAAAGAAAAAGAATAATAGATTTCCTGTTTAGGAATGGTAACATTATCAACTTCAAATAATTGGAAGAAGTAACTTTCATGGGCATTGTTTCCTTCCCATCACAAAACCCTGGCAAGATTTCATTTTCTGTACAGTAAATGAATGAGCTCACGTTGATCTGAAATTTTCTCTTTTGTGTCAAAATCTAATTATTTAAATTGGCCAACGGATCAGAAGTGCCACCACACTACAGTGGTTAATAAAAATAAGTTTTATATCCAATTCAAGGCCCACCAATCTTTAAGGAAAAAGAATGAAGATACTCATACATAGGAGTTTGAAATCTTCCCTTCAAAAAATCATGTGGGGAGTTTTTGGAGGAAAGATATGCAATAGATTCTGCAGAATATATTTATAATGCATAAGATTTAGGGAAAAAAAAATAGCAATTGTGATTGATTGAGGTGCTTTGTAAGTAATGAAGGAATGCTGCACTGTAAGTTATAGACGCCACTGTTAATTACTTGTCGAAGTTGACTTTTCTTCCCTAATCTGCTTTCTGTAAAATCTTTCTAGATCTATATCAGTGGGCAGTTGCCATTGATTTCAACATCTAAGAATGTTGAAGATATCTTACGGGAAACCATAGATGCAACAGGTCTGATATGTACCACACAATTTTAGAGTATGAGGTACACTGCAATCTTAATCACCTCCTAAGAAACAAAACAATTCATTCCAAATTATTTAATGCAAATTGAGTATTGTCAAGATTTTTTACTCACGGTTTATTAATGCACATGTAATCTATAAGATGAATTTTGTGGCACACATAGAAGTATAAGATTAAAAGATCTATGGCTGTTACACATGCATTAAAATCACATTATGACATTGTCACAGTACCACCTATATGTGAGCGCTCTCTCATTTAAAAATTGAGCTCTATTTATTTAATTATATCAAACCCAAAGGTCTTATTCTCAGTTTATACAAATGAGTGATGAACCTCTAACTCATCAATCTTTTTATGTTTACTACTTGGATTTCTATGACAATCATTGCAATTATGTCCATAAATAACTTCCAAGCATAGAAGTGGTTTTGAAAATTTTAAAACTATTACATTTACCTTCATGTCATGCAACACTAACATAAAATGAATACATAATCCATCAAAATTGTATAAGGCATTCAAGGCCTAACCTTCCATGTCCATCTCCATCCATAGGGGAAGCAAAATCAATAGAAGGGTTAAATTGCCCAGCAGCTATTGCAGCTTTAGCAAAATGTTGGGCTCCAACAATCTTCCCATTACAGAAGTCCTTCTTAGTGTCAGGATCAACTTCACATTTTCCTCTGTACTTTGGAACAGGTCCGTATGGTTCAGTATTATGGGTTGCAAAGCTTGGATGATGCGGATAGATTCCTGAGTCCACAAATCCTATTACAATGTCCTCTCCAGCCTTATCAAAGCCACCTCCTGTTGGCCATACTCCAGTTGGAAGCCCCAAAAACTGTGGGGTATGCGTTGTAAGTCTCCTCACCTTCCAATCTCTCTCCACAGACTTCACACTTGGAGTACGTCTTAGGGTTTCTGCCTACTAATAAAAAGTGATAGCATAAGAGAATGAGAATGCAAGAGGAATGAATTTAAGAAAATTTATTCATAAATGTTAATAAGAAATAAGCCCTAAAATAAGAGTTATTCAGTTTTTTCACCTGTTCAGGGGAAATGTGAACCGCAAACCCATTTAAAAGATGCTGATAACTGTAGAGTTTATTGTAGGTGCCAATCTCGAAAAGCATCTCAAGAAGCATATCATGCTTCTTTTCAAGGTGACGGGCATAGGATGTGACCGTTTCACTGAAAGGAGCCCAAAGTATGAGGAAAGTATGATTAAGAAAACTAACATATGTCACAATAAATTTAGAGATACAGGAAAGAGAGTAAATGCAGTTACACACAAAAAAAGTGACAGAGAAAGATGAGTATTTTGACTTTCCCTTGGTAAAATAAGGATCATAAATATCCCATCCCATGAATTATAAAAACAATTTACTTATCTTTGGATTACAAAATTGCCTAATATAGACTGTCAAGAACGATTTTAGAAGACAATATCTTTCCCTTTTGATATACATATAAATTGGATGAATTAGAAGACAATCTTTTCCTGAACAGAATAATAGCTATAATTGTTAGAAAGTCAGCATACAACACACACATACATACATAGATGTCCCTACTCTGATCTGTGAAATCGTCCAGTAGGCTAAATGTAGCAGCTTTAAACATTCAGGATAAGCAATCATTATAACTAACAAATTCATCACTAAACAAACTGTAAGATTATCTTTACCATCCCATAAGCAGTCTCAGCTAACAAAGAGCATGATGGTGAACAGCAGCCTTAACAGGCTACGATTACAATAATATATTCAAACTTCAAAAAATAAAGTGAAATACATTACCAAAAAAAAAAATTATCACTTAGTTAATTATGCCTTTATCTCTATTCTACTATTCATAGCAGATGTTTATAATAGCGTACATAATTCAGTTATTTCACTTGATTGCAAAGACTGAGTTTCATGTTAGGTCATTGTCATGATTTTGCAGTAAGTTAGAAAAGAGTCAAATAAGTAAAGGAGCACCCAGGCTTATACTACCTGCTAAAAGGTTGGTAATGTATCAGGTCAGGTCCAGGCAAAATATACATACATAAATATATATATATATATATATATATATTAAAAAAATTATGACTAAAATAGCCTTGATCCAAAATTTACTTACAAAAAAATAAATAAATAAATAAATAAAGACATTTAAACATTAATAACCAAATCAGCTGGATCACAGAACAAAAAATAATCCGGCAAGGGTGGGAGTTTTAACACCAATTTCTGCAGCCTTGAAACCTAGTTCACATTTTTTACACACCTACGCAAACTCAAGAGCTTGTTTATGCATATGATTTGTTGTGCAAAGTCAAGTCAAGAATTCAGAATGCCCAATAATGTAAAAGTTATTCCATATAAGTCCACATTCTGACAAAGATAGCCCACAAGTCAAGACCCCACTTAAGAAAAAAGGTGCTCAATTACAATGCAGGCTTCAAAATTCCTTCCATTGTCAAGGCATATGATATGATATGAAGCTGGATGACAATAGAATATAGTACTACTAGTCTCAACCACGATTTTGAACTCCATACATAATAATTTCTCACTACTAACAAAATTTTTTGAAAGATACCTGGTGGTGTCAATCTTCTCATCAGATTCCACAGCTGTGGCCTCAAAACCGTCAATCCCGCCTTTGTAACTTATGATAGGCTCTCCTTCAACTGTCACTATGTAAATTTCCGCCTTCCCGATAATCAGGACTGTAAATAGAACTAGAACCGTGCACCCAATCACTGATACCCGCATTTTCAATGATCAATAACCACTGGAACTGTTCATCATAATACAGACAGAACTTAATCAAATTGAGATAATAATAATAATAAGAGTAAATAGATTTTGGCAATAGCAATTATATTATAATAATAATAATATTTTTTTATTCTGCTAACTCATATGATATACCATTTTTCCAATTGTGATTATGAAAATAACATCAACCAAAAGTGTCAAAAAAATCTTCTAAAAAGTCAAACCCATAAAAATTTAAAAAGAAAAAAAATAGAAACAACAAATATGTTAAGTAGCTAAGGTGATTTCGTTCCATTAATGATTAGGAAAACAAGTATAAATATATATATATATATATATATATATATATATATATTTCATTTTTCACAACTTCATCAGCAACCAAAACGAGTCAATAAAAAAAAAAAAAAACCAACGACTGTTCTCACCTTAAAAACTGAAAATAAAAATGATAGTATCAAAAATCAAAACAATTTATTTAAAAAAATAAAAATAAAAATAAGTGAGATTGGTGAATAAAAAAGCAGTAAAAGTGAAGCGATGGTAAGTTGTGACATTGAATCTCAATCATACCAAAATAAAATTAAAAACTCAAGTGAAATCCGATCCAGCTAGCTGTGACTTATTTAGAGTAAAGAATAAGAATAAGTTTAATCAAGAATTGAAGCAAAGAATAAGAATAATATCATTCATTAAAAAGCACCGCCAAATAAATAAAGAAAAAAAGTTGGGACATTAAAGAAGATCCCTCATATGAAAAAAGCAAAGCAAAGCAAAGCAAAGAGTATTATGAATATTATTTAATTAATTTTATATAAAAACTCACAAACACAATGATCCAGCAGCAGCAGCAGCAGCAGCTAATGTAAATAAATGGACGGCAGTGATTTGGATTAGAGTGTTGATATTACATTGCTGTGATGACGAATGATGATCGATCGGAGATCTAGCGGGTGGTCAGCGTAGCATTGCAGGCAGAGGAGAGCAAAGGAGAGGAGACTCCGAGTTTAGATTTAGAGTGAGTGTGTGAGAGAGAGAGCGAGCGTTAGGGTTTCTGCTATACTGATACTGAGTCTGAGTGAGAGTGAGAGTGAAAGTGAAAGTGAAAGTGAGACACGCTCAGACAGGTGACCGAAGATAATGGAGGAGAGATGCCACTCATCATATTCATTCCCATTCATATAGCCATTAGCTACCATTTCTTTATTATTTACCAGTACTACACACTGTTGCTGTTTATTAATTAAACCTTCTTCTTTTTTCTTTTTTCTTTTTTCTTTTTTATCTTCTCCAAAAAAATATTTTTATTGTTTTCTTTTTGGTTTTATTGTAATTTTCATTTACCATCGTATCAAAACATTAATTATTATTTTTTTAGTGTAAATGAGATTTAAAGTTCAAATTCAAATAGATTTTACTACTTTAATTAACTATAATTAGTCAAAAGTTTTAGTTACTATATTAATTTCTTTTATTAAATTCAAATATATGATTGTCTCACATTGAGGTAGCCAACTTTCACCTATTACATTATCAAATTTTCAAGTTTAATTTACTTCCTTCAAAAATTAAAAATTCAAATTCAAATACATAGTTGTATTTAATAACAAATAATATTTTTTATTTCTAATAACAATCAAATTCAATACAATAATGTATTTAAATATCATATACTAAAATTTTCCCTATTTTTAAATTTCATTAAAAAGAAGTGATTGTGTGGACTTTGGAATCTAATCAATCGATATTTAGTAAATGATTTTTTTTTTCTTTTGATTTTTAATGTCTTTTGTTAATAGTAAGAAGCTCTATGTTTACATTCGCGCGAAAGCTATGGGACGGTTGATGTGAAATGACGGAATTGACCTTGAACGAATCACCCGACTGAGGGAGCAAGTTTTTCCGCGTATGCTAAACCAAATACATATGAATACCCCTATATATACATTGCCAAAGATAAATAAATGCTCGAGATACTATATATAGTATTTTACTAACATAAAATTGATTTTTTTTTTTGGGAGCAGAATATAAAATTGACTTACTAAAAGCTGGATTGCACGATTTACTAGAGTTGTTTTTATATAAAGCACTTCACATTGATTTATAGCTTGCTTATTTTTATTAAAAAAAAACCTATCTATTTCGTTGGCTTCACCCCATCTATTGTTTATACTTTATATATAAAAAAAGTGGACACTATCATAAATTATCAAGTCAATTTATAACTTCTTTCTCAAAAAAAAAAAAAAATGTTAATTTATAACTTTCTAGTCGTTAGTCCGTACTACGCAAGAAAACCTACCTATTTATGAGGTAGACTAAAATAATTTTTTAAAATCTTAAATTGATTAAAAAACTACATCATTGTATGATTTACTCTTGTATGACTTTAATTTGTGTTACAATTTGATGAAGAACTCATTGTTTGAATGTGTAATGGCTTACAAAAAATTTGATAGACAGTTTCAAATACTGCAAAAAAATAACTCAAAAATTCAGATATTAAATTTTAATTATTACAAGTTTTTTTATCTTGTAAAAAACAGCTAAAGAGAATTTGGTGGTTCATATACGAAAATTGATTTTTAAAAAATACATGAAAAACCATAAAATAAATTTTTTTTTTTTTTTAACAAAGTAGAGAAGAAGAAAATAACAGAAGAAGATCTCATCCCTTTACTCTGTTTAAAAAAAAATATATTGTGGTTTGCACTGCTTTTATAGTGTTCATTATTAACCTCGCAAATTTGAAGATAAATTATCAACGTTTGAGTTTAAGTTTAGGTTGGACTTGTTAAAGAGATAAATTTTCACTTCTTGTTAAGTTTGGATTAAAAAAATAATTTTATTTAAAAAAATGATAATGATGTGACAAACTTTGGAGAGATCAATAAAAAGTCAAATGCTTCAGTTATATATATATATATATATATATATATATATATATATATAGTAGTAAAATGTTTAAATATGCTCAAGATTTCTATCGTACTCTCCTAGATATTGGGTATTTGATGTTAGGTACTTAATTAATTAAATTAATCTGCACATTCAAAAGAAGAAGCATCAATAAATTTTTAAAAGGTCAAAATATATATATATATATATATATATATATAAGAATTATGGAAAAGCAAAATCTCTTAGTTTTTTTTTTTAATATATCCAAGTAAAAGAATATAACTAGGGCTCATAGTAGAACCAGAATAGAATTTTAAGAGCTATAACTCAAAACTCTAAAGTGCTTTTTAGGAGAAAAGAAAAGAGGCTAAAATCCAAATTACTCCAACATTTTTAAGTTTGATTGAATTGTCACATTCACCCCTAAAATTTAGTTTATATCATTTTAGTCCAACTTTAATATTTCTATCATGTTAGTCTTTGAGTTCATTGTCATTTATAAAACTAATACATATGTGAATATGTAATACAAAGTTGTTTCATCGAACTTAATTGTAATTTCATGGCCATGGACAAAAAGAACTAATTTGGTAGAAATGTTAAACTTTAAAAACTAAGATGATAAAAATTGAAATTTAATAACAAAAATCACAGTTCCCCAAAATTAAAAAAATGGGTAGTTTGGATGTTGGGAAAAAAAATCTAGTGAAAATGGGGAAAAGGATTTTTAAGCAAGGTAGTCAATACCGTACCGGTACCGGCCGGTATGTACTGTACCGGTATATATACCGGTATCAAAACATCAACGTTTCGTACCGGTTTAAATACCGGTCATACCAGAGATGTACCGGCCATACTGGCCAATTTTGGGCAATATCGGCCAGTACCGAGCGTACCGGCCAGTATAGAAAAAAGTTTTTTTTTTTTTTTTTAAGTTTTGTAATTTTTGAATTTTTGTTAAGACAAAATGGTAACTTATTTGCATTAACTTATTAGTATTATTTGTTTTCTTAGTATGCAATGGTAACTTTTAAGCTTTCTATTTTTTATTTTTTATTTTTCCTTTTAATTGATACTAAAGTCTAAAACCATGAATAATTAGTTCTAAATTGAGGAAATGTTTTATGGTAAACTTTTATATTTATTATAATACACACACACACACACACACACACACATACATACATACATACATATATATATATATATATATATATATATATATATATATATATATATATATATATATTTATAAATATAAAAAATAGCGGTAAACCCGAAACGGTACACCGGTATTGACCGGTATCCAAAATATATCGTACCACAGGCTAAACCGGTATAGCCTCCGGTACGGTATTGAGTCCCTTGTTTTTAAGCCCCGTAAAATCCACATTATACCCTTTTAAGTTTTGGTGAATTGTAAGTTTTTGTTCCTAAATTTATTCATTTTGAGTCTTTAAATTTTAACATTTCTATCAAATTTTTCTTTCTTCAATTGACATCTATAAATTTTTCATTAACTACAGTAAAACAACGTCATATTACATATGTAACTAGTGTCAGTTTTATAATGGACAACGAAAGGAATGACCAATTTGAATGGGATGTGTAAGTTTTAGGACAAACATGACAAAAATTAAATGTAAGGGATGAAAAAGACAATTCACTCAAACTCAAAGGAAGTAATTTGGATTTTATCCATGCTAATTTGTAGTCTTTTAGGAAAAACAAGTGAAAATTTGAGATCTCTTGGGGGGGGGGGGGGGGGGTGGGGAATTCTACAATTTACTACTCATACTTTATAAATCTAAAATTTTAAAACATTATTCAACATAATTTGTCAAACACTCAAAACGCTTAAGAGCTTTTATGTTGAAACTCTATTATTTAAACTCTACAATTAAGCTCTACTTCCTACAACAATGCGAAATAAGCAATAAATCAACATCAAACTGAGAAAATATAAGATTGACCCCAACATTTTAATTAATGGATTTATTATAGCTTATTCCCACAATTAATAGTTTAACGGTTAACACAATCAAGGCAATACTCACCACAATCCAAAGACATTAATAAAATGGGAAAACCAACACAAGGATTTTGAAGATGAAGTGAAAAACTAAAGAAAAACCTATTTACAAAAAATTCCTCTATAGAAGAAACAATTATCGTTAGGATTGAATTCAATGGTTTGGTTGTATAGCTGGATTCGATGTCGGCTAGGCCTCCAAGAATTGAGAGAAGGAAACAAAGAGAGATAAAAGAAAAAGATTGAATTGAGAATACACTTTCTTGATTGCCTATTCTACAACTCATTGGTCTCTTATACAACACCTCATAGCTGTCAATGACCCACAAGTCTCTAACTAACTCTAACGGCCTTGCACAGCCACTAACCAACCCGTATATCCATGCTCCCTTAACACTATACCCTACAATTCTGATATACAAGTCTCATATGGACACTTAGGCACTTAGGCACTTATTCTACTAACACACTATCATAGCCTTTACAATATCCAGTTTACTATCATACAACCATACCACACACCATCATACAACCCATTATACAACATACAAAACTATGCCTAACAATTACACCAATTTATACTCACAAAACCTTTCTAGACTAGACACAAATTTTAACCTTAATCTTAGAGATATCAAGCCCAATAGTCAAGGCCCAAACTCAATTCTTGATGTGCAAGCTAAGTCTTAATGGATGCAATTTCATGTGTGAAGAATAGTTGTGTCATTATGCACAATATGATTTGTGTCACTCTTATGCATAGTTACATTCCTTCGGTTGGGCTCATGGACTGTGGTTAAGGTTTAGTCTTGACATTGCTACCAGCCACTTTACAGGATCACCCTAATTTATTTATTGTCATGGACAACCAATCTTGGTGATTATGGCTATATTCAATGAGTACATGCATCTTTCTCCTGCACCTACTTTTTGGATTTCCTTCTGATCTAACATCCTCAATCATTTGTAGCCTTCTCTATAGGCTTTTATTTTATTTTATTTATTATTATGCATCTTCGTCATTTTCATGCCACGATACTCAAACCACACATCTAATTAGTACTCTTTACATTCGTTGAAATTTCAATCATTGGTGTGTTTGGATTTCATTCAAGCCTTAATCATTAAGCACATTTGGCCTTCAAGGCATCTTTAAAGACATATCACTTTCCAAATTCAAGTTATCTTCAACCTTTCACCTTGAATTTGAGCGGGGGTGTTAAACTTATTATGCCCAATAGTTAAGGCCCAAGTCCAATCCTTGATGTGCAAGCCAAGAATACTACTTGTATTGCAAGTCAATTAACCATGGTCTATTGCAGGGTTATTTTAGGGTTTAACATCTTATAAGTACCCCATATTGGGTTCATTGTGTAGAAACTCTATTTCACACCCATAATTTAACCTTGGAAGAAGGCAAAACGGTCATTTTATGTACCCAAAAATCATGGTCGCATTATTCACTAAATCATTCATCACATGGTCTTGATGTTTTAACGATCATAATGATATGTTCAGTTTCCAAATCAGACTATCAGATTGAAAGATATCGCAAGATCAAGTTTTAACGATTTGTATACATTTATTTAGGTGAAACCTATCTAGTGTTGTGATTGATTGAAATTAATTTTGATTGGTTTTTAATTAAAATTAATAAAATGAATTTTTGTGATTGGTTAAGTATTTTTCTTAAAGTGTGATTTTGTTGCATGAGAATAATAATAAATAAGCTAATAAGTATTAACTTGGATAGATAATCAGATTTCTAAAGTAATTATCATAAAAATAATTGTTTTAAAAGTCTAATTATCATTTTGGAATAAATTTTATCATGAAAATAACCCCATAACATGTCCAAGCGTATTTTAAAACTCAGAAAAATGCTAAAAAGAATCAAAAACGTGCAAAAGATCAAAACTGGACGAAGTTGTCGAAGTGCCAATTCGGCACTTCCAAAGTGTCGATCGACACATTCTCCATAATATTCCTGGGTCTTTTTCTGACTTAAAACTCATTCAAATCCATTTTTTTAAAGATGAACCCTACACGATTCGTGTTTACTGACTTTTAAGTCAGATTTAACTTATTTTCTTTGCAATTTACATCTCAATAAATAGAGGAGGAGCACTCATCATTTAGTACCCTTAACCACTTTAACATTGGAGAGACTTTTGAAACTCTGCCATTATTCTGATCTTCACTAGACCAGAATTTCTATAGACATCTCCCTTCAAACCTTTCTTCATTGTTATTGCTTTCTTTTTAGAGATTCAAGAGATCCTCTCTCTCTCATTTCTAAAGAGATCATTTTTGTCTTCTTTGATTCATGCAAATATAAATTTTGCTTTTAATGTTTTTTGAATAAAATGCTTGTTTGATTTTGAAATTCCATGTTAGTATGTAGATCTTATTCGTTTGCATGATTTTCTTTTCTAGATCTTGATTCACATGTTTAGAATATAGTGTTTTTTTTTTTTTTTTTTTTAATTTTTTAATTTTTTTTTATTCACATGCTCAAATACATAGGTCTAGGATTCTTCACATGTTTTAATTCTTAGATCTTGATTGTTTACAAATTTTAAATTTTAAATTTCAAATTTCAAATTTTAGATTTATGACTATTTTTAGTTTAAAGTCATAGATCTACAATTACTTCGTGTACAAAATGTTTCTTTTATTTTCTGTACAAAAAATTAGATATGAGGTTTCTTTTGCAAAACTCATTCTATTTTCTTAAATAAAAAATCAGATATGTATTTTTCATTAAAAATTCATGGTTTTTCACATTAAAAACCAGATTTGTATTTTTTTTTTTCATTAAAAATTCATGGTCTTACATAATAAAAACTATATCTTTATTTTTTTTTTCCTTAAAAATTCATGGGTTTTCACATTAAAAAATAAATATGTATTTTTTTTTCATTAAAATTTCATGTTGTTACATAATAAAACCAAATTTGTATTTTATTTGTCATTAAAAATTCATGGTTTTACATAATAAAACCAGATTTGTATTTTCTTTTCATTAAAAACTCATGGTTTTACATAATAAAACCATATTTGTATTTTTTTCATTAAAAAATTTTGGTTTTCTACATAATAAAAACCAAATCTTTATTTTTTTTTCATTAAAAACTCATAAATCTTCACATTAAAAACTGTATCTAAATATTTTTATTCATGTAAAGTTGTGATTTACAACTAGCTTGTATTGGCTTTGATTCCGTGACAAATTTGATTGTAATTTTGTTTAATCTTATGTACCCTATATTTTATGTGGGATTTCATTGTATGGGTTGCGTATGAGAGAGAGTGTGAAGACTCAAGACAACATTGAAGATCAAAGGAGTTTTCACGGGTAGCTCGCGAGAAGACTTCCAGCGAAGTGAAGCCATGTGCTCAGCACATGACTGGAATGCGAAATGATAGATGGTGACAGTTGGTTTTTGCAGGTAAGGCCTTCCCGCTAAACATTCTGTTTTTTTATTTTGTCATATCTGATACACCATCTCTTTACCCACACTATATATACCCACATATTGAGAGTAGTACTTTTTAGAGAGAAAACCCTAGCCATAACCCTTAAGAGTTAGAGATTATCGTACCCACAATCCTCTACACAATCTATCATGGTTTTCCTCAACTCCTACCTCTCCATATTCAAATTCTTGAGAGGTTGATAGCCCAAACACTTACCACACCCATCTTGAGTGTAAAGTGAGGTTTTGGTGCTGCTGGGAAGTATTGGAAGAAGCCATTTGTTTGGTGGATGCAATCGGGTTGAATTGCGTGATCCGGAGAGCTAGAGAAGACAAGGCTTCATCAAGTCAGTTGGTAGCAGGAGCTTGGAGGGCTCAAGTACATGGGGGTAGACTAGGCTTGGAGGGTCTTTTGTTATTTGTGTACTCCGACTCATTTTCTAGTGGATCAATTTACCGCTTGGAGGATAGAGGAGAGGTTTTTCGCCAAGTTCTTCGGTTTCTTTTTCGGTAACACATTGGGGTGTTATCTTGTGTTTGCATTCTTCTTCCCTACTCTTTTAGCTTTCATTTAATTGTTGATATTTGATGAATATGGCTTAGAGTAGTTATATTGTTTGCACGCGCGCATTTACTCTATTCCGCACTTAGTTTAAGTTAGAGTAAAATCAACCGAGCTGTAATTATTAATTTGGGGGTCTAAACAGCTCTTATGTTTTCACACAAATTCGAGCTTTCAATTCAAAACCCATAGATTTTCATATTAATAATCAGATCTGCATTTTATCATCAAAACTCATTGTTTTTCTCATAATAAACTCTAAATCTGAATACTTTTCATAAAAACTCATAGCCTTTCATAATAAACATTAGATTTGAGTCTTTTTCATCAAAAACATTGTTTTCCATAATAAAAAGCGGATTTAAATCTTTTTCATAAAATGTCATTCTTTTTGCAATAAAAATCAGAACTTTTTTTTTAATAGAAAAAATTTATTTCTTCTTTTCATAGTAAAGTAGATCTGCTATTTTCAATAAAATCTTTTGCATGGAGTTATGTAGATCTATGAATTCTAAATAAAATTTAATTAAAGATCTAGGAAAACTAGCAATTGTAAGTTGCATTTCAAATATTACTCTATCTTATCTCAATGATTATGGGTATATAAATGGTCATTCACAGTCTAGAATACCAGATTTTTCTTGGTAGAATGGGTGTCTAACGTCTTCTCACTTTGTAATCTGGCCCCCGAACCTAAGATTTTTTGTTCAAGATTAGTGCTTTATCATTTTCTTTGGTAGATTGTATTAGGACCAAAGTTTTGTATCTTTTTACTTTGATTATAAGTAGGACCAAAATGATGTAAATTGTCTAACAATTGCGAACTTGATGTAATGTGAAATATTCAATGGAATTTAGATTTTGATTCATTTTTATTATTTTCTGTAAATAAAAATAAGTGGCAACTCCACGATTAATGAAACCAAAAGAGGTACCATTTGTGGGTTCCAGTTAGCTTAATTGGTAAAGTCTTTGATGATTGAATAAGAGATCTGGGGTTTAATCCCCGCTTACACCAAAAACCGATTGGTATCTTGGTCTGATGTTAAAGAGCTATCTTTAAGAGCGGACACCATATGTTGAAACTCTAAAAAAAAAATAAAAGAGGTACCATTTACACTCTTTTGAGCAAAATTGAGATTGTATTGAAGATGTAGCCATCAATGGATTGGTGGATGTAGGCTATTAGGCCAAATCACATAATCCTTGCATTTTCCTCCTTTCTCTTGACTCATTTGTCTATTCGTGACAAAAATGGGGAGAGTATACTGGTGTGTTTCGTCATTTCTATATGACTCATGTGCACATTCTAAGGGGGAGAAATTCTACCTCGTGCACATTCGTAGGGGGCTGTACGTTAGCTTCCTCCTTTTGTATCCAATGTGCTCCCCCTTTCTATTTGCACTCCACCGTACTCTATGATGCTCTCCTTCTTACTTTATGGTGTATTCACAATTTTCACACAACAAAGGCTTTCTCCCCTTTTTCAGCACGAATAGGTAAAGGTCTACCTCAAGCTTGCCCTGAATCTCATCCAACTGTCTCAATAGTAGTCAGGCGAATCTGAACATGATTATTGTGAGAATACATGATGTTTGTAAGTCTAGTTATGCGCTCATGCAGTCCTTCCATCAAAGTCATCATTCTATCCATGTGAGGGATAGATGGTCTTGGTTGAGATTGAGTGCTGGAAGGTTGAGGCTCTGGAGTATGAGCAGGAAATGTCTTAGGAAGGGGGGAGGCACTAAGAGCAGCTGATCTTCTCCCAATGGGAGAGGTAGGTGAGGAAATATTAGAGTCACTCTTTGGAGGCTTGGAAGGGCTCTTCTTTGCCCTTTTAACAGAGGAGTGAACCTTGCTGCTCTAAAGAGAATGCAAGGAAATTGGACCTTGACAAGGTAGGACCATTCCATTCTTAGGAGGATAAATGCCCTTGAGAGTTAGAATCTTTATGATTAGGCTGCAGAAAGGAAGACATGTCCTTGCAGCTGATCATCCAGTAGTCCATCCCAAAATCTGAAAGATGTGAGCACAAATGTCGATTAGAACTCTATTAATAAGATCATAGAGGAATTGGGCTCTTCCAAGACTGATGAAACTTGTGTTGATCAGTGGGTATATGTTTAAGTACATAATTTAGGTAAGAGTCTTTATTTTGGCCCCAAATCTTGAAGTACCAGTTAATGTACCAGTGGAGGAAACTTCAAGATTTGCTCTTAATGTTTCAAGAATTTGGACAACGGGAGCCAATCTGTCATCATAAGGGGATGTATCCACATTTACATTCATTTGAAGAATCTTTGCAAGATAGTCCGGAGTGATGACGAAGTCCTTTCCACGAACCCAACATTTCAGTTCAATTTCGGTAAACCAGGCATTAGTAGAATTCCTTGACCAACTCCTTAATAGGATCTTCAAAGCCACCAAACAAGCTAACCCAATCTCTGTCAACAAAGATTTTAGGGATGAAAGTTGATCCCAATGTGTCAAACATCACAATCCTTTCTACCATAGTTTGAGCATTCTTGAAATTGTTGTTGAAGGATTGAGAGTCCAGAAGAGTCTTGAACCTCTTGTTATCAAAGTTTGCCAACTATTGTCAAGTCCTCTTTAATATTGGAGATTATGTGAGATCAATCAATGGCTCTTTACCACGTGAAGATCAATGAGGAATTTTCAAAATAGCCACATAAACACAAACCATACATAAAAATGTCAACAAACTTGATTAAATGTAAGTTAGTACAAAAACAAGTAAACATGTCTTAAAAACTAAGTAAAAGAGCATATACTTGAACACAAAGACATGAGAACAATGCTAGAAGTCTAATTAGACAAAGAGCATGACAATATGCATGTCATGTCAATTGTGATAGGGTGTGTGCATCAAGCGTGCATCAAGTGTACATGTGTAATGCATGACCAAAGCATGAACAAGCACTCATAGGGTAAAGTGTGTAAAACAAACAAGCAATGATAGAAACATGTTATAATTAGGTAAACATGGCAATCCCTAAAGCTTGGTACTTATCAGAGTCCAAACGAGTGCAAAAATGCCGAAGAAGCATTTTATTAAACACTTAGCACGCATGAACTAACCCTATATGATGAAAAATGCATGAACATGATGAATATGGCTTAAATAAATGTTCAAAATGCCACATGGGGCCAAAAAAATCATCAACAAACAAAATGGGACTAAGCCCAATCAACAAAATAGAAAAAATTTTCAAGAAAATAAGTTTTCCCAACCCAACACAAAACTAAACCCGAACCTTAGGTTTTAAGTAATCTAAGACAAAATCAAAGGAATAGATAAAGGAAATGTGTTAGAGAATACCTTTGAGAAGTTTTAGAGATGAAATCCAAGGAAGATTGGTTGAGATTTGATGAAATTTTGAGTTTTTGAGGGTGGGAGTCACGAAGTGCAAAAAGACAATGATTTTGAAAACTGATTTTTCGAGGCCTTTAAAACTGTCTTTTTCACACATTTCACAAGTTAGTGACTTGCGAGCCAATTGCGTGCCTACTTGCGAAATGTGCAGATGCACATGGCAGAATTTGGCGGGTTAAGTCTGAGTTTTTCAACTTGGGATTCCTTAAAAATCTCACGACTTGGAACCACTGGCGAAAGCAGTTGCGAAATGACCAAAGACAAAGTTTTTCAACACAAAGAATTTGACATTTTGAGAAAAAAATTTCAACATCAAAGTGACAAAAATCACTTCCAGAAACAAATAAAATACTCAATTAGGTTTAATCATCAAGCAATTGAGCATACACACATCACATTTAAACACACAATTGAAATAGATATTCATTAAATATTAGACTTGTGTATTGTGTGTCGGTATTAAGTATGAATTAGTCCATAGTCTATTATAAAGTTGTAAAGTCATGGTTTACAACTATATTTTATGTTAGCTTTATTCCATGAAAAAAAGTGTTGTAAGTGCATTAAATTATTTCCTTGTATTTTGTGGGATTATATTGTATTGGGTTTAGTATTAAGTTAGTGAAGAATCAAGCATGAATTGAAGATCAGTGCAGTTTTGCGACTAGCTCGCGAGAAGTTCACGAGAAGAGTAACCCGCAAAAAGGGCACATGAGAAGCATATGCTGGAAGCTGAAAAGTTGTACCAAGCTGTCATTTTCGCTAGTGTCTTGCAAGAAGGGCCAACCCGTAAGGTACCCATGAAACTCTCTACCTAAAGGATTTTAAGTGTGACTTTCTTACCTTTCACCCATACTATATATACCCTCATTACCCACAAAAGTAAGAGAGGCTATTCAGAGAGAAAAACCCTAGATAGGTTTTCTACAACATAACACACCTACCTTTTAGAGAGAGGGCTACTCATCCTTAGTGAGAAATCATTGTAGCATCTTCTCCTTTCTTCTCCCATTGTCATATCTTGAGAGGAGATTTGTACCCAAATACAACCCACACCTTTTCAGAGTGTAAGAGTGTTTTGGAGCTTGGAAAACTTTGGGAATTTGCCAAAAGAAGCCGGTGAGGCTTGGCAGATGCAGTCGGGCATATTATGGGATCCGGAAAGCTAGAGAAGACAAGGCTTCGAGAAGTCAGTTGGTAGCAGGAGCTTGGAGGGCTCAAGTACATGAGGTAAAGTAGGCTTGGAGGGTCTTTTGTTATTCATGTACTCCAACTTTATTCTCTAGTGGATCGATTTTAACTTGGAGGGTGGCGGAGAGATTTTCGCTGAATTCTTCGGTTTCCTTTTCGATAACATGTCCTGGTGTTATCTTGTGTTTACATCTCTCTCCCTTACTCTTAAGCTTTCCTTTTATTGTTGATAATGGATGAATATGGCTTAGGGTAGTGATAACAGTTGTTTGTGCTCATTTACTTTTGTTTCGCACTTAGTATAAGTTAGAGTAAAAGCTATCAAGCCATATTTTTTATTTGGGGGGTTTGAGCAAGCTCTTGTATTTTTACACAAATCCGAGCTTTCAAAAGCTTCAATGAATAATTCAATCAAGTCATACACAAATAGCACGAAGTTAAGTGACCTATCTCACTAGTAGAAATGAACATATATGACTACTCACCAAAGTGTTTACAATGATTAAAAACTTTTTATTTGGCTTCCATTTTTCATACTTTTTGATCAATACAACTTAATTTTTGAGCAACAATGCCATGAATTTTTTTATATTTCTTTGAGGAATAAGCCTTTGGCTTTGGCATCATACAATTTGAATATATTTTTGCTCCACCTTTTCCTAATCTAACTAGTTTTTGAAGCAAGACTTTTCAGCTCTCTCTTATTTTAGAGATTGACATATGAAAAGCTTTTTAACATAAAAATAAATGTGAGGACTACGAATATATCAAAATCAATCAAAACTGTTGACTAGACATTCATGATAAGCTTGAAGATCTATTTACAATAATCAAACATAGATTTCTAGATTTCACTCACACTTAATATGTGCATACATAACAAGGTAAGCTCGTAAATATATTACGCCATTAGCACGAAGGTACTAGGGCAAACTCACATGTGATATGACACAATAGAAACGATTAAACTTTTTGAAATTTTTTACTTTTTATGAGTTTTTGGATTTTTACTCATTAAAAAAAAAAACAATAAATTAAGATCAACAGTCAAAACAACCTATTAAACAAAAAGCATTAAAAGAAACATGCTAGAGAAGAAGCATTGAAGTAAGAAGAGTGCATATGGCATTATGCATGATAGTATGACCCTAAGACATTGGAAGTATTAATGTATGGACATAGTGGATGAATCATGCATGAGTACTCTTCTTCACCCACACCGCATGCATGATTTGGGTGAGATCTTTAGACGGAGGGGTATGACCAACATAACTTTCAAACCTCGGGGTGAAACTAGCTAGGCATGATAAGACGTTCTTAAGCATTTCCATGACATCTCTAATGAGTTGACCATTATTTTCTCCCTTAGCTTGCTTTCCTCTTGGCATTCTTCTTTCATTTCCTTGAGCATGCAGAGAATCAGCCCTTTTGAGAACGTGAAGCTTGAAGCAATTTGGTCTTGTGTGCCATCGAATGCCACAATGGTGACAAAAATGCTTCACTTGAGGTCCCCTTTGACTCTTAGGCAATGACTTTCCTTTTGCCTTTGATTTGGCTAAATGTTCTTCTTCTCAACAATAAGGATCTTAATCTTGGGCTTTTCTACATTCTTTGCAGATACAAACTTCATCTCTCTTCTTGGTTCCGCACTCAAACTTCCTTCACTGGTGTAGCCTAGTTTGGTTTTGTTTGAGAAAGGCTTTTGAGACGAAAGAACATTATCAAGCTCCTTGGTTGTAATGCGCTCCACTTTAACATTAGCTTGAATCACTTCAAGTTCGAGAAAGTTGATCTTTGAGTAAGCATTTAGCAGCTCGTCTTTCAAGTCTTCAACTTCACATTTGGCATCCTTGAGTTTTGCAAGAGTGGATTTATGGTCTTCTTCAATTCTTTTCATCTTCTTGACCACACTCTTAGCAACTTTAGCATACTTGCCACAATCCTCAAGCAATGCTTCATAAACATCTTGAATTTTCTTATCACTTTCATTAAGGTACACTTCCTCATCATCTGAAACTTCATCTTCTTCAACATCAAAGTGTACACCGAATTCCTCAACCAATTCACTCAATCCATCTTTGGAATCAACCGAGGTAATTTCCATAAACGCAGAGTAATTATCATCACCATTACATCCTTCTTCAGAATCTGAATTTGAGCTTTCCAAATCGCTAAAGGTAGTTGTTAGCACTTTACCCTTTCCTCTCAAATAGTTCGGACACTCCTTCTTCGAATGCCCATGTCCATTGCATTCATAGCAAACAATCCCTTGGGATGGTGGTGACTCTCTTCCATCTTTCTTCTTGAAGTCTTTCTTGTCATTCCTGAAAGATGAGAATTTTCCTTTGCCAAATGACTTCCCATTGTTCTTCATCTTTAGAAATTTGTGTAAGTTCTTTGCAAGATAAGCCACCTCTTTCTCAACATCATCCTCATCCAAGGAATCAGCGATTCTCTCATTTATAGTTTTGAGAGCAAGTGATTTGCTAGACTTATGAGAGGGAAATCCGAGCTCATAAATTTGAAAAGAATAGACAAGCTCTTGGATCTTGATCTCATCCAAGTCTTTACTCTTCTCAATGGCAGTGACTTTGGCTCGGAAGCTTTCAGATAAGGATCTTAAGACTTTCCTTACAACTTTGGCATCCTTAATCTTTTCTCCAAGATTGAGCTTGGCAATGACAATCTCATTGAGTCTACCATAGAATAAGTCAAATGACTTATCTTCACTTCCTCAAACCGGGTAGTGAGCATTTGCAATTTGGTGTCCTTGACCTTCTTAGTTCCCTCATAGGTAGTATCGAGAATTTTCCACACCTCTTTGACGGTCTTCACATGAGAGATCCTGTGAAATTCATCAATTGAAACACCACTGAAAATTTCATTAATAGCCTTGCTATTGGCTTTTGCCAAAGCAAGGGCAGCCTTGCCCCACTTGGCCTTGGGTGTTATTGGTCTCACCCAACCATTCTCAACGGAATCCTAAATGGTCTCATCAATAGCACATAGAAAAGCATGCATATGTACTTTCCAAAATGCATAGTTACTCCTATCAAAAAAAGAAGGTGCGTTGATGGATTGAGATCTATCCATCTCAAATGGGGTCTAGGATCACACAAGGATAATGAAATCCAAAAAAAAAGTGTACCCGCTTTGATACCAATTGAAAGCTTAAATAGTGTGAAACGTTATTGCTTGTTTGGACCCCCAATTTTAAATTATGGCTAAATTGCTTTTACTTGAACTTATCTAAGTGTAGAACAAGAGTAAAAGATGCACAATCAACCAGAACGCTACTCTAAGACATAAGCAAGTACAATAAGCGATAAATGTAAAGGTTTAAAGAGTAGGGAAGAGAGATGCAAACACAAGATAACACTGAGACATGTTATCGAAGAGGAAACTGAAGTACTTGAGCCCTCCAAGCTCCTGCTACCAATGGACTTCTTAGAGTTTTGTCTTCACTAGTTATCCGGATCCTGCAATCCCGCCTGATCACATCTACCACTCAATGGCTTCTTCCAATGCTTCCTATAGGCACCAAAACTTCTTTTAACACTCAGAATGGGTAAGGTATGTGTTTGGGTTAAGAACCTTTCAAGGATGTGTAGATGGAGAGGCAAGAGTAATGGAAAGTCTAGAGAAATGATGTAGAGGATTGTGGGTAAACAATCTCTAACTCTCAAGTGTTTTGCTAGGATTTTCTCTCTCAAAAGTTTCTTGTAAATACTCCTTGTTCTTCTTACACTTTTGTGGTTAATGAGGGTTTAAATAGTGTTGGTAAAGGTATGAGAAAAGTCACACTCAAAATAATCAAGCAGAGAGTTTCGCAAGTCACTCTTGATTTGGCTCGAGTTGCGAATGACTCGCGAAATCTAGCCTGTCAAAAACTCATTAATTTCTAGCATGTGCTTCTCACATGGCTTGTTTTGCGGGTTAGCACTCGCGAGCTAGTCGCGAAATCCTTATCTTCACAGAATCTTTACCAAACTCTCACACACAACTCTTACATTAAATCCCACAAAAATATAGGGAAATGGTTAAACAGAATTACAATCAAATTTGACACGGAATCAAAGCCAACATAAAATATAGTTGTAAAACACAACTTTACAAAATCAAATTTGTGTCTATTTTGAAGTTTGAGGTATGTTCAAATGGAACAAGTTTCACTAAAAATTTTGTATGGTGAGAGAGACATGATGGTAAAAGATCATTAATTTATCCTCTTTGAGCAAATGATTATCTTATATTTTTGAGTGGTCTCTGAACCGAACTCAAACCTAACACAAATGCAACCTAAATTTAATAAATTTTTGCATGAGGATGTGTCAATAAATCTCTAAACCCTAACACAGATCATCTATAAATTTTTATGGGAATCAAATTATAACAAATCCATACTTAGATAACATAATAAACTTCTTCTCTTCTCTTCTCAAAAAGAAAAAAAAAAAGAAAAAAGAAAATTAACATAATAAACTAATCATAGGCTTCAATTTGAGATCAATAAAAATCTTACCTATAATGTTTAAAAAAATTAATTTTAATTATATAATTTATTAGGACCTTATGACTATCTCTACGTCAGTGTGAGGTGAAGAGAGCTATCCATGATCAGCTCAAATGTTAAAAAAACAACCACCGTTATAACTATAATAAAAATTTTGATTAATTTAATATGTCGATATTATAACAACATTCTACAAAAAAAGAAGAAGAAGAAAAAAAGGTACAATTGTGAATGAAGCAGTAATACACTACTTTAACAAAAAATGTAAGGGCAGCATGTGTGGCCCATGCATGGGTGCCACTTAAACAACAATTCAAACCTTGTTCAATTGCCAAGATGACATTATAATAATATCTTGATTAGATTTTCTAACTTTAGAAATTAAACAATAAAGTCGGTCATAATTTAATGTAATAATATAATATTTTCAATATATCTTTTGGGGAAGACCTTTCGGCTCTAAATTAATAAGGCCCACATTTTTTTTTCTCAAAAACATTTTTGAATTTTGTTGGGGGGTTTCAAAAAGGAGAGGAGAGTATAGTGTTGCTGATAAAGCAGGATGATCATAATTCACACTTGATAATTAAGTACTCTGGTCAAATGCGCTGTTGACCAATTTCACATTCTTTTGGCCAATGTCTTGCAGACAAAACTTAAATACAATATCTAAAAATTAATATTTTAAAATTTTCATTTACATTCAAATACATAGTTTTTATTGTTCAATAAAATACAACAAAAAATATTATCTTTTTCAATAATAGTTAAATTCATTGCAGATATTTGAATTTAATTTGGGAATTTAATATATTGAACCTTAAAAATTATACCTGAATTTAATCTAGTTTTTAATTAAATTTTTGTTTTGTGTTTGAAACTTGATGTATCAATTTTTAACATTTTTTTTTCTAATAAATTTTATTATTATTATTATTATTATTATTATTATTATTATTATTATTATTATTACTAACATCACTCATAAATAATTGTTGTTTATTGTACTCTATATATATGGTGGTTTGCAAATTGGAAGCAATGGATATTTGATGGTTTGATCGAGGCAGCTATTCCTTTCCACCCAATTAACTTAACTCATGACCAGCTGCAGGCAGCAGGGTCGGGCATAAATGGCAAGTTCATCTTGATCAATGAGAGTACGCAAATAATTATGTTTTTTATTAGAAGATAGAGTACTAGAGTACGTAATTAAATAAATATGTTGTAAGTTTGTTAATTAATAATATAATAATTCATTTCAAAAGCAGGAAAATGGTAGTTGTTAGGTTATAAGATTTTAGGAACTAAATGTATTAGAACTTCAATGTGTAATGTGTTGGCAAACCATGATCAAAACTTAGAATCTAGATTTAGGCTGCTCAAAGTGTGTTTATTTGTAAAGTTAAAATCGAGTAATTGTAGGATTTATTTGTGTAAATCTGCAAGGCTCGATCGATCAAAAATTAGACTCGATCGATCGAACCTCGTGCAAATTGTTTTTTCTGTAGAATTTCCAACTCAGCCCAAGCCCATATGACATGTAGGATTTTATGTTTTACTCCAAGTATAAAAGGAAAAACTCTAACTATGTTTTAGAAGTCTTTTGATGTGCTGTGTGTTGAATCTCTTGTGAGATCTAGAAGTGTTTACCTTCATACACACTTAGGGTTATTAAAATCAAGATTCATGTCAAGAGCTTGGTGATCGTTTCAGTTGCTTCTTAAAGAACTTAAAGAATACCACAAGTAGGAGAACTTGTGGTTGCAAAAGATCAAGGAAAGAAGTAGTCTATGGACTCGGAGTTATCACGTGATCGTGGTAGTAAGTTTTCTACATGAGATAGCAATAGGATGTTAGTGGTCTAAGCCTTATTATACAAACTTCAATTCTTTCATAGTGGATTTGTTTTACCTTGAGGATAACTAGGTTAAATCCTCCCCAGGTTTTTTACCGGTTTGGTTTTCCTAGGTTATATCGTTGTGTTATTTACTTTTCTGCACTATTCACATGATATGATTTGAATGTTTTTAACCTAGATCTTATTAATGAACTTGTTAATCAACTTGGCTTAATATTAGGTTAAACAACTTGTATTTTAAGGGGTCTAAAAACGAACAGTAGTTAGCAGTTGTTGCCTTGCAATCTTGGAGCATCTACCTATACTTATTTATCAGATTCCTTAACTTTATATATATATATATATATATATATATATATGTAGGGTCCGAATTTCATGGCCCAAGCCCAAAAGATCAGGATTATGAGCCCAACGAACCCAAAACAATGAATTTATAGAGAGTGGGTGAAAAAGCTAGGCTGGTTGTGAATCTAGCAACAGTTCATTGACATAAGAACACGCTTAAAAGTTAAAATCAACTCAAGTCTGAAGAGGATTATTCTTGATTAAAAGATGAGTACAATTCTTAGAGTTCTTTCACAGATTTTTTCTCTACCTCCCATTTCTCCAGAGGCCTATTACATATATATATTCTCCTTTTACTTCATCATCACCGTCCACCTGTTCTTCATCTAACCTTCATTTAAACACATGTCATATCAGATATCTACTTTAGTTCTCCGTGAGTGGTGGTAACTGAGATTGCACTGTTTAGGGGTCTTCTCCACATAAATGCGGCCAGGAAAGCTGCTGTAGTGTATTAAATGCGGTGGTAGCAACTTTTCATTTTAGATAGTTCTCTGCTCTTGTCATCTCTAGGCGTGCCCAAAGCTTGTCCTTGTCGTGGAAGTAGTTGGGAAGATCATTTAGACCTTCAGGATATTTGTTTGATCGAGTCCTTTTGGAATTCGAGGAGAGTGACATCTTCGGACCAATAGGGTTCTCTTCGGATTGCTCCTCTCGTTCATTTCCAGTTACATTTCTTCCACCAGAACTCCTTCCTAACCCCTTTCTTTTCTTCGGACACATAGTGATATCCGAATTGGGCCCTAGGCCCACCACATGACGTTGGGCTTTTACACTCACAATAGCCTCTCAAAATTTTAATTTTTCCCTCGTATCCGAGGAGAAAAAATGGGATTTTGATTTGCTGCGAAATAAAAGTTTTAGAAATCCCCAAACATTTGAGTCCACACGTGTGTGTGCATAGATTTGGGCGCTTCATCAATGCCGCTGTCATTTCAGCGTTTCCAATGTGCTATTAATTACTCCAGGCGGTGTCTTGTCTCTGGCATCCAACGGTGGGCTATTGATCTAACGAACGTGGTTTTTCCTCCAAATTTGGGCAGATAACTCCCACCATTTCACCTGTCCCCATATAAAGCCTTAGAGGGGGCTATTTTTCCTTTACTTCACAAATTTTCAGATTTTCGACGAACTCAAGCACTTACGCCCACCAAGCTCTTCTAGTCATCAACTCATACTTTCCCTAGAATCTGTGATAATCTCTCAACCAGTTTGAAGATTATTCTTCAATTCAGTTTTGCGTAAGTTCTCCTTCACTCGAGTGTTCCATCTTCTCTTCAGCCCTCGAATAGTCACTCCCCCTTCTCTGTTTTAATTCAAATGGGTAGATTTCGATATTTAGTGGATAGCCCTGCCCAGATGAAGGAATTTAGGGCGACGTATCGCATACCACATGACGTGGGTTTAAGATATTGTCCTCTAGAGAAGCTATTAACAGATCGAGAAGTGGGCGAAGTTATAGTCCCCATTATCGCCTTCCTAGAGGGAGGAATGACCATCCCTATGGGCCCCGTTACCAGAGACTATCTCCGAAACCATAGGCTTAGCCTTGATCAATGTGCGCCTAACATGTTTAGGATTTTAGGAGTAGTTGATGATTTGAATCGTCATCTAGGACTAGGACTCACTTGGTTTGATGTGATACATATGTACGAATGTCGTACCAAAAAAAGATCGGGATACTATCTTAAATCCCGATCCGACATTGTTAGGCTCATCTCCTGTCTTCCCAAATCTAACAAAGGGATGAAAGACGACTATCTGATCGTCTCGGGCGCATGGCATGACGGACTTCATTGCCCAACCCAACCAGGAGAGCCAGGTGGGATATCCCAGACTTAGGTTTCCTAATAATAGATTCAAGATCTTTGCTTTTTGTTAATTCGGTCTTCTCTTTGTATCATGATTTTCAAGTTTTCTGACTAAGTTCTTTTGTGATGTCAACAGATAGAATACATGTTGCTCCTCGGCTCAGCCTTACAAACGTCAAAGCGCTCAATTACCTCCTCTGATCACAAATTTTCGTAAGTGGAGACGGGCAACTCCAAGCCGCGCACCTTATTATCGGTTATACGCCAAGATCAACCGATTTTCAGCCGATCAGCAACGCGATAACACAGGGAGATCGTTGCATCAATCGCATTGACGTTGCTTGAAAAGACTTTCTAGTGCCGTTTGATCTCGCCTCCGTGCTGCATCCAAATCCGCAGGGTATACCCTTGCTCGTTCAACCCATCCAACAAGCTCCACCAGATCCAATAGCAGTAGGTGAAAGAGTTGCTTTTTCGACCCCTTCACTTGACAAGCAAATTGACAGGTTCAAGTTCGAAAGAGAAGTTTCAGAAGGGGTTCAAGTTTTAGACGCCGAAGAGGGAATCGATAGGCAATCCAGTGTTCTCCCAGAGAGAATAAACGTATCAGACAATTCTTCTGAAGAAGATATGGAGAGCCTGAAGGACCTAATGAAGAATAGGGGCAGAAAAACTGGGCCTAAGGAGACTAGCACGTCTCAACCTCCGGCTGCTCTTCCTCCACCACCACCTCAGGTTCCCTCGGATCTTGGCTTAAAGCCATTGCCAGATCTGAAGAAGAAAAGGCCCCAAACCGACAATGAAGAAAAAGATGAGGCGCCTCCGAAGGGGCCTAAGCAACAAAAGGTGGTCAAAGATCCTCGAAGCAAAAGGGTTTCGTCTACAGAGAGCCAAGAAGAGGCTCATGCGGCTGACGTGTACCGAGGGGTCCGCATTTGGTCTCCTAAGCTGGAGCTAAATGGTGCCCCCATCCCTTGGGAGGCCTCACTCAGAAGCTATGCTGGGGGGAGGGCAGGTCTCATTACCGAGGCACTAGAGCAACCACTTCTATTCTCAAAAGACATGGAGGTATACAGGCACTGCAGCCAGTATGAGCTCTTCTCATCCCTCAAAAGGGATTTAGCTATGGTAAGTAGATCGATCTGATTTCTTAACTTTTAGATGTTAGTTTTTTCTTTTCGCCTTTCTTCCTTGCTTTATACTGAAATTTTTCGTTTTGTTATGCAGATTACTCAGCAAGTATTCGTGGCCGAGGAGTGGAACAAGAAGACTAATACTGAAGCCTAAGCGGCGATTCACTCTCGGGGTGAGGCGGAAAAATCCCTGGGCAAGCTGAAGGAGGAGCATACTCGCTTGTCCGAGAAATTAAAAGAGGTGACCAAGGAGAAGAACAGCTTGGATGCGAGCTTGAAAAGTGCCGAGAAGCAGGCAGAAGACCAACGCTAGTAGCTGTACACGACCGAGATCAACTTGGCGATGGAGAGAGAGCTGGTGAAATGTCTTCGGGTTGAGTTTCAGAAGGCCAGAGAGTCTGCCAAGTTGACCGAAACTGACGCTTAGTTGGCCAAGAAGGCGATTGAGGCTGAAAAACGGGCGGCCTACACGTTGGGGGTGACAGAGACCCAAGCCAGGCTAACTGAGGAGTTCGCCAAGGTCTGCAGGGAATACTGCGACATCACATGGGACAAGGGCCTTGATGCAGTTGGAGTCCCTCCAGAATCTGCCTTGAGGCAGCCTGGGAGCGTCTATTATCATCCAGACATCTGCGAACTCCTAGAAGTTTTGGATCAGCCTACCGTCAGCCAAACCCCTCTAGCTCCTGCTGATGTAATCCAGGCGCCTGATCAGGCTGATGGTGTGGGCAAGCCATCTGGGAATGTTCAAGGATCAGATGCTGCTGCTGCTCAGCCTGGTCAGACTATGGACTCCTCGGCTCCTCAAATGAAGGACTAGATGTTTAGGAGTTTGATTGTTATTACTATTTATATATATATATATATATATATATATATATATATATATATATATATATTTACTTGTATCATCTAGCCCTTTAAGGGACTGTAAGCTATTTCCTTTTCATCAATGAAGTCGTTTTTCTTTTACCTTTAATGCCCTCGCAGTACATATTATGATGCATCGTTACTACAAATAACAATAACTTGTAGACTTAATCACCATATTATGCCAATGATGTAGATAATTTAAATTAATACTTGAGAGAGCTGTTTGTATAAGAATTGCTAACAAACGATGGAAACAACAAATGACATGAAAATTTTACAGGTCTTATCAATCATGCATAGAGAATGTTGCCATCAAAATATTTTGATTTAAATATGACTAGGGTGGCCTTGTGATAATAACAACTGCATTGGAGTGTTAACTAGCTCAAACAAACTGGTCTGAGGACTTCAGGCATGGTTGAATTTAAATTTAAACACTTTGAAGAGTTGTAAACGTGTTAACTAACCCAAATCATCTGGTTCGAGGACTACAGGCATGATTGAATTCAAGTTTAAACACTTATGAATTGTAAACATGTTAACTAACCCTAATCATTTGGTCTGAGGACTACAGGCATGATTGAATTTAAGTTTAAACACTTATGAATTGTAAACGTGTTAACTAACCCAAATCATCTGGTCCTAGAACTACAAGCATGATTGAATTTAAGTTTAAACACTTATGAAGAGTTGTAAACGTGTTAACTAACCCAAATCATCTGGTCCGAGGACTACAAGCATGATTGAATTCAAGTTTAAACACTTATGAATTGTAAACGTGTTAACTAACCAAAATCATTTGGTCCGAGGACTACATGCATGATTGAATTTAAGTTTAAACACTTATGAATCGTAAACGTGTTAACTAACCCAAATCATCTGGTCCGAGGACTACAAGCATGATTGAATTTAAGTTTAAACACTTATGAATAGTAAACGTGTTAACTAACCCAAATCATCTGGTCTGAGGACTACAGGCATGATTGAATTTAAGTTTAAACACTGAGGAATTGTAAACGTGCTAACTAACCCAAATCATCTGGTCCGAGGATTACAGGCATGATTGAATTTAAGTTTAAACATTGAGGAATTGTAAACGTGCTAACTAACCCAAATCATCTGGTCCGAGGACTACAAGCATGATTGAATTTAAGTTTAAACACCGAGGAATTGTAAACGTGTTAACTAACCCAAATCATCTGGTCCGAGGACTACAGGCATGATTGAATTTAAGTTTAAACACTTATGAGAATTGTGATGGAGTGTTAACTAACCCAAATCATCTGGTTTGAAGACTACAGGCATGATTGAATTTAAGTTTAAACACTTATGAGAACTGTTAATATAACAAAATGGCATATTGATTGAAGAAAAGACTCATTTAATAATAGTACCTTTTGAGATTATTTACATTCCAAGGCCGTGGTATTACATGATTATCTAGATCTTCTAAGAAATACGCCCCAATACCAGCCCTAGAAGTAATACGATATGGTCCTTCCCAGTTTGGTCCTAACTTTCCCTAAGCTGGGTTCTTTGCAGTGCCCACTACTTTCCTCAGCACCAAATCGCCAGGTTCTAGGGGCCTTAGCTTTACGTTGGCATCGTAGCCTTGCTTGAGCTTTTGTTGATAATGTGCCAGTTGGACCATTGCACTTTCCTTCCTTTCCTCAATCAGGTCTAAACTCTTCTCTAATTGTTCATTGTTGCCGGTCAGACTAAACGAACTAGTTCTTAAAGTTGGGAACCCAGTCTCCAAAGGTATGACAGCTTCAACCCCATAGGTCTTTGAAAAGAGGGTTTCTCCTGTAGACCTACGAAGCGTAGTTCTGTATGCCCAAAGTACATGTGGTAATTCTTCCACCCATCTACCCTTCACATCGTCTAGTCTTTTCTTTAGTCTATTAACTATGACTTTGTTAACAGCTTCTGCCTGCCCATTTCTCTGGGGATAAGCAAGGGTGGAGTATCTATTCGCGATTCCCAGTTCGCTACAATAGCTCCTGAATGCTTTGCTATCAAATTGAAGACCACTGTCCGAGATGAGGGTATGAGGGATCCCAAACCGAGTGACAATGCTTTTTCAAATAAATCTCTTTACATCTACGTCCCTGATGTTTGCTAGAGGTTCAGCCTCGACCCATTTGGTGAAGTAGTCTGTGCCGACCAGGAGGTACTTCTTATTTCCTGCGGCCTTAGGGAATGGACCCACGATATCCAGTCCCCACTAAGCGAAAGGCCACGGGCTGGATAGTGGATTAAAGGTTCCACCCGGTTGGTGTATGTTCAGCGCAAACCATTGGCATTGGTCGCACTTTTTAACATATTCATGGGCCTCTTTTTGCATATTCAGCCACCAGTAACCTTGAGTAATTGCTCAGTAAGCTAAGGATCTACCTTTAGTATGGCCCCCACAGATCCCTTCATGCAATTCTTCTAGTAGTAACTTAGCCGCCTCAGGATGCATGCACAATAAGTACGGACCTGAATAGGAGCGTTTATACAGTTTCTGGCCTTCGGATAACCAGAATCTAGTTGCCTTCCTCCAAACTTTGTCAGCTTCCCCTTTTTCTTCGGGCAAGATATCGTCCTTCAAGAATTTAATTATAAGATCCATCCAGCTGAGTTCGGCCCTGACTTGATGAACTTGGACTATCTCTCTTCCCTTCGTAAGCCTATGCAAATCTTCAATGAGGATAACCCTCGGCAACTCTTGCGCTGAGGAGGTAGTGAGCGTGGCCAAAGAATCAGCATGTGTGTTACCACTTCTGGGGACGTGCAACAGATTAAAAGACTCAAACTATGACTGTAAGGATTTAATTCGACTCAAGTACCCCTGCATCCTTTCATCTTTCGCCTCAAACTCACCCTGCACTTGACCAACGACTAATCTTGTGTCCGAGAACACCCCTGACTTTCCTCCCATTCTTCGTACCATAGTCATTCCCATCAATAGAGTTTCATACTCTGCTTCATTATTCGTTGCCAAGAAGTCCAGCCTTAACGCCTTTTCAATGACGATTCTCTCAGGGGATATCAGCATTAGCCCCACTCTGGAACCTCTCTGATTTGATGCGCCATCCACATACACTTCCCAGGGTAAGGGACCCTGTTGGGAAATCATACTAACCGATTTCTCATCCATGTTGGACGTTGGTGTTGCTTCTTCTAACTAGGGCTCCGTGAACTCGGCCACCAAATCTGCAAGGATCTGGCCCTTAACTGATGTGCGAGGCATGTATTTGATATCAAAAGCCCCTAAGATCGTGCCCCATTTAGCAATTCTTCCAGTATAGTTAGCGTTTTGGAGTATAGTTTTGAGTGGGAGCTGGGTGAGAACAATAACTATATGGGCTTGGAAATAGTGAGGCAGCTTCTGTGTACCAAGCACCACAGCCATAATAGCCTTCTCCAATGGCAAATAGCGAGTCTCAGCTTCATGCAGCGATTTACTTACATAATAAACCGGCCTTTGCACGCCACAATCTGCTCGTATTAACACCAAGCTTACAGCATTAGGAGCTACAGCAATGTAAGCAGACAAGACTTCATCTGGCTCAGGGCTGGACATGATTGGAGGCTGAGCTAGGTAGTCCTTGAGTTGCTGGAAAGCCACAGCACATTCCTCAGTCCACTCAAATCCCTTCCACTTGTTGATCAATGAGAAGAAAGGTTTGCACCTATCTGCTAATCGAGAGATGAACCTGTTTAAGGCAGCAGTCATTCCAGTCAGTTTCTAAACCTCCTTGGGGTTCCGAGGAGCTCGTAGGTTGCTGATAGGCTTTATCTGATCGGGGTTAACTTCGATTCCCCTGTGAGTCACCATGTACCCCAGAAACTTGCCTAAACCCCACACCAAATGAACACTTGGATGCGTTTAAACGCAATTTGTGTCCCCTGAGGATGTCGAAAATTTCCCTGAGATCCCCAATGTGCCCAGCTATGATCTTGCTTTTCACCACCATGTCATCGATATAAACTTCCATATTTTTGCCCAATTGCGGTTCAAACATTCTAGTCATCATCCTTTGGTAGGTGGCTCCCGCATTCTTCAGGCCGAATGGCATTACCTTATAGTGGTGGTTTCCAGTAGGGGTGACAAAAGCTGTATTTTCCTAATCATCCACAGCCAATGGTATTTGATGATACCCTTGAAAAGAGTCCAGAAAACTCATTCAAGGATGACCAACAGTAGCATCAACTAGTTGATCGATCTTCGGCATGGGAAATGGATCCTTTGGACAAGCTCGATTCATGTTTGTGAAATCCACAGATATTCGCCATTTTCCGCTCTTCTTCTTCACCACTACTGTGTTGGCCAACCACTTAGGATAAAATATTTCCTTAATCGCTCCAGCCTGTTTGAGTTTTATTACCTCTTCCCTGACAGCATCTGCATGCTCTCTTGATGGACGTCAGAGCGGTTGTTTTTTTAGGGGTGATGGCTGGGTTAACATTCAGATGATGGCAAATGAACTCTGGGTTTACTCCTGGGGCCTCTGTGGAATCCCACGCAAATACGTCAATGTTGGTCCTGAGAAACCCTATCAGTTCATCCTTCTCTTGAGGAGGGAGTATAGATCCGACTTGAAAGAACTTCCCTGGGTCATCATCGATGACTACCTTCGTCAGGCTTTCATACTCCGCCCCATCAGCTGAGGCATCGGTGTCTAGCACCGGGGATTTTAACTGCTATAAGTCCCCTTCGTTGGGGGCCGAGGACTCAGCTTCAGGCTTTTGTTGGATCGCTGCTACCAAACATTGTCTGGCCGTAGATTGATCTCCTAAGATTTCTTTAACCTGTCCCTCGGACGGGTATTTGATCTTCGGATGAAGAGTGAAGGATACAGCCCCTAGTGTATGGAGCTAAAGCCTAGCTACAATCACAGTGTAAGGTGAGTAAGTGTCTACCACTATAAAATCTACCTCCACGATTTCAGAGCCAGTTTGCACGGGTAGCCTGATCTGGCCTTTTGGTATGACCACTTTGCTATCGAAACTCACCAAGGGGGAACTATAGGGCATCAGGTCTTTAGGTGTCAAGTTTAGCCCCTTATAAAGGTCTGGGTACATTATTTCTGCGCCGCTGCCCTGATCCACCATCACTCTCTTCACGTCGTACCCCCTATCCTAAGGGTGATCACCAAAGCATCATCATAAGGTTAAATGGTTCCGATCTTGTCTACGTCCGAGAATCCCAGAACCGGATGAATCCCCAACTTAGCCCTCCTCGGCTCCTTGTTGACACTTTCTGAGGGCAGCCGAGCAACTGATAGTACCCTGGATGGGCAAGACCCTGTTCTTCTTAGTGTAGTAAAGATAACATTTATTGTACCAAGGGGGGGCTTAGAGGAATCATCCCTCCGAGGTCCTGCGCTTGCCTGGTTACCCTGACTAGAGGTATGGTGTAAGAGCTGTTTTAACTTGCCTTCGCTGACGAGCTGGTCCAAATGGTCCCACAAACTCCTATAGTCCTCTGTAGTATGTCCATGGTCTTAGTGATATTGGTAGTAGAGGTTGTGGTTGCGCCTTTCAGGGTTTCCCACCATCTTGTTTGGTTTCTTGAAGAAAGGCTCATTCTTGATCATCTCTAGGACTTGGTGCACTGGCTCTCGGAATATGGCATTGATTGTCTAAAGGTTTGCCGAACTTTGCTGTCCGACCCAGTCTCACCGTGACCTGTTGTGACCTTGCCGATCCGACCTGAAATCCCTCATGTCCTGAGGGATAACCTTGTCCTTTCCTTTGCCCTGCTGCTGGTCTTTCTCGACTCTTTTATACTTTTCAATCCTGTCCATCAGCTGGCGTACACTGGTAACAGGTTTGCTCGTTAGAGACGTCCTCAAGGCGTGTTCAGTGGGGAGGCCGAGCTTAAAGGAGCTGATGGCCACCAGGTCGCAATCTTCTTCCATCTTGTTGTACATTTTCCAGAATCTATCCGAATACGACTTCAAAGTCTCGCCTTCACGCATGCTTACAAACAATAGAGAGGCCAAGGACTGCGGAACCCTGCGACATGTTACAAAACGGGACCCAAATACTTGAGTGAGCTCTTGAAAAGAGTTTATAGAGTTCGCTTTCAGGCTATCAAACCATCTCATGGCGATCGGTCCCAAATTGGATGGGAAAACTTTGCACATTAGGGCCTCATTTCTGGAATGAACGGCCATCCTCTGGTTGAAATGACTCACTTATTCCACGAAGTCTGTCTGGCCGTTATAAGTGGTAAACGTTGGCTGGTGAAAACATCGAGGGAGTCTTGCATCCTCGATGTTACGTGTAAATGGGGACTTGGAAATTTGATTCAAGGCTTTGCTCATAGCATCGTTCCCTACGCCTCCATACGGTGGGCTTCGAGGCTGCCTCTCATGGCGGTGCGCTTCCTCATAGGAAAAAGACTCACTGATTGATGTCCGAGATTTTTGCTTGTAAGTAATGTCTCGTTCTTCGTCAGAATCTTCATCAGAATATGAAGAAACCCGCTTCCTCTTTGCATGGTGCAGTTCCCTCTTTAGCTTTTCAATTTCTAGTTGCATGCTCCGGTTTTTCTCTGCATGAGACATATGACTTCCTCCGTGTGACTAACTTCGATCATCGTGTGCGGTGTGTACACTACCCTCACGATCCTGTCTCCGTTCCAAGTTGAGGAAATGATCAACATGCTGAGACGCCCTAGACTCTGCTGGTTGTTGCCCTGGTTCAGCCATTATGGGATGTTGCCTCCACTTTAGCTCAAGCTTTTCCCATAGATGGTGCCAATTGTAGGGTCTGAATTTCGTGGCCCAAGCCCAAAAGATTAGGATTATGAGCCCAACAAACTCAGAACAATGAATTTATAGAGAGTGGGTGAAAAAGCTAGGCTGGTTGTGAATCTAGTAACAGTTCATTGACATAAGAACACGCTTAAAAGTTAAAATCAACTCAAGTCCGAAGAGGATTGTTCTTGATTAAAAGATGATTACAATTCTTAGAGTTCTTTCACAGATTTTTTCTCTACCTCCCCTTTCTCCAGAGGCCTATTACATATATATATTCTCCTTCTACTTCATTATCACCGTCCACCTGTTCTTCATCTAAGCCTTCACTTGAGCACATGTCATATCAGATATCTGCTTTAGTTCTCCGTGAGTGGTGGTAGCTGAGATTGCACTGTTCAGGGGTCTTCTCCACATAAATGCGGCCAGGAAAGCTGCTGCAGTGTATTAAATGCGGTAGCAACTTTTCCTTTTAGATATTTCTCTGCTCTTGTCATCTCTAGGCGTGCCTAAAGTTTATCCTTGTCGTGGAAGTAGTTGGGAAGATCATTCAGACCTTCAGGATATTTGTTTGATTGAGTCCTTTTGGAATCCGAGGAGAGTGACCTCTTTGGACCAATAGGGTTCTCTTCGGACTGCTTCTCTTGTTCATTTCCAGTTACATTTCTTCCACCAGGACTCCTTCCTAACCCCTTTCTTTTTTTCGGACACATAGTGATATCTGAATTGGGCCCTAAGCCTACCACATGACGTTGGGCTTTTACACCCACAATATATATATATATATATATATTTTTTTTTTTTAAATTTTGTTTTGTTTTACTTGCTTCACAACATTATGCTTATGCAGTGTATCAGATCAGTTCCGAAAAAAGAAAAAAACAATTTAGGCTGATTGAGGATTTAGGAAGGGTTCAAATGCATGGAAACTTGATTAGATCAACTTTAAAAACCTTAGATTTTGAGTAGCGTACAATGCAAAATATTTACAATATCATTGAAAAGAATTATTATTAAACTAATTTAGAGTTCATTATTAAAATAAAATAAAAACCCTAGTCCGAGGTCATATATTGGAAATGACAAGACTTATATACAGTACCTTAAGTGCTGTTTTTTAGGTTTTTCTCTTAAAATTCAGTCATGTGGCTACTTAACTTAAAAAATACACTTCCATTCATGAGAAAAAAGCCACATGATAGAATCTTAAGAAAGGAACCTAAGAAACAACACTTAAGTACTGTATCTAAGTCTTGCTCTATTGGAAATGTGGGTAACTCTAACTCTACTTCCTAAATTTCATGCAATAGAAAATCCACCTTTCAGCCTAAATCAGTGGCTTGCAAGTTGAAAACATAAAAGCTAAGGGTTGAGAATGTTATGAAAACTTAGTTTTAAAATTTCATATTAGCTAGATTAACCAAATGTTATAAGGGTGACATGTGATATACGAAAGGATAAAACTTAAATACAGTATTTACAGTACAATATATTATTAGGTTTTCCAATTAAAATCAATGTAATTATTTAAACCAGTGTTATTAAACTTGGCCTGGTCTGTTGGACCGGTAATCTAGCACATAAAAGGTCATCAATTGGATCAGATGTGGACAGGATCTAGTCAAAATCGATAAAACCCGGTGGGTTCTAAGCAAACCGTGTGACCCGACTGGGTTTTAATAACCCAACTGGGTTTGTGAATTGTGTAAAATTAAATTAGTAACTACATCTCATTGACATCTTTATTGTTTAATGTGTGGTAATATAGTAAATTTTATATAATTTATTGCTTAAACCTTCTTTTCTTCTTTTGTTTTGTTTATATCTTTAAGTTTAAGTATTTAACTTTTTTTTTTTCTCTTCTTTTGTTTATGTAGTTTGAGATTAGCCTTTAATTTTTTTTTTTTTTTTAAATATATAGAATTTTAAGACATATAGCAAGATTTTATTTAGCAAAAACTCTGTTGCAATCTTGTGACATTTGTTTATTTTGCTTGTGAATTTTATAGAATTTCTAATGCTATTGCTTGCGAAACCTTGATTTTGAATTATAATGGCGAGTTTAATTAAGGCATATTCCTTTTTTTTTAAAATTAAAATTACATATTCATGTTATGATTTCTCAAACTTACTTATATATATATATATATATATATATATATATAATTTTTTAAATCTTTTTATTTGACTCTGCGGTTCACCATTGACCCACTAGTTGAACCAATGACTTAATGACCTGGCTTATAAACCAGGTCAAACTAGGTCAACATCTGGTCCGAGTTTAATAATTATGATTTAAACACATAGGTGCATTGAATTGAATTGTTATTGACAATGATAATATTATTTGTGTCTATTGATCAATGCAATTAGGTATTTGAACTTAATTAATGAATCTAATATACTACACTTAAGTTTTGTCTTATACCAAATATGACTATGTAACTCTTTGATACAATTTTTTTTTTCAATTCTTTGAGAATTAGGTTGTTTGAAATTTGAAAATATTGTATCTAGAAAAAGGAGAAAGTTTAGTAAAACTGTACTTTGGAAAAAATCTTTAAAATCTTTAGTAAAATTGTACTTTGGAAAAATGTAATTTCAAGCCACTCTACCAAACTGGCTCAATATCAATATGAGAAATGATATATCCACAACATTTTTACAAAACTTTCACAACAAATTTTAAGTGGTAGGTTATTATTGGTTGTTATGGGTAGAAAAAAAAAGTAATTTAAGTTGTGAAATTCAAATTAGAACCAATAACAACTTACCACATATGACTTGTTATGAAAGTGTTGTGAAAATGTTGTGGACGTAGCACCTCTCATAAAATAATGAAGCTTTGATAATGCAGTATTAAGGATCAGAAGATCTTCTCAACATACCTATCATTAACCCTTCTAGTCTTTCTTAAATTGGTAATCGTTTTGGACCAGATAAAGAGCAACTAAGGTTTTTAGATTAACTCTACATAAAATTATTGAAATATTAAGAA
Organism: Quercus glauca; assembly: GCA_023736055.1. NCBI lineage: Eukaryota > Viridiplantae > Streptophyta > Magnoliopsida > Fagales > Fagaceae > Quercus > Quercus glauca. The sequence goes on from CM043316.1 coordinate 53,100,484, forward strand.
CCACACTAACAAAATTGAACCTAATTTCAAATACACGTAATATGTATGTGTGTGTATATATATATATATATATATGAGAACAAAGTTTAGCTACAAAATTAGTTGTAACCTAAGGTTACAACCTTACTCAATATCATTCACATTACTACATATTTTGAAAATTTAATCATTAAATTGCATATTCTTTATGTTCTGAAAGCTCAATAGTAAAGCTACTATTGCTTGTTTAGACCCCTAATTTTAAACTTACGGCTAAATTGCTTATACTCTACTTATCTAAGTGCGGAACAAGAGTAAATGAAGCGTAATAAACTGAAACTACTCTAATGCATAAATATAAGCATTAAACAATAAATGTAAAGCACAAAGAGTAAGGGAAGAGAGATGTAAACATAAGATAACGTCGAGATGTGTTATCGAAGAGAAAACTGAAGTATTCGGCGAAAAACCTCTCTCGGCTCTCCAAGCCAAAATGATCCACTAATGAATAAAGTTGGAGTACAAGGATATCAAAAAGACCATCCAAGCCTAATCTACCCACTATACTTGAAACTTCCGAGTTCTAGCTCCCAATGGACTTCACCGAGTCTTGTCTTCACTAGTTATCCGGATCTCGCAATTATCTCCAAATTGCAACCGTCAATTAATGGCTTATTCCAATACTTCCCACACACACCAAAACTTCTCTTAACACTCAGATTGGATGAGGTAAGTGTTTGGGTTAAGAACCTCTCAAGGATTTGTAATTGGAGAGGTAGGAGTAGAGGAAAACTAAGAGAAATTATATAGATGATTGTGTGTTTACAATCTCTAACTCTCAAGTGTATTACTAGGGTTTTTTTTTATTTATTTATTTTTTTTAAGTTTCCTTACAATTTCATGGATAATGTGGGCTTATATAGCGTGTGTAAAGAACCTCTCAAGGATTTGTAATTGGAGAGGTAGGAGTAGACGAAAACTAAGAGAAATTGTATAGATGATTGTGTGTTTACAATCTCTAACTCTCAAGTGTATTACTAGGGTTTATTTATTTATTTTTTTTAAGTTTCCTTACAATTTCATGGATAATGTGGGCTTATATAGTGTGTGTAAAGAAATGAGGAAAGACACACTTTAAAACATCCGGGTAGAGAGTTTCGTGGGTTACTCGTGAGTTGGCCAAGTCACGAAGTGACTCGCGAAATATAGCCTAGCAAAAGACTGTTCAGATTCTATCATGTGCTTCTCATGTGACCTTTCGCGGGTTGTCTACTCGCAAGCTTGTCGTGAGTAAGTCACAAACAATTCTTCACCAAACTCTCACACTCAACCTTTACATTAAATCCCACAAACATACAAGGAAATGATTGAACAAAATACAATCAAATTTGACATGGAATTAAAACCAACAAAACATAGTTGAAAATCACAACTTTACATGTTCTTAATACACATAATTTTATGCAAATTGGATATTATTTACTATATGATTTATAAGCTTACATTTTAAGCATAATTTTAAACTACAAAAACTTGCAATTTAAAAAATTTATTGATGACGTAGTTATTGATCTTTAATTTTATAGAAATTTTGAAAGTATGGAGAATATAAGAAGAAAATGTAATCCAACGGTGGATTTGTCAAAATTCACCTCCAACAAAAAGATATTGAGTAAATTTGTAGCCTTAGAGCATCTCTAATGGCTTCTTTAAAGACACTTTTAGAGAGAAAACATCCCAAAAACCCACTCTAACAGCTTTTCCATCTCCATTGTTTAGATTAGAATTGCTATAGTGCTTCTCTACAAGTAGAGAAGACTATAGCGTTTACTGTTCATATTTCAAATGTTTTTTTTTTCTATTATAATAATTAGCTATTGAATAAAAAAATGTTGGAAGATGTGTAGTTTTTTAAAAAAGAATAAAGAATGAATAAAGAAATAATATTTAAATGAGATGGAGAAAATAATAGAGAATCTGTTGGAAAGTGTATTTGAAAAAATAGGTATGTAAAAACTAAATATCACTGTTCAATGTCCAAACAGTACAAAAATTTAGATAAGCTGCTGGAGATGCTCTTAGGTTATAACCAATTTTGTAGCTAAATTTTGTTCTATTATATATACACATGTTTAACCATATTTCAAGAAAGAGAAATTAGTAGTGTGAAGTTTGCGGGGGTAATTAAGCTTTGAGACTAATTACTAATTAGCATAAAGATAGTATGATTTTTTTTTTAAGAATACTAAATATTTTAACACACAAACACACACAGAGAGATGAGAAAAAATCTTAAAGAAACTTACAATAGTGTATATTCAAAAGGGTCTAAATTTTGGATACACAGTACAGATTTAAACTTCTTTAACTCACACTCATTTTGTATTTGAAATTAGGTACCATTTTGTATTTTCTCAACAAAAAAAGGGTACAATTTTGTAAGTGTGGTGCCTAAAATTAATTATTTAATTGAATTTAATAGGAGAATTAAAGATACGTTGTTTAAAGAAACGTACTTAAGTTTTCAATGCGCTGATTCTAAAAAAAAAATAAAAAGTTTTCATTGCGCTAAGATAGATAGAGAAAATGAATACACAATAAATTATTATTGTGGGTGATAAAGCCCAACGCCATATGTTGGGCCTGAGGCCCAGTTTGAATACAACTCCCTGTCCGAAGAGATTAAAAGGATCAACGCATTGCCATCCTGGTGAGAATGCAACCAATAAGGGACAAGTGTTGTGCCCGAAGACAACCTGGCCGGTCCGAAGAGATTCTACTCAACGGATCTGCAGAGAACTTGATCAAGTAGATACGCTGAAGATTCCCCTGTAGGGGTCGAGCTTTGGGCATGCCCAACTGCGCGGGTATCATGAAATATCTTACAGATAAAGCTGCCACCACCGCATTTAATGCACTGCAGCAACTTTCCTAGCAGCATTTATGTGGAGAAGACACCTGAACAGTGCATCCTCAACCACCGCCACTCACTGCAGGTTAAAGCAGACTTCTGATGTGACTAATACTCAAGTGGGCGCCTAGATAAAGGACAAGTGTGCGGTGAAGATGGGGGGGGGGGGAGGTGTATATATAAGGGAAACAGGCTTCACGGAGATGGAGGAGAAAAAATTGTATTCACTAAGTTTTTAAATATTAAGCCTCTTCGGACCAAAGTGATTCTTGTTAAACGCTAGTCTGAATCCCTTTTTACATTGGTTTGCTTGTATGAACCGTTGCTAAATCCATAACCAGCCCAGTTGTTTAACCCATTCTCTACAAATTTATTGTTGGGAATTTGTTGGGCTCACAATACAAAGAGTTGATACCTGGCCCAACAAATTTGGACCCTACAATTATTATTATTATTATTATTGGAAGAATAGAAAATAACAATAGGCATGTATATTAGAGGTGACCTTAAGCATCCATCTTGCATGACTACAATAGGTACAAGTAGTGTTACATTACATATGCTCCTGATGAAGCCAATGGGAGCATGACTACATTTTTTTTTTTTTGGTGAAGAAAAAAAAAAATAAATACATTTTTTTTTTCCTCTCATGAAAAGCCCTTAAATCATGTCATGTGACCAAATAAATACAAACAAGATAAGAAAAATTAAGGACGTACAGTAGTCTAAAGTCATTTTCAGATAATCTACATTAATTATTAACTATCACTTAATACTATATATATATATATATATATATATTAAACTAACACTTAATATATATGTCCTATTCTATTCCATAATGTTCTTTCACGATTATTATATTATTATTATTATTGCTTGGATTTTCGAACAATAAAACAAAGCTATAAGTTTTATTTTTATTTTTCAATACTGGAAATTTAACTTTATTTCTAGGATTAGACAAAATAGAGTTTTTCTCAAACGTTTACTTTCTAATAAGCACATGTGAGGGCTGCCCCCACAAAACTTGTCGTCACCCTTGTACAACACATGTGACTTGAGTAAGACTAATTCAATGGACCAAAATGAATTAAAAAAAAAAAAAAAGATTCCCAATAATATAGTACTGAATTTTAAAAAAAAAATTAGTGAATTCTAGTTAATTTAATTAATAAAATCTCTAGAGGTTGAATAAGATATCTGAACAGACACTTAAGTTGAAACTTTCTCAAAATTAAAAAAAAAAAAATGCAATCCAATTATTTTAATTAGTATGACACACACGTATAGTTCCTAAAATAAATCCAATGCTATGCACGTACTAGTTCTGTTCGTGGGTCCTATACTCCACTATATATCTCATCTATTTCTACATTCTAAATTAAATCAAACACACCACTCTCGCTGCTGAATAAATTTTCTTTTTAAATAAAAAAAAAGTAAAATTATCGCTGGCTTCATTAATAATAATTAGTCAAAGTGGTTTTGTTCTGAATCATCTATATTTATATATATAAAACCGAAGTTTTTGAAACTCTCACAATTTTCCACATCATCACTATTTTCTTTTTCTTTTTATTTTTGATTCTTTTTATTTTAGGTTTTATATCTTATAACAATAATATTGAAAAACGTATATAAACTTGGAGGCCTATTTAAGGGCTTCATAGAACTTGATGGATAAGAAAATATATTCTAAAATAAGCCCTATTTAATACCTAACCATAATAGGAACCAAATTTGACCTAAAATAACATTAAAAGAGCCTAAAAACAAGGAAATAAATCACCTAGACCTAAAATAACATTTTTTGCATAAAAATACCAAAATCTCTTCTCTTCTTAAAACCCTAGCAATTACCATCTCAAAACCCTAAACTTAACTTCACTTTAAGATTAAAAAAATAAGGAGGAGAGAGACTCACGTAAAAAAAAAAAAAAATGTAAGTTTTGTCTTTTTTTATTTGCTTTCATATGTGCCTGAAATTTTCATTCTATCTTATTGTTTTATTATGTTTAGAATTGATTTTCTTATAAGTATTTGGGTGAATCTCTATATTTTGATAGTGTTTTTATGGGTTTGGTTTTTGGGTTAAAATTCTAATAATTATTTTATATTGTATATGGCAGATGAAACATCTCTATTTTTTGGAGAAAAATCAAAATTGCAACCTATGTCTTTCAGCCCAAGGTGTGGTAAATTTTTATATGTTTTTGCTTTATTGAGAATTTTTATTTGGGTTCATGTGATTTTTTGTTTTTTTATTAAAGTTTTGATTTTTGGTTGATTAATTATTTGTTTGGAATAATTTCAATTAATTATTTGTTTGGATTCAACGTAAAAGATAATAAAATTAGGTATTATAAATTTGATAATGTTCCATGTTTTGAATTGTTTATATTATTTAGACTCCTGGTAGGACTCTCTCTTCTCTCCTTAAAATCCTAGCAATTACCATATAAAAACCCTAAACTTAACTTAACTTTAAAATTAAAAAAATAAGAAGGAGAGAGACTCAACTAAAAAAAAAAAAAACGTAGGTTTTGTCTTTTTTATTTGCTTTCATATGTGCTTGAAATTTTAATTCTATCTTATTGTTTTGTTATGTTTAGAATTTATTTTCTTCTAAGTATTTGGGTTAATCTCTATATTTTGATAGTGTTTTTGTGGGTTTGGTTTTTGAGTTGAAATTTCTAATAATTATTTTATATTGTATACAGCAGATGAAGCATCTCTATTTTTTGGAGAAAAATCAAAGCTGCAACCTATGTCTTCCAACCCAAGGTGTGGTAAATTTTTATTTGGTATATTATATATGAATTTTTTGAATTTGAAGGGTTTTGTTTGGTTTTGAAGTAGAATTTGGGGATTCTATAAAATTTGGAAGGTTTAAGTTTTGGGGTTTTTTGATACTTGTGTCTTAGTAGGTTGATCTTAATTCTTTACCTTATATGTTTTTTCTTTATTGAGAATTTTTATTTTGGGTTCATGTGATTTTTTGTTTTCTTAATTAAAACTTTGATTTTTGGTTGATTAATTATTTGTTTGGATTAATTTCAATTAATTATTTGTTTGGATTCAACGTAAAAGATAATGGAATTATGTGTTATAAGTTTGATAATGTTCCATGTTTTGAATTGTTTATATTGTTATTAATACGACTAAATAAGATTTATTTTTATTTTTATAGTTTATATCAGTTTTGAGTGTGTGTATATATATAACTTTTGGGAATTTTGCTTTATTAATTTAAGAATTGTAAATTACTTTGTAGGTTTCAGTAACTATGTACCTGCAGTGAGACATTGACAATATAAGCATATATATATGGTATTAACATTTTATAAAAATCTTTCTTACAACCCAATAACATTCTACGTTAGACAACATTTCTAAACTAATGAAAAGCATAGAAGTTAAATATTTATTCCCATTGTATTTTATTTAATTATGACAGATCCATTTTTTTTTAAACGCTAACTAGCAAAATGTCTATAATATGCATATTATTAACCCAATTATCTATTTCTAAATTTCTTAGATTTTATTATATCAATATTTTTTTCTTTTAAATTCTTGGTGGGAAAATCAGTCTCTCACTAATTTTTTTACCTTAACGTGATATTGGTTAATTGTCATTTTATTTAATTATCCCGTGCATCGCACAGGTTAGCGACTAGTTTAAGAGTGATTTCGCAATAACAAGTAACAACGGAAAGGAACGATATGTACAATATATATGTCCTAACTTTGTTTCTTGATAATTTTTCATGTCAAATTTCTCTCTCTCTCTCTCTCTAGATAATAACTTCATATCGTTTTTTTAACCATTATAGTGTCTACTAAAATGATGAAATTAACTTATGTGACAATATTTGATGTCATGACACCAATAATTTTTAAATCTAAAATTGTTAGAACTAAAAAAAAAAAAAAAAAAGTAATCACACCATAAGATGGTGCACCCTCACTTATATAGTAATCTTTATTTGGTAGTTGGTGTTGTTTTAACAATCTACTGTAGGGATTAATTAAACATTAAAATTAGTTATTTACTGAAAAGTTATGTTTATTAGATAAGATACTTTTTTATTTTTAAAAAAAGTATTAGATAAGATAGACAAATATATCTTTTTCCAAAAGACATGTGTAAGTCTATAGGACTCGTTGTTCATTCATAAGATTAGAAATTACCATCCACACTATTGGGACCATATAAAAAAAAAAAAAAAAAAAAAAAAAAAAAAAAAAAAAAAAAAAAAAAAACCGGTATTGAGGGACCAACAAATGTCAGCAATGTGTTTCACTACGCTCCAAACATGTGCTTTGATTGGCTTTTTCAGTTTTGAAATTGTCCCAAGCTATTAAGCATTAAAAAAAAAAATAGTGATGAAGAAATTGATGCTGTAATTGTAATAAATATAAAAAAGAAAAAAAAAATTCCTTTAGATTTCCTCAGTTGATGCTAGTTGTCCAGTAAAGAAAGAAAGTAGTATTATCTATTATGGGTGATTAGAATTCAAAGAAGTATAATTAAAAAGTTAGTTGCATGATTAAAAAGTGTAATGACATTAATGCTGGTTGGTGATGCCCTGTTGTCTCTCTCTCCCTCCCGTGTTTAGGACCCTTACGTTACGTGGATAGATTGTGAAAATGACTTACACTCATTCATTGTTAGACAAAAGTCGTTGTCAATGTGACAAAAAGTTTATAGACTTTTTGGTACCTAATAAAAAACCAAAATCATCATCAATAATCTCATCTTCTGTTCTTTTTATATACCTTTTTGGATTTTCAAGGATCAAGATCATGATCGTGCAATTGAATTTGCTGCATTTTTGTTCATGTCCATCTGATTAATTGAGCATGGTTGTTGCTGCATGCTCTTGTTTGGATTAGTCTAACAAGCCTTAGCAGTACAATGTCGACCGGCTAACTTAACATGTTCTTGGATATTATTATAAAAGAGAAATTGTAACATCTATGCATTTTTACAATATTTTCACAACAAAATTTGAAAAATGCTTTCTAAGCATATGTGAGGGCGGCCCCCACCAAATCTGTCGTCATGCTTGTACACCACATGAGTGACGACAAATGATAAATTGTTATTAGTTATAATTTAAACCCACCACAGTTTGAGAGGATTGAGATTTTTAATATTCCTAGTAAGTTGTGGCAAAACTCTGATTTTTTCTTTAGGAGGCCAAAACATAAAAGAAAAGACCATGTAAAAATAAGAAATATAATAAAATTCAATAAGAAATTAATATATAAAAAATAAAACTAGCATCGATTCAATATATATAGACTTTGGGGGGATAGAAGGACTCGAACCCTAACGATTTCTAAAGTCTATGGATTTTCCTCCTCCCCCTCTTTGGGGTTAAGGTAACCATTTTGGGCATGGTGAGCTCCTGTAGTGTGACATGCGGTGTGTACAAGGCCTAGGAATGAATTCATCGCCAACCATCTTATAGTAAAAATTGAATAGGTTCTATTTATGGTAATTTGTGGCCTCTAAAAAGGATCTACTAAATTCATCAAGTTGTTCCAAAGAATCAAAATGGTCAATTACTAATGGGATTCTTTGTCAACTCTCTTTCAAATACTAGTTTGGATGAGGACTTCCAAATACATCATAAGCTTTCATGTTATCAAATAACCAGCCCACAATGAAAAGGGAAGGTTTAGTTGTTAGGGTTAATTCCTTAAAATCCTATTGTATGATGTTATGTATGACATTTGTATTAAATAATAAAAGTTGTTTCATTTTCTAAAATAATGGTAACATGAATATTTGGGCATTATCTTATAATCATTAAGATGCATTGTATGTGATTTAGTCATAAAAGATAAAAATCACTGTGGATGCAGGGGGGGGGGATCAAAATGGAGTCGCCACCTAGTTTTTGCAATGGTCTAGGAAACATATATAAAGTGTCCTTTCAAGGAAGGACCTTTTGATCTTACTACTAGAGATATGGGTTTGGAGTGAAGGTACGGTCTTGAGAAGGTGTTAGGCACCTGAAACCGCCCAACCCTAAGGTTGGCTTCCCATCATTGTGTCTCATATCTTAACCCCATTAAAGGCACACTCAATACTTGTATCTAACTCTCTCACACACACACACACACACACACACACACACTAACATACATTTAACAATCAACATGACATCAAACACCCGTAACCATATCTATCATGCTCACAAACAAAGCCTACCATACATCTAATCATGCATATCACTTCATCAAAGACCTTAACATTCATCTAGCATGGCATCTCCTAACATTCATCTAGCATACATCTCAACCAGCCTAGCATTCATCTAATCATGGCATCATGTCATATACAAGGCAGCAACATGTATAATTGAACCAAGGCAGAAGCATAAGCATAAGAAAAGATCAAGCAAACATGTGATTAAGCATAACTCATCCAAACAAGCATATTCATCTCTATTATCAAGACAAGATCATATCACAAATGCATGAATTACCTTTTACTTACCTTGTAGCAACCCAGCACCTATGGCATCATGCATAATCATTGAATGAATGATCATGGCATTGAAACAAAGCAAACACAAGATAAACCCTAATTCTAACATGTGATAGCAAACCAAAAAATTAAACATATGAAACATCAGATTTAAAGCATAAAAGCATGGGAAAAGAAGCTAAACAAACAAACATGTGAAAGCAGAAGCAAAACAAAAGAAAACAAAAAATTAGGGTTTTTGGGCACTGGCTTGTGCACGCAAGAACAAGCCTACATACGCATAATCAAGCCTGCATATGCAGGCAAGATTATGCATACGCAGGTTCTTGCCTAGAAACCCTAAAAACACAAAAAATAGGGCATAACCTCAAAATGGGAATTCTATCAAACTAACATGCATTTTAAGCATACAAAAATGTAAACCTAGACTATAAAAGCATATCAAAACATGTTATAACAAGAAAAACAAGACAAACATAAAAATAAAAGAAAAAGGAAAAGAAAGGTTTAAAACTAATACCTCAAAGAAAAGCTCTTCAAGCTTGATTTTTTATTGTTCCCTTTAATCAAATCTATTCATAATTCAATTAAAAAGTGATTAGTAAAGATTAAACTCAAAGATCAAGGCCAGAAAAGGCCTTAATAAAAAAAAAAAAAATTGACTTGAGGATGTTTTGTGAAGAACTCCTTTTTGATTCACTACTTCTAATGAATCTTAGTGTTTTCTCATGGGATTTCTGTGTGTTTTGAAAATATACCATGTAAGGCTTCTTATAATGTGAAAAAAGGGATTTGGAACGATCCCCAGACAATGTGGAATTTGTTCCAAACCTCAACATAAATGCATAAAACTTGCCTTGTTTAGGTTTTTAGAAATCACTATGCATTCGTAAGATCAAGCCTGCGTACACATGCAGAAAGCGGCGTACACAGGCTAATTTATGCGTACTCATAGCGAGGGTTTCTCTTGGGCTTATTTTTGAAAATTTGATTTATTTGCTCTTTAAAAATTATATTTTTCATTTTAATACTTCTCAAGTCAATTTAACTTTTGATTGGGCCATAAACCAACCTTGGGTCTTAGAATTTAACATCATTAGGGAACGGGGGCTCGAGTTGTAAAAGGTACAAAATGTGGTGTCTACAATCACAAGTACTTTGTAAACTTAAAACTTAGTTTGTAGTGGGTAATGAAATTGAGTGTTTCATTTGCGAAGATAATAACATATCAACTAAGATGATTTGTTTTGATCATGGAAGTGGAGACTTATAGTTGATATTCCTTAAGTGTATAAGACATATTGAGTTGGACCGTTGTGAGATTAATTATTGGGTAAACTATGTATTTGGTCCCTATTCTTTACACCATATTTGGTCCCTAACTTTTTAATTATGTTAATTTAGTCTCTAACTTTTTAGTGTCGTGCCAATTTAGTCTATGTCGTTATCTTTTGGATGGAAATTGCTGATGTGAATAATAGCCAAAATAAAAAATTAGTTTTTGTTGACATGGCAATAAACTAAAATTTTTTATTTTGGCCATTAGCCATGTCAGCAAGATATAACCGTAGAAACTAAATTGGTACAATAATGAAAGGTTAGGGACCAAATTGACACAATTGAAAGATTAGAGGCCAAATTGAAATATGGTGTAAAGAATAAGGACCAAATACGTAGTTTACCCTGAATTATTCTATTAAAAACTATCAACTGAATAATAAATTTCATGACTTTCATTTACATAAACTCTCAATCTTGAGGGAGTAGTGAACTTGAATTTGAAATGTTGGTTTTATTGATGTATCAAGAGTGAGATCTATTTAAACGATTGAAAACCTAGTGTGTTGGGAAATTTCGAAAGAAGTTAATATCGTACTAGAAGCCATTTAGGTTTGGTTAAGAGAAAACAAAACATTTCAGTACCTGTTAATATTGATATACAGTTTAATAATAATAATAATAATAATAATATAATACTATTTTCATTAGCGTGTAAAACTAATAATTTTAAAAAGATGAATCACTCCAAAATAAATTTTTACTAGAATAATTCGTCTTGTAGTAATAATTAGGTCAATGGCTGAATTAAATTAATAAAAAAAAGTAACTTATTTGATATATATCCTACCGGTCCATAAAATAAAACTCCATTTTTTTGGTAAACAAAGATTAAGCATTAGCGCCAAAAGCCTTGTGGCTGAATTGGCACCTCTCCTTGTACAAAGTGCTTGGGGGTCTAGGGGGGAAAGGATTCGAGCTGTAGGGTTAGCAGCATGTTTTAATTATTTCTCAAAAAAAAGAAAAAAAGAAAAAAAAAAGATTAAGCATTAGCTAAATAACAATTTGTTAGAACTCCTTTCCATTTTCCTTGTGTGTGTGTATTTGTTTCCCTATAAAAAGAAAAAGAAGTTAAATAACAATAATAGCATGACTAGGGGTGGCAAAATCAACCCAAACCGATTTGACTGCCCAAACCCACCTACTTAAATAAGACCAAAACCCATCCAATTATTAATTGGGTGAAATAGGTATTAACCCAATTAACATTAATGTTTACTGGGTTTTAACTGGGTACCCAATGAGACCCAATTATGATCCAATCATTTCTACAAATCACATAACTCTAAAATATCCCAAAACCACTAAAAATGACAAAAATACTCCCAAAACCTAAAAAATGCCGCATGACCCTCCTTATCCAATAATAGGGGTTCTTCCACCAATAAGATCTGGTGGATTTTAAATAAAGCCCAAACCCAAGCCCAAAACCTTTTATCCCTCATTCTTTTTAATTTTTTTTTCCTTTCTTTTAGTGTTTCACTTGCATCTCGCTTATTTTATTTATTCATTTTTTTATCTTTTTTTTTCCTACTTAACATGTTTTCAAACTCCCCCAAATACACCTACTTTTTATTTTTTCAATTTTATTTTTTCTTCAACATTCGTAAAACCCAGTTCTTCTACGCTTCTCATTGAGTGTTTGCTGCTGCCAACATCAAATGCTCACCTCTTATAATATAAAGTCTAAAAGTCACTTTGTAATTGAAATTAAAGCTTCACTGCAAACATCAAATATATATATTTTTGACAATGTTGAGGTCCAAATTTTGACAAGTATATATATATATATATATATATAGACAATGTTGAGGTCCAAAATGTGACAAGGAAGTCCAGCCCGTGAAGACAAGGAAAGGACGTGGTCCTTAACAAGAGAAAGCTTGGTTTGTAAAGATAATAAGGTCTATGAAGGCCCAAAGACCTAACAAGTGAAGAAAAATCAAAGAAGTATGGAAAGGAAGAGAACCCAAACTTGATATATGAACGGGTCCTCCACCCCCAGGAAGCAAGTCCTTTGGAAAATGAATCTGAAAAAGCACGCTAAGTAGGATATGGATGACCCATAGGATGGTCTGGGAATGAGCCATACATATTTTTTTGAAGAAAGGAAAAGAGGGGAAGGGACCATTGGAAGTCTTATCAAAATCAAGCTCCTGGGAGGTAGGAAGAGATGATAGAGACAAGTGATGGCTTCAGGATCAAGACCCAGTGAATGAACTGAGGGACCTTGGGCTAGGCAGAGGACATGTGATAAGAGGGAAGGTGGTTAGAGTCTTTCTAGGTCTGCCCACTGTAAGAAGGAACCCATCCAATTTTTGAGAAAAGGCCAAACCAAGAGAAGTCAACATCAAGGTTCTAGGACCTTCAAAATGTCCTTTTAAAATCTTGGAAGAAGATCATGGAAAATTGACCTTAGAAGAGAATTTGGATTTGTCTTAAGGAAGGAGCTTTTATAAGTAGAAATTCAGTGAATGGACTTTCAGGTATAGATTCTGAAAAAGGGCGAAATAAGAAGGAATAAGGAAAGGACCAGCCACCAATGTTTCAAACAAAAGAGACTAGCTCTAGTACCCAAAAAAAAAAAAAAAAAAAAAAAGAAAAAGAAAAAGGGAGAGAATAGTAATTTGAGCCTTCCAAGAGTAGTATAAAAAGGGGGAAGCAAGGAAGACAAAGGCAGACCTCATTACACATAAGTGACCAAAAGACATACAAGAAGAGAGTCTTAAGTTTAAGTCAAGTTTATTGAGTGAAGAGAGGCATTGTAGAAGGTCCTGTGTCAAAATAATCGAGGAGCCTTGGATTCAAGTGACTTAAATTTTGCAAGTCTTGGGAACCCAAAGGAGATCAGTCAAGTCTGTGATCTTTAAGGCTTATTGGACCTTGTGAAATATCCTCACAGGGTGGGACTAAATGTACTCTAACACTTGACTTATTCAAATAAATATAAATTTCTTGAAGCATTCTTAATCATCATTGTTCACTTTTATGTTGTGTACTTGTTCATTCTTTTTACTTAGCCAGTTCACTCAACACCTATCCACCCCTTTTTAGTGACCCAAGATCCCATATCAGAATTGGGCTTGGGAATTATCAAAAAAGGGACACGCATTTATTGGCAACTCTATTGAGGACTGGGAAAAAAGAGAGGGAAGAAGTAGTCCTTTAACAAGCATGGCTCCAAGATAAAGGAATAGCAAAGGCACCAACCTGCCACCTGCGGCATCAGAGCCCACAGAAGAAAATGAAGTTGCCTCTCGACAAAGGAACGAGAGGGTGGTGGAACCTGACCTAGTGACCTGAGTGGTGGAAATGATTAAGGACTTATAGCAGGAGGTCCATCTCCTTAAGGAAGGAAGAACTCAGGAAGTCAGAGACAACATTCCCCCAATAGCTAACGAAGAAAGACCTTAACTAGAAGAAGGATCAGCAGTGGGATGAGGAACTAACCCTCGGTATCTCACTCTAGCAGATGTGAATGCCTTTCTCAAACAAGAAAGGGAGAGGCACCCAAAGATCCCTGAGCAGTTTTTCCAATGGAGCTTCTCAACAAATCTTACCCAAAGGGTTATGAATCCCCGAAGTTCAGCTTATATGATGGAAGAAAGGGGAGCTCTATGGAGCACATAAGTAGGTTCATTGACACTATGGCATGTAGGGGATAAGGAACTATGCTTAAGGGAGTTCGCCAAGTCCTTGATAGATCGGGCATAAAACTGGTACACCATTTTAAGACCATGGTCCATCAGAAATTAGGACGATATGATAGAGAAATTTTGTGCAAAGTATTACTTGGGAGAAGACAAAATGACTTTTACTAATCTTCAAGCAGTAAAGCAATGGGTCGGAGAGGACCCCGTGCAATTCATAAAAGGTTTGAGGATGTGTCCTTGGATTGTTATGGTAACCACGAAGAAAAGGAGCCAGTAGAAACTTGTATATCTAATATGCTATACGACTACAGACTCAATCTAGAAAACCAATGCATAACTTAGTTTGCTGAACTATTGGAAAAGACTAGAAGAATAGCCTTGACCATAAAGACGAAGAGAGTACCGGGTCCCCAAGCCATGGCAGCTTTGGTAAGAGAGAAAAGGAAGATGCCTGAGGGAAAGACATTCGAAGAGCCTCTAGTGATACCATATACTATTAAGGAGCTAAATCGCGTTCTGAATAAATGGATAGAAGATGATATCTTCAAGCCAAAAAAAGTAGCCAAGCCATCAATAGAAGAGGAAAGAAAAAACCCATTGTTCTACAGGTTCCACAACTATGTTCGACATACTACCAAAGATTGCTGGTCCTTTCAAAGGCTCTTCCACAAGAAGTTAAGAGAAGGGACCTTAGAGCTTACTCAACGAGAGCCCGAAGTGTTAAGGATCCCTTTGCCCAACCATAAAGGAAAAGGAGTAGTGGCTGTTGTAATTAATGGAAATCCAATAGATATAGAAAAAGAAGATGCAGGGGAATCCTTCCCCCTGAATACCATGAGAACTCTACAAAGGAATCCAAAGTTTAGAGCTTTATTTAACCAGTTGGGATTTGGGCTAGAAGCAAGGAAGCTCACCACAAATTTCTCATGAACATAGTAGCAGATGCAGGAGTAAAGTGTTTCACAACAGAAACTCATGTAAGCAAAGCCTTCCTAGAAACCACCAATGCAATAACCTTCTCAGTTGAAGATATGGAGGTTGAGACAACCATGGCTCCATAAGCATCGCTTGATCCCTTCAACGTATCACCAGTGCATGAAAGGGAGACTAAACGAGATGCCCGTAAGGATTGCTACCAATCCTAGTCCATTCAACCAGAATGAAGTAAACTTTGTAGAAATCATGTTCTATGGTGAGTTGGCTCCAGTTGAAAAATATCCTATCTCCAAGATCTTGGGGGCTCCACCCAGAAGAAGAAGATGAGGAAAGTAATAATCATGACATGAGGAACCTCCTTGATAGGAAAAGATGAAAGCAAGAGGAAGCAAGTTCATTTGACTTTTGGCGATGTGTTATTGTTCAGAAGCCTGGAGGATGGCATTATATTGCTTATGAAGGTACGCGGGACCTAAATGCAATATGTTGTAGACACCGTATTTTATACCCTTTACGACTTGGGCCTCCGTTCCCCAATGGTGGTAAAATTCTAAAGCCTAAGGTTGGTTGAGGGCCCGATCAGACTTAAATTGACTTGAGGAAGGTTTTTATGGAAAATATAACTCTTTTATGAGTTGAATAAATCTATTTTTGGAAAATAAAGGCCATGGAAACCCTAGGACAAGCGTACGCAAACACATATATACGTACACAAACACACGTATGCCTACGTACGCAAGATTCATGCATGCGTACGCATACACGGGCATACATATGCATGCTAGGGTTCCAAAAACTATGAAAGACTAGTTTTTTGCATTAAAGTTGAGGTTTGGAATGAATCCCACATCGTTTGGGAGCTGTTCCAAACCCCTATTTTCTCACTATAAAAAGCTATACATGGTACATTTTTAAAAAGACACAGAAAATCCTAAGGGAAAACTTAAAATTCACTAGAAATAGTGAATCGAAGAGGGAGTTTTTCACAAAATATACTCAAGTCAATTTTCTTTTGATTGAGACCTTTTCTGGTCTTGGTCTTCGAGTTTTGAAGTTTACTAATCAATTTCGTTTGATTGTGAATAGATTTGATTGAGGGGAATGGTTAAAATCAAGCCAAATTCAACCTTTTCTGCTTCTGTTTCTTTATTTTGTTTATGCAATATGCTTATGTCTTGCCTTGTTTTATGCTTCTTAATTCTTTACTTCTCTGATTAAAGTGTTTGTTTGTTCTTCACATGTTAGATTAGGGTATCCTTTCAATTAAATCTTTGATTCACCATGAACATGCATTCACATGATCATTGATCATGCATTGATGTATAGGTATTATGATGCAATGAGGTAAGTCATGCATTCATATGAACATGAATTTGGTTTGATATATGACCTTGTTTTGCTTTGTTGGAAATAAATATGTAAGTTTATTTGCTGTGCCTCAAATATGATAACATGTTTGTTTGATTTGCTACCATGACCATGTTTCTACCCTTGGGAGTATGTAATGTCTTGATAGGAATATGCTAGGGTTTATGATGTGATGATATGCATGATAGATGTATGCTTGGCTTGATGTGAGTTGCCATGATAAATATATGCTAGGCTTGATGTGAGTTGCCATGATAAATATATGCTAGGCTTGATGTGAGTTGTCATGATCGATGTATGCTAGGGTTTTTTTGGGATGATTGATGCCATGTTATATGCTTAGATGTATGCTAGCATGTATGTGAGTTTAAGATGCAATATTGAATGTTCCTTTAATGAGATTAAGATGTAAGGCATAATGAGTGGAAGTCGACCCAGTGGTTGGGTGGGGTTAGGTGCCTAACACCTTCCCATCCCCATACCTAAACTTCGAACCTAAACTCTGGTAGTAAGATCAGTCCTTCCATGTAAGGGCCATATATATATGGTTCCTAGACCTAAACTAGGTGGCGACTCCATTTTCTTTTCTTTGCCCTGCTCCACTAGGCTGAGGCGTACTCCCTTCCAAAAGGTGCGTTGCACCCACAGTGGTGACTCCACGGGACAGAAAGTTTGATTCCAATGTGTCCTATTTCTTAATCTTAATAAAGGCTTGTTTAATACTTGTTTGCACACACTTGGTTCTTTTGTCCTTTTTACCCCAGTTGGTCATAAGTGGAAATATGAGCATGCTCCATTTAGGCCAAAGTCTTTTAAAGTTCATCCCACCAACTCATAATCTATGCCATTGGCTATGATGGGCTTTGAGTACGTTAACGGTTTGCCACCAATCCACAAAGGTCCACTTAGGCCCTTGGTTGGAATCATGGTCCACCTAATTATGATTGACCTATTGATCTATCCTTTTGGCTCTAAGAAGTAGTAGATACTGTTATCTACCCTCGATTTGCGTGCTGGACCTCAAAAATTTCAAAAATAATAACTTTTCTCCATGGGGCCATGGAAAACCCTAATTTTTGTTTGACCATAAGAACGGGTTAAAACTAGTTTCATTGCAAATAGCATTGAATTCCCTTTCCAATGACTATTCGTGGGTCGAAATCAGAGTTAAAACAGTTGAGATATCTTGAAAACTGTATGGAGTGTGTTAGCATGCTTATCGAGATCGTAACTTTTGATTTGGCCGTTGGAATTTCAATTTCTTTAGCGTTCTAGAAACTAGACATCTTGACCTTTCCTAAAATACCAAGATCAGCTCAATTGGTGTCCGAGAAGGTCTTCAAATATGCAATCAAAGTCATGTAGGATAAAGACAAAATTGTTGATGTCAGCATACTTGAAGTGGTGCACAAAAAGTGACCGTTGAGCCTTGAAAAGTGTGCCAAGCCTCTATTTAATCCCCTAGACCCCCAGATTTCCAAAAAAAAAAAAAAATTTTGGGCATTTTGGAACATTTTCTGGGCAGTTTCTCTCTCTTTTCCTTTTTAAATTCTCTCCCAAACACACCAAAAAACCTTTGATTTCTCTCTTTGCCCAACAATCAAGAGGTAGTGTTCTTGCACTCTTTTTCTTCTCCTTTGTCTTTGAACCTTGGATTTGAGATTTAGGGGAGTAGATGTAACTTTTTAGCTATTATCTATACCTATTTAATTTCCTAGCATGTTTATTGCTTTATCTTGCCTCCTAGCTTGTTTTATAGCTTTTTTAGCATGTCTCCTTGCTTTCTAATATGTTTTATTGCTTTGATGATATTGGCCTAGCCTTCTTAGGCTAGGATATGCCTAAATATGATGTTTGTGCTTAGATCTTCATGTTTATGTGCTCCTTGCTATGTTTGTGCTTAGATCTACATGTTTATGTGCTCATTGCCACGTTTATGCCTAGATCTACATGTCTATGTGCTTTTTGTCGTGTTTGTGTTCAGATCTACATGTTTGGATGCTATGCCTTATGCTTTTATAGCCTTTTATCTCTTGTTATGCCTTTTTCTTGTGTTTTGGCCCTTATATAGGGTGTAGATCTAGATCTTGTGGTCTAGGCCTACATCCATACACCTAGGCCTATATCAAAGGGTTTGGATTAATTCCTTTATGCATGTGTTTGGTTGTTTGCTTCTATGCTTTATATCCATGTTTGTTTGGCTAGATCTAGGTTCTTGCCATGCTTTGTGCCTTGCGTGGGCTTGTGCTTGTCGGTCTTTGGGGCCATTTGCTTGTGTGGTTGCATCCATCCCTCTTATGGTTTTTTTGGATGTAACCATTTGTGAGACACATCTCTGTGATGTTGGTGTGCTTGATGCATACCCCTCTCCGTTTCGTGCGATGATATCATGCTTACCTTGCGTGCTTTGTGCTCCCGTTTGGCTCTCCTTGTTTCTTTGCATCATTGCATGTTTGCCTCCATGTTCATGCATGCATCCTTATGTGTGCTTGTATCATTAAGCCTAATTCCTACAAATCTTGTGCGGGTTCACACTCATTCTTGACACACGAGACCCTGAGTCCTTTTAGGAATTTTGCTTGATGGCACGTGTGTCGTCCGTACTCCAATCTAATGGAACTATGGACACCTGATCCAAACCTACATTTGTCCTCCTAGGAGACCCCCTCTTGTTTTATAACATGTTTGTTTGCCCATTCGTGTGCCTAACATACTTGTTGGCCCTCGTTTGGCTCTCTTTGTTAGTTCATCCCTTTACATGCTTTCTTTGTAGTTATTACCCTCGGGACACAGACAATTTGATGAGATAAGGAACTTGAGTGGCCATGCAGATTAGTGAGAGATCTGAAGTTGGAAGCAAGGGGTAGGCACCAGAGAAGGGACCGTGACAACCGAGAAAGAAGATCTGATACAAGGGGAGATCGCTATGGGACGGGGTCCAATCAGTCTGGTTCCCGTTAAAGTCGAGAACATTCACGTTCACAAGAGTCTCGTCATCACCGAGACCATTCACATTCACGTGGATCCTGCCGTCGCTAGGATCGTTCACGTTCACGGCAGTATGTAGACATTGGTTCAGATTCCCCCGAAAAGCGACAGCCCCATAATGCCACCATGGATGCAATGAGCCATGCCTTACGCAGAGATGCTTGGTCGCCATTCTCAGACGATATTGAATGAGCTCTAATGCCGAGCAGATTTACACGCCCACCATTCAATATCTACGATGGGAAAACGGACCCGATTAAGCGCATTAGCCATTATATCCACATGATGTCTCTGCAATTTCACAATGATGCGCTGATGTGCAAGGTGTTTCCCTCGAGCCTCGGCCCGACCGCTTTGAAATGGTTTAATGGGTTGCAGAAGGGTTCCATCCACACTTTCGCCGAGTTGATCCAAGAGTTTGGTGTCCGGTTTGTAACTTGTAGCCGGGTGCCACAACCAGTGGATGCTTTACTGTCTATGAAGATGAGGGTTGGGGAAACCCTTTGTAGTTACGCTAGTCGGTATTAGGAGCTTTATAATGAAATAGGTAGGGGTAACAAGAAAATTGCAGCGAGCACCTTCAGGGTGGGGTTGCCCGAGGATTTTGAACTACGGGAGTCGCTGACGAAGAAGCCTCCCTAGGACATGAGGCAGCTCATGAGGTGTATTGAGGAGTACAAGCACTTGAAGGATGATAGGTTGCAGAGTAAGGGTAAGGCCTCGTTGGTGAATCGTCCTCAGCAAAGTAGCTTTCAGTTGAGGCCACAAAAGGATTTAAGGATACAGGAGCCGGAATGGCAACTGGGGGAGGTGAACGTGACATTTAAGGAACCAGTGCACATGATTATTGATTGAATCAAGAATGAACCATATTTCAGGTGGCCGAACAAGATGGGAGGTGATCCCTCCCAGAGAAACCAAAATCTGTACCACACCTATCACAAAGATAAGGGGCATACCACTGAGCAATGCTGAGTATTGAAAGACCATCTAGGACAGTTGGTAAAAGCAGGACATTTGAAGGAGTTCGTAGTGAATCCCGGTGACTGGGGCATCAGGCAAGGTGCTTAGCAGAGAGGAAACCCTCTCCCACCACCGTTAGGAGTGATTGAAGTGATCCATGCCGCACCAAAGGGTACGACTGTGACCAAAAAGGGGTTAATGACTATTGTGCCTGTAGAAGATCCCCCGGGCAAGAAACCCCTAGAAAAGAAAGCGAAGCTTGCTCGGGAGACTCTTGCTTTTGATGAAGATGACTTAGAAGGAACGATTCAACCACACGACGTCGCGTTGGTAGTCACGGCCCGAGTAAGCAGCTTCTTGGTAAAAAGGGTGATGATAGACCAGGGGAGTGAGGTTGACGTGATGTATCCAGACCTATTCAAAGGACTCGGGTTAAAGAACCAAGATCTGTCAAAGTACGATACGCCGTTGGTCGAATTTGATGGTAAAGTGGTGATCCTTGAGGGACAAATTTCCCTTCCCGTGAACAAGAAAGGTAAGGAGGTGACGGTGACGTTTATAGTAGTCAATTCGTTTTCACCATACACGGTGATTCTAGGTAGGCCATGGATTCACGCAATGGGGGCTGTTCCGTCCATTTTACATGTGAAGGTTAAATTCCCCACCGAGCAAGGTGTTGCCATAGTGAGGGGAAGCCAGCAAGCGGCTAGGAAATGCTTAGTGGCTGCGGTTGGCTAGAAGGACAAGCAGGATAAGTAGAAAGAAACCAACGAGGAAGCCTTTTCATAGCAATTATAGGATCCTCAAGAGGGAACATGGGCTAGTTGTGCTGAAGAATTAATTAGAGTAAAGATACTGCTGGACTTCAACTGGTATTTTTAGGTAGGAGCAAGCATGGGGGACAAGGACAAGGTAGAAACGTTGCTATTTTTGATACAAAACGTAGATGTGTTCACATGGAGCTCGTATGAGGTACCCGGAGTTGATCCCGAGTTCGTCATTCATAAGCTTAACGTAGACTCGTTGTTTCCACCGAAGAAGTAGAAGTCGAGAAGATCGGCCAGGGAACACGTGGAGGCAGTAAGGTAGGAGGTCGGGAAGTTAAAGGAAGCTGGGGCGATAAGGGAAATCTTCTTCCCTAAGTGGTTGGCGAATACCGTGGTGGTTAGAAAGAAGAATGGAAAAAGGAGAGTTTGTGTAGATTTCATGGATTTGAACCGAGCATGCCTAAAGGATCCATTCCCTATGCCAAAACTAGATCAATTGGTAGACGCTACCTATGGGCACCCGAGGATGAGTTTTCTGGATGCCTTTCAAGTTTATCTGTAGATCGCCTTAGTTGCCGAGGACCAGGAGAAGACGACATTCATCTCGCCCAACATAAATTATCATTACATCGTGATGCCCTTTGGGTTGAAGAATGCCGGGACAACATATCAACGAATGATGACCAGAATGTTTTGGGACAAGATCGGGCGAACGGTTGAGGTGTACATCAACGACATGGTGGTGAAAAGTAAACAGGAAGCACGACATCTAAAGGATCTTTAGGGGGGTGTTTGAGGTGCTTCGACAACACAAGCTGCGCCTAAATGTGGACAAGTGTGCCTTCGGGGTGGGGGCAGGTAAGTTCCTAGGTTATCTGATCACTAGCCGTGGGATAGAGGTCAACCCTGATCAGATCGATGCTGTACAGCGCCTTAAGCTGCTGAGCAATCCAAATGAGGTATAGATCTTTACTGGAATGCTAGCCGCCTTTAACCGGTTTATTTCTAAGTTTGTAGATTGCTGCCGTCCATTCTACTGGCTTCTCAAGAAATGGAGGGGGTTTCAATGGGACGAGGAATGTGAAAGGACTTTCCAGGATTTGAAAGAATATCTAATGCGGGCACCCATGTTAGCAGCCCCGGATCTCGGGAGGACCTATTTATGTACCTCTTAGTGTCTAAACATGCTTTAAGCGCCGTGCTTTTTAGGGACCAGGGGATATAGCAGCCTGTGTAATATGTGAGCAAGATTATGGTTAACGCTGAGACAAGATACTTACCCCTAGAAAAGTTGGTGTTAACATTAGTGCATGCACCAAGGAAACTGCCTTACTACTTTCAAGCCCACACTATCTACGTTCTGACCGAGTATCCTTTGTAGTCATTATTGAAGAGATCTGATTTTGCGGGCCGAATAGCGAAGTGGGAACCCTGGCTAGGGTCTTTTGATATAAGATACAAACCAAGGAATTTAGTGAAGGGCCAGATTCTTGTTGATTTCGATGCAGAGTTTTCTCCTAGGAACAAAGGGGGAATGGTTTGTCAGGTGGGGTACCATTCATGGAAGGTGTTTGTGGATGGAGCGTCAAGTGCCTTGGGGGCCGGTGCAGGAATCGTCATTATTACCCCTAAAGGGATACGGTTGGAGCATTCTTTTAGGTTGGTGTTTAAAGCCTTTAATAATGAGGCCGAGTACGAGGCCTTACTCGCTGAATTGAGAGTTGTCTCGGGAATGGAAGCCCGAGATGTTGAGATATACTCAGATTCTCGGCTGGTTGTTAACCAAGTCTAGGGCAGCTTTGAAGCACGGGATCCCCGGATGAAAGCATACTTGTAAGTGGTAAGACAAATCATGAACTAGTTTGGTACGGTGAAGGTGACCCAAGTGGGACGGGCACAGAATGGACACGCTGTCTCCCGAGCTACGTTAGCGTCATCAATGATCGAGGAGGTGCCTTGGTTAATCAGAGTGGAGCTTATAGTGGAGCTGAGCATTAGTACGGTGAATATCACTGGTATCGCTGAGGTTGATGTTGTCGTGATTTCAACAACTGGGCCGTGTTGGGTAGACCCGATCATCGACTTCTTGACTGAAGATCGAGCTCTAAGTGATGAAAAGGAGGCTAACAAGGTTCGCCGGGTGGCTGCTCGGTACTGGTTGTCGGCAGATCGCAAGTTGTACCGTAGGTCTTTTGGGGGGCCATACCTTTTGTGCTTGCACCCTAACAAAGTGCATGAGTTTTTAGGCCGAGCTGCATGACGGAGTGTGTGGCAGTCATGTGGGGGGTCGCTCGTTAGCACATCGAGCAATGACTTAGGAATTTTGGTGGCCATAGATGTAGAAGGATGCCGCTGAATATGTGCATAAGTGTGAACACTGCCAAAAGCATGCCCCCTTAATCCATCAGCCAGCAGGTCTTCTGAATCTCATCAACAGCCCATGGCCCTTCGCATAATGGGGGCTGGATATTCTCGGCCCTTTTCCTTGGGCAACAGGCAATTGCAGGTTCATGTTAGTGGCTGTTGATTATTTCACCAAATGGGCGGAGGCTGAGGCTTTAGCCAACATCCGGGATGTGGATGTTAAGTAGTTTGTGTGGAAGAACATAGTCACAAGATTTAGGGTGCCGAACTCTCTAGTATCTAATAATGGGCTGCAATTCGATAGTAAGACTTTTCGTGCGTTTTGCAGTGATCTTGGCATAAAAAACAAGTATTCTACTCCAGCATATCCACAGAGCAATAGCCAAGTTGAAGCCATAAAAAAGGCAATCCTAAACGGGTTGAAGAAAAGATTGGACGGCGCAAAAGGTAGGTGGGCCAAGGAGTTGCCTAACTTTTTGTGGGCATACCGAACAACCCCCAGGAGATCCATGGGGGAGACTTCGTTTTCCTTAATGTATGAAGCATAAGCCGTGATACCAGCTGAGGTGAACCTATGTAGTGCACGAGTTGTAGGATTCGATCCCGTCCAAAATGATGAAATGATGACGGAACGTTTGAATTGCTTGGAAGAGTGTCGAGAGGCGGCGACTATACGGCTGGCAGAGTATTAGCAAAGATTAACCCGTCGCTATAACCAAGATGTAAAGACGAGGGAATTTAGCGCGTGAGATCTAGTACTAAGGAAGGTTGTGGGGAATATGCGAGATACAAATGCTGGGAAGTTAGCCCAGACTTGGGAAAGGCCTTACAGAGTTACTGCCATCATCGGCGCGAGAGCGTACTATCTGGAAGACCTAGACAAGAGACCATTACCTCGGCCATGGAATGTCCATAATCTTAAGAAGTTTTATCACTGATCAATTGTACGCTAAGTTGTAAATTGAATGTAACCACGTGTACATGTTTTACTAATGAATGTGATGATGTTTACCCGTGCAGACACATTTAATACTACTATTGATTTGTTAGCACCGGTCAACAAATACAAAGAAAAAAAAAGGAGGGGAGGGGGGGAGGGAATATGAAGACCAAGGCAATGTACTTAATGCTAAGGATGAAAACCTGCTTCTCAGGTTGATTATTACCATTGAGCAGGTGGAAACCTTACAATAATTCAAAGGACAGAAACCTGCTTTTTGATTCGATTATTATCACCGAGCAGGTGGAAACCTTACGATAATTCAAAGGATAGAAACCTGCTTCTCGGTTCGATTATTATCACCGAGCAGGTGGAAGCCTTACAATAATTCTAAGGACAGAAACCTGTCCCCAGATGGGCGAAAACCTTAACTACCTAAGGGCAAGAACCTGTACCCTGTTCGATTCTCATCACCATGCAAGTAAAGAACTTAGTCAAAAATCACTAAGTACAGAAACCTGTCCTCGGTTCAATCTCCATTATCGGACAAGTAGGGACCTTCATCAAAATTCTCTCGGGACCCGTCCCCAGCTCAATTTTTGTCCGGTCACCACAACTCGGTGACCATAGGAAAATAAATCCCGAAAATATATGAAGATTAAGCTATTGTTCGATCACCACAGCCTGGTGACCCTGGGCAAACCATAAGGAAAGAACATAAAGGAAAAGCAGACAAAAATAAAGCAACTGATTAAATAAGAATCTTAAACGACTGGATCGGTAGGCGCGAGTTGGGCTGCTTTATTGGCCAGCTAGTTGGGGATGTCCTCGGTTTGTACTTTCTGGGCTTGTTCATTGGCTGCAGTGTGGAGGTTGCTGGAAACCTCAAGATTAACGTGAGCATCAATCGCTTGGACCAGGTCCCTTATGCTGGTGGTCTCTTCTTTATCTGCAGCATTGGCTTGACTCTAGGAGGGGGGGGTGGAGGAGCTGAGTAAGGGATTTGGCTTGGGTCTCTTAAAGGGGAGTCCTCGGCCACTCCCATCACCTGAAAGGCCGCCAGCCAACCCTCCCCGAACCCATGAAGTTGCGCCTGGTGGACAACAGGCTTCGCAGACTTCTCAGCGTTTGTAAAGCCCTTGTCATACCATTTGTTTTCGCAGGCTTCAAGGGCTGCTTTGAGGTTAGTTATTTGATCAGCCTGGGCCAAATTTAGACTGGCTACCTTTGCTAGTTTGAGCTTGGCGCCCTTCAACCGACCTTCCACCTAAGTTACTTTCTCTTCTACTAGCAACCGGGCCTTCTTCGAGGATTGGGCTCTCTTCTCTGCAGCCTTAGCAGTCTTACCCTTCTCCTTAGCCGTAGCATTAGCAACATCCTTTAGTGCCTTCTCCCGGCCAGCATCCTCGGCAAGTTCTTTCAATCTTTCGCCGAGTACGTGTTTCATCTGCGCGAACTGGTAACACAATGACAGTGAAGGTTAGATAATCACTCAAGCCTTAGAGTAAAATAGTAAAGAAATGAAAGGAAATTTACCACTACGGTGTGCCATTCAACCGCCGTACAAGGGATTCCTCGTCACCCTTTGTAAAGAACTGCACGTCTTCAGGCAAGAGAAGGCTGTGCACAAAACTCTGAGCCACCCTCCCCCCGTGGCCCTTATCCCATGCTATAATGCTCTCAGAGGATGATAGGGGCCTGTCACCGAACTTGAAGTCGGGCTGCTAGATGCTCTCTGGCAGGGATGAAGATGCCACTTCCTTACGACCCTTGGCCGGGGGTTGGGGATCACCTTCATTGTGGGAACATTGCCGGTAGCCTTGGTGAAAGGATCCCCAAGCTTCTGTTTCTTCTTAAGATGACTAGCAGTAGGGGGAAGGGGAGTATGGACCCCGCCTTGAGGCTGGGCAGAGGGTTGGGAGCTGGGAATGAACCGACCAACGGTCATCTTCCTTCGGGTCACCATTGCTTTATACTGAATGGTCTCGGCTTTGTCTGGTTCGGCTGCTTGGGTTTGGGCCACTTAGACTTGGCCTTTGTTCCCTTCAATGGGAAGTGTCCTTGTTCCCTAAGAGCCCGAGATATGCGTTCGGCTGACTTGTCCTTGACCGGGGTAAGGTCCTCAGCGGTGGTGTACTGAGGACCAAGATCTCGGGCTTATCTGGTGGTCAATGAAGGGGGGAGGAAGGATATAAAAGGCCTAAAATCCTTATGATATTTCCCCAAGTATGCAACACTTTAAATTCAAGCATTGGAAGAGTTTTTGATATCTTCCATTGTTGACTCTTGCGCTAAAATCCTTGTCATGTTCATCATCTTCTCATTGGTCTTCATTGATTCCTTTCATTTTGTCTCGATGTTTTTAGATTGACAATTTCTCTTTTTGGTCTTCTTCTTATCCCATCTTGTGGTAGATCACTCACTCTCATTTTGTTTCTCTCTTCTTCTTTTTTTTTACCCTAATTTTTGCCTAGTCCGCCCTTTCGGGTTTTCAGCCTAATGGGCCTTTTTTTTATTTTATTTTTTATTTTAGCCCTAACTTTTGCCTAGACCACCCTTTCAGGTTTTCAGCCTAGCAGGCCTTTTCAAAAAAAAAAAAAAAAAAATATATATATATATATATATATATATATATATATATATATATATATATATATATTCTAGTGGCTTTCAATCAACAGCATTTTCTATTTCTTTTAGTTTGATAGACTTTCATCTTTCTTGGATGAATTTGCATTTCTCTTTGATGTCCTCTAATATTTTTGAATGCACTTTCATTTTTATTGACTTGACTAAACATATTTTTTTAATGAAATGTATCTTACTTTTCTTTTCCTCATCTTTCTCAATTTGATTGAATTTCTGCTCTTGATGAATCTTCATTTTTTCTCGTCCCTCTCAACTTGAATGAATCTTTCAAGGAATCTCATGTCTCTTGTGCTTTTGATAAATCAGTATTCTCTCATAACTTGATGAAAATTCTTGCACTTTCTTATTTTTATGTTGAAGTATTTTCTAGCTTGATGGCCTTCTCTTTTTTCTTCATAGCTTTAAACTCTCTCAAAAGAAACAAGAACATGTTCATTTATAGAAAGTAAAGTAAGAACATACCTGCATGAATGTACTCTACAAGAGGGGATTATTTTAGAAATCAAAGAGAATAGTTCTCTTGGAGATCTAAAATAAGGTCACTTAACAGAAAAGAAATTCCTAAGCAAAGCTTCTAGAATTTCTTTAACGTGAGGGGAGAGAGCGGTGCTGAATTTTGAATTTTCTCCTCTATTTATAGAGGTGTATCTACTTAAAAAATAAGCTAGGGTTGCTTAGAATTGGGTTAGGTTTTATCCTAAAAAAATCGAATCTGATGGGTCTAGACCTAAACCATAGTATCTATGCTTGATTTGAAATTTGTGCCAATTGGCACTGTTGAAATGTCGATCAGCACTCCATAAGTGCCGATTGGCACTCCTCAATGCTTCGCCTAACTTCGTCTTCTTGTGAGTTTCAAACTCTCTTTTGGGCGTTTTTTGAGCCAGGAATTGTATTTGGACGTATTTTAAATTTGTATTCTTAATAAAATCCATTTTAACTTGATAATTAAATATTTAAAAATAATTATCTCTGAGATAATTATCTTAAAACTTAATTATCAATCCAATTTCAACATGATCAGATTATTCATTTTATTCCTATGCAACCAAACTTATTTTTAATCAAATCAACAACCAATCAAAAAAGTTTATTTAATTAATTTTAATTATTCACCAATCAAAATTAAATTAATCACATGTGATTAGTTCCATCGAATAAATGCATGTAGACCATGAAAAATTGATCTTGTGATATCTTTCAATCTAACAGTCCAATTTAGGAACCGGGCACATTGTCGCGATCATTAGGATCTCAAGATCATTTTTATGATATGTGATGAATGATTTAATGCATGAAATGTAATTATGATTTTTGGGTACTTAGAACGATCGTTTTAGTCATCTTCTAGGATTAAATTATGGGTGCAAAATTGAGTGTTTATACAAGGTAGGTTATTGGAACTTTCAAAGCTCCTTGCAAGATTGGTCCGTTGGAAACAATTGTGGAATTTCATGTGATGGACATCACTCCTAACTACAGCCTTCTCTTAGGAAAAGCATGGCTTCACCCCGTTGGAGCTATCCCTTCAACTCTACTCTAAAGGATGAAAATCTC
The DNA here is from genome assembly GCA_023736055.1 of Quercus glauca. Classification (NCBI taxonomy): domain Eukaryota; kingdom Viridiplantae; phylum Streptophyta; class Magnoliopsida; order Fagales; family Fagaceae; genus Quercus; species Quercus glauca. Next base: position 53,129,405 of record CM043316.1, read on the forward strand.
ATAGAAAGGGGGAATTGCTTTAGTGCTTGATGATGGTGAGATCCTAGCTCCCGTCTATAGACTTAAGGAAGGAGGAAGTGAGCTTCAAATGAGTGGCTTTGAGTTTATGAACACTAGCTTTTTAACCTGAACTATGTGCAGGAACCTTTTTATTTACATTTATTAGAATAGAATTTTTTTTAATAATTTTTAAATACACTTTTACCACGTACTAAACACCCAACACATATCTCCATTTACAAATCTAATTACAAACACCATAGGCAGATACCAAAAACTAATTTAACCCAAATCTAATACAAATACTCAAAACAAAATTTATTTTACACCCATTAAAACCAAATCTAACTCAAATATCTAAATCTAAAACAATCCAACCAAGTGCATTTGAAGATGTTGATTCAGCATCAGCTAACGTTATTTTCTTTTGAATTCCAATGTGCCTCTACATTGCTTTTTGTGTGGTTATGTGCTCAATGCTTATTTCATATCTCAGTTGTTCTTTTTGTTCTTGCTCCCTTCCAATCGGCCAAATATCGTTTCCCCTTTTTATTTTCCGCCTATCATGTCCCTTTTGTGAGGAATAAATATAGACCTTTGTAGATTCTGTTCAACCCCAACATTTATATACTACACAAAGTAAATGTATCTTAGAAGCTTGATAAGAAACTGAAAAAAAAAAAAAAAAAAAATCATAAATGCATATAAACCACAAATTTTCTCATTAATTTTAGACACATATTCTCCATACTCTATCCATTCAATAGATAGTTATGTATGAGAAGACAATGAACTTAAGATAAGACACTCATTTATGTTTTTTGTAGGTATACTATCTATCAAATACAATGAAAGAGATAGCAAAGCAAAAAACCAATTCTGGAAAAAAATTAAGCATTGATTATTAAGCATATAACATGGGGAAAAAAAATTAATTATGGAAAAATATGTAAAATCCTTTAATTATAGGTATAGAATCTAAGAATTATAAAGAATTTCTATTAGTATGGTACTACAATTTTCACTTATTGCTTAAACCTACTACTATTATAATCTAATAATATAAACATGATATGATAAAACTTCTAAGATAACTCTATAAAATAGCTAAACAAAATCATAATATCATAAAATTTTTAGTAATAAGTTAGTCTAATTCCTCTTCAAAGATTTTTCTTATTCAATGTTGGGATTCTAATCACACCATTCCATCCATTATATAATTTAGTCTACAATATATGTTTGTTAAACCTCACCCACATAAATTGATTTCCTTCTATACATGTGTACGCACCAACATGTAATTGTTGAAAAAGTCAACCACCATAAACCAAAGTATGTCTCTCATCTTCACATTTGCTAGAACCTTTCTATCATCCATATTTAACTAAAGAGAAAAATTACATTAAATGTCAATTTATAAATTAAAAAAATACGTATAGTATGAAAATCTATTGAAACATGGTTTAGTCAAACTTAAAACTATACATATGTATTTGTTTTGTAGGAAAAAATGCTAGAGACCATAAACCATATATATAAAACTTGGTTTGGACTTAAAATTAGTAGTTATAGAATCATGACTAATAGAAACTCAAATTTCGCAAAACTAAGACTATATGTACTCTTAGAGGCAGACTGAATTGTAAAACTATACAAACACAAATAAGCCAAATTTGCTACAAAGCATAGCCTAAAAAAAAGAAAAAAGAGAACTCTAACAATCTATTTGGCTGCTGGGAAAAGCTGGGAAAAAATTAATGAAATCATAACAATTTTGCAGGTCAATTTGCTTTGAGAACAAAACAGCACTAATTGCGTTTTAGAATGAAAGAAAAGTTCTTTTCTTCATATTAAAAATTTTGCAGTAATTTTTTCTGCATAATTATTAGATTTATTCATGTGTGCCGTGATTAATACATGTGATATATTGTTTTTTATTGAATTAGAACTTGATTCATAAAAGACCATGATTATCTTATCTTTGTCATGGTGCTTGTCCATATCATTGATTTGGATAAACATATAAAAGTTGATGCGCTCATAGCATAAAAGCATCTATATCAATAACCTTTATCAATGCCGAAAAACAGAGAAATCCTTAAAATTTACACGGTAACCTTTCCCAAAGGAACAACATGCCCATATTAATATATATATATATATATATATATATATAAATGGATTCCAAAAACGTTAATCAAAACAAATCCAAACTACTAATCAACCAAAACTAAGTCATATTCCCGCAACTTATTTGTTTGCTAGTGATTTCAATCAACATTCCTATTTAATTGTTTCTATTCCCAAAATAAACAAATTGAAAAAAAAAAAATCAAATTGAAAAATTGAAAATCAAAATCAAATTAAAAAAATCACACTTCTTCAATCTCCCACTTGCTTTCTAATGGAAGGAGATATCTGTTTTTCTGTCCTCTAAATGGTTTCTAAGAGTGTAGTTTGAGGGGAAAAAGTAAAAAAGGAAGACATATTTTGAATCAAAATCAATTCAATTAAATACCCAAACCTAATACTAAATCAACTCAAACGTTTAAAAATATATATATTTTTAAAAATTACCGATAAAGGTTTCTACTATTTCCTAATAACGAACTCTTGTTCTCTCTTATTTCTCTGTTTTTGCCCTCTCCAAACCTAAATCATATATAACCCTAAATTTCAAAAAATCAAATCAAAACCTAATGTAACCCAAATACCTAAATTAAAATCAATCCAACCAAATTTCTCAAAACTAATTCATATTTGTAAGATTGAATTTAATCAACCATCTTGTTGGCTTTATTCCGTGCCAATTTGCTTGTAATTTAAGTACTTAGTAACCCTGTATTTAGGTGGGAAACTTGTAAGGGTAGTGAGTGAGAGAATGTGAAGAAATGCTCAAGATTGTGCAAAGAAACAGAATCTCGCGACTGGATCTCGCAGGTGACTCGTGGCTTGCAAGTCACCAGAAGTTGCACACGTGCCAAGCATGTCAGACGCTGAAGAGTCGCGCCAGTTGTTGCACTACAAGACAAAAGTCCTAGGCTAGCCAGGCCGTTAGCTCACGGCTTGAACTCGCGACTAAACCCAGTCGCGAGGTCAAGTCACCAAAATGCCCTGTTTGGGAAAATCTGACGTTTCATATTCCATTCTCATTCCAGTATAAATACCCTTCATTCCCACGATATGTAGAGAGCTTCCAGAGAGAATTTTGTGAGAGAAACCCTAGTGAAATACAAGATTTATTCATCCACAATCTTAACCTTAGAGACTCTACAAATTCCTCTACTTTCTTCCTCTCCATTGTCATACCCTTGAGAGGTCTTTAGCCAAATCCTTATCTCACCACACCCATGTCTGTGAGAAGATTTATTTAGTGCTTTTGGGAAGCCATTAGGAAGGAACCAATCTACATTGGTTGATACTATGGTCTAGTAGCGGAACCCGGTAAGCTAAAGAAGAAATAGGTTCGGCGTAACCTCGTTGGAGCAAGAAGTTTGAAGGGCTTAGGCACTTGGGTAGATTAGGCTTGGAGGGTCTTTTGCTGTTCATGTATCTCAACTATATTCTTTAGTGGATTATTTGACCGCTTGGAGGGCGGTAGAGAGGTTTTACGCCGAGAGTTTCGGTTTCCTCTTCGATAACACATCGTGTGTTATCCGTGTGTTTGCATCTTCCTTCCCTTTAGCTTTGCCTTATATTTACTGCTGTGGATGTGTTTATATTTGGCTTAGATTAGTTATCAATTCTGTGATTGGCTTATATTCATGTTCCACACGTTAATTGTTTGATATTAAGCTTGAATTGATTATTTGTAATTTGGGGTCAAAACGTTCAAGGGTGTTTCATACCTATATTGAACATTCAATTGGTATCAGAGCGGGTACACTTGCTGTGGTTTAAATACCTAAGTATGATCCTTGACCCCTTGGTGTTTTTTGAAAAGTGTCTTGGTTAAAATCAACATGAAGGATAGTAAAGATGTTTGTGAAAAAGACTCTATGAGCATTTTTGAAAACTGTTCTAGTAATGTGTTTTTAGAGTTATTTAAATCAAAGAAACATGCTAGAATCTTCTGTCACATGCTGAAATCCCTAGTTCATAGAACCCATGATATTCATAACAGCTTATGTGAGTCAAAGTCCTTAGTCTATAAGTATGAGAGGAGAAATAGACACCTGTGTGATAAACTTGATCATCTAAAAAGAAAACTTCACTCATCCTTGAATGAAATAAAGGAAAATGAGTCCTACTTTGAGGGTCAAGAATGTCTCTCTTATGCATGTCTTTTTGTTCATACCGCTTTGAAAGTATTTAATTCATGTTTATGGTACCTTGACAGCGGTTGTTCAAAGCATATGACTGGAGATAAGTCTCTGTTCAAAACTCTTAAAGAGAAGGAAAATGGCTTTGTGACATTTGGAGATGGTAGTCATTCACAAGTTCTTGGAAAGGGAACGGTGGACATTCCGGGACTGCCACTGTTGACTGACGTGCTGTATATTAAGGGATTAAAAGTGAACTTGCTGAGTATTACTCAGATCTGTGATGACGACTTCTTAGTTTAATTCTCAAAGAAAGGATGTCTAATCTTGAATGAAGAAGGTGTTCAAGTTCTGAAGCGACTTAGGACCACTGATAATTGTTATGGGGTCATTCCCAAACCAAGCATAGCATGTCGAAGTGCCCAGGTAAATCTCTTGGAGTTGTGGCATCAACGACTTGGACATGCTAATTACAAACAAGTGTCAAAATTCTCGAAGCTTGAAGCAGTGGTTGGTTTACCAAAGTTTGGGAAAATTAAGAAGAATGTTTGTGGTTCATGTCAATTAGGAAAACAAACAAAGTCAAGCCATCCGAAAGTAAATGTGGTTGCAACCTCTTGCCCCTTAGAATTACTGCATGTGGATCTAATGGGTCCAACAAGAACAGAAAGCATGGGTGGAAAGCGTTATATTATGGTGGTGGTTGACGACTTCTCAAGGTATTCTTGGGTGGATTTTCTTAGAAAGAAATCAGAGGCATGTGACAAGATGGAGAAATTGTGCAAGAGACTAATTAATGAAAAAGGAGTACCTATAGTCAAGATCAGAAGTGACCATGGGAAGGAGTTTGAAAATGCGAAGTTTGAAGCATTTTGCAATGAACACGGCATCAAGAAGGAATTCTCAGCCCCAAAGACTCCATAACAAAATGGAGTAGTTGAAAGGAAGAACCGGGTGATTCAAGAAATGGCTCGAGTAATGTTACTCAACAAAAACCTTCCACAGAAGTTTTGGGCTGAAGCGGTGAATACTTCATGTCATATTGGGAATAGGATTTACTTCCGAGCAGGAATGAAGAAGACATCGTATGAAATTTGAAGAGAAAAGAAACCGAAGATGAAATATTTCCGAATATTTGGGAGCAAATGCTATATTCTTAATGATAGAGAGAATCCTGGAAAATTTGATGCTAAAAATGATGAAGGGATATTTTTAGGCTACTCATTAAATAGCCGAGCGTATAGAGTGTTCAACAAATGCACTAAGACAGTGATAGAATCAATAAATGTGGTCATCGATGACACCATATCTGAAAAGGATATTGATGATGGTGAAGGATTTGACCTGAAGAAGGGGGAGGTTGAGGACAACATGTCACAAGATGATGATATTAAGAAAGAATCACCGGAAAAAGAGTCCACACCCCCTATACCAAAAAGGGAGACTAGATCAACACAAGGGCCTCCTAGCCCTTTCACCCATCCGGAAGTTCAACCTCTGATCTCTCGAGATGAAGAACCTTCTACCTCCAAGAGACCGTCATCAAGGGTATTCTCAATCATCCATCAAGTAATATCATTGGTGATGTAAATGAGGGACTTCGGTTGAGAAAAGGACCAAAATACAGTGCCAATCATATGACATACAATTGTTATCTTGCTCAATTCGAACCCAAGAAGGTAGAGGAAGCTCTTAGAGACAAGAACTGGATAGAGTCTATGCATCAAGGGCTACATCAGTTTGTTAGAAATGATGTATGGGAGTTAGTTCCAAGGCCCAAAGACACCCATGTGATTGGCACCAAGTTGATCTTCAAGAACAAAACTGATGAAGACGGTGAGGTTGTCCGAAACAAGTATAGGCTGGTAGCTCAGGGATATACTCAAGTGGAAGGCATAGACTTTGATGATTCGTTTGCACTAGTAGCAAGACTAAAGTCGATTCGAATTCTGCTATCCATAGCATGTGTTATGGATTTCAAACTGTGCCAAATGGATGTGAAAAGTTCCTTTCTGAATGGTTTTCTAAATGAAGAAGTATTCGTTGAGCAACTAAAGGGATTTCAAGATCCTCACTTTCTGGATCATGTGCTAAGGTTGAAGAAAGCACTGTATGGGTTGAAGCAAGCACCAAGAGCATGGTATGATCGTCTCACAACATACTTGTTGGATTGTGGATTCAAAAGAGGCCAAGCTGATCGAACTTTGTTTGTCAAAAGAGATGAAAAATCTCTCCTTGTCGCTCAAGTATACGTGGATGACATTGTTTTTAGATCTACAATTGATCAACTAGCTCATGAATTCTCGGAAGAAATGAAACGAGAATTTGAAATGAGCATGGTAGGAGAGTTGAACTACTTCCTAGGGATTCAAGTAAAACAACGGGGAGATGGAATATTTATCTTTCAAGAGAAATATGCCAAAAATCTGTCAAAAGATTTGGCCTAGATTCGAAGAAACACACTTCTACTCCCATGAGTTCATCATCGAAACTGAGCATAGATGCAAATGGTGTTGACGTTGATCCAACACTATATCGAAGCATGATTAGCAGTCTTCTCTATCTCATAACTAGTAGGCCAGATATTGCATTCAGTGTCGGGGTCTGTGCTCGATTTCAAGGTGCTCCTAAAGAGTCCCACTTAACAGCAGTCAAGTGAATCATTCGCTATGTGAATGGCATGTCTGAATATGGGATTTGGTATTCTAAATATTCGAATGAGTGTTTGGCGGGATATTCAGATGCAGACTAGGCTGGATGCATTGATGATAGAAAAAGCACTTCTGGTAGTTGTTTCTATCTTGGAAATAACTTGGTCTCATGAATGGGCAAAAAGCAAATTTCAGTCTCCCTTTCAACTGCTGAAACTGAATATATTGTAGCAGGAAGTTGTTGTGCCTAACTGTTATGGATGAGAAAACTACTACATGACTATAGAATTTCTTAAGACACCATGTGTGTGTTTTGTGATAACACCAGTGCAATAAATATGTTAAAGAATCCAGTTCAGCACTCCAAATCAAAGCATATTGAGATCCAGTATCATTTCATTCGAGACTTGGTGGAGGACAAGATAGTATGTCTGGAATTCATCAATACAAAAAATCAGAAGGCTGATATATTCACTAAACCTCTTGATGGCCCTAGGTTTGAATGCTTGCGTAAGACCATCGGTGTCAGTATCATTCCCTAAACTTTATCTTCCAAATGTGCTTTGTGTACAATGTTCTACATTTTGTTTGTGTTTAGCACTTCTTCATATGATTCCTTTTGTCTGTGAGTTTTTGATTAAATTTTTTTACTTTGCTGATTTTGCTTTGATCAATCTTTACTTTTCTTGTGTCAAAAATTCAAAAACACATAAAAAATAGAAAATCCAAAAAGTTTGATCAACTTTGTTGAGTTTTGTCTCAAATCATATTTTGCCCTGTACCTTTGTACTAATGGCCTTATGCATCTATGAGCTTTGCTTGTTGCCTTTGCGCTCATATCATTGTGGGAGAAATTCTGAAATTTATGTGACTGTTGTAAATAGATCTTCAACCTTGTCATGAATGATTAGTGAATGGTTTTGTTGATCTTGAGACATGCATAGACTCATGCCTATATATCTTCATTCTCTTTATTTTTGTTTTTGCTTAAAAGAGCTCTCTAAATGTAAATCTCCAAATGAAAAGAGATATAGAGCTGCAAAAGCCTGTCGCACATACTAGTATTTGACTAGAAAAAAGGTGAAGCGACCAAAATAAAATGTTTGATGCCCAAAAAGCCAAAGGCTAACTCATAAATTGAAATATCAAAAATTTCAGGCATCTATCTCACAATGAGATTTTCTTTGCTCAAAAAATGCAAATGTTATGTTGAATATGGAGCCAAATGAAAAGTTTCAAAGAATGTAATCAAGTTCTTGTGGGAGGTCATATATGCATGTTTCTATAATTGAGATAGGTCACATTATCTAGTGCTTATTGTGTATGCCTTGATTGAATTGATCATTGAAGCTTCATATTGGACTAAGGACTATCTTATTTTTTGATATCCACACACAACACACAAGTCTATGTTCAACAAATGCCATATTTATTTGTGTGATTGTACTTGATTAAATGTGTTTTCACATACTCAATCTCTGTTTGATCAAACACAAAAAGATTTTTGAGTGTTTTAGTTGTTTTTGGAAAGTATTATTGTTTTTACAAAAATATCAAAAATTTCAAAAACTGTTTCCCCTGTTTTGGTGACTAAGTCGCGGGTTAGCCCTGTCGCAAGCCCTAGTCGCGAGCCCACTCAGAGATTTTTTGCGGCTTACTGGCTAGTCAGTATCCCAGTCGCGAAAAAGACTTAGAAAATTTTTCAAAATTTGAGTTTTTGCATTTTTTGTGGCTTAGTTTGGCGATTTGTTCGCAGGTGGAAGGTCCAATCGCTAGGTTACTCAGAGATTTTCGCGGCTCCTTCGCGGGTAGATCTTCCAGTCGCGAAAAACACGTAAAGAAATTTTCAAATTTCTTACCTTCACAGTGTTTCGCGGCTTACCCTGGCGACTTCATGGCGATTTGATCCAGTCGCGAAAAAGGCGTATTTTGCGTTTTAGAGTATGATTTCAAAAACTTTTCAGTTTTCCCTCGAAATCAAGTGACTGTTCATTGTCTTCCTCATTTCTCTCACTGAAACTCACCGAGAAACTCTTTGAAAACCTCCATTTCTGCATCATTCTCACTTCAATCTTCAAGAAAAAGGTATGGCTTTTCTTGTTTTCACCTAATTATTCATGATTTGAACATTATTTTCTTGGATCTGTGTGTGTGGTTTTCGTTTGAGTTTTGAATGGATCTGTACTATTGGTAAATTTTTTTTCGAATATGGGTGTCTGATTCTATGATGATACTGTTCGGATTCTCTGGGTGTGCTCTATTTTACTCTGTTATGTGAGTTCCTTTGGTTATTGTTCACACACACACACTCCCATTGTCATGTTTGGACCCTAAATCCCAAGTTCTTAGGGTTTTTTCCTAAATGCTCATAAATTGATTCTAACCCTATGCTAATATTGGTTGGTATTTTTCTGTTGGGTGTTTTCTTTTCTTTTGATAATCCGTAATGCAGAGTCGATATGTCACAATTTAAAAGAGCAGCTGTGAAAGGGGGCAACAGCAAAGGTAAGGAGCCTATCATTGATGTCGATGAATCATCACCTCGACCAAAGAGGACCCATTCACCATCAAGTGTATTCAACCCAAACAAGTTCAGGTCGTATGCGGCCTTTCAAACATATGAGAAGTATTTCAGAGTTGCTACACCATTACTTGAAAGGGTTTTTGATCAACCTTCATTGTTCGATACTGACATTCCTAAATGGTTTGCTTTCAAAGACTGGAATTATCTTCTCTTTGATCTTGATGATGCTTATGAGGATCTGGTCAAAGAATTTTATGCAAATGCCATTGTTGAAGGTGATGAGCTTAGATGCTGGGCTAGGAGAAAAAGCTTCTCAGTCTCTCTTGCATATTTGGCCGAGATTCTTCACATAAATTGACCGATCTTTAAACATTCACCGGTTTATGATGATCTGTGTCCAGATGAGGACCTTCTCCGGGATGCTCTTGGAAAAGACTTGGAATTCTCATCAAATGGAAACTCAGTCAGTGTTTCTTCTCTTCCTCCGAAATTGTGGGTGCTCACAATCATCATGTTTAAAAACTTGTACCTTCTATCAAGCACCGGGTACATAACCTCGGTCGGGCCTTGTTCCTTCATGATCTGATCTCTGATGTTGAGATTGACATTTGTGCACATATCCTTCATGTTCTGTGCAAGACGATTCAGCGAACTAAATCTCGGATATGCATACCTTTTTGATGCCTCATTTCAAGAATTTTGAAGCTCAAAAGGATTCACCCATCTAAAGATGAAACTCCTTACCCCAAACCTAGCCCAATCAACATGCGCACGTTTAACGCAAGTATTGGTCATAGTAAGAAAGGAGTCAAAACTGAAGCCTTAGCATCTCATAGTGGTTCGCGCTCTAGGTCATCCTCCTTTGACGAGAAGCTAGCCAACATTATGGCATTTGTCCAAGAATTGAGCACCAAAGTGTTAGGACTCACATCCATTTTGCACCATAACAACATTCGGTGGGACATGAAGTTCACCTCTGAAATTTCAAAAAGGGTATATAATACCTTTGAACGTTTGGACCCCAAATACAAAAATACCAATTCAAGCTTTATATCAAACAATTAATGTGCAGAAAATGATAACAAGCTTATAACAGAATTGATAACTAATCTAAGCCAAATATAAACACATCCACAGCAGTAAATATAAGGCAAAGATAAAGGGAAGGAAGATGCAAACACATAGACAACACACGATGTGTTATCGAAGAGGAAACCAAACCTCTCGGCGTAAAACCTCTCCGCCGCCTTCCAAGCGGTCAAATAATCCACTAAAGAATATAGTTGGGATACATGAACAGCAGAAGACCCTCCAAGCCTAATCTACCCAAGTACCTAAGCCCTCCAAGCTTCTTGCTCCAACAAGGTTGCGCCGAACCTATTTCTTCTTTAGCTTACCAGATTCCGCTACTAGACCATAGCATCAACCAATGTAGATTGGATTCTTCTTAACTACTTCCCAACAGTACCAAATAAGCCTTCTCACGAATGTGGGTATGGTGAGAAAAGGATTTGGTCAAAAGCCTCTCAAGGGTATAACAATGGAGAGGAAGAGAGAAGAGGAATTTGTAGAGTTTCTAAGGTAAAGATTGGGGATGAATCAATCTTGTATTTCTCTAAGGTTTCTCTCACAAAATTCTCTCTGGAAGCCCTCTCAATATGGTGGGTATAAGGGTGTATTTATAGTAGGGTGAGAAGGGAATGCAAAACGTCAGTTTTTGCCAAACAGGTTAAATTGGCGGCTTGGTCTCGCGGCTTGTCCAAGTCGCGAGTTCAAGTCACGACGTAACGGCCTGGCCAGCCTAGGACTTTTGTCCTGTAGCGTGACAGCTGGTGCAACCCTTCAGCTTCCCAGTGTGCAGCTCACGTGCCAGCGTTTGGCGGCTTGCCAGTCGTGATCCACCCGCGAGCCCTAGCCGCGAACCTCTGTTTTTCTTGCACACTCTTAAGCTTTTCTTCACATCTTCTCACACGCTACCCTTACAATTTTCCCACCTAAATACAAGGTTACTAAGTGCTAAATTACAAGAAAATTGGTCACGAAATAAAGCCAATTAGATGGTTGATAAAATTCAACCTTACAATCTCCCCCTTTGGCTATTCCGTGACAAAACCCTATAACAGACTCTAGACTTAAAACGTGAGTTGGGAACAGTTGAACAAAACTCACTCACACCTAACTCTAGATTCTGTAAAGCTCTTGAACATATGACTAAGTAACTCTTGAAACACAATAACATAGCAACATCATTGTATGCAGAAAACTTAATATGCATATGGAGCAAAATAATCATGATCAAGCAAAAATGAACATAAGCATTAAAGAAATAATTCATGGCAAGATCAAAAATAGTATTCACTTAAGCAAAAGTGATTACTATGTTCATTCACACAAGAAATGAACATCCGGACATGCAAAGTGATAAGCTCAATTGAAGAGTATCATTTGCAAGTCCAACACTCAACCAATGCATACAAACATATATGCATCTAGGAACAATCCTACAAGGGCACAAGAGTGTTGTACTTAAGATAATGCAGGGCATTAACAAGTACCAAAGCACAAAGCACAAAGGCTGCATAAGCAAAGTATTGCAAATACATGTAACAAACCATAAAAGCCTACAAATGTGCATAAGTGCAAGAAACAACCCTCAAAGCTTACAAAAGCAAAAATGGGTACAGAATAAAAACCAAAGTTCCACATGTTGAGAGTTTTAAAAAAACAGACTTAAACCAGTGTATCAAACTATACCATCAGAAGTTATCCAAGCATAGTATCAAACTTTTAAACAAAAAAATATTTAAACTCATGAAACTCCCCCTCAAAACACTCCCCCTCAAGAGCAGCCCCCAAACATAAAAAATCCTCCCCCTTTTTGACCGGAATGGCCAAAGGGTCAGTGCTCCTGGCTGGTGTGTATGCTGTCAAACTTGGCTGAAAGAACATCAAGTTGGTCCTGCATTGCTGTCATTCTTTCAGTCTGCTGATTTTGAACTTCCCTGAGTGAATCAAGCCTCTCCAGAATGATTTGAAATGCATCTGGAGGTGCAGCAGATGAGGTAGAGGCTCTGCTCCTCTTGACTCTCACTCTTGGTGTGGAAGATGGTTCTGCACCCTCTGCTTCAGTCTTCATAGGGTCACCTTCTTCGTGGACACCCTCTTCTTCACCTGGAAGACAACTCTGTATCCGTATGAGAGTAAATTTGTTGATGGGTGATAGAGGAGGCATGGGACTTATATCTTGTGGGATTGCAACACCCTTTTCTTTGAAAATTCTCATAAGAAGACTTGGAAACACCAGCTTGGGCCTCGAGGTGGTTTTAGTTTCATGCACTATAGTATAAAAAATGTGGGAACTAATGTCAATGAAGATGTTTTCCTTAAGTTCCATAAGAAAGAGAGCTCTGGCATTCGTCAATGTAGTCATCTTCCTTATAGGGTATAGGTTGTACATCATTATTGTTGTTAAACACCTCATGTCTTTAGGAAAGTCAGAAGTGTTGAGACATCTCTTTTCTAAAACCCCACCAATCTTTTTTTGGACAGCTTCTAGAGAGATCATTCTGTCCTTGTAGTTAGTGAATTCATATTCTTCTAACCCTTCCAGCCCTAAAACCTTATCAATGTCATGAGCATCTAAGGTAAACTCCTTTCTCCTCACCCAACAACTCAACTCATCCTCCTTTATCACAGCATTTGCATAAAATTCTCTGATTAGTGGTTCACACACTAAAGGTAAGTCACCCAGAAGTTTCTCCTAGCCTCTTCCTTTAAAACATTTTGGAATGAATGTATCCCTCAAGTCATGTAAATCCACAAATCTCTCCTGGATAATTGTTCCCTTTATGAAGGAATTTCTGTATCTCTCAAAATGCTTGACTGACCTAAACAGGTTGTTGTCCATTTTCAATCTTTTATCAGCCTTCTTAGCAGGAGTCTTTTTCTTAGAGGATGTGGAACCCATCTGTAAACACTCAGAAAAGTCCACAACAAGGGCAAAACACAATATGTGGAGGCATACACAAATCAGTAACCATGTAGTTATAAGGAAGAACAAAGTGTTGGGCAAAACACAAACCAAGAATAGTAGATAGTGAGACATCACATAATGACATACCTTAAACAAGTTTACATTGTAAACCTGAAACTTTCATACAGACATAGAAGAGCATATGTTATAGATACTTGACTAAATGAACATGGAATGTGCAAAGAAATCCCCAAAGACAGAGCCACACACAAGATAAGGCAAACTAATCACAGAACAGTGTATACCACATAGACATAAGGATATACACAATGCAAACCCAGATTTTTCACTTAGGGAAACATCACAGAAAGACCAAATATTGTATATCTAATAGATATAATCAATCAAATATCAGAGTTCAAATCTTGAATGAGAAGGTGAGGACATGAAAACCCATAATGGAGCAAATTCAAGAAACTAAGCATAAACATCACCAAGAAGGAACAAACCAAAACACCAAACCAGCATTTTTAAGCAAAAAACATGTTCACATACCCAAATAACAATCCAACATTAAAACACATAGATTCAAGAATATTTCACTTAAATCATGAAATTGGAGTGAAATCAAGAAAACCCATACCTTTTTTCTTGAAGATTTATGCAGAAATGATACAGAGATGAAGGATTCTTCAGTGAGACACGTACAGTTTGAGTGAGAGAGTGAGGAAGACAATGAAAAGTCATTGATATTCAAGGGAAAAACTGAAAAAAATTTTGAAAACTGTCTTTAAAACGCAAAACACGCGTTTTTCGCGACTTAACCAAGTCGCCAGGGCAAGCCGCGAAACACTGTGAAGGTAAGATTCTAGAGAAATCTTCTAAGTGTTTTTCGCGATTGGAAGGTCTACCCTCGAAGGAGTCACGAGCTGAGCCGCAAAAATCTCTGAGTAACCTTCGCGATTAAACCTTCCACCCGCGAACAAGCCGCCAAAATGAGCTGCGAAAAATTGCAAAACTCAAATTTTGAAAAATTTCAAATTCCTTTTCGTGACTAGAGTATTGACTCGCTAGTAAGCCACGAAAAATCTTTGAGTGAGCTCGCGACTGGGGCTTGCGACTGGGCCAACCCGCGACTTAGTCGCCAAAACAGGGCAACACTGTTTTTGAAATTTTTGACATTTTTATAAAAACAAAGAACTTTCCAAAAACAACTAAAAACACTCAAAAATCTTTTTGTGTTTGATCAAACAAAGATTGAGTATGTGAAAACACATTTAATCAAGTACAATCACACAAATGAATATGGCATTCATTGAATAAAGACTTGTGTGTTGTGTGTGGATATCAAAAATAAGATAGTTCTTAGTCCAATGCGAAGCTTCAATGATCAATTCAATCAAGGCATACACAATTAGCACTAGATAATATGACCTATCTCAATTATAGAAACATGCATATATAACCTCCCACAAGAACATGATTACATACTTTGAAACTTTTCATTTGGCTCCATATTTAACAAAGAAAATCTCATTGTGAGATAGATGCCTAAAATTTTTGACATTTCAATTAATGAGTAAGCCTTTGGCTTTTTGGGCATCAAACATTTTATTTTGGTCGCTTTCCCTTTTTCCTAGTCAAATACTAGTATGTGCGACAGGCTTTTGCAGCTCTATATCTCTTTCCATTTGGAGATTTACATTTAGAGAGCTCTTTTAAGCAAAAACAAAAAATAAAGAGTGGGAAGATATATAGGCATGAGTCTATGCATGTTTCAAGATCAACAAAACCATTCACTAGTCATTCATGACAAGGTTGAAGATCTATTTACAATAGTCACATAGATTTCAGAATTTCTCCCACAATGATACGAGTGCATAGAAGACAAGCTAAGCTCGTAGATGCACAAAGCCATTAGTACAAAGGTACAAGGCAAAACATGATTTAAAACAAAAGCTCAACAAAGTTGATCAAACTTTTTGGATTTTCTACTTTTTATGTGCTTTTGGATTTTTGACACAAAGGAAAAATGATCAAAAACAAAATCAGCAAAGAGAAAAACAATTTAACCAACACAAAAAAATTTTCATCACAAACTAGCAAGAAGCAAAAACAACCAAGCATATACACAAACATGGGAAGTATTGATGCATGGACATGTTGTAATGCTTATGCATGAGTACCCTTCGTCACCCATACGTCACGTGCGTTTGGGGTGATATCCTTTACGGATTGGGTACGAGAATTAGGACTATCAAACCTTCGTGTGAAGCTTTCGAGGCAGTTGGTGAAGGCACCGATCATCTTCATCATGTCCGTCATTCCTGGATCATGGTTTTGACTTCTTGGTTGCTCACCACCCCAAAACCTCTTGTCATTCCTTCTTCCTTGTGACCGAGGTGCGCTTGCATTGTTGTCTGCTCTCAGCTTTTGACAGTTGGGTCTAGTATGCCCTCCAGTCCGCAATAGTGACAGACATACTCTGTTCTAGGACCCCGTTGTGGTCTTGAGAGAGATCTTGCTCTGGTTTCGTGTTTGCCCACAGATTGATTTCGGGGCTTATTTACCATCCATTGCTCACTCACATTCTTCTTCTCAGCCTTAACATTCTCAAGGATGGCCTCTTCTACAATTAGCTCTATGGCCTTCACAAATGTCACTTCTTTGGTAGCTTTGACTGATGAGCTACTTCCTCCGGTAAATCCCAATCCGGACTTGTCTGAGGAATGTGATGAGATAACATCATCCAACTTTTTGGAGGAGACCCTTTCTATCTTGGCTTGCGCTTGCACCACCTCTTGCTCAAGGAATCTTACTTTGGTATAGGCTTTCGATAATTCGCCATTTAGTGTTTCAATCTCACACTTAGCCTCTTTATGCCTGGCCAGCAGACTTTTGTAGTCCTCTTCAGCCCTTTTCATCTTCTTCACAACCGCCTTTGTAACCCTTGCATACTCACCCGATTTCTTAAGGAGTAAAGTGTAATTTTCTTGAAGGCTGGCTGTATTTCTATCCTCTTCGGCATCTAATTCTTCAACAATCCCTAAGGATTCATCATCGCTGTGTTCTCCAACTTCTTGTACAAGTTGATTCAAGTCCTCCGAGGACACCACATGAGCAATGGTCATGAATGCGGAGAAATTTCCTTCTCCATCATAGCTCTCGTCAAAATCAGAATTTGATGAGTCCGAATCACTTAAAATAGTGGCATAGGCCTTTCTTTTTGACTTCAAGTAATTGGGGCATTCCTTTTTAAAGTGCCCATGTCCATTACATTCAAAACATGTAATTCCTTGTGAGGATTGAGAATCTTTACTATCTTTTCTTCAGAACTCTTTCTTCTCTTTTCTGGTAGTCTGAAATTTTCCTTTGTCACCAAATTTCCCACTATTCTTGAGCTTTAGGAATTTTCGGAAGTTCTTTACAAGGTACGCCACATCCTTATCTACTGCATCCTCTTCTGAGGAGTCATGAGACACCATTCTCTCATGAATTGTCTTAAGAGTAAGGGATTTGCTCTTCTTTGCTGAAGGAAGGGACAACTCATATGTCTGTAGAGAACCAATTAGCTCTTGAACCTTGATTTCATCAAGATCTTTGCTCTCTTCAATGGCTGTAACTTTGGGCTGGAAACTTTCTGGTAGTGACCGGAGGATCTTCTTTATAATCTTCGAGTCCTCTGTCTTTTCCCCCAAGTTAAATTTACCAACAACCACTTTGTTCAATTTGTTGTAAAACGAATTAAACGACTCTTCCTCACTCATCTTTAACTCCTCAAAGCGAGTGGTCAGCATTTGAAGTTTTGTGTCCTTCACTTTCTTTGTCCCTTCATAAGTTGTCTCCAGAATTTCCCATGCTTCCTTAGCAATGGTGATATGAGAAATCCGGTGAAATTCTTTTGGAGAGACACCGCAGAAAATAGCATTCAATGCCTTGCTATTTGCATTTGTCGCTGCAAGAGCAGCCTTATCCCAAGTAGACTTGGCAGCCTCTGGCCTTGTCCATCCTACTTCCACTGCATCCCACACAGCATCATCAATAGAACATAAAAAGGCCCTTATACGGACCTTCCAAAATGCATAATTATTACCGTCAAAGAACGGTGGTACATTTAGAGATTGAGACCTATCCATCTCAAAGGGGGTCAAGGATCACACTTAGGTAATTAAACCACAACAAGTGTACCCGCTCTGATACCAATTGAAAGTTCAAAAAAGGTATATAATACCTTTGAACGTTTGGACCCCAAATACAAAAATACCAATTCAAGCTTTATATCAAATAATTAATGTGCGGAAAATGATAACAAGCTTATAACAGAATTGATAACAAATCTAAGCCAAATATAAACATATCCACAGCAGTAAATATAAGGTAAAGATAAAGGGAAGGAAGATGCAAACACACAAACAACATACGATGTGTTATCAAAGAGGAAATCGAAGCCCTCGGCGTAAAACCTCTCCGCTGCCCTCCAAGCGGTCAAATAATCCACTAAAGAATATAGTTGGGATACATGAACAGCAGAAGACCCTCTAAGCCTAATCTACCCAAGTACTTAAACCCTCAAAACTTCTTGTTCCAACGAGGTTGCGCCGAACCTATTTCTTCTTTAGCTTACCAGATTCCGCTACTTGACCATAGTATCAACCAATGTAGATTGGTTCCTTCTTAACTGCTTCCCAACAGTACGAAATAAGCCTTCTCACGAATGTGGGTATGGTGAGAAAAGGATTTGGTCAAAAGCCTCTCAAGGGTATAACAATGGAGAGGAAAAGAGAAGAGGAATTTGTAGAGTCTCTAAGGTAAAGATTGGGGATGAATCAATCTTGTATTTCTTTCGGGTTTCTATCACAAAATTCTCTCTGGAAGCCCTCTCAATATGGTGGGTATAAGGGTGTATTTATAGTAGGGTGAGAAGGGAATGCAAAACGTCAGTTTTTGCCAAACATGGTAAATTGGCGGCTTGGTCTCGCAGCTTGTCCAAGTCGCGAGTTCAAGTCGCGACGTAACGGCCTGGCCAGCCTGGGACTTTTGTCCTATAGCGTGACAGCTGGCGCGACCCTTTAGCTTCCCAGTGTACAGCTCACGTGCCAGCGTTTGGCGGCTTGCCAGTCGCGATCCACCCGCGAGCCCTAGCCGCGAACCTCTATTTTTCTTGCACACTCTTGAGCTTTTCTTTACATCTTCTTAAACACTACCCTTACAATTTTCCCACCTAAATACAGGGTTACTAAGTGCTAAATTACAAGTAAATTGGTCATGGAATAAAGCCAATTAGATGGTTGATAAAATTCAACCTTACAACCTCTCTCCAAACTCAATTGGATCAGATTCAACGAAAGCTAGAAGAAGCTGAGGACTAGCTATTCCATAACAAAAAGGGGGAAAAGATCTGAGTACTGAGTAAAATGATAGGGGGAGAAAGACCAAATCAAATGGGGAGCTTTATATTTTATGCCCTATATTTTGTTATGTTTTATGTTATATTTAGTTTGTCTCAAAACTTTTGATGTTTATTCAGTCTATTGTGTTATGTTGCGGTTTGTACCCATGTTGCTTTTGTAAGCTTTAAGGGTTTGTTTCCTTGCACTTATGCTTTTGCAGGCTTTTATGGTTTGTACCATGCAATGCAATGGCTTTGCTTTGTAGCCTTGCTATTTGCCTTTGTACTTGATGTTAAATGCCATTGTGCCATTGTAGGATTGTTCCTAGATGCATATATGTTTGTATGCATTGGTTGAGTGTTGGACTTGCAAATGATACTCTTCAATTGAGCTTATCACCTTGCATGTCCGGATGTTCATTCCTTGTGTGAATGAGCATAGTAATCACTTTTGTACAGTGATTGCTTGGTTGATCAAGCCATGATTACTGCTATATTGCTTAAGTCCATTTTTGCTTGATCATGCTTCTATTGCTCCATATGTTTTTCAAGTTTTTTGCATACAATGATATTATTGTGTTGTTGTGTTTCAGGAGTTACTTGTTCATATGTTCAAGAGCGTTTCAAAATCTAGAGTTAGGTGTGAGTGAGTTTTGTTCAACTGTTCCCAACTCACGCATTAAGTCTAGAGTCTGTTGTTGGGTTTTGTCACGGAATAGCCAAAGGGGGAGATTGTAAGGTTGAATTTAAACAACCATCTTATTGGCTTTATTCCATGCCAATTTGCTTGTAATTTAAGCACTTAGTAACCTTGTATTTAGGTGAGAAACTTGTAAGGGTAGTGAGCGAGAGAGTGTGAAGAAATACTCAAGATTGTGCAAAGAAACAAAATCTCGCAACTGGATCTCACGGGTGACTCGCGGCTTGCAAGTCGCCAAAAGTTGCACACATGCCAAGCATGTTAGAAGATGAAGAGTCACGCCAGCTGTTGCACTACAGGACAAAAGTCCCAGACTGGCCAGGCCGTTAGCTCGCGGTTTGAACTCGCGACTAAACCCATTCGTGAGGTCAAGTTGCTAAAATGCCTTGTTTGGGAAAATCTGACGTTTCACATTCCATTCTAATTCTAGTATAAATACCCCTCATTCCCATGATATGTAGAGAGCTTCCAGAGAGAATTTTGTGAGAGAAACCTTAGTGAAATACAAGATTGATTCATCCACAATCTTAACCTTAGAGACTCTACAAATTCCTCTACTCTCTTCCTCTCCATTGTCATACCCTTGAGAGGTCTTTAGCCAAATCCTTATCTCACCACACCCACGTCTGTGAGAAGGTTTATTTGGTGCTTTTGGGAAGTAGTTAGGAAGGAATCAATCTACATTGGTTGATGCTATGGTCTAGTAGCGGAATAAGGTAAGCTAAAGAAGAAATAGGTTCGACGTAACCTTGTTGGAGCAAGAAGTTTGGAGGGTTTAGGTACTTGGGTAGATTAGGTTTAGAGGGTCTTCTGCTGTTCATGTATCCCAACTATATTCTTTAGTGGATTATTTGACCGCTTGGAGGGCGACGGAGAGGTTTTACGCCGAGGGCTTCGGTTTCCTCTTCGATAACACATCGTGTGTTGTCCGTGTGTTTGCATCTTCCTTCCCATTATCTTTGCCGTATATTTACTGCTGTGGATGTGTTTATATTTGGCTTAAATTAGTTTTCAATTCTGTGATTGGCTTATATTCATGTTCCGCACGTTAATCGTTTGATATTAAGCTTGAATTGATTATTTGTAATTTGGGATCAAAATGTTCAAGGGTGTTTCATACCCATATTGAACATTCAATATTTCATACCCATACCCAGATCTAAGAAAGAATGAAAAAAAGAAAAACTTACTGTTGGTAGTTCTCCTAACGTTTGTCTCCTTCTCATCTTTGAATTGCAAGGTTTTTTTTTCCTCCTTCTCTATCTTTGTATCGTAAGCATCGGTGTTAAGAAAATCAAAAGGAAGTGAAAGGAGAGAGTATCTGAAAGAGGAGAAACGGAAGTTAGAGCGTTTTAGGGTTTGAGTTTTTTTTTTTTTTTTTTTAGGCGGCTTGGTGTTTTTATAGATACACATTTGATGAAAGTGAGTCTTCCAAACGCACCATACGGTATTTTAAAGGGAAAATTGTAAACGTGGAAGCATTTTAAGGGGCCTTTTTCCTAGTGTGGCAGCACCTCCTTAAAGGCTTCTGCTATTATATATAGTATCAGATGCCTAACTATGGATTGAAGTATGAAAGGTATACTATGGATTTGCTCCCATATTGCAGCCATGAGGTGATTGCAATGATGAAAAACATGGGGTACATGCCTACTATGGGTCTTGGAAAGGAAAGAAGAGGGGTGGCTGAATTCCCTGACTTCAAGACTCAACTTACCAAAGTAGGTATAGGATTCTTTGAAGTCTACGACAGAATCAAAAAGAACCTCCATACCTTAAATGGGAACCTTGTGAAGGAAGGATGGGACTTCATTTTCTGTGGCTTTTTCGAGCTTTAGGTGGACAAGGACGGAAAAGGTGAATCCCGACTGGGAGATATTCTTCAATGAGAAGCTCTCTTTCAAGGAGAAACCCATTATAGTGATCAAGGAAGTTCAAGAGGAAGTCGACTAGGTGGACCATACGGATGCTGAAGCAATGGGAGCTATGCCGAAAAAGGAGGAGGACATGCTCGCCATCACCATCGAAGAGCCAAGTGATCCCTCTGCCTTTATCGTGCCTATTGTTGGGCAACTTAACAATTGGAATTGGGTTGGGTTTTCTTATAATATGGGAAGCGAATTTTGTAATGCAAGATCAAATGTACTTTTCAACATTTTTAATAAGATGAATTCTGATTTGGCTTATTTTGATGTGTCTCATAATATTGAAATTCTATACTTAATTGTGTTGGGTTAAAATGAATTGACCCATTGCAATTAATTAATTAATTATCCAAGTTAATTAATTAGATCAAATTTTATGTAATAGCATGGCAGCACAAACAAATCACCAAATTATCTAAATGCAGCAAAAAATAAATTTAACACAGGTGATTTGTTTACGAATGGGGAAAACCATCGAGGTAAAACCCTACCGGGTGTTTTTAAGGTCACCACTCCCAAGAATCCACTATTATCAATCACAAGCGGTTACAAGTATAAGGAATCTTACCAAACCTTTTGGCCTATCCTGAAATACCAACCTACAGTTGAGCCCTTACCCCAATACCAAATTGGACTTGTATTGTAGCGGCAATCTTTCCCTTGATGCACGAATCCCAGTACGTGATTAACCAATGTGCACGGATCCTAGTACATGACTAACTCCAGCAACTTAAAGAGGTTGTTGGCTGCAAAGTTCTTCACTTCATCAACGATGAAGATCAAGAAGCTCCTTGGTCATAAAACCCTTAGCGTAAAGACGCAGTAGCTTCTTCAAAGAGAATAATGAACTAGGACACTTTTTGCATGCACGACGGCCTTTTAAAATAACCCTTATATATGTCTAGGGTAGTGACAAAAGAAACCCTATACAAATATTTCAGCTTAGGTCGAATATCAGATCTGGAAGTTTTGATTTCGTAAGTCTCGATAGAAACAGCTTGTGTCGAGCTTCGACTATAAACCTCGATAGAAGTCTTTCTATCGAGATTGCTATTGAGATTTAATAAATAGCTTTTCTACACTTGTTTCTTGGTCAGATCTTCATGGCTTTAATACTTGACTTGAAAAACATGTTTCTTTAAGTCCTAAACCCATCCAAGATCTACCCAATTACAAGTAAAGTGCATTTTGTCAAAGGATTAGCCATTTATATAAAATATGTCTCTAACAATCTCCTCTTTTGGCAGTCCATGACAAAACCACAATAAAACAAATAATCATTAGAGAAGTCTTAAATCACTAAACTCATAACCACTTGTTGTATTACATAAGAAATCTATCCCTACTAAAAACTCTTGAAATACTTTGCAAGACGAGAGTTAATGGCATGATAGACTTTCACAACCTGTCTTTCTGAAACACTTAAGCAAGACTCATTAAGGCATCATGTGTGAAATAGAAATAAAGATTCTGTACATAAAGAAACATATGTATAAAGATAGAGAAGAAACAACATATGTAGAGGTATGTGAATAAAAAAACATACATCTCATATATGTTTGAAAGATAAAATACAATGTATGTATATAAAATGGTCACAAGACTGGTATACAGGAGGCTAATGTAAAAAGAAAGAGGAAAATACATGTAAACCTCACTACATCCCTCAAATAAAAACTATACACACTCGCCCTAACAAAAATGTCCTATACTAACTCTCCCCCTAAGTACAAGACTACTCTAAAAACCCAAAACTACTCCCCCTTTTTGTCACGAATGACAAAGGGTAAGTCACTGAGAGGTCGTCATCTCGTCATCACTGGAAGAGTTAGCACCATCCTCATCATCCTCATCATCAGGAAAGGCCTCTAGAGAAGGAAACGGAGAAAGAGCAAGACTAGCCATGCGAGAGTCCTACTCTAGTGTTCATTTGACACATCTCATCAGTGAGAGAGTCTAAACGACCACTAAAGTCAGCATGCATTTGCTGAAGCTGCTCCATGATGGCCTCGAGGGTCACACCACCAGCTGCGAAAGAGGAAGGAGTGGAATAAGTCGGAGTAAAAGAAGGTGGAACAGCAGGAGCTGCAAGTTGGTCTTCTCCACATATGGCTACTTCGACTGAAGCTGAATCTCACTTCGCTGGATAGTGCCAGCAATGATAACACCCATGATGGTGAAGAGAGGAGAGAAAGGAATAGGAATGGAGAGGTGCATTAGGATCCGCGTGATAGTTGAAGGAAATATGAGCTTATCATGAGTCGCAGATTCAAATACACATCTAGAGTAGATGTAATGAAGTGAGAGGGAAAATTAATGGTGAGACCTTCCATCAAAGACAAAAGAAAATAAGCACGAGGCTCAGTGATGGAGTTGTAGTGTGAAAGAGGTGTGAGAGTGAAGATCATCACCATGTTAAGAAATATTGGGCCTTTTGCAAAACTCGAGCATTGAGTGTTTTGTTTACCACCTCATGAAGAAGGAGTCTCACAGAAGTGAGAGATGAGCTTGTCCTTAGACACAGTCCTAAGACGATCATAGCCAGGGTAGTTAGGATGCTTTACCTTAGGGACCTGTGGTACCTTAGCAACAACATCCAGGGTAACTACTATACGTGTGCCTCTGAATTGCGTGGCGAACTAAGGCACGGAGGTATTGATGTTGTGTATGTTGGAGTAAAACTTCTGTATAAACATGACGGGACAACGCACGGGTTTCCTACACAAGGATTCCTACCTCCGAGTTCGAATGACCACGGGGAGCGTAGTGTTAGAGAAGTTCGATAAGATGACCTCACGTTCTGAATGAATGCCTCGGTATTGGAAGTTCTCAAAGAAGTCCTTCTTGGCCTTCTCATCATGGAACCGGACCTGAGAACAAACGAGAGGGAGAGAAGAGGATGACCTAGAACCATGAAGGGGGTTTCGAGTCGAAGTGGATTTCTTCTATTTAGGTGCTATAAGGAGGTTGTATGAGAGAGAGAGAGAGAGAGAGAGAGAGAGAGAGAATAAAAACACAACCCAAGTTCAGATTAGGAAAGATGGAAAAGAGTGCATGAACATGTGACGCGTAAAAATAAAGACCTCATGGGTGATACCCAATCCAAACCTAGCAGTACGCATATAAAGAAATCAAGCACACACATCTAATATGCATAAAGCATAGTTATTATGCTAATGGAAGTGTTTGTATGGTCATATGAAGATGTGCCTATCATTGATCCCAAGATAGCCCAACACCACATTGATACTCATGCTCACATGGTACCTATTAAGCAAAAGTTGAGACATATGAGAACCGAATTGCTCCTTAAAATCAAGGAAGAAGTCACAAAGCAACTGAAAGTAAGGTTCATCAAACCTGTGCACTAAGCCGATTGGATAGCCAATGTTGTACTTGTACCAAGAAGGATGGAAAGCTAAAGTTGTGTGTGGAATTTAGAGACCTAAACAAGGCTTGCCCTAAGGATGACATTCCCCTCCCTCTTATAGATGTCTTAGTGGATAATACTGCCAGCAGTGCCTTGATGTCTTTTATTGATGGATTTTCAGGATATAATCAAATTAAGATGGCTCCTAAGGACATGACGAAGAATATCTTCACCACAAAATGGGGAATCTATTGTTACACTATGATGCCATTTGAGCTCAAGAATGTGAGTGCAACTTTCCAAAGAATGGCTACAATTTTGTTACATGACATTATGCATAATGAGGTAGAGGTGTATGTTGATGACATGATTGTGAAGTCCAAAGATAGAGAAGGCTACATAGCTAAGTTGACGAAATTCTTTAAGAGGATCAAGGAGTATATATTGAGATTGAATCCACAAAAATGTACTTTTGGAGTAACTGCTAGAAAAATGTTAGGCTTTTGGTGAGTGATAGAGGGATAGAAGTTGACCCATCAAAGATCAAAGCCATATAGGATAGGCCTCCACCGAAGAGTGAGAAAGGGATAAGGGGATTCTTAGGCCGATTACGGTACATCAACAGATTCATTGCCAAGATCACCTCCACTTGTGAGCCCATTCTCAAGCTTTTGAGGAAGAATGAGCCCCATGTATGGAATGAAGAGTGTCAAAAAGCCTTTGAGCTCATTAAAGAATATCTTCTCCATTGACCTATATTGGTACCCCTAAAGCACGAAAAGCCGTTACTGCTCTACCTATCTATCATAGAGGATGCAGTTAGAAGTATGCTTGTACAAATGGATGATGATAAGAATTAAAAAGCTATATATTACTTAAGCAAAAGGTTCCATGATTATGAGACTAGATACACACAAGTAAAAAAGTCATGCTTTGCTTTCGTATGGGCCATACAGAAATTGACGCATATCATCCTACCTTTCCAAGTATGGATAGTAGCTAGAATGTCGGGATGGTTGATTCTATTGGCAGAATTCGATTTGAAGTATGTGCCTAGGAAAACCATTAAAGGTAGCGTAGTGTTAAATTTTTGTGCAACCCCATTGAAGGAGAAGATGGTAGAGAAGATTTTCCAAATAAGGATATTTTGGCCATCGAACTAGAGGAATGGAAGATGTATTTCGATGGAGCTATGAACCAATATGGAAATGGGATAGGAATACTTTTTATAACTCCTGATGGATCTCACATACCTTTGGCAGTCAATTTGAACTTCAAGGCGACTAACAACATGGCAGAATATGAGGCTTGTATTGCCGGAATGGAAGCTCTTCAAGAGTTTAGGGTAAAGGAGGCAGAAGTCTTTAGAGATTCGACTTTAGTCATGGCCCAAGCACATAAATTGTGGAAGGTGAAAGAAGAACACTTGAAACCTTATCAACAATATTTAAAGGATTTGACTAAAACCTTTGACAAGATTGAATGCACTATCATCCCTAGGGCTTAGAATCAGTTTGCAGAGGCCTTGGCTACCTTAGCCTCCATGGTTGAAATACTCGAAGGAGTATGGACAAGACCCGTAGAGATTAAAGTTATGATTTGGTACAGAGGGGGAGGACAGAGTCTTTAGTCATTGGCATGGAAGATGTATTTCGATGGAGCTGTGAGCCAATATGGAAATGGGATAGGAATACTTTTTATAACTCCTGATGGATCTCACATACCTTTGGCAGTCAATTTGAACTTCAAGGCGACTAACAACAGGGTAGAATATGAGGCTTGTATTGTCGGAATGGAAGTTCTTCGAGAGTTTAGGGTAAAGGAGGCAGAAGTGTTTAGAGATTCGACTTTAGTCATGGCCCAAGCACATAAATTGTGGAAGGTGAAAGAAGAACACTTGAAACCTTATCAACAATATTTAGAGGATTTGACTAAAACCTTTGACAAGATTGAATACACTATCATCCCTAGGGCTTAAAATCAGTTTGTAGAGGCCTTGGCTACCTCAGCCTCCATGGTTGAAATACCCGAAGGAGTATGGACAAGTCCCTTAGAGATTAAAGTTATGATTTGGTATACAGGGGGAGTCTTTAGTCATTGTAGATATCGTATTTTGTCCACCCTCAATTTGTGTGCCAGACCCCAAAAATCTAAAAAATACTAAATTTCTTCCATGGGGCCATGGAAACATTTGGATTGACATGGCGTAACTCGTTCAAGCGTCAAAGCACTCAAAGTTTCATTTTAGGTCAAATTGATCAAAATTCTCCTGGTCAAGGTTGACCGAAAGTCAAAAACTGGTCAAAATCATTCCAAAACAACATTTTCCATGTTTCTACATCAAACCCAAGCTACTTGGTGATTTTCGTCAACTTTGACCCCTAAAAACCCTAATTTTGATTTGACCATCGAAATAGGTTAAGACCAGCATCACTACAAAAATTATTGAATTCCTTTTCCAACAACTACTCATAGGTCAAAATCAGAGTTAAAATGGTTGAGATATCCTGAAAATCGTGCAAAGCGCATCAGCTCACTTCCCAATTTGTTTAGTATTCTAGAAACTAAACATTCAAAACTTTCCATGGAGACCAAGATCGACCCAATCCAAGACTGGGAAGCCCTTCATCATGCCCTTCCAAGTCGGCAACCACTAAATGGCCGTTGGAGCTTGGCCAATGGCCACTAAATGGCCATCAGAGTTGGTCACTTTTTAATATAAATATCCTCAGACCCCACTTAGAAAAAACATGGGCAATTTTGAGCATTTTTCTAGGCAGATTCTCTCTCTCTTCCTCACTAAATTCTCTCCCAAACACATAAAAAAAACTTTTGATTGGTCCATTGGAAACAATTGTGGAATTTTATGTGATGAACATCACCCTTAACTACAACCTTCTCTTAGGAAGAACATGGCTTCATCCCATTGGAGCTATCCCTTCCACATTACATCAAAAGATGAAGATCCCATGGAAATGAGGAATTGTTGTACTACTTGGTGATGGTGAAATCCTAGCTCAAACCTATGGACTTGAAGAGGGAGGGAATGAGCTTCAAATGAGTGGCTTTGAGTATGTGAACATGGCTGATTATGGATTGAAGGATGAAAAGTACATTATGGATTTGCTCCCGTATTATATTCATGAGGTAAATGCAATGATGAAGAAAATGGGGTATATTATGGGTTTTAGAAAAGAAGGAAGAGGGGTGGCTGAATTCCCCGACTTCAAGACTTAACTTACCAAGGAAGGTTTAGGATTCTTTGAAGGTTGCGACGGAATCAAAAAGAACCCTGGTACCCTAAATGGGAACTTTATACAGGAAGGAGGAGACTTTCCTTTCTGTGGCTTTCCCGAGCTTTGGGTGGATAAGGACGGAAAAGTGAATCCTTGCTGTGAAATATTCTTCAATGAGAAGCTCACTTTCAAGGAGAAACCTATTGTGGTGATCAAGGAAATTTAAGAGGAGGTCAACTGGGTGGACTACATGGATGTTGAAGCAATGGGAGCTATGTTGTAAAAGGAAGGGGACGTGCTGGCCATTATCATCAAAGAGCCAAGTGATCCTTCTACCTTTATTGTGCCTGCTGTGGGGCAACTTAGTAA
This sequence comes from Quercus glauca, assembly GCA_023736055.1. NCBI lineage: Eukaryota > Viridiplantae > Streptophyta > Magnoliopsida > Fagales > Fagaceae > Quercus > Quercus glauca. The sequence continues at coordinate 53,157,807 of CM043316.1, forward strand.
TTGGACTTGGGTAGGGTTTTTTGAGAATATGGGAAATAAATTTTGTAATGCAAGTTCAGATGTACTTTTCAACATTTTTAACAAGATGAATTTTGATTTGGCTTATTTTGACGTGTCCCATAATATTGAAATTTTGCACTTAAATGATTCTAATGAATTTGAAAATGAAATTAATAAACAATTGGAAAATAAAATTGAACCTATCGAACCAACTTTTGAAACTCTTAATTTGGGCAATAATGATAATCCATGCTTAATTAAAATTGGCTCAACCCTAAATAAAGAAGAAAACAAAGACCTCTAAGACATAGTCACATAATTCCAAGAGGTGTTTGCATGGTCTTATGATGATATGCCTGGCATTGATCCCAAGATAGCTCAACACTGCATCAATACCCATGCTCACATAGTGTCCTTTAAGCAAATGTTGAGGTGTATGAGAACCGAATGGCTCCTTTAGATCAAGGAAGAGGTGACAAAACAATTGAAAGTAGGGTTCATCAAATCTGTGCACTAAGTCGAGTGGATAGCCAATTTTGTGCCTGTACCTAAGAAGGATGGAAAAGTAAGGATGTGTGTGGATTATAGGAATCTAAACAAGGCTTACCCTAAGGATGATTTCCCTCTTCGTCATATAAATGTCTTAATGGATAACACAGCTAGTAATACCTTAATGTCTTCCATGGATGGTTTCTCAGGATATAACCAAATCAAGATGGCTCTTAAGGACATGACCAAGACCACCTTCACTAAAGAATTGGGGATTTATTGTTATATGTAATGCCATTTGGGCTTAAGAATGCGGGTGCAACTTACCAAAGTATGGCTACAGCCTTGTTACATGACATGATGCATAATGAAGTTGAGGTATATATTGATGACATGATCGTGAAGTTCAAAGATAGAAAAGGCCATATAGCTAATTTGAGGAAATTCTTCTAGAGGATTAAGGAGTATAGACTGAGATTGAACCCACAAAAATGCACCTTTAGAATGACTGCTGGGAAATTGCTAGCCTTCTTGGTAAGTGATAGAGGAATAAAGGTTGACCCATCAAAGATCATGGCCATATCGGATATGCCTCCACCCAAGAGTGAGAAAGAGATAAGAGGATTCTTAGGCCGAGTATAGTACATCAACCGATTCATCGCCAAGCTCACCTCCACTTGTGAGCCCATCTTCAAGCTCTTAAGGAAGGATGAACCCCATATATGGAATGATGAATGATAGAGAGCCTTTGAACTTATTGAGGAATACCTTCTCCATCCACCCATCTTAATGCCCCCGAGACATGGAAAGCCACTGCTACTCTATCTCTCGATCATAGAGAATGCGGTTGGAAGTATGCTTACACAAGAAGATGATGATAAAAATGAAAAAGTTGTTTGCTACCTAAGCAAGAGATTCCATGATTATGAGACTAGATACACACCTATAGAAAAATCATGCTTTGCTCTTGTGTGGGCCATGCAGAAATTGAGACATATCATCCTACCTTTCCAGATATGGATAGTAGCTAGAGTGGACTCGTTAAAGTATTTGTTTGAAAAGCCTGCCCTAAGTGGAAGGTTGTCGAGATGGTTGATCTTATTAGTAGAATTCAATTTAAAGTATGTGGCTAGAAAAAACATCAAAGGAAGCATTGTGTCAGACTTTTGTGCCAAGAATCCCATTGAAGGAGAAGATGGTAGAGAGGGTTTTCCGAATGAGGATATTTTGGACATCGAACTAGGTGCATGGAAGAAGTATTTTGATGAAACCCTAAACCAATATGGGAATAGAATAGTAATACTTTTGATCACCCCTGATGGATTTCATATACCTTTAGCAGTCAAGTTGAACTTCAAGGCAACCAATAACATGGCAAAATATGATGCTTATATCACTGGAATGGAAGCACTTTGAGAGATAGGGGTAAAGGAGGTAGAAGTATTTGGAGATTCGACTTTCATCATAGTCCAAGCATAGAACTTGTGGAAGGTGAAGTAGGAACACTTGAAACCTTATCAGCAATACTTAGAGGATTTGACCAAAACTTTCAACAAGATTGAATACACTATCATCCCTAGAGCTTAGAATTAGTTCGCATATTCCTTGGCTACTTTAGCCTCCATGGTTAAAGTACCCGAAGGAGTATGGACACGACCCTTAGAATTGAATAAAGTTATGAGTTGGTACACAAACAGCGGGCAGAGTCTTCAGTCATGGCTATAGAGGTAGAAGGGGTTCTTTAGTATTATTTGATGGAATTAAAGATGAATGCAGCAGAAAATTAAGTTTTGAAACGAATCTACTTCATTCGATATTGATAACATGCATAAAGTAAATTTCAGAATTTGAGAACAAGAGATCGTACCTTGAAGCGGTGAATTCCAAAACTGAAGATTGAAGCACTTGAGAATACTTTTAATCTTCACTCCAATTCCACTAACGCCCAAGATGTGTAGTCTCTCAATTGGTAACAAATGGATTATTAGAGAGTGACTTTCACTCACTCCCACACCATTACAATGATGTTTTTCTTACCAATATTATTTTGTACGTTTTTCCCTTTGTATCTAACCAATATATCTAATTGAGCTGGCCTTTTGGGCCTTACCAATTGGGCTTAAGTGTGTGGCTTGGAGTGGGACCAAAAGAGACCAATAAGACACTAGCTCCAATGGGCCTTGGGCTTTTCTGTCAACTCTTGACAAGTCCAAAGTTACCATTAACTATATTTAATACCACAATATAAATATAGTTGCATTCTAGGTCTTATCTATATATTATATCCCAAGACTTTATTATACATGCAACCCCTTCATAAAGTATTCGTAGTAATACAAAGTCATTGAAGTAGAATGCCACTTTGTAAATTACTACATCTTGATCCTTGAGTACCGGTTTAATCTTTTAAGTTATTCATCATATATTTATGAAATCTAATTTCATAAATATATACTTTAGTAACTACTTACTAAAGTGGTTAGGCCTAACTCTCTGAATAACAAACCTATTAAACTTATCTCAAGGGAATATTTTATATCTCCGTTAAGAGACTATGAATTCCATCTTAAGAATATATGTTCCATTAACACTAAATGTGGCTGCCCAACATACTGAGGTTTTGACCATTACTATAGATCTCACTCCTAATATATCAAAGCAACCTACACCTTATGATCAGGTCCATTATTCTCTCAGGATTAAGAGTTCATGCAAATATAAGTCGTGAGATTTATTATTCATTTGACAGTCTTTAGGAGAATAATAAATTTCACAGCGATCCAGTTCAATATGTCTTAACTTTTAAAACATATTAACACATCAACTAGAAGTCTCCACTTCCATGATCAAGACAAATCATCGTAGTTGATATGTTATAGTCTTCGTAGATGAAAAGCCCAATTTCATCACCGACTACGAACTATTATTCTGAGTTTACAAAGAACTTGTGATTTATATCTTTTGTGACTCTTCACATAAATCACATACTATGCATCTCATGGACTATATGATAATGTCCGAATATTCATGTTACCATTATTTCAGATAATAATAAAACAAATTTATTAAACATAATATTAAGTCATACATAATGTCAAACACAATGTCACACTTAATATCATACATAGCATCTTACAATAGGATTTAAGGGCACAAATCCTAACATTATTATATCATGAAATTTCAAAAATTGGGGGTATATCCTGGCGGTACCGATAAGAGAGAACGTCGTTTGGTTAGGATGATGGCAATTAAATACATCATATGTAGAGATCAACTATATATGAGGCCCTATCATGGTGTGCATCTTCGTTGTCTAAAGAAAGGAGAAGCTAAAAAGGTCATGGAAGAAGTCCATCAAGGGATTTATGGTCCTCACATGAATGGAGGATATTGGCCAAGAAGATTCTAAAGATGTGATACTATTGGAATATGATGGAAGTTGATTGTGTAGACTTCGTGAAGAGTTACCACGACTGCCAAACACATGCCAACTTGAACCATGTACCATCTAGTGAGTTGTACAACATGACCACTCCATGGCCTTTCTCAGTATGGGGCATAGATGTGATTGGAAGGATAGCCCCCAAGGCCTTAAATGGGCATGAGTACATCCTAGTAGCGATTGACTATTTCACAAATGGGTAAAGGCAGCCTCCTACTTAATATTAAAAGCCAAACACGTGGCTTGATTCATAGAAAACAATATCATTTGTCGATTTAGGGTACCACAAGAGATCATCTTAGACAATGGTTCCCATTTTGAGGGAGAGGTTCGAAGGATCATGGAGTTGTACAACATTGAGCTTCACAAGTCTTCACTATATCGACCTCAAACTAATGGAGCCATAAAAGCAACCAACAAGAACATCAAGAATATCCTAGCCAAGATGATAGTGACATACAAGGATTGGGCCAAAAACCTTCCATTTGCCTTACGGGGCTACAAAACTTCTATTCGTGCATTAACTAGGGCAACCCCCTACTCTTTGGTTTATGGGAATGAAGCAGTACTTTTTGTTGAGGTGGAAATACAATCTTTGAGGGTGTTGATAGAAACCAAGGTATTAGAAAAAGACTGGACGAGAGAAATATATGAACAATTGGCTTTGATAGATGAAGAGGGAGTTAGAGCACAATATCATGTACAAGGTTATCAAAAAGGATTGCTAAAGCATTTAACAAAAATGTGAAACCTAGAAACTTTAAGGAAGGAGATTTAGTCCTAAAGGTACTTAGAGATGAGACTTTCGATCCAAAAGGAAAAATGAAGCCAAGATGGGTTGGGCCCTTTATTATCAAGAAGTCCATGTTAGAGGGAGGTACAAGAATAAAAAACTTGGATGGAGAAGAGATGCTTCACCTAATCAACCTAGATAGGCTCCGAAAGTATAACACTTGAAAAAGAAGAAGGAAAAAGTCTGCTAGGTTGAAAGTTGGAAAGGGTGGCCTAGGCTTAAGACAAACAAACCTCACTAGGTTGAAAACCCGAAAGGGAAATCTAGGCAAAAGATAGGAGAAAAGACCATGGGCATGGAAACAATTCCCACAAGGACGTCATAGGCAAAACTACATGGCAAAGAAAATGAAAAAATAAAGACAATAAGCAAAGATAATAAAATGATTGATTCTCTTATTGTTCAAATTAAAAAGATGATAAATTGTTTTCATAAGGGATTTGGAACATTCCAATCCTTTATTAAATTCAAATGAAAATACATGAGAATCATAAAGTGCAGAAAAGCAAAATTTGGGGCATATCAAGATGGTCAGTCAGTCCTCTTTCTTTTGTGGGACTTCTGGTAAGCTTTCTCTTTCCTATGAACCAGCCTCATGTTAGCAGCCAACCAAGACTTGTACCCTGAAGTTAGATGGAGAAATTAAGGGAAACGAATGTTCTTATCCACCATCCTCTTCAACCAAGTCTCACGAATTCCACCCAAGATCCTATTAACGAAGACCAAGATATGAAAGATACCATCGTCATTGGGAACACCTTGGCAGTCGCCTTGCAATACGACATATGGAGTAGTAAGAGCAACGATGAAACCCAACCAAAGGAATGTAGTTGTCTTTGAAACGTAATTGACCATGCCTGTAATGCACCACCATTCCACAACCCATTGAATCCCTGAAGGGGAAAGACGTTTCAGGAACTTAATGAACTCATCAAGATCCATCTCCTTGTTCTTGAGCTTATGATGACAATAATGCTTTGGCAGTTATTGACTAGGAGAAATAGTGAGAAGATGAAGCAATCGGAGCCTCTCATAAAGCCATATCTGAGGGAGAGAAAAAGAGAGCGTAAGTGTTATGTGGAAAAGGGAAAGATAAAAGGGAAAAAGAGAGAGAAATATTCAAAAACGATATAAGGAGCCATGATGGGTTGAAAACCGAAAGCCAATCCATGCAAAAATAAGAGGGATCTTGCTAGGTTGAGAACCTAGGCAAGAGTTAGGGATTTTACCTGAAGGAGGAGAAGGCTTCTTGCAAAGAAATTTGCTTCCCCTCTATGAACAACATCCAAACCATTGAGAGTTTTAGCCAGGATCATGCCTACGGGACTTCCCTATTCTAGATTGTTATCCACCAAGAGCATCCTTTGATTTAAGCGAGGTGTCTCATGCACCAAGAAGTACCTCGCAAGAAGGCACAGGCAAAAGGCATTGAGATAGTGAGAACGCTACCCCAGCCAAAGGGACATTCTTCAGAGAAAAGTACATGAAAACCATACAGATATTCAACTTGTTAAGCTTGCACCATCTCTGGGCCATAGCAAGATTAATTCCCAAGAGTTACTGAGCCAGGTCAGAGAAATCTTCGTCAGTGTTAAGGAGAATAAGAGTGCTAACGTTGGGTCCACCCATGATTGCACTAAATTCCTCAAGCGTGGGGCATATTTCTGTTAGGATTAGTGCCCTTAAATCCTATTGTATGATGCTGTGCATGATATTAAGTATGACATTTTGTATGACTTAATATTGTGTTTAATAAAGTTGTTTTATTATTATCTAAAATAATGGTAACATGAATATTCGGATATTATCATATAGTCCATGAGATGCATAGTATGTGATTTAGTCACAGAAGATATAAGTCACAAGTTCTTTGTAAACTTAGAATTTTAGTTCATAGTAGGTGATAAAATTGAGCATTTCATCTGCGAAGACTATAACATATCAACTAAGATGATTTGTCTTGATCATGGAAGTGGAGACTTCTAGTTGATATGTTAAATATAATTAATGGTAACTTTGGACTTGTCAAGAGTTGACAGAAAAGCTCAAGGTCCATTGGAGCTAGTGTCTTATTTGTTCTTTTTTGGTCCCACTCCAAGGCATATATTAAAGCCCAATTGGAAAGGTCCAAAAGGCTGGCCCAATTAGATAATCAATTATATTGAGGGAAACATACAGAATTGAAAAGTGACAACAACAAGTTCATGAAATGGTATGTATGTGAGTGTTGGACACTCTCTCATTCTCTTTAGAACATACACATATAACTAATTGTGAGACCACACATCTTAGGCGTTAGTGGAATTAGAGTGAAAATTAAAAGTGTTCCCAAGAACTTCTAATCTTTGATTTGAAATTCACCATACCAAGGTACACACTATTTTGTTCTTATACTCTAAAATTTACATAGTACATGTTATCAATTGCGAATGAAGTAGATCAGTTAATTTTCCGCTGCGTACATGCATATTTCCATCAATTTCCACACCATTCAATTGGAAGACGTGTTAAGTAGGGATCCAAAATTCAGCAGCAGCATGAAGAAGAGGTTTATCCACTTTGATTTGATGATGGGAAGAGATGCAAGAGAGATCGAGAGGAATGAGAGTGACCTCGAAGCTGGGGCCAAGCTTCTTAATCCATGCCGAAACCTTTAAACAAGTGAATTTTGCCTTTGGGAAACCTTATTGAGCATTTCCTAGGTTAAGAACACATTTTGTGAGGGTTTGGAGGCCCCCAATGGCTATTTTATACTTAAAAGAGGTGGCTAGGGTTTTTAATGACCCACGGCATGCATACGTAGGGGTCAAGGGTGCATACGTATGGTTAAAGCCTACATACACAGGCACGCGTATGGACATGCAAGGAGGAAGGCAAATTCAAATTCCTTTTCCTATTTGGATTACTATTCCTCCCACAATTTAGATTTTCAAGCACTAATGAAAAGAGAAAAGCAAGACAATATATAAAATTTCCATCAGTTGTAAAATAAGTACATGTCCCCAAATAAAAGCAGAAATGTAAAAAATATGTTCTTAAATACAACCAAATGTCTCAAATAAGAAATAAAGTGCGGAAATACATGCTAATAAAAATAGGAAATATACTGTGTGTCAGTGTATTTGTCTGTTTACAGGATCACCGAAAACACATCTTCCTCGACTAGTAGCTGTAAGTGGTCTCTAAATCGCCACCACCATCATCATCATCATCATCATCTGGGTGGGTAAACTCTACAGGACCATAAATCTGCCTAGAGTACTTGGTCACCTCCACTTTATGATTCTCGGCTAGCTAGACAAACTTCTCATGCTCCTCTACAGTGGGCAGAAAATTGAGAAGAGAAAAGTGTTAGAACAAGTGTTGAGAGATGCAAGGAAAGAAAGGAACCACTCGTGTATCCTTTGGAAAGGGATAACCCATGACATTTGGGTTACACCCTACAGGATGCTTTTAAGCAATGCCATTAGGGCCATACGCAAAGACCGACCAAGGTAGACGGGTAGGGTTAACAGTTTCACCAGCAGTGGGCTAGCCTAACATAAGCATCATACTTGAGTGTCACTATGGGCAGAAATGCAAGAAAAGAATAAAGGAAAGTAAAGAGAAAGAATGCGTACCTCCACAATGAGGGAAGGCATGAGATGAGTCTCACTGAACCCTTAATAGTCCAAATCATCCACAAGCCGCCCGACATAGGGAATGCCATTCCTCCACAGTTGGTACTTGGCATTCATCATGGAGAGTGGGGTAAGCATGAACTATGGAGGGTCCATTTCTTAATGCCTTTTATCTATGTATGCTTGCAAGATACTTCTTGGTTCATGAGACCTATTGTGTAGATTCTGGGTGCATCTTTGCCTACGAGCTGGTAGCACACCTCTTCGCCAAGTAGAGGACCCTCAAACTAGCACCCTTTAGAGGTTGGGTGATCCCAGAAATGATGATGGCAACTGCCTCTTAGTTTGGGTCCATAATAGGAGGAAGACTCGCCCATGGACTCCCAACAACCTATGACAACACAGAGGGTTAGAAGAAAAGTCCTAGGAAACTTGCAGAAGAAAATGATAAGAGAAAATATGATCTTCACTCACTTCACCTTAAGAGAGCCCATCAAAGTAAGCCTTAACCAAGGGAGAGCTCTTCAAATCCACCTCAACCCCACGAGTAATAACTCCATATGTTACGACCCAACGCTGAAAAGAGGAAACACAGTTTGCAAGGTATGGATGTAAATGTAGATGCTGTTTGTGAGATAAAGGTTGAATGTAGTTTACAAGAACACGAGGTACAGTTTTGTTAAGCCTAGATGACATATGGATGAACACAATTGCAAGAATTAGAGGTATATACTTATAAGGGACCGTAAAGGGGAAAATAAAGAGAACCAACCTCAAGAGCTTCCAAGGCCCCACCAGTTGATGCAAAGTCCTATAGCTGAGCGTGTCTAAGAAAGAGTAGAGGTAGGCAAGGCAAGCCTAACCCTAGTTGGCCCCCCGAGCATCCTCAAAATCGTGGAAGAGGGCCAACAACCTCAAGGACATCGTTTACCCTCCATTGTTAAAAAGGTACACCACCAATATGTACAATAGGATTGCCCTAGCCATTTGGGCACAGTTCCTAGGCATCGCCTATGGAAGAGGCTTGTAATCCATCTTAATGTCAAAATAACGGATCGTATCCATTATGTACCTCTATCCCACCAACTCTATGCCCAATTGCACACCCGACTCACCCTCTAGATTAATGATCGCCCCATCATATCTAAAGCCAGTCATCCGAAGGAAGTCGTGGGGAGTCACTGTCATCTCTCGATTAGCAATGTGAAAGGTATGGGTAGTGCTCCACCACCTTTCAACCAAAGACTGCACCTAAATAGCACTAGCATGACTCTCCAACAATGGGCAAATGATGGGCTCCAAGCTTGCTACATGTATATAGGCTTTTGTGTCATTAGTTAAGGCCCTATACTATGAAGCAACGCAGTTGGTGCTTCACCTACTTGAGAATAGAGGCAAGATCCGCAAAAAAGATGAAAAGCTAACATTCGAATGATAGTCAGATGAGAAAACAAGTGAAAAAGGAGATAAAATAGTCAAATAAGGTGCGAACGCAGGTCCGTGTATGCGTACATAGGGATGCTACATGCATACACAGGTCAGATCATGCATCCGTCGGAATTGAAGAACACGAACGCATATGCATGAGTGCAATCAAGCATGTGTACGCATGAATACAAGCTGCTTATGCAAGCCCGATACATGCATATGCATGAACGCAGACAGATAGTGTTCTTTGACATTTTCGACCACCTTTTGATCAAAACTCATCCTAAACATGTTCCTACCCCTCCTAAGGTATCAGTTTTTCATCTAAACCCATCCTATAGCAAAACCGAAGTATTTACATGTCCCAAAACAAATTAAAATAAAAGATCAGAGCAAAACTCAAAAATGAGAAAAGTTAGGAAAACTTACCAATCTAGCCCTTGCACTCTCTAAAAAATGATCTTGTGGCCTGTAGATCAATGAAAGAGACTCGTTTAGCCTTATAGCCCCATTCCAGCGGGTGAGGTTAAACATATTGCCAGAAGGTCTTCTTGGACTTAGGTGCCATTGAAGAAGATGAGAGAGTTTGGGAGAGAAAGAGATTCTAGAGATTGTGAAAGGTGTATAAATGAAAGAGAGGTAGAGGGTTTTTGTAGGGAGAAAGATGGAAGTTGGAGAGTTAGAGAGAAAATGAAGAGATGAGAAAAATGAAGAGAAAGAAGAAGAAAAAGAAACGGTTGGTAATTGTTGGAAAAAAATGAAGAGGCTGGAAGGTACTTGGTGGCTAAACTACGTGTAGCTTAGGCTCCCAACTAAACTACATGTAGTTTATTTTTAAAAAAAATTCCAAATATCCCTAGTGGGTACTAAAAAGGTAAGAAATGCAAAGGAAAATTAAAAAATAAATCTAAACTTACAGAAACGCCCTCAGTTGGGTAAAAGACACAAGGACTCTCAAAGCATCCCTAGTGGAATAGAAAGGATCAAGAACATCCCTTAGCAGATTAGAAATCACAAGGGTAGCTTCCTCATGAGTTAAAACCATCAACCAAAACCCTAGTAAGTTACAAATACACAATTTTTCCCAAGTATCATGGAGGACTCCCCCGAAGGTCCAAGGCACAAAGGCAACTCCCTCGAGTGTTGTGAAGAAAAGAATTTCCCCAAGGAGTTGAGGAACCTCTCCCATGAGTAAAATCAATACCAGTTCCCCAGTGAGTTATAAAGGAGAAGAAGAGAATTTTTTCCTAAAGGACTACACACTCTCAGAGGTTTCCTCATAAGTCAAAATCACTAAGACATCTCCCCCGTGGACCACCAACACATTCATCAGAAAAGTTATTTTCTCTAGTAGACCACACACCAAGGACTTCCTCATGAGTTAGAAACACCAAGAATTTTTGCACATATCCTCTAGGAATTGAATATGCAAGCATAGGTCCTATACAAGTCAGAATAGAAAAGTACAGCATTTATGCACATATCCTCTGGGAATTGAATATGCAGGCACAGATCTCATACAAGTCAGAAGAGAAGAATACAAAACTTGTGCACATATCCTCCAGGAATTGAATATGTAGGCATAGATCCCATACAAGTCAGAAGAGAAGAATAAAAAAGTTGTGCACATATTCTCCAAGAATTGAATATGTAGGCACAATGGAAGAGGTAGAGATAGAGATAGAGTCCAAGGTCACCTCGAGGCCAGTATTACCTAGAGGCGTAGGCCACCTGGAGAAATTTGAGGTATGAGCCCCAGAGGGACACCACAGATATATATATATATATATATATATAATCTTAAGCTTGTAAGAGCACCTTGTTTATTTGGTTGATGGTTGCCGCCGTTGGCCATGTTTGTTTTTCTTTTTAAGTGACCTTAGGATAATGAGTCACTCGCCTCTTGCTTGAAATTGGCAAAACAGGTTTTGAGATAGTGAACCTGTCATTACTCGTTTCCTGAATAACAAAGGTGAGAATTTGTACATGCGAATCCCACTCAACTCTGCAGAGTTGCACTCCACCTTACGTATGCATGTTGTGTGCAATGTGCATGGGTTAGGTCCGAGTCGTACGTTGAAACAAAATGTTTTGTCTCTTATTCTTTTGATTTCGTTAGTAGAGATCACGAATCAAAAGAGGGGCATCTGTAGACACCACATTTTGTACCCCTTATGACTCGGGCCCCTTTTCCCCAATGATGTTGGATTTCTAAAGGCCAAGGTTGGGTTAGGGCTCGATCAGATTGAAGTTGACTTGAGGAAAGTTTCTTTTTGGAAAAATATAACTTTTTTATGACCTAAATAAAACTCTTTTTGGAAAATTAAGGCCAAGAAACCCTAGGGAATGCATACACATACAAGCGTATGTGTACGCATGTCCCAAAGCTACGTGTGCATGTCTAATGCATGCGTATGCATACACGGGCCTGCACACGCATGTTAGGGTTCTAGAAACTATGAAAGGCAAGTTTCTCGGCATTAAATGTGAGGTTTTGAATGAATCCCACATTGTCTAAGAGCCGTTCCAAACCCTCATTTTTCAACTATATAAAGTCATACATAGTAGCTTTTAAAAACACGTAGAAAATCCTAAGGGAAAACACAAGATTCACTAGAAATAGTGAATCAAACAGGGATTTTTTCACAAAGCATCCTCAAGTCAATATTTTTCTGATTGAGGCCTTTTCTGGCCTTGATCTTGGAGTTTTAAGATTACTAATCACTTTCTTGTTTGATTGTGAATAGATTTTGACTAAGGGGAATGGTCAAAATCAAGCTAAGGAACTTTGTGTTTTTAAGGTAGAAGTTCTAAACTTTCTTTCCTTTTTCGTAGCCTTTTCTTGCTTTAATCTTTTTGTTTTTTGTTTTTTTCTTGTTTAGTTTAGTTTAGTTATAATATGTTTGTTTAGTTTAGGTTTTTTTATTTCTTTGTTTCAAGCAAGCTAGGTTGTTAGATTTTATTTCTACTCTATTTCTATACTTGCTTTTCTAGGTTAGGGTTTAAGGTGAGTTTGCGTACGCATGTCTCTTACATGCGCACACATACTCTAAGTATGCATACGCATACAACTGAGCACGGAAGCATGCTTTGTGTATGCACACGTATACTTTTTCCCAAAACCCTAATTTGAACCTTTTCTGCTTCTATTTCTTTGCTTTATTTATTTAACATGCTTCTGGCTTGTCTTATTTTATACTTGTAAGTCTCTGCTTCTCTATTTGTTTGTTGTTTGTCCGTCACATGTTAGATTAGGGTTTCTTTTCTTCTCTTTGTTTGATATGCCATGAACATGCATATGATATAACCATGCATTGATGCATAGGTGCTGTGGTGCGGTAAGGTAAGTAAGGTGAGGCATGCAGTCATATGAACATGCATTTGTTTGGAGATTTGATTTTAATCTTGCCTTGATGAACATGAAAGTATTGGATATGATAATATGTTTGTTTAATCTCAACATGCCTATGTTTCTGTTTTAGATATGATATATGTTTGCTTGCTTACTGCCATGTCTATGTTCTATCTTGACCATGATATGATGCCATATGTGATGAGATGTGCATGCTAGGGTTTGAGATGTGCTGATATTACATGATAGATGTATGTTAGGGTTTTTGGGATGAAAATGCCATGTTGTATGCTTAGATGAATGCTAGTACGTGTATGTGAGAGAGAGAGAGAGAGAAAGAGAGTTTAGAATGCAATATTGAGCATGCCTTTAACAAGATTAAGTCATAAGACACAATGAGTAGAAGCCAACTCACGGGTTGGGTGGTCTTAGGTGCCTTACACCTTCCCAGGCCGTACCTAAACTCCAAACTCAAACTCTAGTAGTAAGATCAGTCCTTCTATGAAGGGCGCTATATATATGGTTCCTAGACCTAAACTAGGTGGTGACTCCAACTTCCCTTCTCTGACCCGATCCACTCGGCCGAGGCATACTTTCCTCCTGTTGCGCCTACAGGCATTGCTTGCATGTTTGGTAATGTGGCTTGAAGAAGTCGTTGGATGATGTTGAATGACATTAGCAAGGATTTTTCAGTATGTGTGGAGACCGGGTTCCTAGGTTTTGGTTGTTGGAGGTCGTAGAGCACGTCTGTGTGGTTGGTTTCATCAAGTGAAGGCTCGTTTTGCACAGATTTGAGGTTTGATAAACATGGCTTGCTTAGCTTATGGATCTTAGACACAAGTGTGAGTGACAGTGGTCACTTGATTATGTGGAGTCCATATCTGTAAGGGCAGCAAGGCAAGCGGTTGTGATAAAGGTAGATCTATGTTATGCACATGGGAAACTTCTTGATGTGTAGAGATATTTTGTTTAATACCAAGAACAAAGTTTGGCTTTGATATCATGTTAAATATATTAGCAGTGCAATTTGTTATACCATGTTGTATATGTTAAAGTGGATGCAGAAAGCGAAGCATAGAATAGAATAGGAACACCAGGAACACCAAGAACACGAGGGTTATGTGGTTTAGCCTTGTCGACCTACGTCCATGGAGGAAACCCTTAAGGGTTACATCTTTATTATGTACGAGTATAGTACAAAACTTGTGTTACAATGAACCATAACATGAGTATATATAGGTGACTAAACCCTAGACTGCTAGTACAAGTAGGTATGAACTTTGGATTATTACATTGGGCTAATATGTCTAACATATCTCTAACAAAGTTAAGACCATGTCACTAAAGTCTATACCAAAGTAAGGAATTCCCTTTATCAAGACAAAACAATCTCCCACAAAAACCCTCAGTTACTTTAGAAACTAGAGGAGCCAAACATATTTAAAATTATATAAAAATCCGAGAAAACTATGGAGCTCAAATATTCCATGATAATATTATATAGTTGTCAATTACAAACAATACTCACTGCCAATACTATCTTTATAAGCCATGCATCCAAACCCATTATCTTTATCAACAGGAAAAAAATAAAAGACTGCTAAATCCTCATGTTTTGCAAATCAAAATTCATATATAGACTGTTTCCCTAATAACATGGTGTAGTATCATAATGGGTGTAGCTGATCTTTTGCCACATAACATTTAGTCCCCACCAAAACTTCCAACACCTTTTAAGCCTTAATAATGAACCTAGAAAGGGAGAAATTATTGTATAAAATGTTCATGCTAATGAACAGTGGTAACAACAGAAAATAGAAACAACAACAAAGAACTAAAGGACGCAAGGGACTATTCTAAGAGAAAAAAGGATTTGGCAAGCTCTTTCACTATGATGTTCTTGAAGCATTCACTAACATAGCAGAATCGGCAATTAAATGTGATGAGTCTATAAACCAAAACATTTATATCATACTGCTACTTTGCACATAAATCTTTTTAATTACAAATAATTTCTTGCACAAAAATATCATTAAAAGTACTTAATCTCAACATGAATCTCCATGTAATATAGCAAAGAAACCATTAGTAGATTATCTAGTCCTCTCCAACTATCTTATGGGTTTGTGCATTTACATTACAAATCCTTTAACTTCCCTTTATGCTGTAAACTTGTAGTTGTTTCTTTCTACAGATTATGCATGTATAAATGTTACAATTATCTACTTCCTTATAGCATGATCTAATCAAATCAACTACACCACAACTTTAAAGAAGGTGGTATCCTTGAGAGATGAAAAAAATAACTTGGAAAGTTCCCCTATCTCTTATAAACTAATTTTCATTATTTCAATCTAAACTTACATTAGCAGCCAAGAAAAATAGTTAAGCAAATGAGAAACTCAAAAACTACTTAAAAAACTTCTAGCTTAGTTGAGTATTCTTTGCTCTTACTTTTGTGTTATTTCCCATCTCCTAGTCATCCATAGAACATGTCCCATTAGTGAATAATTCCTCCATTACTTATTAAATTTTTTTAAAATAGAAGAGAAAGAACTAAATTGGACTCTACTAACATGCTAGTAAGTTATCAACATTTTTTAGGGTCACATAGTTCAATTCCTTCCACATCTTGGACAAATTTGATAACATGATATAAAAAATTTTTTGAACAAAGCATGAATCTAATGATTGATTGATGTGCACCTAATCATACCCAGCATATAAAATGGAAATTTGACTTTATGTTTCTGCTACATTAAAATCTACCTACAAATTTGAAAGGTATCAGAAATAATGTATTGAGATACTAAAAACAAAAGGCACAATATTATAGCAAGTAAATTGACCTTCCTTACTATAGTGAAAAAAGCATCCCATGTTCCAAAATAATGCAATCCTAGACAATAATTTTCCTTCAGATTATTGTTCAATTTTGACAATTTGAAATCCACACAACCAAATAAAAATAAATAAATAAAATAAGAAAGCAACATTAAATAGTAAACAATCAAGTTGTATCTCTCTTCAATAACTACTTAAAACCTGAAAGATAAAATAGCAAGGAAAAATGGAAGAGTTTTTAGGTTTCCTCTATTTTTTAGATAACTTGTCATAGTTTTTGAGTGGTGCATTGTCCAGGTCCAAGGCAACCTCCATATACAGTTTATAGAAGAAAAATAAAGGCAAGAGAGATAGAGAAAGGGACTACCTTCAATGGCTTTCAAATCTGGTAGATATTCATCAATAATACAACCTCTTAATTGTACTTTGGTTTAGTTGCCCTCAGTTTCTACACATAAATCAACTGCACTCAATTTGCATAGAGTACGAAATGTAAATATTTTGTACTCTAAATGGCACAATGGATTCTGCACAGTGAACTTGCCTAATCATATCAAAATATACCCAAAGGATACAAAAGCCAAGACAGTATTTAAATTAAAAACTTTCACCCTTGACCATAACACTGCTTGCCTTATAAATCAATTTGCTTTATTCAAATGAAAATCCCAAATTAACATAAAGCACAATCTTCTAGTCGTTTGATTTAGATTTAGAAAGTAAGTATTCTATTGCAATGATCATTATAACTTATTCAACAGATTTTAACACCTTTAAATTTAAAGCAACAAAATTAAACAACAATTAATTTGTATTTGTCAAATGACTACACTACAACATTCAAGCTTCAACTACATATTTTAATAGTGACCAAGGATAAACAATCTAAACCTAAGAAAAAAAGCAAAAAAAAAAAAAAAAAAACCTAAAACACATAGGTCTTCCAGCATACCCTAACCCAAATTCCTTTATCAACACAAAATCCTCCAGTCTAAGCATGCTCACCATCAAAGAGCCCTAGACATTTGAGGGAGACTATCAAACCAATACCAAAAAACCCTTTCAATTATTTCTCTGCCTTTTTTGCTTCTTAGTGTTGTAGATGTCTTTTATCACGCTCTGCTTTTTCTCATCATTCAACCTTAATTAAAGTCTGTAAGGACAAGATTTGGGACTTTAGCCCAAAAAGCCCAATACAATGAATTTGTAGAGATTGCATGTACAATAAAGTCTTGGGATATAATTTATTAATAAGACCTAGAGTACAATTATATTTATATAGTGGTATTAAATATAATTAATGGTAACTTTGGACTTGTCAAGAGTTAATAGAAAAGCCCAAGGCCCATTGGAGCTAGTGTCTTATTTGTTCCCTTTTGGTCCCACTCCCAGCCACATAAGAAAGCCCAATTGGAAAGGCCCAAAAGGGTGGCCCAATTAGATAATCAGTTATAGGATAGAAACATACAGAATTTTGTAATCAATCACAAGTGCATGAAACGTTTTGTATGTGAGTGTTGGACACTCTCATTCTCTTTAGAACAAACACATATAACTGATTGAAAGACCACACATCTTGGGCGTTAGTAGAATTTGAGTGAAGATTGAAAGTGATCCCGAGAACTTCTGATCTTTGTTTTGAAATTCACCACACCAAGGTACACTCTCTTGTTCTATATTTTAAAACTTACATAGTGCATGTTATCAATTGTGAATGAAGCAGATTCGTTATTTTTTCCGCTGCGCACACTTACTTTTCTAACAATTGGTATCAGAGCGGTCTTCAATTCGAATCTATATAACATGTTTTGTGAGTTTTAGAATTAGAGAGAATAGTTTCATAATGCTAGAAGATTTATACTTGTATTTAATTTTTTGCATGTTTGGTGAAACTATGATTTGATAAAAACTGATAGTGATGTTATGATGTTGTTTAAATTTGAATTTAAGTATGTTAAATTGAAGTTTAAGGCTATAGCATCAATGGAATTTAGTTTTGATATCATTCTCAATCAATCATGTTCATATGTTGGTTGTTCGTTCATGAAAAGTCTTTAAAAAACTGTCTTAGAAAATTCTGGAAATTCAAAATTCGCGAAGCTCGATCGATCGAGCTTGGTGATTCAGAAGCTCGATTGATCGAGAAGCTATCGAGGATCGATCGAGCAAACAAGAGATTTCTCGATCGATCAAGGAGCTATCGAGTAGCTGTCGAGCTAGTAAGATTGATTCTCAATCGATCGACCAGCTATCGGGAAGCTGTCGAGCCTGGGAATTTTTTGAATTTTTCTGAGTGTTTTTACTTGTACAATGTGCAAGGCTGTGTGTGATTAGTTTACACATGATTTATTATTAAAAACCTTTAATTTAAAATATCTAGTGGGAGAGAGATACAAGGGTTGGATCTCACCCTCCATTATTGGTTTATAGTAGTGTGGGGTAAGCACCTCGTCTTGGTGTATATGCCTTGCGATCCCAAAGGAGGGTGTTTAGCTCATAGTACTACAAGATTGAACTTACCCGTTTAAAGTAGTGTGGATAAGCACCTCGTCTTGGTGTATATACCTCGCGATCCCAAAGGAGGGTGTTTTGTTCCATGGTACTACAAGTTTAAACACTATAAAGGAAGATGAAATGTGGCTACACATGATTCTAGATAATTGTGTACACTAGACTAAGTATAATGTTAACCTCCCAAAGGAGCTATGTCATTATTACTTAGAGGCTAAAGATCATACGGCATATTATTAGTGTTTGATAAGAGTTATCATGATAGCAATAATAATAAGAATAGTTCTCAATCAATTAATGTGTTTATAATAAACTTGCTACCGAGGAATTATAGAAATGGATTGGGTTGTCGTTGCATATATTATTTTATGGTTTTATTAAGGTTTCATATTATATGTTTATATGCTAAATAGATAATGTCCAATTTACTTATTATATTCATGTTTATTATTTTCAGATTTGAACATGGCATCATTTAGCCCACTTGTTACCATTCTTAATCAAAACAAACTGACTGGATCCAATTATGTTGACTGGAAAAGAAATTTGGACATAGCTCTTACTGCTAAAGAGCACAAATATGTGCTTACTAAACCATATCCTAGTTTTCCTTCATTAGATGCTCCTCTCAAGGAAAAACAACGATATGATTGTTGGCAGAAATCTAATGAAATGGCCAAGTGCTACATCCTTGCATCTATGTCAATTGTTCTACAGCATCAAATGCAGGATGTAGAACTAGCTTCAGACATTATACTAAGTCTAAAGGAGGTGTTTGGTGAGCAAGGCCGTTCTGCAAGACAAGAAACCATGAGACAAATTTATAATACCAAAATGGCTAAAGGTAGTTCAGTGAGGGAGCATTGTCTTACAATGATTTTCAAACTGAATACATTGGAAGTTTTAGGTGCCGATATTGATGGAGAATCCCAAGTGGATATGATACTCCAGTCACTACCGGAATCATTCAAGGAATTCAGACTCAATTATAATATGAACAAAAAGATTTACTCTTTGTCTGAATTAATGAATGAATTGGTAGCGGCGGAAAGCATTCTTGGTACTTCTAATGTGGAAGCCAATGTGGGTGAAGCTTCTACTTCTCAACCTAAGTCAAAACGCAAGGGTAAGAAGAAGAAGAAGAAGGACTTCACCAAGCAAGAAGGTAAACAAATTGTCTTAGGGGTTGCTGGCAAATGAAAGAAGCTTAAAGGAAAATGTTTCCATTGTGGTGAGAAAGGACATTGGAAGAAGGATTGTCCAAAATTCAAGGCTGCCAATAATAAGGGTATGAATAGTTCTTTCCTCCTTGAAATATGTTTGGTACAAAATCCCATAGATTCCTGGTGTGTGGATTTAGGTTGTACTAATTATATTTGCAATTCTTTGCAGGGGTTCCAAGAGACCAGAAAACTTAAAGAGGGAGAATTGTTTCTTACTTTAGCTGATGGGAGCAAGATTCCGGTTGTAGCTATTGGTGTTTTATAATTTATGTTTTGAGCCTAGAGTTTTAATATTAGAAGACTATCTGTATGTACCTAATGTTCGTAGGAATTTAATTTCTGCAACTTATTTGGGTAAACATGGATATTGTGTTATCCTTAAAGACAATGTTGTAATAAAGAAGGGTAAAATGTTTATCTATTCTGGCAATATTGTGGATGGTCTTTATATTTTAACTCCTGATAAGCATGAATTATATAATTCTGAATTAGATAATAACTCTCATGTAAAGTCATTAAAAAGAAAGTTTCCTTCTACTAATGAAGCATATCTTTGGCACTTGCGTTTGGGTCATATTAATCCAAACAGAATTCAAAGACTGATCAAAGATGGACTCTTAGAGCCATTGGACTTTGATGAATTTCCAGTTTGTGAATGTTGTTTGGAAGGCAAATTGACCAAACGACCTTTTAATGCAAACGGTAGAAGAGCCCAAGAGTTGCTTGAATTAGTTCATACGGATGTTTGTGGTCCTATGTCAACCCATGCAAAAGGAGGTTATGAGTACTTCATCACTTTTACTGATGATTACTTAAGATATGGTTATATGTACCTAATGAGACGGAAGTCTAAAGTCTTTGAAAATTTCAAAGAGTTTAGGGCTGAAGTTGAGAATCAATTAGGTAAACACATAAAAGCCATTTGATCTGATCGTGGTGGTGAATACCTTCTTGGGGATTTCAAGGATTACTTAACTCAAAATGGGATCATATCCCAATTGACTGCACCTGGAACTCCCCAACAGAATGGTGTAGTAGAAAGAAGGAATAGGACTCTTTTGGAAATGGTTAGGTCCATGATGAGTTACTCAACTTTACCAGTTTCTTTTTGGGGCTATGCACTAAAAACTGCAATGCATATTTTGAATTTAGTTCCATCAAATTCTGTTCCCAACACACCTAAGGAATTGTGGAGTGGGCGCAAGCCTAGTATGAAATATCTCCACATTTGGGGATGTCCAGCACATGTGTTGAAAAGGAAGTTTGATAAGTCGGAATATAAAACTAAAGTATGCATGTTTTAAGGATATTCAAAAGAAACAAAGGGTTATTTATTCTATAATCATAATGATAACAAAGTGTTTGTTAGCACACATGCCAAAATTTTGGAAGATGATTATATGAATAATTTTGATCCTAGAAATAAAGTTGTTTTGGCTGAAATAAATGAACATGTAGTTAAACAACCAATAGATGAAACTAGGAATGATGTGGTTGTGTTGGATACACCATAAGATACTACTGATGAGATGTTTAGTACACAGGTGTCTTGTCATAGTGGGAGAATTGTTCGGCCTCCTATAAGATTCATAGGTTTGGGAGAAACTTATGAGGTTATCGTAGAAGAGGCTGAATCGGATCCTTACACTTATGAAGAGGCAATAAATGGTATAGATGCGCATCATTGGGTCAAAGCTATGAAATCTGAATTAGATTCCATGTATTCCAATCAAGTTTGGGATCTTGTAAAGGCGCCTAATGGCATTAAACCTGTTAGTTGCAAATGGGTTTACAAAAGGAAGAGAGGGATAGATTGATAGGTTGAAACCTTTAAAGCAAGGCTAGTGGCGAAAGGGTACACACAAAAAGAATGTATTGATTATGATAAAACATTTTCACCAGTAGCAATGCTTAAATCTACCAGAATTCTCTTATCTATTGCTGCTCATTATGATTATGAGATTTGGCAAATGGATGTCAAGACTGCATTTCTCAATGGCAATCTTGAAGAGGAAATCTATATGATGCAACCGGAAGGTTTCATAGCAAAGAACCAAGAGCATATGGTATGCAAGTTGAAAATGTCCATTTATGGACTTAAGCAAGCATCTTGGTCAGGGAGCATCAGATTTGATCAAGCAATCAAGTCATTTGGTTTTGAACAAAATCTTGACGAACCATGTGTGGACGAAAGACATTAAGATAAAGTAGTAATATTCCTAGTGCTTTATGTTGATGATATTCTACTCATTGGAAATGATGTAGATGTAATGTCATTCGTAAAGGTTTGGTTGTCAAGCCAATTTGATATGAAGGATTTGGGTGAGGCTAATTTTATTCTAGGGATCAAGCTTTGGCAAAATCGCAAGAATAAGATGTTAGGCTTATAACAAGCTGGATATATAGATAAGGTTCTAGAACGGTTTAGCATGCAAAACTCCAAGAAAGGTTTACTTCCTTTCAGACATGGAGTTCCTCTGTCTGATGACCAAAGGCCTAAGACTCAAGAGGAAGTAGATATGATGAGACAAGTTCCTTATGCTTCTGCAATAGGAAGTCTCATGTATGCTATGCTTTGTACTAGACCAGATATTTGTTATTTAGGTGGCATGGTCAGCCGATATCAATCAAATCCAGGACCAAAACATTGGCAAGCTGTAAAGCATATTCTCAAGTATCTACGAAGAATGAGAGATTATATGCTTGTTTACCGAAGTGAGGATTTGATTCCCATTGGCTATATAGATTCAGATTTTCAGTCGAATCTAGATTTCAGAAAATCCACATCAGGAAGTGTTTTCACCTTGGGAGGTGGAGCCATAACTTGGAGGAGTATCAAGCAATCTTGTATTGCGGACTCCACCATGGAAGCAGAATACGTTGCTGCTTGTGAAGCAGCAAAGGAAGCTGTATGGCTTAAGAAATTCCTTTTTGACCTTGGTGTAATGAGGATGGAACAATAATGGTGCGACAAGAAAGGAATGGGAGTTTTGCGACAATAATGGTGCAGTTGCACAATCAAAAGATCCAAGGAACCACAAGAAAGGAAAGCACATCGAGAGAAAGTATCACATCATTAGAGATATTATTGCTCGTGGAGATATGGTGGTAGCAAAGATTGAAAGTGCAAATAATCTAGCAGATCCCTTTACCAAAGCCTTGCCTCAAAGGATCTTCGAGTCACATTTGGAGGGAATGGGAGTTAGATTAGTGCACAATAGTCTTTAGGGCAAGTGGGAGATTGTTGGGATTTGTGTCTTAGAATCCTATTGTATGATGCTATGTATTATATTATGTATGACATTATGTATGACATGATGTATGACTTAATATTGTAATTAATAAAGTTGTTTTATTATTATCTGAAATAATGGTAACATGAATATTTGGACATTATCATATAGTCCATGAGATGCATAGTATGTGATTTAGTCACAGAAGATATAAGTCACAAGTTCTTTATAAACTCGGAATTTGGTTCATAGTCGGTAATGAAATTGGGCGTTTCATCTGCGATGACTAACATATTAACTAAGATGATTTATCTTGATCATGGAAGTGGTGACTTCTAGTTGATATGTTGATATGTTTTAAGAGTTAAGACATATTGAACTGGACCGCCGTGAGATTTATTATTCTCCTAAAGACTGTCAATTGAATAATAAATCTCACAACTTATATTTACATGAACTCTTAATCTTGAGAGAATAATGGACCTGATCATGAAGTGTAGGTTGTTTTGATATATCAAGAGTGGGATCTAAAGTAACGGTCAAAACCTCAGTATGTTGGGTAGCCACTTTTAGTGTTGATGGAACAGATATTCTCAAGATAGAATTCATAGTCTCTTAACAGTGATACAAAATATTCCCTTGAGATAAGTTTAATGGTTTTGTTATTCAGAGAGTTAGGCCTAACCACTTTGGTAAGAAATTACTAAAGTATATATTTATGAAATTGGATTTCATAAAATATATAATGAATAACTTAAGAGGATTAAACCGGGTACTCAAGGATTAAGGTGTAGTAATCTACAAAGTGGCAGTCTTCATTTATGACTTTGTATTACTATGAATATTTTATGAAGGGGTTGCATGTGCAATAAAGTCTTGGGATATAATGTATTAATAAGGCCTAGAGTGCAATTATATTTATATAGTGGTATTAAATATAAGTAATGGTAACTTTGAACTTGTTAATAGTTAACAAAAAAGCCCAAGGCTAGTGTTTTATTTGTTCACTTTTGGTCCCACTCCAAGCCACATATTAAAGCCCAATTGGAAATGCCCAAAAGACTGGCCTAATTAGATAATCAGTTATAGGAGAGAAACATACAAAATTTTGTAATCAATCACAAGTGCATGAAACGTTTTGTATGTGAGTGTTGGACACTCTTATTTTCTCTAGAACAAACACATGTAACTGATTGAGAGACCACACATCTTGGGCGTTAGTGGAATTGGAGTGAAGATTGAAAGTGTTCTCGAGAACTTCTGATCTTTGTTTTGAAATTCACCACACCAAGGTACACTATCTTGTTCTATATTCTGAAACTTACATAGTGCATGTTATCAATTGTGAATGAAGTAGATCCGTTATTTTTTTCGTTACGCACACTTACTTTTCTAACAGCATCTTCCTTCCTATTGATCTATTCTTGGACCACAGAACCTCCTCGGGCAAGGCCTTAGGCCCAATATACATTTGGGCCTACGTCCCCACAAAGTCAATAACCCAAATAGTATTAATAATTGATGAAAGTTTTTAAATAATAATAACTTATATAAATCAAAAGTCCTAAATTACAAAAATTTTAAAATAAGAATATAGTTCATGTAATCTAGATTCAGTGTGTACTAAAAATAAGGAATACTCAGCAAAGCAACCATAATATACATAACCATAAAAAACAATACTCAGTTCTCACATGACACAACAACAATAGCCAATAATTACCCAAAAAAAAAAAAAAAAAATCAATAATACAAAGCCAAGGATAGTCAATAAATATTATAAAATGATATTTATAATACAAAACTATTTCTAAATTTAAGCGTGATTGGAATAAAAATGTGATGGGGTTAGGAAAAGAATTAGTATTAAAGTGGGTTGCGCCTGGAAACATAAATTTTTAAAAAATTACCACGAAATTTGCCTCCACTGATTTGGTTGGATGGGCGGTGACGATCTTCAGAGAAATTGCAAATGGGTATGTTCAAAGTTGAGGCTTTGGTTGATTTTGGAACTTGATAAACGGAGAGCCAAAGAAAAGGAGGTTGTGGGCTCTGAAAATTTAAAGCAACGCAAATCAAGATTAATAACAAAATAAAAAACCAAACCTAACATACCATATCGCCCCCTCAACAGCCAGATGATTCTGGCAAAAACCCATTAAGAGAAATAATTGTAGCCTCTTTCCAACGAAATCGTTTTAGTCTCTGAAATTTGATTTGTCCCAATGTCCCTTGAGAGGCGATCTCTTAGATCTTGAAAGTACAAAATGGGTATGAAACACCCTTGAACGTTTAGACCCCAAATACAAAATTACCAATTCAAGCTTTATATCAAACAGTTAATGTGCGGAACATGATAACAAGCTTATAACAGAATTGATAAACAATCTAAGCCAAATATAAACACATTCACAGCAGTAAATATAAGGCAAAGATAAAGGAAAGAAGATGCAAACACTCGGACAACACACGATGTGTTATCGAAGAGGAAACCGAAGCCCTCGTCGTAAAACCTCTCCGCCACCCTCCAAGCGGTCAAATAATCCACTAAAGAATGTATATGGGATACATGAATAGCAGAAGACCCTCCAAGCCTAATCTACCCAAGTACCTAAGCCCTCTAAGCTTCTTGCTCCAACGAGGTTACGCCGAACCTATTTCTTCTTTAGCTTACCGGATTCTGCTACTAGACCATAGCATTAACCAATGTAGATTGGTTCCTTCCTAATTGCTTCCTAACAGCACCAAATAAACCTTCTCACAGACGTGGGTGTGGTGAGATAAGGATTTGGCTAAAGGCCTCTCAAGGGTATGACAATGGAGAGGAAGAGAGTAGAGGAATTTGTAGAGTCTCTAAGGTTAAGATTGTGGATGAATCAATCTTGTATTTCACTAGGGTTTCTCTCACAAAATTCTCTCTAGAAGCTCTCATAATATCGTGGGAATGAGGGGTAGTTATACTGGAGTAAGAATGGAATGTGAAACGTCAGATTTTCCCAAACAGGGCATTTTGGCGACTTGACCTCGCGACTGGGTTTAGTCGCGAGTTCAAGCCACGAGCTAACGGCCTGGCCAGCCTGGGACTTTTGTCCTGCAATGCAACAGCTGGCGCAACTCTTCAACTTCTGACATGCTTGGCACGTGTGCAGACTTTTGGCGACTTGCAAGCTGCGACTCACTCGCGAGATCCAGTCGCGAGACTCTGTTTCTTTGCACACTTTTGAGCATTTCTTCACACTCTCTCACTCAATACCATTACAAGTTTCCCACCTAAATACAAGTTTACTAAGTGCTGAATTACAAGCAAATTGGCACGGAATAAAGCGAATAAGATGGTTGATTAATTTCAACCTTACAATCTCCCCCTTTGGCTATTCCGTGACAAAACCCTACAACAGACTCTAGACTTAATGCGTGAGTTGGGAACAGTTGAACAAAACTCACTCACACCTAACTCAAGATTCTAATCAGCTCTTGAACATATGAACAAGTATCTCCTGAAAACATAACAACATAGCAATATCATTGTATGCAGAAACACTTGAGATGCATATGGAGCAATAAAAGTGTAATCAAGCAAAATGGAATAAAGCAATAAACCATAGCAAGATCAAACAAGCAATCATTATACACAAGTGATCACTATGCTCATTCACACAAGGAATGAACATCCGGACATGCAAGGTGATAAGCTCAATTGATGAGTATCATTTGCAAGTCTAACACTCAACCAATGCATACAAACATATATGCATCTAGGAACAATCCTACAAGGGCACAAGAGTGTTGTATTTAAAATAATGCATAGTATTAACAAGTACTAAAGCACAATGCAAAAAGGCTGCATAAGAAAAGTGTTGTAAATACATGGTACAGACCATAAAAGCCTACAGAAAGCATAAGTGCAAGGAAACATACCCTTAAAGCTTACAAAAGCAACATGGGTACAAACAGATAAAACAATAGTCTGAAATAACTGAAATAACATCAGAGTATCAAAGCTTTAAACCAAAAGCAGTAAACATAAGTAAGCAGTTATAAAACTAAAACATAGACTTCTTGCTACTTCTCCCCCTATCATGCACTCCACCTGTCAATGACATCATCTCCCCCTTTTTGTTATGGAATAGCTAGTTGTCATTCTCTTCTAGCTTCCAATGAATTTCATCCATCTGAGTTTCGAGAGATGTTAACTGTTTATCAAGACGGGAGTGTTGGCAGTACATGATCTTAGTAAGTCTTGAAATCTTTGTACTAAGATCTTGAAGTGCAGCTATGATGATGTTGAACTTTTCATTATAGGAATGAGAGGTAGAACTTGAGCTTCCTTGAAGAGCATGATTTTCTTGCTTGACAGTCTTCTTGGTATGACTCATACTTGCTTGAAGAGTACGACCATTAATTGGACTTGGCCTAGAGTGAGGGCGCTCATTAGCAGAGGGACGCACACCTTTAAGCTTCAGAATCTGAGATATGAGACGAGAAAACGGAATACAATTCCTTGAGGTAGTTCGGTTAACTGTCTTAGCCAAAATGTGAAAGATGTGGGAGCATACATCAATTTCCACATCAGATACCAGATCATGAAGAAATAGTGCTCGTCCAAGGTTGATGTAGCCTGTGCTTGACAATGGATAGAGATTGCTACACATGATTGTTGACATAAACCTTAATTCTAGAGAAAGTGATGCCACATTGATTGACATTCCACTGGAAGAGAATTCCAAATCAGCTCCTAATACTTTCCGAAGTGTGCCCTCATCTGGAACCAAATCATCGTAGATAGGTGGGATAGGAAGTATAGGTCCGTTGATGTTAAGAATATCAGATAGATACACTAGAGTTACCGAGAACCGCTTTCCTCTAACCCAGAACTTGATCTCTTCTCCTTCTACAATAGCATTGGCATAGAACTCTTTCACCATGTTCTCATAGGCATCTTCAAGATCAGAGAGAAGAAAATTCCAGTCTTTTGTGGCAAACCAGGTAGGAATTTTGGTGTCTAAAAGAGATGACTGATCAACGGCTCTTTCAACTAATAAGGGAGCATCTTGAAAACGATTCTTAAAAGATTCAAAAACAACATAAGACCTAAACAAGTTAGGATCAAACATTCTGTTGAAAAATGAGCTCTCTTTGGTCTAGGGGAATCTTCATCAACATCAATGATTGGCTTTTTCCCTTTGTTGCTGCCACCTTTCACAGCTGAAGTCTTGAATGGTGACATATCCACTCTGCATTAGGGATTATAAAAAAAAAAAAAACAACACCCAACAGAAAAATATCAACCAATATTAGCATAGGGTTAGAATCAATTTATGAGCATTTAGGAAAAGAACCCTAAAAACTTGGGATTTAGGGTCCAAACATGACAATGGGAGTGTGTGTGTGAACAATAACTAAAGGAGCTCACATAACAGATTAAAAAAAAAATCACACCCAAAGAAGCCGAATAGTATCATCACAGAATCAGACACCACATTCAAAAAAAATATACCAATAGTACAAATCCATTCAAAACTCAAACGAAGACCACACACACAGATCCAAGAAAATAATGTTCAAATCATGAATGATGAGGTGAAAATAGGAAAACCCATACCTTTCTTTTGAAAATTGAAGTGAGAATGAAGCAGAAATAGAGGTTTTCAAAGAGTTTCTCGGTGAGTTTCAAAGAGAGAAATGGGGAAGACAATGAACAGTCACTTGATTTCAAGGGAAAACTGAAAAGTTTTGAAATCAGACTCTAAAACACAAAACACGCGTTTTTCGCGACTGGATCAAGTCACCATGGTAAGCCGCGAAACACTATGAAGGTAAGAAATTTGAAAATTTCTTTAAGTGTTTTTCGCGACTGGAAGATCTACCCGCGAAGAAGTCGCGAGCTAAGCCGCGAAAATCTCTGAGTAATCCTCGCGATTGAACCTTCCACCCGTGAACAAGTCGCCAAACTGAGCCACGAAAAATGTGAAAACACAAATTTTGAAAAATTTTCTAAGTCTTTTTCGCGACTGGGATACTGACTCGCCAGTAAGCCGTGAAAAATCTTTGAGTGGGCTCGCGACTGGGGCTTGCGACTAAGCTAACCCGCGACTTAGTCGCCAAAACAGGGGAAACAGTTTTTGAAATTTTTGATATTTTTGTAAAAACAAAATACTTTCCAAAAACAACTAAAAACACTCAAAAATATTTTTGTGTCTGATCAAACAAAGATTGAGCATGTGAAAACACATTTAATCAAGTACAATCACACAAATGAATATGGCATTCATTGAACATAGTCTTGTATGTTGTGTGTGGATATCAAAAATAAGATAGTTCTTAGTCCAATGTGAAGTTTCAATAATCAATTCAATCAAGGCATACACAATTAGCACTAGATAATTTGACCTATCTCAATTATAGAAACATGCATATATGACCTCCCACAAGAACTTGATTACATTCTTCGAAGCTTTTCATTTGGCTCCATATTCAACATATCATTTGCACTTTTTGAGCAACGAAAATCTTATTGTGAGATAGATGCCTGAAATTTTTGATTTTTCAATTTATGAGTTAGCCTTTGGCTTTTTGGGCATCAAACATTTTATTTTGGTCGCTTTCCCTTTTTCCTAGTCAAATACTAGTATGTGCGACAGGCTTTTGCAGCTCTATATCTTTTTTCATTTGGAGATTTACATTTAGAGAGCTCTTTTAAGCAAAAATAAAAATAAAGAGTGGGAAGATATATAGGCATGAGTCTATGCATGTCTCAAGATCAACAAAACCATTCACTAATCATTCATGACAAGGTTGAAGATCTATTTACAATAGTCACATAGATTTCAGAATTTCTCCCACAATGATATGAGTGCAAAGGGAACAAGCTAAGTTCGTAGATGCACAAGGCCATTAGTACAAAGGTACATGGCAAAATATGATTTGAGACAAAACTCAACAAAGTTAATCAAACTTTTTGGATTTTCTATTTTTTATGTGTTTTTGAATTTTTGACACACGAAAAGTATAGATTGCTCAAAACAAAATCAGCAAAAAAAATTTAATCAAAAACTCACAAACAAAATGAATCATATGAAGAGGTGCTAAACACGAACACAATGTAGAACATTCTACACAAAGCACATATGGAAGATAGAGTTTAGGGAATGATACCGACACCAATGGTCTTACGCAGGATTCAAACCTAGGGCCATCAAGAGGTTTAGTGAATATGTCAGCCTTCTGATTTTCTGTATTGATGAATTCCAGACATACTATCTTGTCCTCTACCAAGTCTCGAATGAAATGATACCAGATCTCAATATGCTTTGATTTGGAGTGCTGAACTGGATTCTTTAACAGATTTATTGCACTGGTGTTATCATAGAAAACACACATGGTGTCTTGAGAAATTCCATAGTCATGTAGTAGTTTTCTCATCTATAACAGTTGGGCACAACAACTTCCTGCTACAATATATTCAGCTTCAGCAGTTGAAAGGGAGACTGAATTTTGCTTTTTGCTCATCCATGAGACCAAGTTGTTTCCAAGATAGAAACAACCACCAGAAGTGCTTTTTCTATCATCAATGCATCTAGCCCAGTCAGCATCTGAATATCCTGCCAAACACTCATTCGAATCTTTAGAATACCAAATCCTATATTCAGACGTGCCATTCACATAGCGAATGATTCACTTGACTACTGTTAAGTGGGACTCTTTAGGAGCAGCTTGAAATCAAGCACAGACCCCGACACTGAATGCAATATCCGGCCTACTAGCTGTGAGATAGAGAAGACTGCCAATCATGCTTCAATAGTGTGTTGGATCAACGTCAACACCTTTTGCATCTATGCTCAGTTTCAATGATGAACTCATGGGAGTAGAAGTGTGTTTCTTCGAATCCAAGCCAAATCATTTGACACGATTTTTGGCATATTTCTCTTGAGAGATAAATATTCCATCTCCCCGTTGTTTTGCTTGAATCCCTAGGAAGTAGTTCAACTCTCTTACCATGCTCATTTCAAATTCCCGTTTCATTTCTTCCGAGAATTCATGAGCTAGTTGATAAATTGTAGATCCAAAAACAATGTCATCTTCATACACTTGAGCGACAAGGAGAGATTTTTCATCTCTTTTGACAAATAAAGTTCGATCAGCTTGGCCTCTTTTGAATCCACGATCTAACAAGTATGTTATGAGACGATCATACCATGCTCTTGGTGCTTGCTTTAACCCATACAGTGCTTTCTTCAACCTTAGCACATGATCTGGAAAGTGAGGATCTTGAAATCTCTTTGGTTGCTCAACGAATACTTCTTCATTTAGAAAACCATTTCGAAAGGCACTTTTCACATCCATTTGGTACAGTTTGAAATTCATAACACATGCTATGGACAATAGAATTTGAATCGACTCTAGTCTTGCTACTGGTGCAAATGAATCATCAAAGTCTATGCCTTCCACTTGAGTATATCCCTGTGCTACCAGCCTAGACTTGTTTCGGACAACCTCACCATCTTCATCAGTTTTGTTCTTGAAGATCCACTTGGTGCCGATCACATGGGTGTCTTTGGGCCTTGGAACCAACTTCCATACATCATTTCTAACAAATTGATGTAGCTCTTGATGCATAGACTCTATCCAGTTCTCGTCTCTAAGAGCTTCCTCCACCTTCTTGGGTTTGAATTGAGCAAGATAACAATTGTATGTCACATGATTTGCACTGTATTTTGGTCCTTTTCTCAACCCAAGTCCCTCATTTACATCACCAATGATATTACTTGATGGATGATTGAGAATTACCCTTGATGACGGTCTCTTGGAGGTAGAAGGTTCTTCATCTCGAGAGATCGGAGGTTGAACTTCCGGAGGGGTGAGAGGGCTAGGAGGCCCTTGTCTTGATCTAGTCTCCCTTCTTGGTATAGGGGGTGTGGACTCTTTTTCCAGTGATTCTTTCTCAATATCATCATCTTGTGACATGTTGTCCTCAACCTCCCCTTTCTTCAGGTCAGATCCTTCACCATCATCAATATCCCTTTCAGATATGGTGTCATCGATGACCACATTTATTGATTCCATCACTGTTTTAGTGCATTTGTTGAACACTCTATATGCTCGGCTATTTAATGAGTAGCCTAGAAAAATCCCTTCATCACTTTTAGCATCAAATTTTCCAGGATTCTCTCCATCATTAAGAATATAGTATTTGCTCCCAAATATTTGGAAATATTTCACATTCGGTTTCTTTTCTCTCCAAATTTCATACGATGTCTTCTTCGTTCCTACTCGGAAGTAAATCCTATTTCGAATATGACATGAAGTATTCACTGCTTCAGCCCAAAACTTCTGTGGAAGGTTTTTGTTGAGTAACATTACTTGAGCCATTTCTTGAATCACCTAGTTCTTCCTTTCAACTACTCCATTTTGTTGTGGAGTCTTTGGGGCTGAGAATTCCTTCTTGATGCCGTGTTCATTGCAAAATGTTTCAAACTTCGCATTTTCAAACTCCTTTCCGTGGTCACTTCTGATCTTGACTATAGGTACTCCTTTTTCATTAATCAGTCTCTTGCACAATTTCTCCATCTTGTCACATGCCTCTGATTTCTCTCTAAGAAAATCCATCCGAGAATACCTTGAGAAGTCGTCGACCACCACCATAATATAACGCTTTCCACCCATACTTTTTGTTCTTGTTGGACCCATTAGATCCACATGCAGTATTTCTAAAGGGTGAGAGGTTGCAACCATAGTCACTTTCGGATGACTTGACTTTGTTTGTTTCCCTAATTGACATGAACCATAAACAGTCTTCTCAATTTTCCCAAACTTTGGTAAACCAACCACTGCTTCAAGCTTCCAGACTTTTGCCACATGTTTGTAATTAGCATGTCCAAGTCATTGATGCCACAACTCTAAGAGATTTACTTGGGCACTCCGACATGCTATGCTTAGTTTGGGAATGACCCCATAACAATTATCGGTGGTCCTAAGTCCCTTCAGAACTTGAACACCTTCTTCATTCAAGATTAAACATCCTTTCTTTGAGAATTGAACCAAGAAGTCGTCATCACAAATCTGAGTAATACTCAGCAAGTTCACTTTTAATCCCTTAATATACAGCATGTCAGTCAACAATGGTAGTCCTGGAATGTCCACCGTTCCCTTTCCAAGAACTTGTGAATGACTACTATCTTTAAATGTCATAAAGGCATCTTCCTTCTCTTTAAGAGTTTTGAACAGAGACTTATCTCCAGTCATATACTTTGAACAACCGCTGTTAAGGTACCACAAACATGAATTAAATACTTTCAAAACGGTATGAACAAAAAGACATGCATGAGAGAGACATTCTTGACCCTCGAAGCAGGACTCATTTTCCTTTATTTCATTCAAGGATGAGTGGAGTTTTCTTTTTAGACGATCAAATTTATCACACAAATGTCTATTTCTCCTCTCATACTTATAAACTAAGGACTTTGACTCACATAAGCTGTTATGAATATCATGGTTTCTATGAACTAGGGATTTCAGCATGTGACAGAAGATTCTAGCATGTTTCTTTGATTTAAATAACTCTAAAAACACATTACTAGAACAGTCTTCAAAAATACTCATAGAGTCTTTTTCACAAACATCTTTACTCTCATTCATGTTGATTTTACCCAAGACACTTTTTAAACAACACCAAGGGGTCAAAGAACACACTTAGGTATTTAAATCACAGCAAGTGTACCCGCTCTGATACCAATTAAAAGTTCAAAATGGTTATGAAACACCCTTGAACATTTAGACCCCAAATACAAAATTACCAATTCAAGCTTTATATCAAACAGTTAATGTGTGGAACATGATAACAAGCTTATAACAGAATTGATAAACAATCTAAGCCAAATATAAATACATCCACAGCAGTAAATATAAGGCAAAGATAAAGGAAAGAAGATGCAAACACTCGGACAACACACGATGTGTTATCAAAGAGGAAACCGAAGCCCTCGTCGTAAAACCTCTCTGCCGCCCTCCAAGCGGTCAAATAATCCACTAAAGAATGTAGTTGGGATACATGAACAGCAGAAGACCCTCCAAGCCTAATCTACCCCAAGTACTTAAGCCCTCCAAGCTTCTTGCTCCAACGAGGTTACGCCGAACCTATTTCTTCTTTAGCTTACCGGATTCCGCTACTAGACCATAGCATCAACCAATGTAGATTGGTTCCTTCCTAACTGCTTCCCAACAGCACCAAATAAATCTTCTCACAGACGTGGGTGTGGTGAGATAAGGATTTGGCTAAAGGCCTCTCAAGGGTATGACAATGGAGAGGAAAAGAGTAGAGGAATTTGTAGAGTCTCTAAGGTTAAGATTATGGATGAATCAATCTTGTATTTCACTAGGGTTTCTCTCGCAAAATTCTCTCTGGAAGCTCTCATAATATCGTGGGAATGAGGGGTATTTATACTGGAGTAAGAATGGAATGTGAAACGTCAGATTTTCCCAAACAGGGCATTTTGGTGACTTGACCTCACGACTGGGTTTAGTCGCGAGTTCAAGCCGTGAGCTAACGGCCTGGCCAGCCTGGGACTTTTGTCTTGTAGTGCAACAGCTAACGCGACTCTTCAGCTTCTGACATGCTTGACACGTGTGCAGACTTTTGGCGACTTGCAAGCCGCGACTCACCCGCGAGATCCAGTCGCGAGACTCTGTTTCTTTGCACACTCTTGAGCATTTCTTCACACTCTCTCACTCACTATCCTTACAAGTTTCTCACCTAAATACAAGGTTACTAAGTGCTGAATTACAAGCAAATTGGTACGGAATAAAGTCAACAAGATGGTTGATTAATTTCAATCTTACAGATCTGATTGGCGTTTGGGTTTTGGGGAAGGAGAAGGGTAGAGAGATAGAGAAAGAGAGAGAAGGATATGGGTCTTGCAGTGTTTGTTGGGCTGAGTTTGCATTTGAAGGAGAGACAGAGACAGAGAAATAGGTTTTTGTATCAAGTATTGTTTAGGTGTTGAAGATTATCGAGTTTGTTTTGGGGAGAAATAGTTATTGGGTTAGAAATAGTTATGGTGTTGAGGGTTTTATTTTTTTAAATAATGCTGATGTATAAAAATGTGATAGCTTCAAAAGTTTCGGTTTTTTATATATATATAAGCTTTTCACAATGTTGGATTACCAAGTTCCGAATGCCATACAGCATTTCGTACCACGTGGGAAAAAAAAAAAGGACTTCCACACATTTGAATATAACGTTTTGAATAAACATATAAAGCACAACAAAAGCTTCATTCAAGTAATTCTAGCACTAAGAAAGAGAGAGAAACAATCAGTCATACATGATGCAGATTATTGAAACAATATACATATGAAAATACACGTGAAATCATGAATATATAGTGTGAGTTTGGATTGCAATGAAATCCACTCTGCTGCTGTGTTTTAAACATGTGGGTCCCGTGCATTGTTCACGAGACCCGCAAGTACTTTTTTTAGTAAATTTTTCTTTAAAACTAGATCTCATGGTACTATTCACACATTTAAAAATTATTTTGCTACAATGTTTTTAGTTTTCAGCAATAAGCAGCATCCAAACAGACTCATATACACATCACTCCATGTACCATGGCAACACTTAATTTACACCGAAGCTTTATTTAAACTATTTACAACATAAGAAAAACACAAATCTATGCACTGAACTAGGTTGAGACTTTCCTTGATGCGATCGAGGCTGAATTGATATATAGCTGCAATGTTTGATACCACAAAATCGTTAGATAATTAGAAATTGAAGAAAAAGCTATTGTTACTAAGCAATGTTTCTCTCAAATCTTTAGGTACTACAATGTTTTTGTAAACTTGGAACAATATTTTCCACTCCGAACATAAAATTGTATGATGTACGTTCCTTCTACACTTCTATTAATCAGTACATACATGAGCTTAGCTAGCTAATGAAGGTTTTGTGCAATCAGAACAAAGCATATAGACAATTTAAAACCGGACAGTGTGGTGCACTATGCTGAAGAACCATACTGATAAAATCTGTTTTCTCACACATTTAATATTCCAAAAGTTATATTTGATTTTCTCTCTACCCTTTTATTTTATCTAGACTCTTTCGTTTCATATCTTACCCTTTTTTTCAACAAAAAAAAAATTTTCTGTATTAAATTGGGAATGAGAAAAAAATTAGAAAATGTCACACACATCAATCATCATCAATATTAATATTAATATCTATACAAAAACAAAGACCTCATGTGAAAAAGCATAAGGTTTTGTCAAATGACGCATTTTATGCAAAAAGAATTTAAATATTCTCAAGATAAGAACAAATTAAATATAGACTTTTTGTTTCATTTGGTTCAATGTTTCAAAACTTTTCTAATTAAAAAATAAATATTCTTTGTATCTTTAGTTCAATATTTCAAGACTTTTCATCCCTCACACATACTACAAACCTCTTTGCATTTTAATTCACTATTTTCACTCCTTGCACTTCTATCCCTTTATATATAATTACCCATAACCCTTCATACCATCCTATGTCAAATACACAGACCAAAAACGATGTTATTTACCTTCAATCTTTCGAGCCCAAACATTGTTGTTTTATCTAATCCTACCCCGTATGAGTTGGCTACAACCAAGGAATGGGGATTTGTATTTTATATTGAGTGACAACGACAATTACTATTTTGATGTTAAGGTCGAACGTTGTGGATTTATATGTTTTGTAAATAATGTGATTGATTTTAGGTGTTTAGAATATGTATTTTGTTTTAGAATTAAGGAGAAAGAGAATGACAAATTTTACATCAACTTTTATTCTATAATATTCCTCCAAAGTTTTTTATTTTTATTTTTTATTTCTCAACAGTTCAATTGAATAATTATAATGGATATGCGTGTACAATTTATAATTGTTACTTTTTATTATGAACTCATTACTAATAAAGTTCTATAACAATTATGTTATAATACTTAAACAACATTCTTCAAAACCATCTTACATAAAACATTATAACATTATCCGTGCATCGCATGAGCAACTTACTAGTTAATCATTAATTGCATCCATTCTTGATTAATCATATGTACTACTTTAAAAAAAAAAAAAAAAAAAAAATTACTCACTAAAAAAAGATTTTTTCTATTTAGACCATGACTTTTAAGTGGGGTTTGTGGTGAACATTTTGTGTATGTACGTTTGTTTCTCAAAAAAAAAAAAAAAAAAAATCAATTAGTTATCAACATTAAATGTTCAACAAAAGAAAGAAGAAGAAACTTGATGAGATTAAAAGATAGAGCCTAAATAGAAGAGGAAAAAAAGAATAAACCCTTACCTAATAATTCAAACAATTTTAAGAAGAGGAACGTGTGCTATCTTGGGCCAATCCTTGCCAACATCTCGCTTGCAATTTCTTCTCAATTGAAGACAATATCCAATCTCTAGTTCTTTTAGGGAAGTGAGGCAATCCATTCTCTCAGGCAAAGATGATAATTTTGGGCAAGCCCAAATCACAAGTTTTCGAAGTGAAATGAGATATGGGAACCACTCTGGTAATGCCTCCAAGTTCTCAAAAAAATGAATAATTAAGACTTGTAATGTGTTGCCAAATCTTATAAGCCATTGGGGCAGAGCCACTAGTTGTGGCAAAGAGCCAATTCGAAGTGATCGAAGGCTCGTTGGGTAGTCTTCCCCTTCCATCAAATTAAGCTTTCCACAATCAAAGATTATGAGGCTTTCTAACTCAATTAGATATTTCAGACCACGTGGCAAAGACATCAAGCTTTCACAAGACGTGAACTCCAACCTACGTAGAGATGTGAGGCATTGAATCCCTTCAGGTAAAGACTCCAATTTGAGACATTTGTAGAAGATCATAGTTCGAAGAGAATATAGACACTCAATTCCATTTTCTAGCAAACGTGATTGTTTTGTGGTTATACACAAATATCTGAGACTGATCATCTTCCTTATATCTCTTGGCAACTCTTCAAGCCCTCCACATCCATCAAGTATCAAAGTTTCCAAATTTTGCATGTCACAAATGGAGTTGGGCAATTTTTTGATCTGCTTATTACGCCTTAAGCGAAGATACCTCAAATGCTTCAAACTACCAATGGAGCTTGGCAACACCTCAAACCTTAAAAACCTCAAATCTAGCAACCGCAGGTACTTAAATCTTGAAATGCATGTTTTAAAAAAGGATTCATTAACATTAATAGGGTCTACATCTTCATTTCGGAAAATAATCGTTCGTGCACTATTGTTCAACTTGTGTAAAAATGTTGTCAGTTCATTAGCACCCAAATTATAGTCCAAAATCGACACGTGCCTAACCTTCTCATAATTTTTCCGGTTATTAGTGTTTTCAACTAAACAATGATCACTTTGTGCAACATATAATGAAAGATCATGAACTAAATCATGCATTTTAAAGATATAACAGTAACCGAAATCACTAAGTTCTTGAAAGAAAGATCTTGAAAATAACTCTTTTACATATTGTAGGCCGATATCTTCCAATTCTTGAGGACTTTCGTTGAACTTATGGAGAAGACCATTAGCCATCCAAGATTGAATCAACTCATCACTAAAATAGATATGATCCTTTGGATATAACGAGCAATAAGCAAAACATTGTTTTAAGCTTGATGGCAATTGATCGTAACTCAATCTTAAGGCAGGTAAAATATCATTTTCCTTTTGCTCCAGTTTCCATATTTCATTATCCCTTATAAAAATCCAATCACGATCATCAAATTTTGAATAAAGTAAACCCCCTAAAGTTTTTACAGCTAAAGGAACGCCTTTACTTTTTGTCACGATTTCCTTTCCAATCTCAATTAGTGTTGGATATTGTTGCTTCTCTCCTTCCTTGAATGCCCACATTAAGAATAAGGACAGGCAATCGTCCTCCGAGAGGCCTTTCAAGTTGTGGATGGGTCCAGAAGCCATCATTAAGGCAACTTCTTGAATCCGTGTAGTGACGACAATTTTACTTCTTTTGGCACCTCCTATTAACAAATTCTTTAGATCAATCCATTTACTACGATCATCATTCCAAACATCATCCAACACGATGAAGAAGTTTTTCTCGTTCAGTGTGTTTCGTAAACTGATTTGCACTTCATCCATAGTCATGTTTTCACTAATTCTACCACCTGCGCATTTAAGGATTTCTTTTGCCAGTTTTAAAATATTAAAGTCATCTGACACACATACCCATATTCTAGTGTCAAAATTTCTAGCTATCCTTTCATCATTATACACCCACTGAGCAAGTGTTGTCTTGCCCATCCCTCCGATGCCCACTATAGCAATCACAAATGCATTATTATCTTCATTTGGGCGCATCAAAAGATCCACTATCTTTTGCTTATCATCAGCCCTCCCAATAACATTAGAATCACAAAGAAAGGAATGGGTCATCTCCCTCTCCCTGTGCCCAATACTCTTATCATCAAGTCGCTCATTAAGATAAAACTGAGCTTTAACCTTTGCTATCTCTTCTAACCTCTCTATGATCTTTTTGATTCTATGACCCATTTTAAAACGAAAGCCAAGAGGGTTAAAAGAAGAATACAAAACAGAGTGAAGTACCTGTTCGCTTGTGTTTCCATATGTTTCCACCACTTTCCTTCGTAGATCTTCACACTCGAATTCATCCAGCACATCAATGGCATCATAAAAGACATCTTTGAGTTGCTCTAGCCAAACACTTAGGGCTCGGTTTCTGCCTTGCTTTTCCTCGGCATCCATCAACACGGCTTGAATGGTGGACATGGTGAGCTGAAACTTTGTCAGATTGCTTGCAATGTCCTGTGACATGCAGATTTCCTGGTAAGCAAGGGATCCTAGCTTCTTGATGACATTTTCTGCGATGGATAAGGCCAACTCCGTCATATCCTGCTTCTGTTGCGGAGGAAAAAAGAGAATGTTGGTTTTGTTATTGTTGCAGCGGTATGAAGTATGAATTTTATGTTAAAACGTTTATTTGCTCTTAGTTTGTTGGTTACCCATGTCGGTCAAAGTCATCGCTTCCAAAGAAGGGCCAGTTTCTTATCATGTGAGAGTGGTTGATTGTTTGGTTAAGAATTGAAACCCCAGATGAAAATCATTGCAGGTATATTAAAATTTCAATTTAATATTAATTAGTCTTTTTTTTTTTTCCATTCTATATGAGTATGCACCACTCTCTGTACATAAGAAAACAAGACTTCTAGCTCAATAAAAGAAAAAGAAAACTAGACTTCAAGTCTTCAAGTCTTCGGCAATTTTTATTTATTTATTTATATATGAGAATTTGCACTACTTTTGGTACATAGACTTCATCAAGTCTTCAACACATTTCTACTTTTGTTTTTCACTACTTTTTTTTTTTTTTTTTTCGGAAAGACCTTATGGAGGGAAGGCAAGTAGCTACTACCAACCGGAGCATCAGACCTTTCTTTGGGGATCAGAAAGAGGAAATCTGATCTAATAGTTCTCTTTCTAATAGGAGTTCCATACCGAACAGGACCAAAACAGCTCATAGCGGACTTGGGCCAAGGATCACTAGCCACAAGCCCGTCCTATAAACCCAGGTGGGCCGAGTTGAATTACCCAAGGCATGACATTCGCCACGGCATCGGAGCAGATCTCCTGTCTACCAAGAAGTAATGCCTTGGGGAAGTCTGCCAGTTGAGCACAAGATTGAGTGTCAGGTTCAAGTAACAAGGAAATTGTGCCAACAACAGAACAATGGGCTCCACCTCTAACATGGGATTAGATATGTTGGAACAGTATTTTAGACTCAAAAGATGACCTAGTC
Source organism: Quercus glauca (assembly GCA_023736055.1). Classification (NCBI taxonomy): domain Eukaryota; kingdom Viridiplantae; phylum Streptophyta; class Magnoliopsida; order Fagales; family Fagaceae; genus Quercus; species Quercus glauca. The sequence continues at coordinate 53,198,552 of CM043316.1, forward strand.
ACTGTGGGTGAAGGCACCCACCTGCCAATGAAATATTCTCTCTTCATTTTAGGTCCACTAACGAAAGAGTATTAAAAGGAGAGAAGGGGTCGGGCCTAAAGGTTGGAACATTTTTTGGGAGAGAAAGAGAGAGAAATCATCAATCATTATTGGAGAAAGGTGATCCAGCTTGAAACACCTAAAGGATGCCTCAGTCCCCCGAATCCATCCTCGGGCAGCAACACTTTTAGCTATCAACCATCTCACAACAAGTTTTATTCATCAACCATTAACCAAATTGTTTGGTTTTGAGTTTGTAATGTTGGCAAACCATGACAAAAAGTAAGTCTCATTGGTTTAGAATAGTGTACTTTCAAGTCCAAGACAAAAAATTCAAGTTCGGGATAAAAAAAAAAATAAGTTACAATCTGTTTAGTTGGATTGGTACTCAATCAATCGAAAGTCGCATATCAGCAAAAAATCAGCAAACGTAAAAAGCCTATACTTGACTGTTTGAAGCCCAAATCGCAAGCCCTTTTTTCCAATATTTAAAGGACATTATAAGCTAACCCTAGAGAGGGTTTTCAAAGTTTTTTAGAGAGATTAGAGTGCATTTTGTGCCTCTTTTTTAGATCTAGGGTTTTGTACCCCAAAGCTCTCTAAAGTCTTCTACCGATGTTATTCCTTGAAGAATCTCAAGATCCGATGTTATAGAAGTTGCTGCATACAAGATCAACGTCTAAGGAGATCCAAGACCTTTGAGTGGAGTCTCAAAGTCACAAGTGTAGGTGTTTGTGTTGCAAAGGCCTAATAGAGAAGGAGTCCGTAGATTCGGAGTTTGCACGTGGTCGTGTTAGTAAGTTCTACATGTGATAGCAATAGAATGTTAGTGGTGTAAGTCTAATTGTAAACTTCGATTCTCTATAGTGGATTTGCTTTTATCTTTAAGATAGCTAGGTTAAATCCTCTCCAAGTTTTCTACCAGTTTGGTTTTATTAGGTCATCATATCATTTTGTTATTTACTTTTCTACTGCTTCACATTATATGACTTTATTGTTTTAACCTAGATCTGAATAAAAGACCTAAATATTCACTTGGTTAATTAATTAGGTTAAACAATCTAGTTTACAATGGTCTAAAAACCTAACACAAATTTCTCTTTGGACCTCCTATTGTGGGCTACACCCTTAAACAACATATAAATTAATTGAGGGTCTAGGCCCAGCGATCCAAATATCGTCGTGAGTTAGTCGACCACATTGAAGATGTGCAAAAATTGAATCTACAAATTTTAAAATGAATAAATAGGATTTTAGGAACTCTAACACGTATTTGGCTTATTTGTTGCCAACTTATTGGCTTAAAGGCATGACAAGAAGTAACTTTTATTTATTTTTATTTTTTGGATAATTTGATAGTTGAGAGAGTGAGATTAAAACTTTGGATTTTTCTGTTGAAAACTTCAACTCAAGCGTTAAAAGACAGAAAGTAACTTCTTATTTGCCTAAAGGTAATGCAAAAAGTGATTTTACCAAATATGTTAGCAACAAATAAGCTGGAGAAAAGCACAAGTTATGAGGTAACAGTATTTTAACTTTTTTAGAGTACTACTTTTACAGTTGGTTATACTCAAGGAATTAGATTTTTCTAATCACAAAAAGAGGACCGGAGGCTCTGAGAAGGAAAATTAAGTGATAAATGAGATTATTTGGATTAAAGATTCCCCTCCCCTGCACTGGAAGCTCTGTACCTTTATAAGTGGAGGTTTTGGGTTCAATTGATGAAAGTTCAGGGAAATAATTTTACGTCCCAAACAACTTAATCTTAATGTAAGACTAAAAACAGGTGAAGAATAAATTATTAAAAAAATGGTATGTTAAGCAACTGACCTCCCCAATGGAAAATTAAAGTCCAAGAATGAAGACAATTTCGGCCTACCAACTATTGTTAATTTGTTACTCATTCAAAGTCATGACGTTAATAGCCAAAATAAACAAAGACTCAACTCAAATACAACAAAAGGTGTTAGGGTTTGTGCCCTAAAATCCAATTTATAGGCATGTCATAAATAATTAGATTGTTTAATCATATGAGACTATTTATGAACTAATGAGACATTATCTTAGTCCATGAGATGCATAGTATGTGATTTATGTGAAAAGTCACGGAAAGATATAAATCACAAGTTCTTTGTAAACTCATAGTTTTAGTTCGTAGTCGGTGATGAATTTGGACATTTCATCTGCGAAGACTATAACATATCAACTACGATGATTTGTCTTGATCATGGAAATGGAGATTTCTAGTTTGTATGTTGATATGTTTTAAGAGTTAAAACATATTGAACTGGACCGCTGTGAGATTTATTATTCTCCAAAAGACTGTCAATTGAATAATAAATCTCACGACTTCTATTTACATCAACTCTAAATCCTGAGAGAATAATGGACATGATCATGAGATGTAGGTTGCTTTGATATATCAGGAGTGAGATCTATTAGTTATGGTCAAAACCTCAGTATGTTGGGCAGCCGCATTTAATGTTGATAGAACATATATTTTCAAGATGGAATTCATAATCTCTTAACGGAGATATAAAATATTCCCTTGAGATAAGTTTAATGGGTTTTGTTATTCAGAGTGTTGGGCCCAACCACTTTAGTAAGGAGTTACTAAAGTATATATTTATGAAATTGGATTTCATAAATATATGAATAACATATAGAATTAAACCGGGTACTCAAGGATTAAGATGTAGTAATTTTCAAAGTGGCAGTCTATATTTATGACTTTGTATTACTACGAATATTTTAATGAAGGGGTTGAATATATAATAAAGTCTTGGGAAATAATTTATTGATAAGGCCTAGAGTGCAACTATATTTATATAGTGGTATTAAATATAGTTAATGGTAACTTTGGACTTGTCAAGAGTTGACAGTAAGCCCAAGGCCCATTGGAGCTAGTGTCTTATTGGTCCCTTTTGGTCCCACTCCAAGCCACACACTTAAGCCCAATTGGAAAGGCCCAAAAGGCCAGCCCAATTAGATAATTGGTTAGATACAAAAGGGAAAAACGTTCAGAATTTTTTATGAGAGTAACATCATTGTGAAATGAAAAATATGTGAGTTCTTGTCACTCTCTAATCACCCTTTTGTTACCAATTGAGAGACCACACATCTTGGGCATCAAGTGGAATTGGAGTGAAGATTAAAAGTCTTCCCAAGAATGTTTGATCTTCAAGGTTTTGAATTTCACCACACCAAGGTACGCATCTTTTTCTTTATTCTAGAATTCATGGTTACATGTTTATCATTCATGATTGAAGTAGATCCGTTTTATTTTGTTGCTTCCGTTGCGTGTGTGTTTTGTATGAGATACAAAACCAGTTTTTTTTCCAACAAAAGGTCCGTGTCTATTATTATGAGAAGTCCAACACTATGTGTATCAAATAAGTATATTGATTGCTATAAGGGAATCAAGATCTCCTAATATGATAAACGGAAGTTCAGATCTCCAAGTTAGACTAGCTTTGTGACTCAAAAATTCATGATTATTTTTTATTCATTGTCAACGTCTGAATTTGTTAGGATTTTAAGTCCCAATAGTGACAAAGTTAACTAATTCTTAGCCTAGTAGTTAATTAGATTAATTACATTTTAGATCTATATTGATAAACATCACAAGAACAAGGATATCATAGACAACAATATGATGACCCAAGAAAACTAATGAAATAAACCATTTCATAGTAAAAACCTAGGGGGACTTAAACTACAATTCTTAAGGCAAACAAACCTTACTAGAATAGAATGAACGTTTATACAATAGACTTAATCCTAAATCCATTTCTACCTCTTGTACTACTTACCTTCTACCCTAGATTTGTTACACATGAACATCTAGTCACGATTCTGAGAACACCTCTCAAAGATTTGGACCAGCAACTTGAATGTAAATTGGATGCAGCAACTTTACTTGATCACCAGATTGTTTGTATGAGCATAGGTCTCCGGTTAATACTTCAGAGAGCTTGCAAAATTTTAAATTTGTGTACAAAAACACTACCCTCTGTAACCTTGAAAATGTGCTCTAGGGTTTTATTATATAATGGATTTGAAGTGCAAGTAACCCTAGATCAAATGGCTAACAAAAATTCCTTTAGTACAGTACAACACAAAAACTGATTTCTTGAGTCTTTCACTACTTGAATCTCTGTTTTCTTGAGTCTTTCACGGCTTGAATCTTGTATTGTCCTTCTCTTTGACTTATTTCAATACCAATCCAAAAGACAACCTAGATTCTAACTGTTACAATTGTTGACGGCTTGCCAACCTAAAACTATGGACCTAACAAAATTATACAAGAGAAGCATCCAAATAGATACTGATAATTACTAACTTACTATAATCTATCAATAAAACTGATCTTAATTCAAACTAATCTTACTAATCTTAATCCAAACTAATTTATTCGAATAAATAAAGTATATCTCTACTATTATATATCGAATAGTAATTTTAATGAAATAGGCATGTAATTTATGCCTTAAAAGCATTGTTGCCAAATTGCGATCTAGATCATAGAATCGCACAATTTTATGATCCCACCTTACCAACATTTAGGATCGCATTAGGTTCATAAAAACTGTAAGATCATGTAGGATTGTATAGGATTATAGGATCGTATGAGATCCTACCGATCCCACCAAATGATACAAATCTTTTTTTTTTTTTGGATGAATTCATAATTTACGCGATTATTCTATATACAAAATCACTATCAATGTGTGTTTTTCTTTAAATTTGAAAATAGGTAGGATCATACCATCCATAATCCAATCCTACGATCTACGATCTCGCCTACCTCCCAAGATCCTACATAGGATCCCGATCTTGACAACCTTGCTTAAAAGAGACAAGGTTAATGGATGTTAGTTCGAATCCAAACTCAAGAGGAGTGCTCTTAAATCTCTAAGGGAATAACGGCAAAATCTATATATATCTAAAAGCTAAAATATAGAATTTAATGTTGATATACTCCTGATGAGCCACCTCATCAGCCACATCATACTTTTTTTTTTTTTTAATTCCTTTATGATTTTTCTATTTTATTTTATATAAAATAATTAAATATAATTCATGGACAAACTTGTTAATGCACTCCATTACTATTCAACATGTTATTATTCATTTGTTTCAAATGCAAATATTTGACTATTCGGCTACACAAATTGGCTTCAACTTTACATTTTCTCCATTCTAATTTCAATTAATTGTTAAAATTGAATAATTCATTATCTTTTTAGGTGGATATATGCACATGTTTGACTATTTATTATAAATGTTACTATTCATTAGATATAAATGTTTTATTATATTTAACTGCCCAAATTGATTTCAACATTTTGTTTTCTTCTTTCTGATTTCATGCAATTGTTAAAATTGAACTTTTCATCTTCCTATTCTAAAAACAAACAAATAAATAAATAACACTTTTTCTCTTCCTCCAACCATTCCCCTCCCTCTTTGCCACTTTATCTCCCTACTACTCTTTACTTTATTGTTAAACTTCCTTCATCATTTTCTCTTTCTTATATTTTGACTCTTCTCCCCCTCCCCCCCCCCCCCCCCCCCCACCACAAAATCTTATTTTATATAAATTTGATATCATTTATTCCATTCAATCCATTTTTTTTTTTCACACAAAAACTGTGAGTATTCTATCTCTCTCTCTCTCTTGCTTGATTTTAGTTCTTTCTTATAACTCTAATTTAGGTTGATCGTTTTTTTATTTAATTTTTTTTGTGTTGCATTTTTTAAATTTCCCATCACAAATCACTCTTATGTCTTTGGTTGAATTTTGGTTTAGGTTAATACGTTGTTTTTTATTTTTATTTTTATTTTTATTTTATTTTTATTTTTATTTATAAATTATATCAAAACAAAATATACTTGGCTATGAATTTGAATATATTTACCAATGGACTTCCACTGAATAGAGATGTATTCACAATATCTTTAGCATCATATATTTCTTTGGTAATGTGAATTTGAGAAAGAGAAAAGGGTAGGCAAAGGATGTATGGTTTTTCATAAACTCCTATGTCTCGAAGAAGGTGGAGGGCCTATTAGTCTCCCTTCTACTGGAATTCTATATAGAAAGCCTTTTGCTATAAGTTCCTTGACTTTTGGTTATTTTATAATGAAATGGAACTAAAAGTTCTCCTTTATGTGACTAAACAGCTAGAGACAGATATACAAATACTTTTGGAGAATGCTGATATGGCTCTTAAAAAGTACAAGATGCATATGGTTGTGGCAAATGAGCTTTTAGCTCTCAAAGACGAGGTTGTAGTTGTTACAAGCAATGAAAAGAGATCAATTCTCCGTTACAAGACTCAAGTTGGTGATGTTGTGGAGAATCCCCCCATTAAACTTATTGTGGAGAGATATTTAGCTTATGTTGATCTATGATATCTAAGCCTAAAATATCATCAAATGTTTGATTTAATAGACATTTACCAAACATTGCTCTATGGTAGCAGGTCCTTATGTTAATCATTTGGATTATTTGGTAGGCTGACTTGCCTTTGGGCAAAAACTAAAAAAGAAATAAAAAGCTTATTTTGATTTCAATCAAATTGCTTATAAAATAATCTCTGTTGTTTTGGGGGGGGGGGGGGGGGGTGGGCGGGCGGGGGGGAGATTATAATAAACATTGTAATCGCTCTAAAGTCAATACTATGACAAAAAGTGAATAAAGTTGTTTTATTTGTAGAGTATCAAAAAAGTCAAAAAATATTCGGTGTAGTAATTTTGTATTGTTGCATCCCATGTGTTTGGTAAAATTTCTTTTAGAAATCCTATGTGTTTTTCTCAAATCCATTTGTTATTATTATTATTATTTTTTTGGTCATTTTATTACAAATAATTAGCTTCTCCACCATCAAATTTTTAGTTAATTTGAACTTTCAAGGTAAGCTTTTACTTTGCTTAGTTGATTATCTTTACTGAAAATGCCAAAAAGAGAATAAGAAAAAAAATATAATTTACTCTAGAGCATCATTATGCTATTAATGTTTTTATTTATAGATACTTAAGGAATTTTTTCTTTTTACATTTTATTTTATTTTATATTTCCACTTTATGATATATGATTTATTGATAATGATCTATTGCATAGTTATCTTTATTTACTTTTTCACTTAGTTTCAATTGTGAGGAAGAAAGAGATGTGGATCTATGTTTTGGAGAAAAATATAACTATAACAGTTGAATCACATACATCTGTTTAGCAATAAACAAAATATACACAGTTACAACTCGGTCTAATAGTTCTCACACTATCAATTTAAAATAATAATAATAAAAATTGCATTGTGTTTTCATACATATCTCACTACATATAATACCTGACTACAAAATATATTTTGTTACACTACAAAAAACTTCTAAATCCAAAATAATCTTACTAATCTTAATCCAAACTAATTTATTTGAATAAATAAAGTATATCTCTACTATTATTTATCGAATAGTAATTATAATGAAATAGGCATGTAACGTATGCCTTAAAAGCATTGTTGTAAAAATCGGGATCTGGATCGTAGGATTGCACAATCCCACCTTACCAAAACATTTAAGAATGCATTAGGATCCTAAAAATTGTAGGATCATGTAGGATCATATAAGATCGTAGGATTGTTTGGGATCCCACCAATCCCATCAAATGATAATTTTTTTTTTTTTTTAATGAATGAATTCATAATTTACAAGATTATTCAATATACAAAATCGCTATCAATGTGTGTTTTTCTTTAAATTTGAAAATAGGTAGGATCTTACAATCCACGATCTCACCTACCTCCCATGATCCTACGTAAAATCCCGATCTTGACAACCTTTCTTAAAAGAGACAAGGTTAATGGATGTTAGTTCGAAACCAAACTCAAGAGGAGTGCTCTTAAATCTTTAAGAGAATAACGTCTCTGATATGTATATTTATATTTATATATATATAATAATAATTTTTTCTATATGATTTTTCTATTTTATTTTATATAAAATAATAAAATATAGTTCATGGACAAACCTGTTAATGTACTCCATTACTAGTCAACATGTTACCATTCATTTGTTTTAAATGCAAATATTTGACTATGCTACCTAAATTGATTTCAACTTTTCATTTTCTTCTTTCTAATATCAAGTGATTGTTAAAATTGAATAATTCATTATATTTTTAGTAGATATATAGACATGTTTGACTATTCATTACAAGCGTTACTATTCATTAGATGCAAATGTTTAACTATATTCAACAACCCAAATTGATTTCAACTTTTCTTTTTCGTCTTTCTAATTTCAAGTAATTGTTAAAATCGAACTTTTCATCTTCTTATTCTAAAAAAAAAATTAAAAAAAAATAAAACTTTTCTTCTTTTCCTCCAACCTTTACTCTCCCTCTTTGCCTATTTATCTCCCTACTAATCTTTACTTTACTGTTAAACTTGCTTCATCATTTCCCCTTTCCTATATTTTGACTCTTCTTCTCCCCATCTTATTTTGTATAAATTTGATATCATTTATTCCATTCAATCCGTATTATCTCCACACAAAAACTATGAGAATTCTCTCTCTCTCTCTCTCCCTCTCTCTCTCTCTTGATTTTTGTTCTTTCTTATAACTATAATTTAGGTTTATGATTTTTTTATTTAATTTTTTTTTGTTGTATTTTTTAAATTTCTCATCATAAATCTCTCTTATAACATTGGTTGAATTTTGGTTTAGGTTAATATGTAGTTTTTTTTTTTTTTTTTTTTTTTTTTTTTTTTTTTTTTTTTTTTTTTTTGAAATAGAAATTTGAGTTTAGATCAAAACAAAATATACTTGGTTACGAATTTGAATGTGTCTTCCAATGGACTTCCACTGAATAGAGATGTATTCACAATATTTTTAGTTTCATATACTTCTTTGGTAATGTGAATTTGAGAAAGGGAAAAAGGTAGGAAAAGGATGTATGGTCTTTCATAATACCCTATGTCTTGAAGAAAGTAGAGGACCTATTAGTCTCCCTTCTATTGGGATTTTGTATATAAAGCCTTTTGCTCTAAATTCCTTGACTTTTTTTTATTTTGTAATGAAATTGGACTAAAAGTTCTCCTCTGCCTCACTAAACAGCTAGGGACAGATACACAAATACTTTTGGAGAAGGTTGATATGGCGCTTAAAATTACAAGTGCATATGGTTGTGGCAAATGAGCTTTTAACTTGCAAAGACGAGGTTGTAGTTTTTACAACCAATGAAAAGATATTAGTTTGCCATTACAAGATTCAAGTTGGTGATGTTGTGGAGAATCCCCTTATTAAACTTATTGTGGAGAGACATTCAGCTTATGTTGAGAATCTGGATCTATGATATCTAAGCCTAAAATATCATCAAATGTTTGATATAACAGACATTTACCAAAATGTGCTCTATGGTAGCAATTACTCATGATAATCATTTGGATTATCTAGTAGACTAACTTGCTTTTGGGTAAAAACTAAAAAAATAAATAAAAATCATATTTTGATTTCAATAAAATTTCTTATAAAATAAACTCTAGGGGGGGAGAGGGGGGGGGGGGGGGGAGAGAGATTATAATAAACATTGTAGTCACTCTAATTTGTATACTTTGACAAAAAGTGAATAAAGTTGTATTATTTGTAGAGTATCAAAAAAGTCAAAAAATATTCAGTGTAGTAATTTTGTATTGTTGCTTTAAATTTCTTTTAGAAATCCTATGTGTTTTTCTCAAATCTATTTGTTAATTTTATTTTCGTCATTTTATTACAAATAATTAGCATCTCCACCTTCAAATTTTTAGTTAATTTGAACTTTCTTGGTAAGCTTTTACTTTGCTTAGTTGATTATCTTTACTGAAAATGCCAAAAAGAGATTAAGATAAAATATAATTTACTCTAGAGCATCATTATGCTATTAATGTTTTTATGTATAGATACTAAAGGAATTTTCACTTTTAGCATTTTATTTTATTTTATTTTATTTTTCCACTTTATGATATATGATTTATTGATAATGATCTATTCCATAGTTATCTTTATTTACTTTTTAACTTAGCTTCAATTATGAGGAAGAAAGAGATGTGGATCTATGTTTTGGAGAAAATTATACCTATAAAATTTGAATCATATACATCTATATAATAATAAACAAAATATACATAGTTAGAACTTGGTCTAATAGTTCTCACACTATCAATTTAAAAAAAAAATATATATATATATATATATATATATATTATTACGTTGTGTATTCATATATATCTCACTATATATAATACCTAACTACAAAATATATTTTGTTACACTAGAAAAAAACATCTTAATCCGAACTAATCTTACTAATCTTAATCGAAACTAATTTATTTAAATAAATAAAGCATATCTCTAGTATTATTTATCAAATAATAATTATAATGAAATAGGCTGTAATGTATGCCTTAAAAGCATTGTTGTCAAAATCGCAATCTAGATCGTAGGATCGCACAATTTTACAATCCTACTTTACCAAAGCATTTAGGATTGCATTAGGATCATAAAAATTGTAGGATCATAGGATCGTATGAGATCCTACCGATCTCACCAAATGATACAATTTTTTTTTTTTTTTTTTTATGGATGAATTCATAATTTACACGATTATTCAATATTCAAAATCAATATCAATGTGTGTTTCTCTTTAAATTTGAAAATAGGTAGGATCATACCATCCATGATTCGATCCTACGATTCACGATCTTGCCTACCTCCCATGATCCTACATAGAATCCCGATCTTGACAACCATACTTAAAAGAGACAAGGCTAATGGATGTTAGTTCGAAACCAAACTCAAGAGGAGTGCTCTTAAATCTCTAAGAGAATAATGGCAAAATCTATATATATCTAAAGGCTAAGACATAGATTTCAATGTTACTATCCTCTTACTAAGCCACCTCATCAGCCATGTCATAATTAAAAAAAAATTCCTTTATGATTTTTCTATTTTATTTTATATAAAATAATTAGATATAGTTCATGGAAAAACCTGTTAATGCACTACATTACTATTCAACATGTTATTATTCATTTGTTTTAAATGCAAATATTTGACTATTCAGCTATCCAAATTGATTTCAACTTTTCATTTTTTTTCTTTCTAATTTCAAGTAATTGTTAAAATTGAATAATTCAATATCTTTTTAGTGGATATATGCACATGTTTGACTATTCATTACAAATGTTACTTTTCATTAGATGCAAATGTTTAACTATGTTCAACTACCCAGATTGATTTCAACTTTTCTTTTTCTTCTTTTTAATTTCAAGTAATTTTTAAATTTGAACTATTCATCATCCTATTCCATAAAAATATATAAATAAATAAATAACCCTTCTTCTCTTCCTCCAACCTTTCCCCTCCTTCTTTGCCACTTTATCTCCCTACTACTCTTTACTTTTCCGTTAAACTTCCTTCATCATTAACTCTTTCTTATGTTTTGACTCTTCTTCTACCCATCTTATTTTGTATAAATTTGATATCATTTATTCCATTCAATCCATATTTTTTCCAAACAAAAAGTGTGAGTATTCTCTCTCTCTCTCTCTCTCTCTCTCTCTCTATTGCTAGATTTTTGTTCTTTCTTGTAACTCTAATTTAGATTGATGGTTTTTTTATTTAATTTTTTGTGTTGTATTTTTTAAATTTCTTGTTACAAATCACTCTTATAGCTTTGTTTGAATTTTGGTTTAAGTTAATATGTATTTTTTTTTTAATTTTATATCAAAACAAAATATACATGGCCACGAATTTGAGTGTGCGTACTAATGGACTTCCACTGAATAGAGACAAATTCACAATGTTTTTAGCTTCATAAGCTTCATTGATAATGTGAATTTGAGATAGAGAAAAGGGTAGGCAAAGGATGTATGGTCTTTCATAATCCCCTATGTCTTGAAGAAAGTGGATGGCCTATTAATCTCCCTTCTACTAAAATTTTTTATAGAAAGCTTTTTGCTATAAGTTCCTTAACTTTTTGTTATTTATAATGAAACGGGACTAAAAGTTCTCATCTACTTGACTAAACAGCTAAAGACAGATATACAAATACTTTTTGAGAAGATTGATATGGCTCTTAAAAGTACAAGATGTGTATGATTGTGGCAAATGACTTTTTAACTCGCAAAGACAAGGTTGTAGTTATTACAAGTAATGAAAAGATATCAGTTCACCGTTACAAGACTCAGGTTGGTGATGTTGTGGAGAATCCCCTTATTAGACTTATTGTGGAGAGACATTCAGTTTATGTTGAGAAGTCGGATCTATGATATCTAAGCCTAAAATATCATCAAATGTTTGATATAGCAGACATTGACCAAACATTCCTCTATGGTAGCAAGTCCTTATGATAATCATTTGGATTATCTAGTAGGCTGATTTACGTTTGGGCAAAAACTAAAAAAGAAATAAAAATCATATTTTGATTTCAATCAAATTGCTTATAAAATAATCTTTAGGGGGGGGGGGGGGGGAGATTATAACAAACATTGTAATTGCTCTATAGTCTATACTGTGAAAAAAAAGTTAATAAAGTTGTTTTATTTGTAGAGTATTAAAAAAGTCAAAAAATGTTTGGTATAGTAATTTTGTATTGTTGCATCCCATGTGATTGGTAAAACTCCTTTTAGAAATCTTATGTGTTTTTCTCAAATTTGTTTGTTATTTTAATTTTGGTCATTTTATTACAAATAATTAGCATCTCCACCTTCAAATTTTTAGTTAATTTGAACTTTCTTGATAAACTTTTACTTTGCTTAGTTGATCATCTTTACTGAAAATGCCAAAAAGAGAATAGGATTAAATATAATTTACTCTAGAGCATCATTATGCTATTAACTTTTTTATGTATAGTGCTGGGGTTTATGCCCTAAAATCCAATTTATTGGCATGTCATAAGTAATTAAATTGTTTAATTATATGAGACTATCTATAAATGAACTAATGGAACATTATCTTAGTCCATGAGATGCGTAGTATGTGATTTATGTGAAAAGTCACGGAAAGATATAAATCACAAGTTTTTTGTAAACTCAAAATTTTAGTTCGTAATTGGTGATGAAATTGGGCATTTCATCTGCGAAAATTATAATATGTCAACTAAGATGATTTGTCTTGATCATGGAAGTGGAGACTTCTAGCTGATATATTGATATGTTTTAAGAGTTAAGACATATTGAACTGGACCACTGTGATATTTATTATTCTCCTAACGACTATCAAATGAATAATAAATCTCACGATTTCTATTTACATCAACTCTAAATCCTGAGAGAATAATGAACCTGATCATGAGATGTAGGTTGCTTTGATATATCAAGAGTAAAATCTATAAGTCACGGTCAAAACTTTAGTATGTTGGGCAGCTACATTTAGTGTTGATAGAACATATATTTTCAAGATGGAATTTATAATCTCTTAACGGAGATATAAAATATTCCCTTGAGATAAGCTTAATGGGTTTGGTTATTCAGAGTGTTGGGCCTAACCACTTTAGTAAGAAGTTGCTAAAGTATATATTTATGAAATTGGATTTCATAAATATATAATGAATAACATAAATGATTAAACCGGGTACTTGAGAATTAAGATGTAGTAATCTTTAAAGTGGCAGTCTACATTCATGACTTTGTATTACTACAAATATTTTAATGAAGGGGTTGCATGTATAATAAAGTCTTGAGATATAATTTATAGATAAGGCCTAGAGTACAATTATATTCTTATAGTGGTATTGAATATAATTAATGGTAACTTTGGACTTGTCAAGAGTTGACAGAAAAGCCCAAGGCCCATTGGAGCTAGAGTCTTATTGGTCCCTTTTGGTTCCACTCCAAGCCACACACTAGAGCCCAATTGGAATGGCCGAAAAGGCTAGTCCAATTAGATAATCAGTTGTATATAACGAGAGAAACATATAGAATTTCATAAGGTCATTTCATAAGTCTTTTCATTAAGAATATATACAAGGAATGAAATGGTTTGTATGTGAGTGTTGGACACTCTTTATTCTTTCCTTGGAAATTGATTGAGAGAACACACTTCTTGGGCATTAAGTGGAATTGGAGTGAAGATTAAAAGTGTTCTCAAGTAATACTTTAAGTCTTGGTTTTGAATTTCACTACACCAAGGTATGCTTTCTATTATTTGTTCTAGAATTCAAGGTTACATGTTATCTCTCATGAATGAAGTAGATCCGTGATTGTTGCTTCCGCTATGTGTTTTGTATGAGATACAAAACTAGATTTTCCAACATATAGATACTTAAGGAAATTTTTATTTTTGAATTTTATTTTATTTTATATTTCCACTTTATGATATATGATTTATTGATAATGATCTATTGCATAGTTATCTTTATGTACTTTTTCACTTAATTTCAATTGTGAGGAAGAAAAAGATGTGGATCTGTGTTTTGGAGAAAAATATGCCTATAAGAGTTGAATTGCATACATTTGTATAGTAATAAACAAAATATACATAGTTACAACTTGGTCTAATAGTTCTCACACTATCAATTTTTAAATAAAAAAAAAATTGTATTGTGTTTTCATACATATCTCACTATATATAATACCTGACTACAAAATATATTTTGTTACACTACAAAGAACTAATTTAAAACATAATTTCAAATAACACATATTTTTAAAAATATACAATCTAATATATTAATTCAATAATTATCCAATAAAAAATGATCATATCAAATTTTCTCTTGAATCACACGGGTCTACTATTAGTATATTTTAATGTGGCTTTCCTTAGCTGGCAATATAACAATTAATGTTAGGATTTTTAGGTTTAGGGTCATATTTTTTTTAATTGGCTAATCCTTTGACAAAATGCACTTTACATGTAATTAGGTAGATCTAAGATGAGTTTAATGCTTCAAGAAACACGTTGTTCAAGTCAAGTTTTAAAGACGTGAAGATTGATCTAAGAAACAAGTGAAGAAAAACTGCTTATTAATTCTCGATAGATAGCTCAACAGATAGCTGCTATCGAGACTTAATTCAAAGCTTGATAGGTAGCTCGACACCAGCTCAATCTATCGAGAATTACGATTTCAGGACTTCCAGATTTGAAATTCAGCCCGAGCTTATGTGTATATGTAGGGTTTCTTTTCTCACAACCCTAGACATATATAAGGATTATTTTAAAAGCCGTCATATATAGATACAGTGACCAAGTGCTTAATTTCTCTAAGTAAGAAGCTACTGAGTTTATACGCCGTTGGGTTTTATAACCAAGTACTTCTTGATCTTCATTATTGATAAAGTGAAGAACTTTGTAGGCAAAAACAACCATTCAAGTTGCTGGAGTTAGTCACTTATTGAGATCTGCGTAGAGGAGTTAGTCACAAATTGGAGGTTTGTGCATCAAGGGAAAGAAGGCTACTAAAAGATCAAGTCCAACTGGGTATCTATAGGTTGGTATTTTAGGATAGGCCAGGGTAGTTGGTAAGATTCCTTATACTTGTAACCGCTTGATTGTTGATTAGTGGATTCTTGGAAGTTGTGACCTAAAAATCACCCAATGGGGTTTTTACCTTGCAAGGTTTTCCCCATTTGTCAACAAATTACCGTGTCAAATTTATTTTACGCTGCATTTAGTATTTTTGGTGATTTGTTGGTGTCTTCAAGATTTGCATGCAATTGAACCTAATTAATCATTTCTCAAAAAAAAAAAAAAAAAAAAACCCTAATTAATCAACTTGGGTAATTGGATTAATTAACTGGGGTTAAGCTATCTTAACCCAACATTTGGTGTTGGCAAATTCCTGAAAAAATTACTTGTTATTTTTGGTTTTTGATATTGTTAGGTAAAAAGTGGTAATGAAGACTAAATTTGAAACTTTTGCTACTGTACATGAAGCTTAATTGCACGAGTTTCAGTCTTAGTTGTGCAAAATATGCCCTATTGTTTTTCAACATAGAATTTTCCTATAAGTTCATAAGTGCATAAAGGAGGTAAGGATGGGGTAGAAGAAAACTTGACCATCTACTTAGGAAAATTATCTACTCCTGGGTTTGATCCCCACTAGGAGTTCTCTTGGATTACCTAATACATGATTATGCTTAGTGGGGTTATGTATCTGTGGGTTAGTCTCCAAGAGTGGTCTAAAGGGCCCTGCCTTGGTAAGGTTCCTCGTCATTAAAAATTAAAATTATGTCATTGCATAAAGACTCTACCTCTACGGTAAAACCTCTACATGAAATAGACAAAACATTAGAGTTGATGAATACAACCAACCCATATGTTCAATTATAAACTGCATCCAGTCCTAATTGGCCTTTATGTTAGAATTATATGCAAAAGTAAACTAATTTGCTCCAAAATCTAAGAATCTTAATATAAAGTTAAACTTTTATTAAACAACCCTGAATTCTAATATCAACATCCAATAAAGCAGTAAGAATGCTATTGACATCTAAAAAAATTAATATCTCAAACAAAAGTAAACCTTATTCAAAAACCTTGAGTCAAAAGAAAACAATTTAAAAATATAAACAAACCAAAGTACCAAATTAGAAGCAAAAACCACAATTTCGTTGTTACTAACAAATAAAGAGAAGAGGTAAGAGGGAAAAATCCAAAAATAAAAGTAAAAATATCACAAACCATTCTTTCAAACTCCAAGCAATGAAGCTCAAGTAGAATTTGATCTTCTAGGGTTTTCCCTAACTTAAACAAAAAAAAAAAAAAAAACAAAAACAAAAAAAAAAAAAAAAAGAAAAGAAAAGAAAAGAATAGAGAAGAAAAAGAGTTAGGAATTAAAGTCCTTAAATTGACAACAAATTTTAATTGAAGCACAATAGGAAAAAAGATTAGTACTTTTACTTTGATGAAATTTGAGACTCTAACATCAAAGATAGCATGAAACACCTCTGTAGACATTTCATTTCGCACCCATATTTTAACATTGGAAGATGAAAATTTGACCATTTTTGGTACCCCAAAAAATCATGGTTACATTTTAGTCAGTAACTCATTCATCACATACCATGAAAATGATCTTGAGGTTCTAACAATCACAACGATGCATTTGGTTTCCAAATCAGATTGGATCAAAAGATATCACAAGATCAAGTTCTGGATGCATTCATTTGGGTGGAACTTATCACACACGATTAATTGAAATTAATTTTGATTGGTTAACAATTAAAATTAATTAAATGAATTTCTGTGATTGGTGGAATACTTTTGTTAAAATGTAATTTATTGCATGGGAATAAAAGAAATAAGCTGATAATTACGTTTTTAGGGTATTATCTTTAAAATAACTATTTTAAAAACTTAATTATCAATTTGGGATGAGTTTTATCAAGAATAAAATTCTAAAACATGTCCAAATACATTTTCCAACTAAGAAAAAGCTGAAAAGAGCCCAAAACATGCAAAAAATGAAATTTGGATGAGTCAGGTAAAAGTGCCAATTGGCACTTCAACAATGCCGATTGGCACAAACTCCTTAATATGCCTAGATTCCCTTTTTTTTTTTTTTTTTTAGAGTTTCAAACTCATCAAATCCTTTTCTTTTTTTGGGGATATATCTCACCCAATTCATGCTTACTGGCTTTCAAGGTGGTTTTAGCTTATTTTTCAAGCAATTAACACTCCTATGAATAAAGAGAAAAACCCAAAATTTAGTACCTCTTTACCCTAATGTAATAGAACCTTTTGAAGTCCTTTAGAACTTCTGATCTTCACTAGACCAGAAAATTCTAAAACTTATTCACTTCAAGACTTTCTTAAGTGTTAGTAAGCCTTCTTTAGATCTTAGAGAGATCTCTTCTCTTTGACTTCTAAAGAAATTTCCCTTGATTGAATTTATTCATGTAGTTATGGTTTTGTTTTTAAGGTCTTTTGAATAATATGTTTATTCTTGATATTTCATTCTTTGCATATTTGTATATAGTTCTCATTCTTTTGCATGATCTTCTTTTCTAAATCTTGATTCATATAATTAAGATAAGTTTTCTTGTTTATTCATGTGCGTAGATATAGGGTTTTTCATGTGTGTTTTGATTTTTGAGTCTAAATTGTTAATAATTTTAATCTTAGATCTAGGGTTAAATTGCCATTTAAAATCTTAAATCCACAAATTTTTTAATGCATAAAATCCTTCTCTTGTTTTCTACATCGAAGAATTCGAATCTAAAATTCCTTTTATAAAATTCATTCTTTTTTGCATCACAAAAATAGATATGTATTTTCCATCAAAAGTTCATTGTTTTTTTGCATTACAAAAACAGATTTGTATTTTCCATAAAAAATTCATTCTTTTTTTGCACTACAAAAACATATATGTATTTTCCATCTGGAATTCATTCTCTTTTGCATCACCAAAACAGATCTGAATTTTTGTTATCAAATTCATCCTTTTTTTTTTTTTTTTTTTAACATTTCCAAAAACAGATATGTATTTTCCATAAAAAAATTTGTTCTGTTTTGCCTTGCTAAAACCAGATTTGTATTTTTCTATTAAAAATTCATAGTTTTTCATCATATAATCAGATCTGTGATTTTCTATCATGAATTCATGGTTTTCTCAAAAAAAAATAAATCAAACTTTTTTTTGATGGAGAAAGATGTAGATCTATGATTTTTAAATGACATTTAATCATAGATCTAGGAAAACTAACGCAACATATTGCATCTCGTATTCTGTTGCATGTCATTAGTTATGGGTACATAATGGTCATTCACAGTCTAGAAGACCGGACTTTGTTTGGGCAAAATAGGTGTCTAACACCTGCCCATTCTGTAACCTAGCCCTTAAACCTTAGGTCTTGGTTCTAGATCAGTGTTTTATCAATTTTTTGGTAGATTGTATTAGGATGAAAGCTTTGTACCTTTTTTTTTTTATTACTTAGATTATATTTAGGACCAAAGCGATGTAATCCTCTACCAAATTGTACATATTAGAATTAATGAATTTTGATGTTATTTAGTTATGTAATTTTGTATCTTGTAGTTTTTCTTATTTTTGTAATATTAAAAAAAAAAGTGGTGATTCCACATTAGTTAAAACCCAAAAGAGGTACCAAGTGCACTCTTTCGAGAGATCACCCCCCCCCCCCTTTAAAATTCCTGGCCTTTCACAACCACAATTGAATTTGATTTTAGGTTGATATGTGAGAAAACAGGGACAAAAATAAAATAGATGGAGGTTGAAATTGGACTTTATTAAAACATTATTTAATTAAATTGGTAGGATTATTTATTTTCTCACAATTTCTTGCAAATCACACAGTTGAATAACTAAAACATCAACATGATTAAGACAATCCAAGTCTCAAACTAGTTCCTATAAAAAACAAATTGGCACTTGATTAAATTATCTAAATGGAACTCTAACTTCTTCTTCTTCTTTTTTTCTTTTTTCTTTTTTTTTTTTTTTTCAAAAAAGAGCTTTGTAACTTAACTAATCCTACTATCTTTCACCTCCAAACACAAAATTTTACCCCACATTCTCAAAATCCGAAACCTTGAGTCCGTTTTGCAACAATAAGATAACTCCTCATAATTATTTTACAAACGCTTATTTTAAACCCAAAATGCAGCTTATACAAAGAAATGTATCCAACTCAATAAAATTTTACATCCAAAGTAACCAACCCTCTCTCTTGCTTCCACCAAAATGTATCAAAGATTAGATTTTGGTAAAAATGAGGTTAATTAATTAATAAAGAGATTACGTAGCTTTATATACCAGCTGATATGAGCAAGTAATAGAATAAACTATGCTAACGAACTAACAGATTCTCTAACTAACTCTTACACGTGCTAATTAATAGATTATGTACAACTAAGCAAAGCTATTGGTTGTTTAGAAACAACCATAAGTAAAATTGTAGTTGTTTTGCTCCTTCTAATTTGTAGTTTATCTTGTGCTCTGTTCTTTTGGCTAGACACTTCTCCTTCTTGCTGTCACTTTGATACTCCCCTTTAAGTTGAGTTGTAGGTGTATGTATGTTCACCATTCCCATTTTAGAAAGAATATTAGAGAATTGATTGAAATTTAGTGCCTTTGTTAGGAAATCTGCTAGTTGACATTGAGTCTTCACATGAATCATCATGATAACTCTTGCTAGAACCTTATTCTTGACCACGTGATAGTCTATCTCTGTTCCTTTAGCTGGACTCGTATTCTGCCTTTGCTGAAGACTTGGAAACTGTTGATTGCTTCTTGGATTTCTAAGAAACTAGTGAATCCCTAAAAAGATGATATAACCTATCACGGATCTTCTTTTATTTGAGCATGAAGGCCTAGTCAAAATTTGCAAAGCCTTTGATATGTAGTTCTAAACTAGATGAGAACAAATGTCCCATGCCTGGTTCATTCTTCAAGTATTGTAAAACCCTATGCACTGCATCCCATTGAGGCTTTCTTTGCTTAGCTATGTATTGACTCAGCTTATGGACCGCAAAAGTAATATCTAGTCTAGTAATCGTTAAGTATAACAATCTACCTACCAACCTTCTATACTATCCTGGATTCTTGAGTTCTTCACCTTCATACTTGCGAAGTTGAAGGTTTTACTCCATAGGTGTCTTTGCAGGTTTACAGCCACGAAGACTAGCATTATTCAAGACTTTTAAGGTGTACTTTCTCTGCAAAGTGCAATTCCCTTGTCTAATCTGGCCACTTCTAACCCAAGGAAGAATTTAGCTCACCCAAGTCTTTGAGCTTGAACTTCTGATCTAATAGTACCTTAGACTGGTTCACTTCTTCTTGATTGTTGCTAGCTATTAGGACATCATCCACATAGACCAAAAGAACCATGAATGAATGAAATTGTTGCCTAGTGAAAAGTAAATAGTTTGCCTTTGATTGTGTAAACCCCAGCTGAACTAGAGTAGTTGAGAACTTTGCAAACCATTATTTAAAAGCCTGCTTAAGACCATAAAGTGATTTGTTTAGTTTACACACTAGCTTCCCCTTGCTGTGAAAGCCTGGTGGAAGAACCATGTAGACCTCCTCTGATAAGTCACCATGCAGAAATGCATTGTTGACATCAAGTTAGTTAAGAAACCAACCGTTCATAGTAACCATTACTAACAAGCACTTGATAGAAACCATCTTAACAATAGGCTAGAAAGTCTCATTGAAATCCACCCTTTCTTTTTGAATGTTCAATATGTGTGTAAAAAACCCTTGAACGTTTTGACCCCAAAATACAAATTATCAATTCAAGCTTAATATCAAACAATTAACATGCAGAACATGAACATAAGCTAAATATAGAATTGATAAACAGTCTAAGCCAATTATAATCACATCCACAGCAGAAAATAAAAGGCAAAGATAAAGGAAAGAGAGATGCAAACACAAGGACAACACATGATGTGTTATCGAAGAAGAAACCGAAGCCCTCGGCGTAAAACCTCTCAGCCACCCTCCAAGCGGTCAATAATCTACTAGAAAATGTAGTTGGGATACATGAACAGCAGAAGACCCTCCAAACCTAATCTACCCAGTGTACCTAAGCCCTCTAAGTTTCTTGCTCCAACGAGGTTGCGCCGAACCTTTTTCTTCTCTAGCTTACCGGATTCCGCTATAGCCCATAGCATCAACCAATGTGAATTGGTTCCATCCTAACTGCTTCCCAAAGCACCAAATAAATCTTCTCACTGATGTGGATATGGTGAGAAAAGGATTTGGTCAAGAACCTCTCAAGAATTTATCAATGGAGAGGAAAATAGTAGAGGAATTTAAAGAGTCTCTAAGGTAAAGATTGTGGATGAATCAACCTTATTTTTCTCTAGGGTTCTCTCACAAAATTCTCTTTGGAAGCTCTCTACATTTGGTGGGTATAAGGGTCTATATATAGTGGTGAGTGTTTGGAATACGAAGAGACAGTTTTTCCCAAACAGGGCTGGTTGGCGGCTTGACCTCGCGACTGGTTTGAGTCGCGAGTTCCAGCCGCGAGTTAACTGCCTGGCCAGCCTGGCACTTTTGTCCTGTAGTGCACCAGCTGGCATAATGCTTCAGCTTCCCGCATGCTTGGCATGTGACTCTCATCTGGGGGCTTGCACCCGTGAGCCACCTGCGAGTTCCAGTCGCGAGTCCCTGCTTCTTTGCACATTGAGGAACATTTCTTCACACTTTCTCACATACTATCCTTACAATAATCCCACCTAAATACAGGGTTACTAAATGCTAAAATACAAGCAAATTTGGCACGGAATAAAGCCAACAAGATGGTTGATTAAATTCAACCTTACAATCTCCTCCTTTGGCTATTCCGTGACAAATCCCTACAATAGACTCTAGACTTAATGTGTGAGTTAGGAACAGTTGATCAAAACTCACTCAAATCTAACTCTAGATTCTAATAAGCTCTTGAAACATATGAACAAGTATCTCTTGAAACACAACCACACAAAAATATCATTGTATGCAGAAAAACTTGAAATGCATATGGAGCAAACATAATATGATCAAGTAAAAATGGACTTAAGCTATAAAGCAATAAATCATGGCTTGACCAAAACATGTAATCAGTATACAAAAGTGATCACAATGCTCATTCACACAAGGAATGAAACTTCGGACATGCAAGCTAATAAGCTTATATGCAAAGTATCATTTGCATGTCTAACACTCAACCAATGCATACAAACATATATGCATCTAGGAACAATCCTACAAGGGCACAAGAGTGATGTACTGAAGAAAAATGCATGGCATTTAACATCAAGTACATAAGCCACAAAGCAAGGCTACAAAGCAAAAAAAAAAAAAGCTGCATAAGCGTGGTATAAACCATAAAAGCCTAAAAATGAATCGAAACAAACCCTTAAAAGCTTACAGAAGCAACATGGGTACAGATATACCATACAAAATATAAAATACTTCCCTTATCATATCACTCCCCCTATCATGAATCATAGGAGCTGTGATGAGCTTGGAACATATATACATGTACCCTGAAACACTTGCACAAAACACATTAGACCCTCAAGGTAGAGGAAGTAATAAACGGACAAGTATAATGTATCAAGCAAATTGCGATCAAGTAAACATGATGTGAAACATGTGAGCAACTTGATCATATACCATACACCAAAACAAAGTTTTCTTATTAACACAATGTCTTCTCCCCCTTGGTATATGCATCTCCCCTATAGAATATCTCTCCCCCTACAAATGTGCACGAGAAATAGAATTTCTCCCCCTAAGAATGTGCACAAAGGTCATATAGAAATGACAAAAACTCTCCGGTATACTCTCTAGAGTATACTCTCCCCCTTTTTGTCAGGAATAGACAAAGGGTTAAGGAGAAATGAGGGCAAGAGATGAAGATATGAGCAATGATAATGATGCACAAGGAGTGCGAGATGAATGAGAAAATAAAGCTCAAACCGAAGACGAAACAAAATGCTACAAAGCATAAGATAAACATGACATGCTAGGATGAAGAAACAATGTATAAACCAATGCATGACAAGGGTAGCAAAGGTGTATGCAAGAGATGGCAAAGTGCAATGCATGAAAAATGCACGTGTGGGGCAAGGTGTGTTAAATACACAACCAATAAACCAAACATGTTCCTAATGAGGAAACATGAGAAACCCCAAGGTTTGATACTCATTGGAGTCCAAACAAGTGAGAAAATGCCTATGAGTCATTTTATCAAACACCTAGCATGCACACTATGAATAACAATGTAAAACAATGCATGATCATCATGAAATCCACCCTTAATACATGCTCTTTTGTCACAAGAGGCCAACAACTAAAGCAAATTATCAAAAGAAATCAGTCCCATACAAAAATATGACAAAAAAATAAGTTTTCCCAACCCCTATGATGAAAATCCCAACCAAGAGCACAAAACTCCCCAAAACATAATCTAAGGATCCAAAACAATTAAAAGAGTTTAAAATTACCCTAGAGATGTTAATGGAATGAAAGACCATTCAAATTGATTGGGTTTTGATATAAAAATATTGAAAAAGGGGTTTAAAAAAGGATGGAAGAGGTTAAAAACAGGTTTCCCAAGAAAAGCCCTTTAAAAAGCTGTTTCTGGGCATTTTGCGACTGGGCGAGTCGCAAGAATTTTAGCAAGTCGCAAGTGAGTCGTAAAAGTCTTCTAGATGAACTCGCGACTGAGGTTGGCAATTGACGAGTCGCGAGGTGAGTTGCGAGAATTTTTGCGAGTAGCGAGTGAGTCGTGAGTGAGTCGCGAGTAAGTCACGAGTGAGTTGCGAGTGAGTCGCGAAAAACTCTGACACCTGTTTTTCAACACAAAACATGTTTAAACACTAAAAAACAATGTAAGCACTAAACAAGAACACAAAAAGTGATAAAAATCACTTCCAAAAACATTTAAAATGATCAAAAATCTTTTTAAATTGATCCATATAAAGTTGAGCACACACACATCACATTTAAACAAGTACAATCGAATAAATGAATAAGGCATTCATTGAAGATTAGGCATATGTGTTGTGTGTGTGTATCAAGTGTGGAATAGTCCTTAGTTTAGAATGAAATTTCAATGATCAATTCATTCAAATCATACACAACTAGTACTAAATCAAGTTGTCTATCTCAATTATAAAAATGAACATATATGACCTCCCACAAGAAAATGATTACAAATCTTTAAAGCTTTTCATTTGACTTCTTTACAAATCATAACATTTGATCATTTTGAATCAATACATCTCATTTTGAGATCGATGCCTGAAATTTTTTATATTTCAATTTGATGAACAAGCCTTTGGCTTTTTGGGCATCATACATTTTCATAAAAAGTCGCTTTTCCTTTTTCCTAATCAAATACTAGTATGTGCGACGGCTTTTGCAGCTCATTATCTCTTTTCATTTTGAGATTTGCATTGGTTGAGCTCTTTAAGCAAAAAAAATATAAAAGAGTGGGAAGAGATATAGGCACAAGTCTACGCATGTATCAAAATCAACATGACTATTGACTAATCATTCATGACAAGCTTGAAGATCGATTTTCAACAATCACACAAAGATGTCAAGATTTTTCCCGCAAAGATATAAGTGCATAAAGAATAAGCTAAGCTCGTAAATGCACAAAGCCATTAGTACAAAGGTACAAGGCAAAACTCACATGTGATATGTGCTCAAACATATACAATCAAACTTTTTGAATTTTTCACTTTTTACGTGGTTTTGGATTTTTTACTCACACAAAACTAAAACATAAAAGTAAGATCAAAACAAAAACAATGCATATGAATAAATGCAAGATGCACAAAATGCATGAAGATATGACATTCAATGCATGAAGGGTCCTACAGAGACCGAAAGAATTAGATCAAGGACCAAAAGAGCAAAAGCTCAACCATAGGAACCTTTCCTCATCCAAACGGAACGATTCTTTAGAATGAGTGTCTTATTAGAAGTGAGACGAGGGTTGGAAGAATGAGAACCGGAGATGCACATAGTCAAGGAGTTAAGAGCATTAAACAATTTCTTTAACAACACGCTATCTTCACTCAAAACCGGTTTACTCTTTTTAGCACAACTTTCAAGAAGCTTAAGTTTATCTTTTCTTTTGATTCTTTTAAAAGCATGAAACTTAGAGCTTTGAGGTCTTAGATGACCAAAGGCACCACAATGGTGACAAACAATGCGTTTAGGTCTACTAGGCTTTTTGTGCAGGGATCTAGTAACATGAGTTTGTTCTTTCTTCAACTTATGACATTGAGGTCTTATATGACCAATCACACCACAATGGTGGCAAGTTAGACCAAATTTAGATTCATCCAAAACCTTAGGTTGAGACCTAAACGGAGGCTTTGACTTAATAGCCTTTCTCTTAATCTTTTGGTTTCTTTTATGTGGAGGAATGTACACCAATTTGTCCTTAGAGGTAGAACACACATTAGGCCCAAAATCGGGTACCACAACATGATTGCAACATATATTATCATCCTTTTTGTCAATAGGTTCAGTAATCAAACACTTGGCATGCATCTTGAGAGATTCATTTTCACATTTTAGCACATTAACAAGTTTGTTAGACAAAACAAGTTTGGCATCCAAGTCCATATTCAAACATTCAAACTCTTTCAGCTTTTGAAGAGAAATTTCAGCAAATTTCTTATATTTTTCAACCAATTTGTTGTATTCATTGAGCTTAGCAATCAAATCATCCTTTTCACAAAGTAACTTGCTCAAATTCTTTTGAAACTTCTTAGCAATTTTCTTCAAGGGTTTGATGTTAGGAATATCAACAACATTCAAAGATTCATGTAACATAGCATCACAATCATGAGGATTATCACTCATAGAGGCATTTTCACAAACACGTGGCATGTTACATTTATCATCAACCAAATCATATAAAGAGTCATATAAAGCACAATCCATGGCAAATAATCACAAGGGGTCAAGGATCACACTTAGGTATTTAAACCACAACAAGTGTACTCGCTCTGATACCAATTGAATGTTCAATATGTGTGAAAAACACCCTTGAATGTTTTGACCCCAAAATACAAATTATCAATTCAAGCTTAATATCAAACGATTAACGTGCGAAACATGAACATAAGCCAAATACAGAATTGATAAACAGTCTAAGCCAATTATAATCACATCCACAATAGAAAATAAAAGGTAAAGATAAAGGAAAGAGAGATGCAAACAGAAGGACAACACACGATGAGTTATCAAAGAGGAAACCGAAGCCCTCGGTGTAAAACCTCTCAGCCGCCCTCCAAGCGGTCAATAATCCACTAGAAAATATAGTCGGGATACATGAACAGCAGAAAACCCTCCAAGCCTAATCTACCCAATGTACCTAAGCCCTCCAAGCTTCTTGCTCCAATGAGGTTGCGCCGAACCTTTTTCTTCTCTAGCTTACCGGATTCCGCTATAACCCATAGCATCAACCAATGTGAATTGGTTCCTTCCTAACTACTTCCCAAAGCACCAAATAAACCTTCTCACAGATGTGGGTATGGTGAGAAAAGGATTTGGTCAAGAGCCTCTCAAGGATGTATCAATAGAGAGGAAGAGAGTAGAGGAATTTGAAGAGTCTCTAAGGTAAAGATTGTGGATGAATCAACCTTGTTTTTCTCACAAAATTCTCTCTGGAAGCTCCCTACATTTGGTGGGTATAAGGGTCTATATATAGTGGTGAGTGTTTGGAATATGAAGAGACAGTTTTTCCCAAACAGGGCTGGTTGGCGGCTTGGCCTCGCGACTGGTCTGAGTCGCGAGTTCCAGCCACGAGTTAACTGCTTGGCCATCCTGGGACTTTTGCCCCATAGTGCACCAGCTGGCATAACGCTTCAGCTTCCCGCATGCTTGGCACGTGACTCTCATCTGGCGGCTTGCACCCACGAACCACCTGCGAGTTCCAGTCGCGAGTCTCTGCTTCTTTGCACATTGAGGAACATTTCTTCACACTCTTCACACTCTCTCACACACTACCCTTACAATAATCCCACCTAACTACAGGGTTATTAAATGCTAAAATACAAGCAAATTTGGCACGAAATAAAGCCAACAAGATGGTTGATTAAATTCAACCTTACATTTTTTGAGTGAAGCCCTTGGCCACTAACTTGACCTTCTTCCTCTCCATTGAACCATCAATCTTGTACTTAACCCTATACACCCATTTATAGCCAATAGGCTTGTTGTTGGAAGGTATTGGAGTCAAGGTCCAAGTATTGTTAGCTTCTAAAGCTACTATTTCTGCAGCCATGGCTTCTTGCCATTTGGGACAACTAACAACTAATAACTTGGTTCAACAATAGAAGAGACAGAACAACAACTTACAATAGGAAGATAAGAGGTAATAAGATAAATGAGAAGATAAAGAGTGAGAAGTACCTGTATGGAATTGAGAGTTAGTGGGAAGTGTTGAGACTTGATTACAGTGATAAGCCTGAAGATAGGATAGTGGTTTAGATATTCTAGAAGATTTTCTAGAGGAATAGGATCAGCTATGGGACCTGGGGTGCCTCTAGAACATCATCCAGAAAGTCATCATCAAGATCATGATGAACTTGAATTATAGAACTCTTAGAGAAAACAGGAGATGAATCTGAGGAACAATTGATAGAATCTAGAGTATGAGAATTAGAAATAGGAGAATTCTCATCAAGAAACATATGTAGAATTGGAGGAGTAGAAGGCAAAGACAATGAAGAGGAAGGAGATGGGATTGAGGAATGAATGTGATAAGGAAAAACTATTTCATGAAAAGTGGCGTCTTTAGAGATTAAAATAGTATGAGATTGAAGATCAAACAATTTATATCCTCTAACATTATAGGGATAACCAATGAAAATACATTTTCTAGCCCTTGGAGAGAATTTATGTTTGTTATGAGCTATGGTAGAAGCAAAGCATAAGCAACCAAAGACCCTTAAATGATCATAAATTGTTGGTTTGTGAAAAAGTAGCTCATAAGGGGTTTAATTATGTAAAAGAGGAGATGACAATCTATTTATCAAATGGACAACAGTAAGAACACAATCATCCCATAACTGTAATGGAGGGTTTAATTATAAATGTAAGGCTCTAGCTATGGAAAGTATTTGCTGGTGTTTTCTCTCAACAATAGAATTTTGTTGAAGGGTATAAACACAACTGTTTTAATGTATAATACCATAGCATTATCAGATTTGATTGCTTTGATATTGATTCCAAATTTTGTTTGAACCATAGTATAAAAGGAAAGAATTAACTGCCAAACTTCAGATTTAGACTTCATGAAAAAAATCCATGTAGCCTTGGTTGCATCATCAATCATGATTAAGAAATATTTGAAGCCATTTAAAGTTGCAGTAGAATATGACCCCACATATCCAAATGAATCAAATCAAAAGGGCAATCACACATTTTACTATTGAAAGGAAAAGGTAACCTCTTTTGTTTAGCCAAAGGGAAAATAGTACAATCTTTATTACAAGAATATTTTAGAAAAGAAAAGATATGACTTAAAGATTGAAGGTTGGAATTAGAAGGATGGCCTAGCCTTGAGTGCCAAACGTGAAAAGCTTGATTTGGTGAAATTGTAGCAGAAAAAGCAATAAAAACTAAACCCAAGTTATGTGCAAACAAGAATTCAACAAGAGAGTTATTTGGAGGCAAAGAAAGGCTGTCACATTGCAACAAGTACAAACCATCATGAGCTGCCCCCACTCCAATTGTTCTCCAACAGGTAAGGTCTTGTATAAAGCAAAATGTAGATAGAAAAACAAGACAAGTGGGTTGTGTCTAAGTTATGGTGCTTACAAATAACAAGTTGAATGCAAAGAAGGGTACACAAAGAACATTGGTAAGGGTAAGATGAAAAGATAAGCTCACAGTCCGAACATGAGTTACCCTAGTCGTTTCCCCATTAGGTAGTTGAACCATGGCTTATGTAATAGTAGTGATAGTAGTTAACAAATGCATGGAATAGACTATATGATCTGTGGCTCTAGTGTCCACAACCCAAGTATGATCATCATATGCTCTTCTATTAACTACTTTTGCAGAGAAAACATAATAAGAAAATTCTCTTTGCATTAAGGTATGAAAAAAAGAATGTATACCTACCATGGTAGATGAAAAGGATACCACATTTACCATATATGGCTTAGATCCTTGAAGAGATGAACTCATTGTGGTACTGGCAAAGATAATCAAGGCCAGAAACTGTTGATACTAATTTGGTGTGAAGTTAGGATGAACAGGCATTGGTGTAAATATCTGATCTTGAGATTGGACTTGGCTTGAAGAAACTTGATGGGCCATTGGATTTTTGTTCTTAAACTTGAAACCAGGAGGGACTCCATGCAATCTATAACACTTGTAAGCTGTATGGCCCATTTTTCCACAGTGTGTACACACTTGTTTCTCCTTTCCTTTGACAGTAGCACCATTTCCGCTAAAATTGTTTCTAGAATTGGCACTGAAACTTTGACTCTTTGCAGCTAAAGCAGTGGATTCTACACAGGTGGTTGATCGATAATCCATTGCTAACACTCATTTGCATCTCTTCTTGAATCAACAAAGAGTATACCTTGTTGATTGATTTAAGGAGATTCATCAACAAAATTTAAGCTTTGACTTGAGCAAATGAATCATTTAAACCCATTAAGAATTTCATCACAAACTGTTTACCTTATAAATTAGTAAGCTTCTGATTCACATTACAAATACAATTCCCACAAGAACACATTGAAAAAGGGCTAAAATTTTGTAACTGGTCCCATAGAACCTTGAGTTGAGTAAAGAAATCAGTAATGGATATTTCACCTTAAGAAGATTGAAGATCCTCGAGCAATTTCCCTCAGCAAATCTTTGCTTTAGATCATTCCAAATTTCCAAAGGTATATCCATATAGATGATACTAGCTTGAATTTTGGGAGAAATTGAATTGATTAGCCAAGTTCCTACCTTGTTGTCATACCTGATCCAAGCTTGGATTGTTGATGAAGACATCACCAATGGAGATGATGTTAGGATTAGTTCCCTTAAATCCTATTGTATGATGTTATGTATGATATTAAGTATGACATTATGTATGATATTATGTATGACTTAATATTGTGATTAATAAAGTTGTTTTATTATTATCTAAAATAATGGTAACATGAATATTCGGACATTATCATTTAGTCCATGAGATGCATAAATGTGATTTATGTAATTTAGTCACAGAAGATATAAGTCATAATTTCTTTGTAAACTCAGAATTTTAGTTCCTAGTCAGTGATAAAATTGGGCATTTCATCTGCGAAAACTATAACATATCAATTAAGATGATTTGTCTTGATCATGAAAGTGGAGACTTCTAGTTGATATGTTGATTTGTTTTAAAAGTTAAGACATATTGAACTGGATCACTGTGAGATTTATTATTCTCCTAACAACTGTCAATTGAATAATAAATCTCACGACTTATATTTACATGAACTTTTAATCCTGAGAGAATAATGAACCTGATCATGAAGTATAGGTTGCTTTGATATATCAGGAGTGAGATTTAAAATAACAGTCAAAACCTCAGTATGTTGGGCAGCCACATTTAGTGTTGATGGAACACATATTCTTAAGATGGAATTCATAGTCTCTTAACAGAGATATAAAATATTCCCTTGAGATAAGTTTAATGGGTTCAGTTATTCAGAGAGTTAGACCTAACCACTTTGGTAAGAAATTACTAAATTATATATTTATGAAATTGGATTTCATAAATATATAATGAATAACTTAAAAGGATTAAGCCAGGTACTTAAGAATTAAGATGTAGTAATCTATAAAGTGGCAGTCTTCATTTATGACTTTGTATTACTACGAATATTTTATGAAGGGGTTGCATGTACAATAAAGTTTTGGGATATAATTTATTAATAAGGCCTAGAGTGCAATTATATATATATAGTGGTATTAAATATAATTAATGGTAACTTTGGACTTGTTAAGAGTTGACAGAAAAGCCCAAGACCCATTGGAGCTAGTGTCTTATTTGTTCCCTTTTGGTCCCACTCCAAGCCACATACTAAAACCTAATTGAAAAGGCCCAAAAGGCTAGCCTAATTCGATAATTAGTTATTAGGAGAGAAACATACAGAATTTTTGTCACAACAAGAAGTGCATAAAATAGTATGTATGTGAGTGTTAGACACTCTTGAATTATCTCTTAAACAAATTCATATAACTGATTGAGAGACCACACATCCTGCGCGTTAGTGGAATTGGAGTGAAGATTAAAAGCGTTCCCAAGAACTTCTAATTTTTGTTTTGAAATTCACCATACCAAGGTACACTCTCTTATTCTTATATTCTGAAATTTACATAGTACATGTTATCAATTGCGAATGAAGTAGATTCGTTAACTTTCCGCTACGTACATTTATATTTCCAACAGATGATAAGGTCGATGTCCCATCAACAAAACCTAGCTTGTTCTCGGCAAGCAAAGTCTTTTGAACTAAGTGAGCCCAAGTTGGGTAATTTTCACTTGTCAATGGCTAAGAAACAAGCACTATACTAGGACTTTCTCGTTGGTGCAAGAACAGAGGATCAACCATGGATGAATCCTATGAAGGTGTAACAGTTTCAGCAACAGGAATGGAAGGAGTAGCAGTAGAAGTAGACGTAGCAAAACAGGCAGGGCGGGGCGGGTTCGGGTTCGGGTCGAGTCAATCGGGTCATGGGTCAAAATAGGTCATTTTTAAACGAGTCAATCGGGTTGCGGGTTGGGTCGGGTTGACTTGTATTTTTCAAAGTTTTTTTTTTTTTTTTTTTTTTTTTTTTTTTTTTTTTTTTTTTTTTTTTTTTTTTTCAATTACAAAAACAAATCAATGACAACCTGTTTAGAGAGAATGAATAAAATCAGTTAAGCAAATGAATTGCACTTAATGCCACTTGTTAATATCCTTCCAATTCTAACAGTTTTGACTTTTAAGCATGACAAAAATTATTTATGGTTATAAATTCATGATGGAATGGAAAAAGTCTTCAATGTTAATAGTTCACTGTCAAAATGCATATAATTACAAGTTTACAACTTCAAAAAGAGATAGATCTTAAAACAAACAAAACATGTAAGCCAGCAAAGTAGCAAGTTATTGGTCTTCTTAAGTGCACATGTTCCTGTTGCATTGAAAATAATAGTAAAGTTAGATTACTTAGAAAGATAAACTAAACAAGAAAAGATTTAAAAATAAACATAACATATTAAGTAAAGAAGAATAAGTAAATATTTTATAAAAATTATACCTCAATCTCAATCTACTCAACGTTGGTAGCAGATTCAGCACTGAAAATATTCATACTTGCAAATTGTAGCTCAAGTTGGCCAATTTCGTCAGCATCTTCATCTACAATACAATATTTTAATATAAATTAATGTATCATAAAAGCAAATCAATAAAGAATTAAAATTGTATAATTATGACTATAAAAAAATTAAATTACCTTCAAATCCATATAGCCAACTTTTAGTACATAACGTAGCTTCCACATTCTCAGGTAAAAGACGTGATCGATACGGAGTAAGAATTTTTTTCCCAGTGCTAAAACTTGATTCAGAAGCAACAGCGGTTATCAGAATGCTCATGAGATCTCGTGCCATTAAAGAGAGCTCTAGAAACCGATTGTAATGCTCTTTCCACCAAGAGAGAACTTCCAACTTTGAATTTTGCTTTTTGTCAAGTCTAGGCTCTTCTAAATACAAGTCCAATTGAGATTTTTTTGTTTTGACACCACGACCACTTTCATAATGAGCAAATTCCTAATCATTAAAAAAAATTGCAATGAAAAATAATACCACACAACATTACAATCTTTATTATTAAAAAAACATAGCACAACATATACCAAACAAAATGCAATTCACTAACATCATCTTCCTTATCTTCATCATCATCAAGATCATCCACAACACCGCTAGTATGACTAGAACTCCCAACACAAGATGAAACATTTGTAGTGGCCATAGGCTTGGGGCGTTCATATTCCGAAAAAAGCTTATACAATGTAGTCTCAATGCTCTCCACCTTCATTTCAGCAATGTGCTCAATTGGCTTTATTTTCTTGAAAATATAATCCACATAATCCAATTTATACCTTGGATCAAGAACAATGGCACAAGCCAGCACCACACTATAACAATCCCAATATTTGTCAAATTTAACTTTCATCTATTCTACCATATTACAAATAAATGAATCTTGGCTCTCCATTTCTTCAAGTAAGAGCAATTCAATTCGAGACACTCCTTGAAAATCTAGATTTGCCGTGGGGTAATCATTTCCAGAAAATAGAGTTGTAATGTCATTGAAAGGTTTCAAAAACCGAGCTATCCTTTCAACTCTATTCCATTCATCCCTTGATGGACAATGCTTGAAATTAGCACCTTCCTCTGATAAATGGTTTAACATAGAATGATATCTCATAGCACTATCAATCATGTCATATGTTGCATTCCATCTTCTACACACATCTAAACGTAAACCCTTTGTTCTCTTCATACCAACTATCTTGGCACATTTATCAAATTTGCACATTCTACTTTCTGATCCTTTAAGATATTTCCTAGTTTCTCAGATCTTAATCACCAAGTCATCTATTACTTTCAATCCTTCTTGAACAATAAGATCATTATATGAGCACCACAACGCACATGGAAAAAGATTCCATCACATAACAATAAACCCCCCTCATTAAGCTTTTTCTTTATGAAATCTTGGCAATTATCATTATTAGATGCATTATCTAAAGTAATGGAAAATATTTTCTTCTCAATACCCCATTCTTCCAACAAACATAAAATTTTCTCCGATAAAAGAGTTCCCGTGTGTGGAGGTGGCATGTGACAAAAATTCAATATAATGCTTTTCAATTCCCAATTCTCACCCACATAATGCGCCGTAAGACAAATATATCCCTCACTTGTAACGGAGGTCCATAAATTTGAAGTCAAAACATATTCTACCAGGAATTGATTTTAACTTATTTTTAACGTCATCCTTCTCTTTCTTGTAAAGTTTTAGAACATCAGCTTTTGAAGTATTCCTAGAAATATGTTTAAATTCTGAATTTAGATAACTGAAAACTTTTCTAATACCCTCATACTCAACAAAGCTAAATGGTAAATTATGTTTGATAATAGCCTCCGTTAACATCTCACGAAACTCTTCTTGAGTTATCTTATTTTCTAACACCATACCCTCTTCTTCACCATCTTCTTTTACTTCATTTCGTTTTAAGCATTTGTGAAGATGGCGATGCAAGTTTGATGTTCCATGATGACTATCTGCCAAAAACATTTTCCCGCACCATTGACAAGTAGCCTTACTTAACCCTTTTTCATCAATATGCAATTTCACAAATTATATCCAAACTGAAGAAGTGTGTTGTTTTTCCTGTTTTTTTTTTTTTTTTTTTTTCCTTGAAACACTTTTTGGTGTCTTAAACTTTGATTTTGAATTAACTCCTAAAGATGGTGAAGGACTAGTAGAGGTATCCATAATTACAGCATCATCATCACTTTCCAAATTTACAGCTAGAGAAGTCATTGTACTCTAATTATCAAAGCAAAATATATAATTAAAATTCTAGTCTATTTAAAACCTCTAAAGAAACTGTGAACATAACTACGTAATACATTCATCCAAATGACATAGAGGCAGAGGAGTATACTATATTTGATGACATATTCATCCAAATGACACAGACATTCAACAATCAAACACACAAACAATTAAATATAATGTTAGCAGAGGCAGAGCAGTATACTATATTATTATTGCTAAATCATAAATTCATAAAATTAAAAAATCAATCCAAAAACTAAAAACATTTAGGGATTTAAGAGAATGATGAAAATGATTTAACTTACCTTCACCATAGTTGATGATTTGTGATTTGTGGAATGCGAATGTGTGAAGATTGAAGAAGGGCAGAGGCCGGGCTCAAAAGAAAGTATGGCCACCAATAAAAGCTGAAAACAGTTGAACTCTGCAAGACGTCAACTGCTTCAACTAACTCTAGCAAAAAATATTACTAAAAATTAAGAAGGGAAGAGGCCGGACTCTGGTCTGGAGGATGGAGGCGCAAGAGAAGTAGAGGAAGTGAGGAACTCAAGCTCAACTTTAAGGTTTCACTTTTCACTTTCAGGTTTGTTTGTATAAAGTATAATTGATTGTATTGTGCATTTTGACATTTTGTGCTTTGGCTTTGCCGCTTTGGACAATGGAGTGAACTGAGTGGTGGACTACAGCTAGCAAGCAAGCATTGAATGAGAATTTTTTTTTTTTTAATGGTTGTGAGTCACGGCCTTGGCCCTTGTGTAGTGACAATAGTATTGTGATTTGTGATGTCTTATTACTGTCAAGCACAGTTGCACTGAAGCTCTTGGTTGTGATAAATATTGAATATATTACTACTAGTTTTGGTACTTTGTGCTTTATGCACATAGTATCAGGACGTAATTATTAAAAAAAAAAAAAAATTAGCGAATTTTTTTTAACGAGTCGGGTCACGGGTTATCCGGGTCGAGTCGCGTTAACCCACAAAAAAATCAATCGGGTCACAGGTCAACCGGTTTTTGCTTCGGGTCAAAAAAATCGGGTTCGGGTTAGGTATTTTTCAGGTCAAGTTGGGTCGGGTCATGTCGGGCTATAAAATTCTGACCCGTATTGCCATGTCTAAGTAGAAGTAGTAGTAGCGGAAGCCATTGAAGAAAAGAATTAAGCTTTTGTGAAATGAACTAGAAGAGAAAATTTTGAGAACAAATTGGGATTAGAAAACCCTAGAAAGAGAGCTCTAATACCATATCAAAAATTAGATTTTGGTAAAAATGAGGTTAATTAATTAATAAAGAGATTACACAGCTTTATATACCAATTGATATGAGCAAGTAATAGAATAAACTATGCTAACCAACTAACAAATTCTCCGACTAACTCTTACACTTACTAATTAACAAATTATGTACAACTAAGCTAAGCTACTAGTCCTTTAGAAACAACCATAAGTAAAACTATAATCATTTTTCTCCTTCTTCTAATTTGCAGTTCATCTTGTGCTTTGGCTGGACACTTCTCCTTCTTGCTGTCACTCTAATACAACGTAAGGACCCTCTGCTTGTTTCTAAACCAACAAATCTTGTTTTTTTTAGGGTTGTTTTGTTAAGGCTAAGAGCACCAGTTTTTCTATATGAGCAAGATTTAAGTATAGTATTTTGGTGCTGTTTCTTAGGTTCCCTTCTTAAAATTCTACCATATGAATTTCTCCTCATGAGATGGAAGTGTATGTTTTAGTTAAGTAGCTATATGACTGAATCTCAAAAGGGAGAACCTAAGAAATAACACCTAAGATACTGTACCTAAGTTTTGTCCTTATATATATATATATATATATATATATATATATATATATATATATCATATAAAAAAATAACCGGCTAACAAGAGCATTAGTTTAACGGGGAAAATAGTTAACTAACCATAACTTTTGAACTATATAGTTAGTAAGCCCGGTTTAGAAAGAATATAATTTACTAACATATCGAGTCTCAAAGACTCGATTTTGGCTCTATAAATTGAGTCTTTGAGGCTCGGTTTTACTGGTTTGACGTGGCGACATTCTAGGTAGAGTACACCTGGAACTCAAGTCTTTAAGACTCGAGTTATATACCGAGTTTTAGAGTGTCGATTTAGCGCCATGTAGACGCCACGTGGATTTCGAGTCTTAGAGACTCGGTTAGCTAAAAGGAAAACCGAGTCTCAGAAACTCGATTTTTAAATGTCAGTCACCCCATGTGACTAGTCATGTCTGGTCCCATCTGGTCATGTCCTCCACTGGCTTCTTCACTATTTTGGTCATCATGTCCTGCACGTTCTCTTAACACATTCAGTAGAGCTCTCAACACACATTGATCCTCTCTCAGAACTAAAAAGCACATCTTCTCTCAGTCATACACACATCTTCTTCAGTAGTAGAGCAAAACATTGCTCCTCCCTTAACTCTCATACAGGCCCAACATTCATTGTAGTCTCCCTCTTTCACTCCCCCTCTCACTCACATACAATCCCAATAGTACATTTGCACATCCTCATGTCAGGTAAGGGTCTCCTCACTCTCTAGTTGGTTGTTTAGTATATATAACTGCTTTAGAAAGTGTTGCTTGCATTGAATTTGGCATGACATTTCCTGATAAAATATTTGTTTGTATTAACCACTTTATATATATATATATATATATATATATACATATACTTATATATATAAATATATAAACATATATATATATATATATATATAAATATATATTTATATATATATATGTTTATATATATGTATATATATACCACTTTATATATATATATATATATATAGATTTATATATATATATATATATAAATATATATATAAAGTGGTAAAAATATATATATATATATATATATTATTCATGATCCAGGAAGTCTTTTTGGTAGCTTTTAGTGAAGTTATTTGCTTCCTTTTCTCCATAATTTGGAGTAAATTTGAGTTTGTATATCACATCTGGTATATTTGACTGTATATTAATGCCTTGATTTTGGAATTAGATGATATGTCTAATTTTGATTGCTCATGATCATATTCACAGTAGTGTTTATTTGTTTTTGTTTTTTTTTTTTTTTTCTAATGAACCCTGCTCTATGTTATTTCATTAATAGTAGTGTAATAGGGTATGCTATGAATTTTCTTGCACTGAAATGATGATGTTACATAATTGCACTCATTCATTTGCACATCCTCATGACTTTTGTTGTTATTTTTGTACTTTGAGTAGATAGAAAAAGTTTTGTAATTGATGCTAAATGAAAGAGATAAACATATGTCACTAACATATTATACTTGACTCTCTAACAGGTTCACAATCTCTAAAGAATATTGATATAAATGTATACTTCGGTGGACCCCTTGACAATCCTGGAGAGATTGACGGATTCCCATTTAGAGGGCCGGGTATTGAATGCTACTACATGATGATACGTCATAAGTTAAAGACGTTGAATGATTTGAAGAGGAAAATAATGAACGAATTGAATTTGAACCGTGCTAGGTATGACATAAAGATTATTTATCGTTACCCACAAGAAGTCCTTCATGAACGGATAAATTACAGATATATGGCAATCAAAGAAGACAAACATGTAAAGATGATGTTTAATAGCATCCAAAAAATGCCCCAAGTAAATGCTGCTGAGCTGTACGTAAGTTTGGAGGCGTTTACAGAAGTTGACACTGAGAAGGTGCAACAAACAACTACGTCTTTACAATTTACAGTCCTAGATGATGGATGCACTACAATGGGAGGGTATACAATGGGAGTACGCTCCCAACTCAAGATCATGTTGCCAATGCTGGTGAAACCCTCCATCCTCAAGAGACACATTTAGAGGAGGACGAAGACGAAAATCATGCTATGAATGATGATGAAAATGTTGATGATGTGGACGAGTACGAAGAGAGGATTGACCGAGGCGACTTTGAGTACGATGTGGATGACCATGAAGTTGTTCCCATTTTTGAAGAGGAAAATATGGAGAACCATGATGAAGGTGATGCAGACGATGATATTGGCGTCCAGCATGATACAAATACGACCACTACCTACGCACCTCCTAGCGAGTCATTTTACGCAAATACTTGGGAAAATATGGTTGATCCTTCAGCTCTTCAGATACCATTTGTTTCTACTTGGGAAGATGGGATGCATTTTAGTAAAGGGTTGACTTTTGCAAATAAAGAGGCGGTGAAGCATGCATTGATAATATACGCAGTAAGTGATAATAGAAATTTTATTATCCAGAGGTCGACCACAACTAAATTGTGCGCCGCATGCATTGACACCAACTGTAAGTGGTATGTTGGGGCATTCAAGAAGGATAAACTTAATGATTTGTGAATGGTCACGTCTTATGTGGGTCCACATAGTTGTATACCCTTTGGCCGGCGAAGAGACGGTAAAATGATGGATTCTAATTTTGTTGCATCAGAAATTGTGGGAAAATTGTGACAAAAACACACTGCTCGTATTGATGAGCTCTGGAAGATCATACATACTAAGTATAAGCATGAAATTTCTTACTATAAGGTATGAGACGCAAAACAAAAGGCAATTGCTAAGATATATAAGGATTGGGAGGAGTCTTACCAAAGGTTGCAAAAGTTGTTGTTGGCATACTTGGATCAGGATTTGGATACCCAGTACAACTATTACACCATACCTAGAGGCATAGATGGTACTACGCTACTGCGCTATGTGTTTTTGGCATTTGCTCTATGCATTGCTGCATTCAGATATTGCAGGCCGGTGATCAGTATTGATGGGACTCATTTGTATGGTAAATATCGAGGGGTGTTGATGATTGCAATGGCAACCAATGCTAACCAAAAGATTTTGCCTCTCGCCTTTGCTGTTGTGGACAAGGAGTCAGGGGCTAGTTGGGGATGGTTTTTAGAATGTCTCAGGACTTTGATAGAGCATGTCATACCTACCAAGGGCATTTGCATTATTTCTAACTGATATAAAGGTAACCAATGCGCCATTCGAGAGTGGCCTAGAGGTCAGGACGGAAGAGAACGGGTATTTCACATATATTGCCTTCGACATGTTGCTAGCAACTTCAACACACACTTTGATGACCCGACTCTAAAGGCATTGGCCTTGAAAGCTGGATATGCGACTAATGAAGCTAAATTTGAGTCCATAATGCAAACCATTAAGGATGTCGAGATTAATATGTTGAGGGGTGTAAGACCTGATGATGCCAATATTACACGCTATATTCCATATACATATCTAGTGAGTTTGGATTTGGACAAATGGACCCAGTCACATGATGGTGGAAGATGTTACAGGGCAATGACAACTAATATCACTGAGTGCTTTAATGGGGTACTTAAAGGTGCCCGCGGTTTGCCCATTGCTGCAATGGTTGAGTTCATTTGGTGCAAACCTGTTGCATATTTCCACAATCGAAATAAACTAATTACTTCTAATCTCTCTCAAGGTAAGGTGTGGAGTGATTATAAAATGGGGATCTATACCATAAATGAGCAGAAAATTTCAGGACACACTTTGAGGAATTTTAATCATGAACTTGGTATATATCAAGTGGTTACCCCGTACAACGACCATAGAGGTGGAGGGGGAAACCACAGTCATGATGTGCGCGTATTTGCTAGAACATGTGGTTGTGGAAAGTGGCAAAACATTAAGATCCCTTGTTCTCATGCAATTAAAATTCTTCAAGGTCTGCACCTCAATGCCACCAGCTATATTGACCCATGTTACAGTTTGAAGAACGCCATTGACACATATGCACATCAATTTGTGGTGCCACTGTCAGAGTCATTGTGGAGGGACGTTCACGGACCACAGTGGGTGCCTGACCCACAGCTGTTGCGGGCCAAAGGTCGTCCTGTGAAGTCAAGATTAAGGAATGAAATGGATGGGGTACGGTGAGAACGGGGAAGCCGGAGGGAAGATCCGAACTTGATTGAGATTCAACTGAGGCAGCGATGCAGATTGTGTCATGAAGAGGGGCATAATCGTAGAAGATGTCACAATTCCCGTGGGGCTTTGACAAGCGGTTCCCATGGGGCTTCGACAAGTGGTAGTGCTACAAACTAAGTAAGTGCTGTCACTATTTTTATGTAATATGCTCAGATTTTCATTTGGTTTTTACTCTTTGCATTTGGGAACTAACAACCGTACAATAATGCTTGTCAGGTGAGCAAATCCTACAAATTTTGGCACTGCAGTGTACGTGGGACTTGTGGTTATCTTCGGTATGGACAAGTGCAAGGCGACTATGTAGACTATGTTGTATCGACTCAGTTGTTATTTTGTTCATGGCCGAACAATGTTGTAATTGAACTATTTGTTATCCATTGTACTCGTTACATTAGTTGTGTTGTGCAGCGTTCGCCTATAATGCCGACGATGATAGTACTTACTATAGTTCAATGATAGCTAGTAATGTGTTTTGTGTGCCTCATGTGGTGCTTAAATCTGTCCGCTCTATAGGTCATAGGGCAATTGTAATGCCCATGAACAGTAACTGGCTTAATCCAGTTTTTTTTTATATCTCATGTACTCCCTTTGATTGGTGGTAGCAAAATAATATAGGTATATATATATATATATATATATATATATATATATATATATATATATATATTATGGTCGTGGGGGAAGGAAAAAAAAAGTTTGTTCATGTTGTGGATTTGGTTTAATGCAAGGGGGGGAAGGGAAAAAAAAAAAAATTTCCAGTGGAAATCGAGTCTAAGAGACTCGATTTCCATTTGGGTGGCATAAGGGTAAATAACTGACAAAAAAATCGTGTTTCAAATACTCGATTTATGACCATTTATTTACCATCATGCCACTCAAATGGAAATCGAGTTTAAAAGACTCGATTTCTACTGGGCATAATTTCAGTGGCATTTCGCAGTAAATATTGAACAACTCTCGGCTTGGCGTACTCGCAGATGGTGAACTCGAGTACTGTGAAGAAATCGAGTGTCTAATGCTCGATTTACTGTTAGTAACCCGAGTTTTATATAGTCGAGTTCTAGTGGTTTTTTTTTTTTAAAATTTTTTTTTTCAATTTCAAGCTTATATGTGCAACTTACAGGATGCTACGTGAATTGGTTACAAACATAAAAAGGAAAGGCAAAGAGCATACAATAACTGTTACCCATTCATTTTCTGTTGACTAAAGATAATTTTCCATTAACCAATTTTTTTATGCTACTAAACATTGGAAAATGTACAAAACTATTTATAAAAGGTTTTCCATCCATAGAAACAAATAATAGTATTCATGAAATCAATAGGTCATAAACAATTTCTTACAAAATTTATCAAAATGCACCATGCATTCGGGGGGATATCACTAATGCTCTCAAAAACAAAGGTAGACACCATTAACTAGTTCTGATCTTTAACAAATACTATAAAATAATCTCTAAATTCAGACAGGACTTTAGAAAAATTGGTGTTCAGATTACTTCCAGAAGCCAGTAACAATAAAACTAAAAACTTCACTCCTCCAACTAACAAAAAAGTGCAGTTGTCTAATTCGTTCTCCTGATTAGCTCATTGGTGAAATTCTCCCGATTTCCGGCATCGCCTCCCTCAAGAACTGTGGTTTCTCTTCTTCTTTAGGCCACCAAGGGGTGCCTTCAACTTAAATGGCCACAAGAAGTTGTTTGCCTGTTTGAAGTGAGGTCCAACTATCATTATCACATGGATGAGAGAAAGGCGATATTATATTTGTTTTGGTATTTCTGTCCAACGCAGTCAGTGGGAGAGTGGGGGGAATTCACCTTCATCTTTGAAATGATAAAATTGAACCTCAACCCTACAAGCCAAACCCACAGAGTGAGCTTTAGACACCTTAGAGGAACCTACACAGCCTGCCTTCCTCCTCATTATGACATTCATAGCTGAGACAATAATCGAAAAAGAATTATGACATTCACAAATCAAAAATAAATTTTTTTAATACAAGAGCAAAATGTGATGTAGACCACATATGAACACATAATTATAGCTTTCATGCATTAGTAAGTCAAGATAGCAAACTAAAAAGGTGCACTAGGTGATGATGAGTACCTTCAGCTCCTATCCATTTAATAGAAAAAAATAATCCACAAAATTATATGTTTCATTTTTCATTTTTGTCATGGTAGGACAAAAAGAATTGACACATACCAAAATGAATAATCTAATATGGAGGTAGGTTTTCAAATCAGCAGCAAGATTTTCTTTACCTTTAATGATTCTTTGTTAACAAGATTCTCTTGTTTCCTCAGGTCTTCAATTTCTTTATATTTTCTCCTCAGACCCCGAGGAAAAAATATAAAGAAATGGAAGACCTGCTGACGCAAGAAGAATCTCGTCAGCAAAGAATCATTAAAGCTAGGGTTGCCTTTTGCTTATGCTAAAGCAGTACTTGAAAACCTGCCTCCATATGAACCTCCAAAAGATGAACTTCTTCCTAACTTGTCTAGCCAATTGTTGATTTTTGCTGGCGGTGTGGGTGTCTTTTCCGGGTTGCTGAG
This sequence comes from Quercus glauca, assembly GCA_023736055.1. NCBI lineage: Eukaryota > Viridiplantae > Streptophyta > Magnoliopsida > Fagales > Fagaceae > Quercus > Quercus glauca. The sequence goes on from CM043316.1 coordinate 53,242,206, forward strand.
AACCTGCCATAAACAAAAACAGCATTCCAATATTTTCAAAGTTTATCCAAAACAAGGAGAATCAATCAAAATCAGGGTTCAAGGAATACCGCAGTGTTTCACAGCACTACCATGCAATAATAATTGACATGTTTATCATTTCAGCATCATGTACACTAGATCAAACAAATGACAATTACGCTTTCACTAGCTGCATTGCTTCTAAGATTTTCCCATTTAAGCAAAACCACAAATTTGAACTGGGTCAAAACAAGTAAAGAAATTCTTGATTATTATCAGGCTGTAAAATGAAATGATTCAGCAAGGAATCACCAGTAACATCAACAAACAAGCTCATTTAATTTTGCATATTTTTATTTGACATACAATGTTTATTGAACCAACATGTTTAAAGAACAACAATCAGAGGATTTTCTAGTGTAATTACGTAATAAGTATGACCACGAGTATGAGAGTCCTACATCTGTCTATTGCTGAACCAATCACCTACAGTAATGACTAAAAGTAGAGTAATGCAAACCAGAAAGAAAACAAAAAAGAGAGATGTTGAGGTACTAATACTATATAAAGGAAGACAATAATAGAGTAACTTTTGTGTTCAGGTACTAATACTATTCAGATAGAAAGGCAAACTTTACAGAAAATGACAAGGAGCACATACGAGTCACAAGCTGTTACATTGTTAAACTTCCTCAGGGGATTGGGCCATAAATCCTCCTTTATTATCTCTGCAACTTGAGAATTCATGGGGAAAATCATGTAATTTAGTATGAGAGAAAACAGAAAATGAAAGTAATTTCTGATGACTTTAATTTCAATTCTTCAGTACTACTGTAAGTCAACCTTTTTAAAAATAATTAATAGAAAGAAAAAAACATGGCATAATACTTCACATGATCATCATTAATTAAATGTAGAATCTCGTCACCAGAAATAGGAACTTGAGAAAAAAAAAGTTGCAAGAACCTGATAATTAAAATGACAGATTTTACCTCATCATTAACAATCAAATTAAACTATTTTTGTTCAGTTTCAGTAAACCAACTAAAGAAGCTGCATTCACAATAATATTGACAAGTGAGTCTGATGCAGGGAAGGTGATGTGCTATGATATGATTTAGAATAAGATGGAAAGTGATTTTCTTAGAACACATTGATAGGTAATTGTACCAGTTATCTTAGTCGTTCCCTCCCCAAAGAATATGAAGGTTTTCGTCACCTTTGGGTCTTCAAAATACGGATTCTCATTGAAATTCTGAAAATTAGAATTTAGAAAATACATAAACCATTAAGGCAAAATCCTGCACCTAAGTTTACTTGAAGAATAAATAAACCAAACTTCAAAAAGTAATTGAGATTGATAATGAGTTTGAATTAATTCGACTCAATTACAGTCCTACCTATGGATCGGGTTAGGGTTTGAAATGTACTTATCAAAAAATAAAAATAAATAAAAATAAAATCAAGTTCAAGTTGAAGTTGTTTTAAGCTTGGGAGACAAGACATACATGGTTGCCTGGTCATTTAATAGAATTGTGATCTTAGTATCCATTGCAAAAAACAATCAACAAAAAGCTAAATAAATTATGCTAAAGGAACACTTAATTGACTGTATAAAAGATTTAATAGACTGTTTTTATTCTTCTCAATTAAATATAAATCCTTCCTCGGCATAGCCGACCATAATCACTTTAGTATTTGGGGACATTTTTATTAACAACCATTCATTGTTGCTTGCCTATATATGGACAACACCATTTATGTTATATTGAATTATAAAATACCATATTCTTAAAACATGGAATCTAAAAACAGCTAAGCCTTATATGTTCCGACTAATTGGGATTGGCTCCTCACTCTCTCCTTTATCTAGTGTCATGTCAAAGAGTGGAATGTCAAGAGTGAACAACAAAGAAAGAGAAAAAAAAAAAAAATTAAGAATGTAAAAGAATATGTATGCAGAAAAAGTATAAACATATAACTCATCGAATAGATAGAAATGGAGACTAATTTTGTGAGCATATTCAAACATGATATTTAATATTATAGAGTATGGACTATATATGGACCACTAACACAATGGAATGTGAATGTAGACAATCACATATTCTTGCAGGAGGATATAAACATCAAAGAAGCAAATGCTTAGTATCATAGTCACAGTTAATGTCCGGTGCTGACTCACTTTATTCTGCAGATTACAATTTTAGTTGGATTCTATTGAAATGAACTCCCCCATTGGATGAACAATAAACATTGGACCTAAAACCACACCTTACCACTGCGAATGCCTATTGTTATTTAGTGCCATTACTTTAAGCTTTAACAAGCTTCCTTTTTTTTTTTTCTTTTTTTTTTCCCATCCCTTAATTGTGCTCATCTTCTCACTCTCTCTTCTCTCTGTGTTGGGTAGTAGTACTTTTAATAATATCCTTATAAGTTTTCCAATCATATATATTTGTCTCTAACCATTTCAATCTATGTAACAAGGTGATCTTGACTACCAAAGGTCAAAGAGTTGCACATGTACAGTGACTCTGTGAGCCTAGAAAGTGTACATATGTAATTATTGCATTAAGACTTGTTTCCAATGGAAAACCTGAACCCGAATTTGGAGTAAGCGCAAGAATATAAACAAACCCAGAAACCCAAAAACATAAATTGTTAAGAAAAACAATAAAGCTTCGATCTTTTTTAACAGTTCTATTAGAAATTCAAAACAGAAACCAAAATAGAAAAAAAGGAACTTTCACCAAAGATTCTTTGATTTTTCCCACTGTTTCTCAGCAACCAAACGGTGAAACACACTTTGCATTTTGCATAAAGGGACTCACCTTTTTTTTTCGTTTTCAGAGACCGCGTAGACTGAAGGACCTCAAAGCTCTGTGATGACCGTTTGCTACATCTCTGTTCTTTTGGCGAAGCTGATGAATGTCAAATAGTGGAGACGGAGTGAGAGTAGAGACGGTGAGTGAGAGGGTGAGTGAGAGTGGGTCGGGGACGGTGAAGCCGAGAGAGTGAGAGGATGAGGTTGAGAGAGTGAGAGGGTGACTGACAGTGGGTTGGGGACGGTGAGGCTGAGAGATTGAGAGGGTGAGCGAGGGTCGGCGTCGGTGAGGCTGAGAGAGAGAGAATAGATAGTGAGTGAGAGTCTGTGTGAGAGTGAGAGGATGAGTGAGCGAGGAGTGAGAGTGTTAGTTAAAGACGAGTGCTTTAAATTTGAAAAAAGCCCTATTAGAAATCGAGTCATAGAGACTCAGTTTCCAGGTGGCTTTCACCTGGATCATCCACGTTTGCCACGTCACACACAGGTGGAAATCGAGCCTCTAAGACTCGATTTTCTAGTGGATGCCAAGTGGCAACTACGCCACATTAGATCTGACGAAAACATAAAAACCGAGCCTAAAAAACTCTATTTATAGGCCCAAAATCGAGTCTTCTAGACTCAAGATGTTAGTATGTGATAAACTTTCAAAACCCGGCCAACTAACTACATAGTTGGCAAATCTTGGTTAAATCCCAATTTCGTTCTTAGTTTAACAAACCTTGTCTGCCGGAATCGTTATAAAAAGAATAATTCTTATTTAATTTCTGGTCTTACTTATTATTAGGCTCTTACCACCGACCACTCTTTCCTTTTTATTTCTGAATTGGTTCTGTTACTACTGTGTGAGTGTGTGATGTAGTAGTAAAAGGTTAGTTAAAAGTATCTCTCCTCCTAAATGCTACCAGAACTCATTATTTCGCTGTTGCATCGATGCTCCAAAACCAAGGCATTACGAAATGGTCTTTCCCTTCATGCTGCTGCCTTCAAAACAGGTTTGCAATCTGATACCATCATAACCAACCATATCCTCAATCTTTATGCAAAGTGTGGCAACCTTTCCTTTGCCCGTCAAGTGTTCGATGAAATGCCTGAAAGAAACCTCGTGTCTTGGTCAGCTATAATTTCTGGTTCTGACCAGGCCGGACAGCATTTGATGGCACTTGACCTATTTTCTAAACTACGTCTTGTGCCCAACGAATACATATTTGCCAGTGCTATCACTGCTTGTGCTAGCCTCATGGCTTTGTTACACGGACAACAAGTTCATGCTCAAGCACTGAAGTTTGGCTATGCATCCATCTCATATGTTTGCAACTCACTTATATCCATGTACATGAAATGCAGTCAATGTAGTGATGCTTTATCAGTCTATGATAGTACACCACAACCAAATTCAGTTTCCTTTAATGCTCTGATAACTGGGTTTGTAGAAAATAACTTATTTGAAAAAGGGTTTGAAGTGTTCAAACGTATGCACCAACTGGGTTTTGTTCTAGATCGTTTTACTTTCGTGGGAGTTTTGGAGATTTGCATTGATTTAAATGATTTGATAACCGGAATGGTATTGCATGCCCAAACAATCAAGCGTGAACTTGATTCTGTGCCTCTCATTGGCAATTTGATAATATCAATGTACTCAAGATTCAATTTGATAGATGAAGCGGAGAAGATCTTTAGATTAATTGAAGAGAAAGATGTCATTACATGGAACACCTTTATTTCTACCTGTTCTCATTGTGTTGATCATGCAAAGGGCTTAAGTGTTTTCAGAGAGATGGCGAATGATTATAGTGTAAGCCCTGACGACTTCACCTTTGCAAGCGTTCTTGCTACTTGTTCTGGTCTTGCTTCAATTCGCCACGGCAAGCAGATTCATGCTTATCTAATTAGAACAAGGCTGCATCAAGATGTGGGTGTTGGCAATGCTCTAGTGAACATATATGCTAAATGTGGCTTCATTAAATATGCATATAATGTATTTAAAAAAATGCTCTATCGCAATATTTTTTCATGGAACTCCATCATTGCTGGATTTGGAAATCATGGGCTTGGAGGACAGGCCCTAGTCCTTTTTTATAAGATGAAGGTAATGGGGTTAAAGCCAGATTCTGTCACGTATGTTGGACTTCTAATGGCTTGCAATCATGCAGGGCTTGTGAATGAGGGTAAAATTCTTTTTAATTTGATGGAGGAAACTTATGGGATTACTCCTGATATAGATCATCTTTCATGTCTTGTTGATATGTTGGGACGGGCTGGAAGATTAACTGAGGCAGATGAGTACATAAAGAAATTTCCCTTCGGCCATGATCCAGTTATTTTAGGGAGCTTGCTTTCAGCATGTCGCTTGCATGGGGATGTTGTAATTGGGGAGCGTTTGGCTAGACAGCTTCTAAAGCTTCAGCCCATGACTAGTTCACCATATGTTCTCTTGGCAAACTTGTATGCTTCAGATGAGATGTGGGGTGATGTTGCAGAAGCAAGGAAGATGTTGAAGGGTAGTGGATTGTGGAAAGAACCTGGCCATAGTCTGATTGAAATTAAGGGAAGTTTTGAAAAATTCACAATAGGAGATTTTTCCCATCTAAGAATTGATGATGTAAAGGACACTCTGAGAACTCTAAATTGGGCAGTGGGTGAAGTTTCTTTGGTCATTTAACGTACTACTGTTTTAGAGAGGTATAATTCTTCCTGTTTGCATTTATGTTACCTAAATCTTGACATGAAATGTGGTTAGTTTGCAATTTAATTAAATTTTTTTTAAATAAAAAAGGATTTTTTTTTTTTTTTAAATATCAAATATAAAAGGATGTTATCTGAGTCTTTATGAGCTTATATTTTTGCCTAAATACAATGCATCGCTTAATCCTTTTTACATGTATTTCTCTACCGTTCCAAGCCTTGACTTCTTGAGTATCACATGCACCAAGGGTGTTAGATATTCAATAAATAACTCCCAGGTTGTAGATAGAAGGATAGGATTTTTTTTTTTACTCGTGTATGTAGCTTGGGTGATATTTGTCTCATTTTCAATGTTATACTTAGGGCATTGTCCACTGCAATGAGAAAGTCTTGGGCTGCCAACTGCAAGCGCAAGGATTCAATTCTTGAGAGCGGGCACCTCTTCCTAAAATTCTGAAGGGTAGGTCCACACTGAAGCTACCACTTTCGAGGCCCCACTTGGGAGGTACCAAGAATGGACTGTGATACGTGTTTCATTGTTATATATACTTTTAAGAAGTTACTTATATTTCCTTGTGACTTCATAATATGAACTTAAATGCTATGGAGGCATCTTCTTTTTGTGAAAATGTACAAACCATTTTATCTACTTTTACTTGATATCTTTGAGCATTGTTGTTTATATTTTCGAAGTGACAATATTATTCACTGTATAATGAGCATAAGTCATACATTTAAGCATTTAATAATCTGAATGTTCAGAAACATGAAATGAATTTATTTCAAGGTTCAGTAGCAGGAGTTAAAGAAAATTTTAATAGCAGAGTAAAATTCTTTCAACATACTAGTAGAGAAGCATATGTTATTAGGACTATCCATATTTATGAGAATTAGAGGTATAATACTATAACTTCTTATAATTTCTGTTGGAAACAATGAAAAGTTCATGTTAATTTTCTTGCTGCCATTCAAGGCATGCATGGATTTTTATGTGTTCTTAAAACAAAGTGCTGCTATATCACTCCGGAACTGGTTTCAGTATTGGGGACTTTTAATAAATATATAAAACAAAATCCTATGTCATGCTAAGTTTTTTTTTTTTTCACCTGCTCCGTGTCCTTTATAAGCTTGTTGGGATACAAAATGCATACTGTGTTTTTCTCTTCTCCTTGTAAATTTACTCACCATGACAGGAACCATATTTTAGTCATATGAAAAGCAGAGGCCCTTTTTGGTTCCTCCAAGCACTCATTTTTTTTGTTTTCATTTCTGGAAACATGTATCCATTTTCTGAATCTGAAACTAGGAAAAAGAACACAATTTCCCCAAATTTTTGTTAGGCACCTCTTTTGATAACCAAAAACACTGGGTACCCCATTTGGGGATTTTGTTCTTATTTTTGCAAAAAGCCAACTTTTCTCACTTACACGGCCCTTTTCTGCTCAGAACAGCTAGTTATGTTGCTTCTACCACCTGCATTAAATGGAAACCCCTACCTCTCTCCCCAGACCAAGCAACATCTCTCTCGTGCCAGTAAGCCCCAAATCACACCAGAAAGAGATGAATCTAAGCTCAGTGGCTTGTCTCTCCCCAGACCAGAAAGATCGGCGGCCCTTTCTCTCTCCCTAGACCAGCAACATTGGTACTCTCTCTCTCTCTTTATATGTGTCTCTAGGTCATGGGTGGGTTGACAATGGTCCTTACCTGCAACCCAAGCTGTGATTTTTTGGTTCATTCTGCTCTCATTGTACAAGTTTCAGATTTTTTTTACTGAGGTGTGGTGAGCAATTGAAATTAGGGTTTCTCAACTAATTTGGAAGTTTAAGTGGGAGGGAATGAAATGGGTAGGAGGGAACACTCATTCCCCTTGAAATTATGAGGAATGGTAGGGAATGAAATTAGATTTAATGAGTTTTTTACTAAAACTTCCAAAATTCCCCTATATATTCAACAATTTATTTTAAAATAGGAGTCTAATAATAATATTGTCATAAAATGATTTTATTCCTTTCCTTCTATGTTACTCCTAAATAAAGTTACTTACATTTTATTTATTTTCATTCATTTATTTTAAAACATCCAAACAGTGTTACTTCGTTTTGTTCCATTCATTTCCCTTAAATAGATTCCATTCCATTCAATTTCTTTCCATTCCCTCATGATCATTCCATTCCATTTCATCCCCTTCCCTTATGAACTCCCAAACAAAGTAAGGGTCAAGCTTTGAATTTGTGAAAAAAAAGGGTTAGGCTAGGACATGTTGATTCATATAAGCACTCTATAATAAAAGGGTTAGGCTTGGACATACTAGTTTGTGATTTGTGAACAACGTAATTAAGGGTTAGTCAATTGAAGCTACTCAACTGGTGTAGTGCTTGTAGGATTCTCAACATGGGAGAATAAAATTGATAGCTTGTTATATTTCATATTCTACCCTAGACGAGTTTCTAGATTTATGTACTTTTAGTTGGAACTTTGTTGTATCATAGTACACTTCCTGTGTACATGGGAAGCACTTACATTGTATTTTTAATAAATCATTGTTACTTATAATATATATATATATATATATATATATATATATTCTATGTCCTGTGTTGGAGCATTTTAATCTATATCATATTATATATAATAAAAGTTGGGCTTAGACGCTGTGGTTGCGCCATGTGGCTTCACCAAACTGCAGAAATTTTATTAAATTTTTAGATTTTTAAAGAACTAAAAATGAATAGTATACTATCAAGACTCTAATTCATTCTTATCATTAAGTAAAATTAGATTAACATTATTTTTTTTATTTGTTAGGAGTCCTTAGTTGTTTGGTCCTTTATTTTAGTTTGAGTCCATGATTTTAGGATCTGATTTTTTTTTTTCCCTTGAAAAGCATTTGATTGTTGTCAGCTGATAAGTAATCGTTGATTTTAGCTTTTATACGTTGCTGGCATATAAAGCTGGTCAGGTTGTTAAGAATTATGAATTATTATCATCCCAGATAAACTTAAGGGGGAATGATAATTTAATTATTCTTAGAAAACATAACATTTTTTTACGTTTTATTGGTCAATCATTAATGAATCCAAGTGTTTGAATTCAATTAAAAAAACAAAATGTACGACACTTAAGGCAATGTATATAAGTCTCAGATTACCTCAGATCAATCCATCTCTAATCTATATATACCTCAGGCCAATCATTATATATTGCTCTCTCTCTATCTCCACCTCAATTGGTCTCCCTCCATCTTCAAGCGTATGCAAATTTTTTTTTTTTTTAATCCAAGCGGATGCATTCTTTGGCAAGGACAAGCCGAGCACTTACATTCTGATGCTTGCTCTGTTGCCTACGTTTGCTTCCCTCTTGCTTATGTCTTTTGTGTTGATCTATAAAGCAAGCAAACGAGAAGCACTTGAATGCTTTCCCTGCAGTTGTGGCCGTATTTTTTTTATAATAATTTTTTTTACCTAGATTATGATTGAATTTGTTTTGATTTAGGCTTAGGTTTGGGCATGTGATTTTTTGAAAGAACTGTTTTCTCTTTTTTTTTTCCCTCTATATTTTTCTTTATAGAAACAGTCCAATGAATAGTGAGATTAACATGTTCTTCCCTTTGATTTTTGAATTTGATTGCGATTGTCAATTTTTCATACACTTATTGATATATTTTTATTGTTTGTGTGTCTTATTGTGGTAAAAGTTGAATACTTTAATGGGGTTTTTAAACTTGGGCTTCTTCCTCTAGAGTTTGAAGGTCTTCCATATTTTCTTTTGTTTTTGGTTATTGGATTTGCATTACTTTGTTATTATTATTTTCATACCGATGCATAGAATTGATGGGGTTAGATGTAGACTATTGGATGCATTGGATTTTTATGTTCCTATCTGTGTTATGAGTTTGATACATGTATGTTTATTGCTTTGATTGACTCAACAAATATTGCATAGTTTATATAATCAATGGCCCTTTTAATTGATAGGTTTTAATTGTAGATATGAATTTTTGCATCATTTATAAATAAATAAATAAAAAATCAACCAAGTTCTCTTTCTCTCTTTTTTAATTTTTATTTATTTTTATTTTTTATTAGCATTACATTTTTTTTTTTTTTTGAGAAATTTATTAGCATTACATTGATTCTTCATCTCAAAGATGAGGCTTCCATTGCTACTATGGACATGTACGTATCTCATGCAAGCATATATGAACTTAAATTGCCTTTCAATATTTTGAATGCTTTATTATTTTGCTAGATGTGACTAGGCTCAAAATTATATGCTTCATTATTTTTCTAGATCATTTAAATACTACACTAAAACTAAGTTAATAGGATTTATTTTATATAATTTATCGATCAAAATGAAATAAATTTTGTCAAGTATGATTTATTCATGTTGTTCCCTTTTTACTTTTTATTTTTATTTTGAATATCAGCATTTATTTATGTAAAGTGTGCATAGAATTATGTATCCATTTGCAACATTAATTAATATTTTTTTTGCTAATTATTAGTATAATTTTCTATTCCCAACAAATTCTTCATTAATCTTTTTATATTTTTGGTTTTAAATTGCAAAATTTTGGGCCATCATTATAAAATAGGTTTTTTTTTTTTTTTTTCCTTGCGATTATGGGACTTATTTGACTAAAGTAGTAAAATCAAAGTGAAAATGATAGCTCTTAATAGAAAAAAAAAAATTTATTTTAAAGCCTGGTATTAAATGGTCATAGACTCATATGCAATTTTACAATCTATATGCTTCAAAAAAAAATTTTTTTAACTCGGTTTAATTTTTTTTTTCTTGATTTTGTTTTCCTAATTTGTCATAAAAGATTCCTAAGAAAGGGGTGTAATCTATATGTAGAGCTCTGCAATTTTTTTTTTCATTCAAATGTAGTGTCTCTCTTACAATTCAAACTATTCATTTTCTTTTTGTTTCTTAAATAAATTTTGTATTATATGAATTTATGTATAAAATCGTGCAACGTACAGGAAGCAAAAATTATGATAGGTTCTATAATTAGAACAAATTAAAGGTTATTGTTCGTTGAATATTTCTATCTCTTAAAAGTGGCCAAATTTTATAATACCATGTCCAAAGATTTTAATAAAGAACAATGATGACGAAGAACAAGGATACTCTAAAAACATAGTGTACAGCTAAGTATTCAAAGATTTTCCAAAGGAAAAAATTATTTCTAACATTTTTTAATCATTGATATTATTTTTAATAATACCTCAAGCCACTAACAAATTAGAACTTACTTTGTTATAATAATTATTAAAATATATAATTATTTATACATATATTTTATAAGTTTTTTCATAAAACCGTGCAACGCACGGGCCTATAACTAGTATATATATAAAACCGAAGATTTTGAAGCTCTCACAATTTTCCACATCATCACTATTTTCTTTTTCTTTTTATTTTTGATTCTTTTTATTTTAGATTTTATATCTTATAACAATAATATTGAAAAACGTATACAAACTTAGAGGCCTATTTAAGGGCTCCATAAAACTTGATGGACAAGAAAATATATTCTAAAATAAGCCCTAATTAATACCTAACCATAATAGGAACCAAATTTGACCTAAAAAAAATTAAAAGAGCCTAAAAATAAGGAAATAAATCACCTAGACCTAAAATAACGTTTTTTGCATAAAAATATCAAAATCTCTTCTTTCCTTAAAACCCTAGCAATTACCATCTCAAAACCCTAAACTCAACTTCACTTTAAGATTAAAAAAATAAGAAGGAGAGAGACTCACGTAAAAAAAAAAAAAAACATAGGTTTTGTCTTTTTTTATTTGCTTTCATATGTGCCTGAAATTTTCATTCTATCTTATTGTTTTATTATGTTTAGAATTGATTTTCTTATAAGTATTTGGGTTAATTTCTATATTTTGATAGTGTTTTTATGGGTTTGGTTTTTGGGTTGAAATTCTAATAATTATTTTATATTGTATATGGCAGATGAAGCATCTTTATTTTTTAGAGAAAAATCAAAACTGCAACCTATGTCTTCCAGCCCAAGGTGTGGTAAATTTTTATATGTTCTTGCTTTATTGAGAATTTTTATTTGGGTTCATGTGATTTTTTTTTTAATTAAAGTTTTGATTTTTGGTTGATTAATTATTTGTTTGGATTAATTTTAATTACTTATTTGTTTGGATTCAACGTAAAAGATAATGGAATTAGGTGTTATAAATTTGATAATGTTCCATGTTTTAAATTGTTTATATTATTTAGACTCTTGGTAGGACTCTCTCTTCTCTCCTTAAAACTCTAACAATTACCATCTCAAAACCCTAAACTTAACTTCACTTTAAAATTAAAAAAATAAGAAAGAGAGAGACTCAACTAAAAAAAAAAAAAAAAAACGTAGGTTTTGTCTTTTTTATTTGCTTTCATATGTGCTTGAAATTTTCATTCTATCTTATTGTTTTGTTATATTTAGAATTTATTTTCTTCTAAATATTTAGGTTAATCTCTATATTTTGATAGTGTTTTTGTGGGTTTGGTTTTTGGGTTGAAATTTCTAATAATTATTTTATATTGTATACAGCAGATAAATCATCTCTATTTTTTGGAGAAAAATCAAAACTGCAATCTATGTCTTCCAATCCAAGGTGTAGTAAAATTTGATTTGGTATATTATATATGAATTTTTTGAATTTGAAGGGTTTTGTTTGGTTTTGAAGTAGAATTTGGGGATTCTATAAAATTTGGAAGGTTTAAGTTTTGGGGTTTTTGGTATTTGCGTCTTAGTAGGTTGATCTTAATTCTTTGCTTTATATGTTTTTTCTTTATTGAGAATTTTTATTTTGGGTTCATGTGATTTTTTGTTTTCTTAATTAAACCTTTGATTTTTGGTTGATTAATTATTTGTTTGGATTAATTTCAATTAATTATTTGTTTGGATTCAACGTAAAAGATAATGAAATTATGTGTTATAAATTTGATAATGTTCCATGTTTTGAATTGTTTATATTGTTATTAATACGACTAAACAAGATTTGTTTTTATCTTTGTAATTTATATCAGTTTTGAGTGTATGTATATATATAATTTTTGGGAATTTTGTTTTATTAATTTAAGAATTGTAAATTACTTTGTATGTTTCAATAATTATGTACCTGCAGTGAGACATTGACAATATAAGCATATATATATATATATATAGTATTAACATTTTATAAAAATCTTTCTTACAACCCAATAACATTCTACGTTAGACAACACTTCTAAACTAATGAAAAACATAGAAGTTAAATATTTATTCCTATTGTATTTTATTTAATTATGACAGATCCATCTTTTTTTAAACGCTAACTAGCAAAATATCTATAATATGCATATTATTAACCCAATTTTCTATTTCTAAATTTCTTATATTTTATTTTATCAATCTTTTTTTCTTTTAAATTCTTGGTGGGCAAATCAGTCTTTCATTAATTCTTTTACCTTAACGTGATGTTGGTTAATTGTCCTTTTATTTAACTATTCCGTGCATCGCACGGGTTAGCGACTAGTATTAATTAATTAAAATGAATAAATATTACAACATAAATGTAAAGATGTGAGAGTAAATATGGAAGATAAGGAATTAGTGAAAATGTTTAATCCCACATTGAAAAGAAGAGAGACTATTTTATTCTTTTTAATTGTGGTGATTAATGGGCTAATATGAATTGACTCAGATATTGAGTTAAATATGTGCGCAAGGGGAGGTGAAGAGTGGAAGTATAAAAAATGGTGATTCTTCTAGTCATTGTTTCAAACATTTCTTCCAGTTATCTTCCGTGATTTTTTTTTTTTTTTTTCTTTTAGTTTTATCCTCTGATTTTCTCGTCTGACTTAAGTTCTGAGATAGAAAATGTGAGGTCTGGTCCAGTGTTGTGTTTGTATGAGGTCTAGTTCTAGGTGTATCAAAAAACCAGTCATGGACATGAATCTAGCCTATCTTATCCCAATGGTAATTTATGATAAAATGACTGAATTTGACAATCCAAAATTCAATATGGCCATGTGCTATGTTGTTTATAAATTAATTTTAAATATGTCTTCAAGCTTTTTTTTTTTTTTTTTTTTGGTGAAAGACAATATCATTAAAACCAACTAAGGAAAAACACAAGGTTCAGGCATTTTATTTAAAAAATGTAGAAAATATTTAAAAAAATAACTAAAAATAGAAATTAAGTAATTAATTAATTCTCGTATCCTTGATGTGTTCTACCCTAGATTTTTCAAGAAATGTCATATTACTGTACTCATACTCATACTAATATTCATATATAGCAAGATTTCTAAGGGCTATACTCATACTCATACCAGTACTCATAAATAGCAAGATTCATCTTTTAAGGGGATGTGGTAATACTTGTAAAACTTCATGTATTTTTTTTTTAATTATTATTATTATTATTAGTGTCAATATGTTCAAATTTTCTTTTTATTAAATTTTGTTTAATTTAAATTTTTTAATGACCATCCTAAGATATATTCTTAGAGCGGCTATAGGTAACTGTCCTTTCTTACCCCCAAAGAACACTATATATTTTAGGTCGCCATATATTATTCTGGATAATTTCTATTATGAACAAAACTTAGGTACAATACCTTAAGTGTCGTTTCTTAGGTTCATCTCTTAAGATTCTGACATATGGATACTTAACTAAAAATAAAGTTCCATCCCATGAGAAAAAATCCACATGGCAGAATCTTAAAAGGCAAATCTAACAAACAACACCTACGTATTGTACCTAAGTCTCACCCTTCTATTACTGGCATGACTGTGTTCCGTAAAAATCATTAAATAGCTAGGAATCTGTGGAAATCCTAAAATGTGATCCACTTGGCCCAATAATTACACGCATGTTAAACTTATAATTTAAGATTGTTTTTTTGAATTGTATAATACTATAATTTAAGTTTTTTATTCGGGATAATAATTTAAGATTTTAATCTTATATATTTTAGGGTTAGTTTTAAATTATACCATATAGTTTTAAATGTTTTAAATACATCCTGAAGTTTAAAATTGTTATAAATTAAATTGACTCATAGGCTTTTCGGGTTTGATTGAAGGGTTTAAATTGAAACTGTGCGCGCCTGGAATGGGGCTATTGGGCCTAACCTCACTTGGGCGCACAATTTATTTGTAAAGTGAGTTTGTGGATTTCCTACATTAGGTGGTTCTTGGCACTGAGACTCAATGAGGTTCTCTGTTTCCCTCCCTCTCTCCCTCTCTCTCTCCTGTGTTACTCTTTCATCTCTATTTTCTCTCTAATTCACCAGAAATATTTCAACCACCCCTTCCCTACCCCCCGCCTCTCATATTTATAGCTCCAGATTGATCGAGGGACCATCATTGTCCCCATGGTTAGTGCAACGGGGGGTCCAATACTGTTGTTTATAAGTGGATGATTAGGTGAGGGTGGCTTTGGAGCTTGGTTCCCACTTCCGTAGGCAGCTCGGCAGCGGCGTTTCATGAGGCACTACCGAGTGTGTAAGCGATGGCGTGCTTGCACGTCAATCGTTCTTCATAGCTCGGAAAGGTTTACTGAGCAAGGACCAGGTAGCGTACCTCAAGCCCTTGGCTTGTGTGGGATCAGGCCAGATTTTTGGGCAGGCAAGAACTGGGCCCATGGGCCGCACCTTGGTATCAGGGCCCCAAGCTTAAATGGGTTAGCGTACCAAATGCCGTACACTAGCCCCCCCTTGATTCGTGCCCGGGTCCTGGCAAGAATCAAGGAGTCCAAAATGCACACGTTGCTTGGTGAGTTCAGTGGAGCGCCTTCTGGGGTACTTTAGAACCCCATTAATGCGTTCCTAAAAAGGCTTGCTAATTAATCTTCATAATGGCTGATTAACCGTTGCTTACATCTCTTGGGTCTCCTATAAATTTTTCGCTCCAAATCAATCTTTCACTTTTTCACTCTCTACCCTTTGAGATCCCTCTCTACCGTGCATTCATCTGCGCACTCATTCTCAAGCCAAGAATTTCTCCCCATCTTAAAGCCCAAAGTAAGTTCTCTACATCTTCTTCTTTTTTACTTCTGTATCTTCCTTCATTCATTTCTTTCTAGGGTTTAGGATGGGTTATTCTTACCTTCTGGATACAGAGGCAGTCTTAGCCATTTTCAGGTAGGCTTTTGACATCCTTAATGATGTGGAGGTGGCGTATTGCCATGAGAGCGAAATCGCCCTTCATAGAGGGGGTAACACTGCCTTTTTTCCCTTGATGGAAATCCTGGAAGGTGGGGTGAGGTTTCCCATTGACCCTCTTTTACTAAGCACTCTTAGGTACTATAGGTTATGCCTCGACCAACTTCCTCCTAACTTTTACCGAGTAGTTAGTTGCGTGAGTCGGTTGAACTAGATATTCGGTTTACAGTTATACCAACATGACATAAATAACATGTACAGTTTATGTAGGAATAAGAAAACAGATTACTACTTAAAAGTTAGAAATATTAGGGTACGGTTGATCTCCTGCCTACCTGATTCGAATAGGAACTTTGCCCGGGAGTTTGTTCGGGTGCGCGGCAAATGGTTTGCCGGTGAGATCCCTTGCCCCCTTACAAGGCGCGAAGTGGGTTCATACCGATCATTGTCTCACTTTTATTTCCTGCTTATTATCATACGTGGGTATATGCTTCGTATTGTAGTGGCTTAATTTACTCTGACACCCTTCTTCTTTTTTTTTTTTTTTTTTTTTTTTTGCAGACGGTAAAGTGTTCGTCCCGGATGTTAGAGTGGCTCATGTACGGGATTTGAACTTTGTGCTCAGGTCCGAAATTTTTGTTCACTCGGACGGACAACTCTGGGTGTCCCATTTGATACTCGGAATTGATCATATGTATTCTACTTGGCAAGCCTTTTGTCAAGCCTTACTTGTTGATAGCCCTCGTTTGTCTTACATCGACGTACGGCACGCAAATTTTCTTCCTACGAAGTTTATAGTAGGTGAAGCCTAAGAATTAGGTCCTTGGCACATCTGCTCTGACGAGCACCAGCCTGTGCGGGACGAGTCAGCTGAGCGTGTGTCCCGGGCTCGTCGAGAGCAAGCCCACAAGCAGATTCAGCAAGAAGCCCCCGCCCAACCCAAAGACCTCGTAAACCCCGAGGCTCCTGCCCCGGACACTGAAGAGGTAGTTGTCAAATCCTCTGGTCTCCCTGAAACTAAACATGATCTAGGCGAAGAGATGGTGACTCGAAAAATGATGACGATCAGCCGCTTCATCCCAGGGCCAGGCCCGCCGCACAGCAGCAACCCTCTCAGGGCTGCGACCAGACCCCTCCTCCCCCGCCTCCTGCCCCTAGTCGACAACGGAAAAGGCCGCGTACAACCGAATAGACTCTTATTGGCCCGAGTGACGCGCCCTCAAGGACTCCTCCTCGGCCAACAAGTGGCATCGTGATCCGTGAGCCCACGGCTCAAACTGGGACGCAAGTGGCATCTCTTCCCGTGCTATTCCGGTGTGACAACCTTCATTCATGTTGGACAGCAAACCTCTTCCCTAGGACGCGAGTGTGCGTGTATGGGAAAAGGGAGTGGGGGATCACATCACCCAGACTCTGGCACGTGGCCTTCTGCTGCCCGAGGACGTGCATGCTTTCGAAGAGGGCACGGACGAGTCCATAGGTAAGAGGCTACAGTGGCATATTATCGCGGTAAGTTTTTGTTATTATTGTTTACACTTCCTTTTTTTCCTTTCCTTTTCCCTTTTGTTCCTAACCACCAATGTCCTATTTTCCCAGGTTCGATGCCCGTTCTTATTACTATGCCAGGCCGCACAATTGGCATATATACTTGACGGGCGGCTTAAGGATCTGGCGAAGGATGTTGGTCGGGAAAAAACTCTTAAGGATATGGCTAAGATGAATGCAAAGGAGAAAGCCGTCGCTGCTGCAACCGCGGAGAAGAAGGCTGTCGCGGCTAAAAAAGCTAAGGTGGCTGTGGAAAAGAAGTACTCGGAGCTGCCGGCTCGGATAGGGGAGATCGAACTCAGGCTGGCAGAGGCTGAGAGCATGAATAGCGCGCGGTCTAAGGAAGTGGCCGATCTGAGGGCAGCCCTAAAGGCTAGTGAGAATAAGTGGTATAACGAAGGATTTGCTAATGCGGAGAACTCGGCTGAGCCCGTCATAAGGGATACACAGAAGCTGGGTTTCGAGGAAGGGTAGCTGGCTGCTCTATAGGCTTTGAGGGTCCCCGAGGACTCCCCTTTGAGAAATCCTGGCTAGATTCCCTTCCCAGAGCCTGTCCTTGAAGTGCAAAATCCTCTGGGGCCAGTTGACGAAGAGGAGACAACCAACCTGAGGGAGTTGGTTGAGTAAATAGATTCTTACGTGGAATTGGAGGAGACAGAAGTGATTAGCAACCCCCGCGAGGGAGATCAGCTTGGTCAGGACCCCCTTCAGATCTTAGTGCAACCTCAGTTTGCCGAGACCGATGCCCGGGAACAGACTGCAAACTCCATGTCCTAATTGCCGAACCGTATTTTCTTTATTTAAGAAATGTCTCTTTCATTCTTTTTTCCTTTATTTATGTTTTTTGGTTGATCTGCCTATGTCGCCGGGTTGTGGCGACTGGACAATTGTTTTTCTGCTGGGTTTGGTACTTATATGGCCACCGTGTTTTGTGGTCGGAATACTGCTTAACTCCTAATGTGATGGTTTTAATTTTGGAATAATCGTTGTGCTTTCCATTCGTCTTATGCTTGCGCTGTAAATGGCCGTGCAGTGGAATCCTGGTCTGTCATAGGACGGGGATTGAATTACCTCAGGCAGACTTATTTGTATCTAGAAGGGATTAGCCCGTTGACGGTGGTAATGGAGTTTGATGTGCGGATCCTCCCGCAACTAGAAAAATTTGTAGTGTAAGGATCCCATTTGCTCGGTGGTATAGATTGAACCGGGGATCAGGCCTCTATACTTAGATTAGTTTTCTAAGGTTTTCCCTTGCTCGGTGATATAGATTGAATCGAGGATCAGGTTTCTGTCCTCAGCCTATTTATAAAAGTTTTCACCTACTCGGTGATATAGATTGAACCGAGGATCAGGTTTCTGTCCTTAGCGTGTTTATTAAGGTTTTCACCTACTCGGTGATATAGATCAAATCGATGATCAGGTTTCTGTCCTTAGATTTTTAAGGTTTGCACCTGCTCGATGATATAGATCGAACCGAGGATCTGGTTTCTGTCCTTAGCGTGTTTATTAAGGTTTTCACCTGCTTGGTGATATAGATTGAATCGAGGATCAGGTTTCTGTCCTTAGATTTTTAAGGTTTCCACTTGCTCGGTGATATGGGTCGAGCTGAGGGTCAGGTTTCTGTCCTTAGATTTTTAAGGTTTCCACCTGCTCGGTGATATGGGTCGAACCGAGGATCAGGTCTCTGTCCTTGATAGATTTTTAAGGTTTCCACCTGCTCGGTGATATGGATCGAACCGAGGGTCAGGTTTCTGTCCTTAGATTTTTAAGGTTTCCACCTACTCAGTAATATGGGTCGAACCGAGGATCAAGTTTCTGTCCTTAGATTTTTAAGGTTTCTACTTGCTCGGTGATATGGATCGAACCGAGGATCAGGTTTCTGTCCTTAGAAAGATTTTTAAGGCTTCTACCTGCTCGGTGATATGAATTGAACCGAGTGTCAGTAATTGAATAACATAGATCTGCGTGAGTAAACATCACTATTCTTATTAGTAAAACCTATAAAAGATTTTGCGCTCAAATTATGACTCGGCGCACAGCCGATCAGTGATAGAACTTCTTCAGATTATGGACGTTCCACGGTCGGGGCAATGGCCTCTCGTCTAGGTCTTCCAAGTAATACGCCCCCGCGCCAGTGATGGCGATAACCCTGTAGGGCCCTTCCCATGTCTGTGCCAACTTCCCTGTGTTCGTATCTCCCATATTCCTTATGGCCCTTCTCAGGACTAAATCTCCAGCGCCAAACTTTCTTGTCATTACGTCTCTGCTATATCTTTGAGCAAGCTTCTGTTGGTACTTGGCGAGCCGTATAGTCGCCGCTTCTCGGCACTCTTCCAACTTGTCCAAGCGTTCAACCATCATCTCATCATTTTGGGTGGGATCGAATCCCACGACTCGTGCATTGCACAAATTTACTGAGGCCGGTATCACGGATTCCGCTCCATACGTGAGAGAAAATGGGGTCTCCCCTATGGATCTCCTAGAAGTTGTTCGATACACCCACAAGATGCTGGGCAGCTCCTTAACCCAGTTATCCCTTGCTCCCTCTAGCCTCCTCTTCAACCCATTGATGATTACTTTGTTTACCACCTCAGCCTGGCCGTTACCTTAGGGATATGCTGGGTTAGAATATTTGTTTTTGATGCCGAGATCGCTGCAAAATTTATGGAAGGCTTGGTTGTCAAATTACAGTCCATTGTCTGATATAAGGGAGTTCGGCACCCCAAATCTTGTGATTATGTTCTTCCACACGAACTTCTTTACATTCACGTCCCGAATGTTGGCCAAAGCCTTCGCCTCAGCCCATTTGGTAAAATAGTCAACAGCCACCAAAACGAACCTTCGATTACCTGTTGCCCAGGGAAATGGGCCGAGGATGTCTAACCCCCACTGTGCAAAAGGCCAAGGACTACTGATCGAGTTCAAATGGCCTATCGGCTAATGAATTAGGGGGGGCATGTTTTTGACACTATTCACACTTACGCACGTAGTCGGCAGCATCCTTCTACATTAGAGGCCACCAAAACCCTTTAGTCATTGCTCGGTGTGCCAATGATCATCCTCCTACATGACAACCGCACACTCCATCACGAAGCTCGGCCAAGAGTTCGCCCACTCTTTCCGGATGTAAGCACAAAAGGTATGGCCCCCCAAAGGATCTCCGATATAATTTCCGATCTTTTGATAACCAATACCGAGGGGCCACTCTGCGGATCTTGTTGCCTTCCTTTTCATCACGCGAGACTCGGTCATCGGCCAAATAGTCAATGATGGGGTCCATCCAGCATGGCCCAAGTATTATAACTACCGCGACATCGGCCCCTACATCCCCCGAACCACTTGCTACCCCGATGCTCTGCTCTAGAACAAGCTCCACCTTAATTAGTCGAGGTATCTCCTCGGTTACAGAGGACACCAACGTGGCCAGGGAGTCGGCGTGTCTATTCTGTGTCCGAGCAACTTGGATCACTTTCATTGTACCAAAGCTGGTCATAACTTGCTTCACCTGTTCCAAGTATGCTTTCATCCGAGGGTCTCGAGCTTCAAAACTACCCTGCACCAGGTTAACTACCAGGCACGAATCTGAATACATTTCTACGTCCTGGGCACCTAAACTTGAAACCGTCCTTAGTCCGTCTAGTAAGGCCTTGTACTCCGCCTTGTTGTTGGAGGCCTTGAAACCTAATTTGAACGAATGCTCCAACCAAATTCCCTCCAGGCCAACTATAACAATCCCCGCTCCGACCCCCGTGGAGGTAGAAGTGCCGTCCACATATACCTTCCACGGACAACATTCCAATTGACAGACCATTTCACATGGGTCCTTGGGGGAAAATTTTGCCACAAAGTCAGCTAGCACTTGCCCTTTTATTGCATTTCTCGGCCTATATCTTATGTCAAAAGCCCCTAGTCGGGTCCCCCACTTAGCCATCCACCCCGTGAAGTCAGATCTTTTCAATAATGACTATAGAGGGTATTCAGTCAGCACATACACGGTATGAGCTTGGAAATACTGAGGCAACTTCCTGGAAGTATGCACTAACGCCAACACCAATTTCTCCAAAGGCAAGTACCTAGTCTCCGCGTCAACTAGGGTCTTGCTGATGTAATACACGGGCTGCTGCACACCTTGGTCTCTTAGCAGTACGGCACTCACGGCATGGTTAGATACCGAGAGGTACATATACAAGTCCTCTAGGGCTTCGGGGCTGTCAGCATCGGTGCCCGCGTTAAGTATTCCTTCAGATCCTGAAATGCCCTTTTGCACTCATCATCCCACTGAAACCCTTTCCACTTTTTGAAAAGCTAATAAAATGGTCGGCAGCGATCTGAAAATTTAGAAATGAACCGGTTGTGGGCGGCCAACATCCCGGTTAACACCTGCACTTCCTTCGGACTGCTTGGCAATTTGAGACGCTTCACGGTTTCGATCTGGTCGGGATTAACTTCTATTCCTCGACTGGAGATCAAGTACCCCAAGAATTTTCCAGCCCCTACCCCAAAAGTACACTTTTCTACGTTAAGGCTGTGAGAGACTGCGCCCCCGGCCCCCTTTTTTATAGGATGTTGGGCCAAACCCACGTGAATGGGTGGAGTCGTATTATTGCCTCTTAAAATGGAGGTTCGACTAGTTATATTTTCCCCTTTAGATTAAGGGTTTTACAATAGAGTCGCCACTTATTTAATTATTAGGATAAATAAGAAAACCAAAATTGAAAAAATTCATCATTTTATTAATTTTCAATTGAGTTCACATTGAACATAGGAAAATTACATGGCTTTGGTCCTAGATACAATCTAAGATAAAATACATGGCTTTGTTTCCTAGTTAAAATCTAAAAATTGAAAATTACATGGATAAGCACTTGGTCTACTAACCTTTGATCTAAGTTCGGAGGCTATGTTATAAAGTGGGAAGGTGTTAGACACTCGCCTTACCCGGTGAAACCGGTCTTCTAGACTATGGTGGCCAACATTCATATCACATCAACCAATCAATTTGCATGTTGAATTTAAAGTGTGTACATATGATAAACCCTGATTCAATTTATTAAGCATTTCATTTGGATTGAAAAAAATAAATTCTAGTGAATGTGTGTGATGATGATATCCTAGACTCAAGAATTTGAAATAATTATGAAACAAACATGTTTTTCATATTTTTTGTGTGGATTTAAGATCAAAACTAGTGTTTATGCATGAACATGTGATGAACAATCAAGAACATGTGAAGAACATATAAGAACAATTAAGAACACTCAAACATATTCAAAGGGATTTAAATGATTATTATCATGCTTTAATCTTAAAATCTCATCATGGAAATATGAAAAACAATTAGGGAAGAGGATTATACCTTCATGCAAGATCCATATGATGGAGGAGGAGACTCTTGGTAGAGGTCCTAAGGGATGAGGAAAAAAGAAGAACTAGGAGAGGGAGAATAAGTCTCACTCAATACCTTGAGTCTTAGGAAGACCAAGATATGACAAGACTACTCTACTTTACTAGAACTCAAAAGAAGAGAAGAGAGGGAGTTTTGGTCTCTTTGGAATGAAGTAGAGAGGGGTTTATATAGTAGTGGTGGAGGAAATATGAATGGAAGGCCATTTAATGAGGGTTGACAAAGAATCATGAACCTAAACCTCATTTTAGCCTTGGGAAAAATCTGGTGCATTAAATGGAAAGATTGGTAGGAGTGAGGAACAAGCCAAAATTCGGTTTTCCCGTAGCTGCTGTAACAGCTTGTAGAGCTAACTTCAAAAAATCATATCTGACTCAATTCTGATCGGAATTGCCTCGTTCTTGTGCTCAAATTGAAGCCCCGGATGTCTAATTTCTGGGAAAATTAACCTCATTCATAGATTCAAAATATTCTGAGAGATATTGATGAAATGGTGAGCAGAGGTCATTTATTAGAAAATGGTTTCAGCACAATTAATATTAATAGGTCCCAAATTAGCTCCCAATTAACATTAAATGGCTCCAATCACTCCCATTTCAGACTTAATTGGTTCCAAATTTACTCTAATTAAAAGATAATTACACAAATTACTCATTGAATAATTAATGTTTAACTATCTAATTAATTAGGTGTATGCAACCTCACCATAAAATGTAATCCTAACCAATCAAATTATGACACATCATTGATCTCAAATTGATTAGAATTATAACCAATTGGAATCAATTGTTCATAATCACATATAGTCGGACTCAATTTTTGATAGTGCATCTCGGCCATTAAAACTTGATTTGATGATAACTTTCGATCTGATGGTCCGATTAAGGCTTATGATCAGTCGATTTGATCGTTACAACATCAAGATCATTTTGATGAAATGAGATTAAAAATCTAATGACCAAAATCAAGATGCATATTTCCAAGTCAAAATTACCCTTTTACCCTCCTTGTGAGGTTAAATGCGGGTTGCAAAATGGGGTGTCAACAGAATGCCCCTCATTGACAGAGCTTGAAAAGCGAATGTCAATGTATGAAAGAGACACCTAACTTTGCAATCATTATTTAACCGTGGTGAATGTATGATGCATGTAGATAAGAATGTAGTGGATCAAAATGTGGACCGAATCTTAGGGGAGATTGCGTACGTACCTCTTGGTGAGAGGATCAGGTCCATACTTCCCAGAGGTCCGATGGATTTGAGGTTTTGGATGTACTTTCCAGAAGTCCGATGGATTTGAATTTTGGACGTGCTTCACAGAGGTCCGATGGTTTGAAGTTTGGACGTGCTTCCCAGAGGTCCAATGGATTTGAATTTGGACGTGCTTCCCAGAGGTCCGATGGTTTGAAGTTTGGACATGCTTCCCAGAGGCCCAATGGAATTGTATTTTGGACGTGCTTCCCAGAGGTCCGATGGTTTGAAGTTTGGACATGCTTCCGAGAGGTCCGATGGATTGAAATTTGGACGTGCTTCCCAGAGGTCCATTGAAATTGAATTTGGACGTGCTTCCCAGAGGTCCGATGGAATTGGATTTTGGACGTGCTTCCCAGAGGTCCGATGGAATTGGATTTTGGACGTGCTTCCTAGAGGTCCGATAGTTTGAAGTTTGGATGTGCTTCCTAGAGGTTCGATGGTTTGAAGTTTGGACGTGCTTCCCAGAGGTCCGTGGATTGAATTTGGACATGCTTCCCAGAGGTCTGATGGATTGGAATTTGGACATGCTTCCCAGAGGTCTGGTTTGAATTTTGGACGTGCTTCCCAGAGGTCTGATGGATTTGAAGTTTGGACATGCTTCCCAGAGGTCCAAGGATTTGGAAGGCATTATTCATACCGATGTGTGTGGGCCTTTTTACCCTAGTTTCTGCAAAATAAATACTTTCAGTTAGTAATAGAGTTATTCATTGAAAAGATTTTGGCATACCTGGCGAATGCCCCTAGTTTGGGACATATTCCATGCTTCGATGAATGCAATTGACTTGATGTTGCACGACTGGAGAATATGGAAGAGAATCATAGCTTTCTGTTCCTGAAGAAGAATTTAATGAAGATTTTTTTTTTTCTTAAGAATTTGAAAATTTTGATTAATGAATTTTTTTTTTGAAGGAATTGAAAATTTTGATTGATGATTTTTTTTTTTTTTTTTTTTTTTTTTTATATAGTAACCTAAGAAGTATGAGCCCAATGCCCCTAGTCCCAAGGCCTTTTTTTTTTTTTAATTTTCCATTTTTTTTTTTTTGAAAAGGCTATCCTTTGAATGAGAATAACTTTGGATGGAAGTTGATGCAGATTGCTGGATAAGTCCTTACTTAATTCCTACAAAAAGATAATTTCAATTAGTAATAGATTTATTCATTGAAATGAATTGGAAGTACTTACCCAATTTCATGCTTAGATTGAAGCTGAATTCATTTGATGTTGTGATCATTGGGGAACATGAGAAAAGATCATGGTTTGCCATCCTTGGTTCCTACAACAAGACTTTCTTTCTCTAGCTTGTTAGAAACCAATTATCATGAAACCTTGCACACAATATAAATAGACCAATACTCCAAGTTTAAACATGGTTAATGCAAACAAATGGGCTTAACCTAACATGCACCCAAACAATTTTGTCATATTGTTTTGACTTTGTTCTCCAAGGTTGTTTGGGTGAATGGGACCGGGTCTCTGCAAGGCTGCCTACGTACCTCTCTCATAGAGGATCAAGTCAAGACGTAGTTCAAGAGAACTGGATTGTGAAAAAGAATGATTATTTTTCTTTTAATAAACAAGAGGTGATCCTTTGAGCAACCATTTTGGAAAATCAAAATGTTTATGAATCAAACAAATCTCTTTGATTGGGAAGGATCTAGATCATTAAACTCATGTAATCAAATTTGCTTCATCCTTTTGAACATCATCAGATTAAGTCTCCAAAGGCAATTAAGAAATGAAATGAATCATATTGTTGGGTGCAAACAAGAAGAGTGCTCTAGGTTTGGAAGTTCTTTTGAGTCATTTTGAGGATTTGAGAAATTGAGAAATTTTGTCCTCAGACATATCATCTTGTGGGGTTTGACAATTTTAAGCACTTTTCCTTTTTAATTCAAGAGAAAAATATTGTTAGAGTTTAAAATGCGCCTACAATTAGAAAGACTTCAAGGAGGTCTTATTCATGGGTTGTAATGTAGGTCGGGTTTAGGTTATGAAATGAATGATATAAAAAGGCTCAAAATTCCCTATGTTCCCCCAAGTATGCATTACTCAAAAATCAAGTATTAGAGGAGTTTTCCCATTTCTTCTTTGCCATCTTCTCACTAGTCTTCATTGATCACCTGTATCAATATTTGTTTTTATGCTTATTCTCTTGAATCATACCTCTAGACTTTCATCTTGTAAAATCATTTTCTTCTCAGGTTACATTTTCAAGTTTTCAATTTGCTAGGATTTTCCTTTTTTCTTTTTTTTTTTTTTTGGCCCTAACTTTTGCCTAGACCACCCTTTTGGGTTTTTAGCCTAGCGGGCTTTCTTTTTTTTTTTTTTTTTGGGGCCCTAGCTTTTGCCTAGACTGCCTTTTTGGGTTTTCAACTTAGCGGGCTTTTTTTTTTTTGGCTGTCTTTCATCTCTTGATTGAATGAACTTTTTGGGGATTTTTTGCCTCCCTTGTTTTTCTCAGCTTAAGATACACTCTCTATACATCTTTCTTGCCTCGATGCACTTGCACATTTTCTATGCTTGATGAATCTTTTCTTTTTTGATGAAATCTCTTTTGGATGAATCTTTTGTTCCTCTTGGCATGATGAATTTTAGGCTCTTCAAACTTGATGCACACTTTTTTTTCTCTCACATTGATGGAATTTCATTTCTCTTTCCTTGATTGAGTGAAAACTCCTTTTACTTTAATGATCTCTTATCTTTAACTTAATGAATTCTCTTCTTGTCTTTCATATCCTGTAGGAGAGTTTTATCAATTAGCTTCAAAGCTCAAGGTCGACTCCTCCTTAACATGTTTAAGCATACATACTTTGAATTTTCCCACCCTAGGTTTAGATTTTAGTGGGTTCATGCAAAAAAGAGGCTAATGTTTAAAGGCTCAAATGGGCTAGCAATGGATGATGAACATTATAGGTAATAGGAAATAATTTGGTTTAACCAAAGATGACCTCCTATCCCTAGTAATGCTTGCTTGTAGGCACAGTGATTCAAACTCTTTTAATAAATTCATCTTAAAAGAAAAAGTATAAATGCTCTAATGTTGTGAAACAAAAGATCTTTGAAAATTGGTTTGAGTGCATGGTTTCTTGGGATTTTTTGATGGATGGATTCTTTTTGATTGCCTTTTAAGACCATTTCTTCTTATATTCTAAGTCAAGTAGCAAAAGTCTTTACATGGATTAAATGAAATTAATCATTTCTTGGTACAATTTGATTGCTCAAGCCTTTAAACACCAAGATATAGAAAATGTTTTGTCCAAAGGATCCTCATGTACCATTTTGAAAAGGAGACTTCTTCTTTTTTTCTTTTTTCTTTTTAAATCTTGAAAGAAAAAAATTGGGTCTTTTTGAAAAAGTCACTAGGAAGTCCAATGCCCCTAGTTCAAAGAATTTTTTTTAAAAAAATGACTTAAGGGCTCAATGCCCCTAGTCCAAAGACTTTTTTTTTTTGAAAATTTTTCTCTTTTTTTGGGAAAGATTTGGAAATCTTGAAATTTAAAAAAAAAAAATTTTTGTTTTTTTTTTTGTTTTAATATATATACACAAAAAAAGCTCATTAAATGCTACATGAAATTTTTGAATTAAAAAAAAAAAAAAAAAACATAGAAACATGTAACAAACAAACTTTAAGCTTAACCATGATGTTGCAAACCAAATGTGGAGTGAGGCAAAGTTGGGCCACTTGCTTCTTCTTGGTCCATTTAGGATGCTTGAACCTTGATTGTGATGAAATGGCTTGGGCTTCCACTTGGAAGGCTTGAACCTTGATTTTGATCTTTTGGTATTTGCTTGAAATGGCTTGGGCTTACACTTGGAAGGCATGCATTTTGTAAGCTTTTGGCCTTCAATGTTGATCATGTCTATACACCTTCGATGGACTCAAGTGTTGGGCCTAGACTCATTCAAGAAACAATTTTGGGCTTCACTACCAAGTAGAGTTCAATCATAGGCTTTTGGGCTTGAGTGAATTCACAACATACAAGGTTCAAACAATCATGATGAGCTTAAGCGTTGGACTTAAGTCATCATGGTTCAAACAACAGCCAACCAAATGCGTAATGAAATGTAATTTACATGGACCAACCTAAAGGTAGGTTCTATGGGTTATTACAACATGGGTAGAAGGTAGGTTAAAGGTCCCCATAAGCTAGGACGTCGTACCTCCCAACTTGTGACGCCAGGAGCGCCGCATTGGTCCGAACGGTACAGTTTGTCCTTATGAACCACCATGGCATAACCATGATGATCCTTGTCGTGGTGGTTGGTAGGTTCACCGTTGGGTATGTGAGTCTCAGGAAGACCATAATCCAAGGCTAATACTACCGGGCTTCTAGGCTAGCACACAAATAAAATAAATTCCATTCAAGCAAATGATGCATGACATGCAAAATAATGACATATTAGACATATTATATACAAAAAGCAATAAATAAACAATGACATGGTTGGCCACCATAACCTAATTGAAGCCTAGCCCTCAATGTCCCCAGCGGAGTCGCCACTGTGAGAGACCGCGCCCCCGGCCCCCTTTTTTATAGGATGTTGGGCCAAACCTACGTGAATGGGTGGAGTCGTATTATTGCCTCTCAAAATGGAGGTTCGACTAGTTATATTTTCCCCTTTAGATTAAGGGTTTTACAATGGAGTCGCCACTCATTTAATTATTAGGATAAATAAGAAAACCAAAATTGAAAAAATTCATCATTTTATTAATTTTCAATTGAGTTCACATTGAACATAGGAAAATTACATAGCTTTGGTCCTAGAT
Source organism: Quercus glauca (assembly GCA_023736055.1). Classification (NCBI taxonomy): domain Eukaryota; kingdom Viridiplantae; phylum Streptophyta; class Magnoliopsida; order Fagales; family Fagaceae; genus Quercus; species Quercus glauca. The sequence goes on from CM043316.1 coordinate 53,270,854, forward strand.
ACAATCTAAGATAAATTACATGGCTTTGGTCCTAGATACAATCTAAGATAAAATGCATGGCTTTGTTTCCTAGTTACAATCTAAAAATTGAAAATTACATAGATAAGCACTTGGTCTACTAACCCTTGATCTAAGTTTGGAGGCTATGTTACAAAGTGGGAAGGTGTTAGGCACCCACCTTGCCCGGTGAAACCGGTTTTCTAAACTATGGTGGCCAACATTCATATCACATCATCCAATCAATTTGCATGTTGAATTTAAAGTGTGTGCATGTGATAAACCCTAATTCAATTTATTAAGCATTTCATTTGGATAGAAAAAAATAAATTCTAGTGAATGTGTGTGATGATGATATCCTAGATTCAAGAATTTGAAAGAATTATGAAACAAACATGTTTTTCATATTTTTGGTGTGGATTTAAGATCAAAACTAGTGTTTATGCATGAACATGTGATGAATAATCAAGAACATGTGAAGAATATATAAGAACAATTAAGAACATTCAAACATATTCAAAAGGATTTAAATGATTATTATCATGCTTTAATCTTAAAATCTTATCATGGCAATATGAAAAACAATTAGGGAAGAAGATTATACCTTCATGCAAGATCTATATGTTGGAGGAGGAGACTCTTGGTAGAGATCCTAAGGGATGAGGAAAAAAGAAGAACTAGGAGAGGGAGAATAAGTCTCACTCAATACCTTGAGTCTTAGGAAGACCAAGATATAACAAGATTACTCTACTTCACTAGAACTCAAGAGAGGAGAAGAGAAGGAGTTTTGGTCTCTTTGGAATGAAGTAGAGAGGGGTTTATATAGTAGTGGTGGAGGAAATATGAATGGAAGGCCATTTAATGAGGGTTGACAAAGAATCATGAACCTAGACCTCATTTTAGCATTGGGGAAAATCTGGTGCATTAAATGGAAAGATTGGTAGGAGTGAGGAATAAGCCAAAATTCGGTTTTTCCGTAGCTGCTGTAACAGCTTGTAGAGCCAACTTCAAAAAATCATATCTGACTCAATTCGGATCGTAATTGCCTCATTCTTGTGCTCAAATTGAAGCCCCGGATGTCTAATTTCTGGGAAAATTAACCTCATTTACAGATTCAAAATATTCTGAGAGATATTCATGAAATGGTGAGCAGATGTCATTTGTTAGAAAATTGTTTCAGCACAATTAACATTAATAGGTCCCAAATTAGCTCCCAATTAACATTAAATGGCTCCAATCACTCCCATTTCAGACTTAATTGGTTCCAAATTTACTCTAATTAAAAGATAATTACACAAATTACTCATTGAATAATTAATGTTTAACTATCTAATTAATTAGGTGTATGCAACCTCACCATAAAATGTAATCCTAACCAATCAAATTATGACACATCATTGATCTCAAATTGATTAGAATTATAACCAATTGGAATCAATTGTTCATAATCACATATAGTCGGACTCAATTTTTGATAGTGCATCTCGGCCATTAAAACTTGATTTGATGATAACTTTCAATCTAGTGGTCCGATTAAGGTTTATGATCAGTCGATTTGATCATTATAACATCAAGATCATTTTGATGAAATGAGATTAAAAATCTAATGACCAAAATCAATATGCATATTTCCAAGTCAAAATTACCCTTTTACCCTCCCGGTGAGGTTAAATGCGGGTTGCGAAATGGGGTGTCAACAAAGGCGCAACTTGTGCTACCATAATATCTCGAACACTTCCCGGAGATCCTCCACGTGTCGCACTTCTTGCTTGCTTTTCATTACCATGTTATCAATATACACTTCAACTGTACGCCCAATTTTGTCTCGGAACATCCTTGTCATCATCCATTGATATGTTGCCCCGGCATTTTTTAGCCCAAAAGGCATTATGGTGTAATGATAATTAGCGTCAGGGGATATGAACGCTGTCTCCTCTTGGTCCTCGGCAGCCAGAGTGATCTGATGATACCCTTGGAAGGTGTCCAGGAAACTCATCCTCGGGTGCTCGTAGGTGGCGTCTATCAACTGATCAATCTTTGGCATAGGAAATGGGTCTTTTGGGCATGCTCAATTTAAATCCGTGAAGTCTACACAGACCCTCTATTTGCCACTCTTCTTTTTTACTAGCACGGTGTTTGCTAGCCACTCTTGGAAGAAGATCTCCTTTATCGCCCCAGCCTCCTTCAACCTTTGAACTTCTGATTTCACTGCTTCTACATGCTCCTTGGCCGCTCTCCTCGGCCTCTGTTTCTTAGGTAGGAATGACGGGTCCATGTTAAGCTTATGGACAATGAACTCGGGGTCCACTCCGGGCACATCGTAAGGATTCCATGCAAACACATCCATGCTCCACACAAGAAATAGCAATATTTCCGTCCGCTCCTGGGTTGTCATGCTCGCCCCTATTTGGAAATACTTGCCAGTATTCGGCAGCATTTTTACCCTTATAAGCTCTTTAACACATGCATCCCTCACTTTTTCTCGGGGCCTTTGTAATTGCTATAATGGCGTCTCCTCGACATTTTCTTTCTTTTCAGCATGCATCCCTCACTTTTTCTCGGGGCCTTTGTAATTGCTATAATGGCGTCTCCTCGACATTTTCTTTCTTTTCAGCCTGTTTGACCTCCCTGCTTGCTGCAGTGACTAGGCATTGCCTTGCCACTCGCTGGCACCCCCGTACCACGACAACGCCCTGCTCTTTAGGAAATTTAACCTTCATTTGCAAGATGGACGGAATAGCCCTCATGGCATGAATCCACGGCCTTCCCAAGATCACCGTGTAAGGGGTGAATGAGTTGACTACTATAAAGTTGACAATCACCTCCTTACCTTCCATGCTTATGGGCAAGGAAATTTGCCCCTCAGGAACCACCACCCTTCCATCGAACAAGACCACTGGTGTACCATACTTTGTTAAATCTTGATTCTTTAACCCAAGCCCTTTGAATAGGTCAGAATACATCATGTCAGGCCCACTGCCCTGGTCTATCATCACTCTTTTTACCAAGAAGCCGCTCACTCGGGCCATGACTACCAACGTGTCATCGTGCGGTTGTATTGTTCCTTCCAAGTCATCTTTATCAAAGGCAAGCGTCTCCCAAGCACTTTTCGCTCTCTTTCCCGTGGGCTCTTTGTCCAGGTGATCCCCTCTAGGTGCAATAGGCAGCACCCTCCTTTTGGTCGCAGCCAACGGCAGTGGGAGAGGGTTTCCTCTCTGCTGAATACATTGGGCGGTAACCCAGTCACTAAGGTTCACTACGAATTCCTTCAGATGTCCCGCTTTTACTAACTGTTCTAAATGGTCTTTCAGTACTCGGCACTGCTCGATGGTGTGACCTTTGTCATTGTGATAAGTACAGTACAGGCTTTGATTTCTCTGAGATGGATCTCCCCCCCCCCCCCCAACTTTGCTCGGGCACCTAAAGTATGGCTCGTTCTTAATTCACTCCACAATCCTATGCACTGGCTCTTTAAACGTCACGTTCACTTCCCCCATCTACTACAATGGCTCCTGTATCCTTAAATCCTTCGGAGGCCTTGGCTAGAAACCCCCCTGCTGAGGACGATTTATTAACGGGGCCTTACCCTTACTCTGCAACCGGTCATTTTCCAAGCACTTATATTCCTCGATACGCCTCATGAGCTGCCTCAAATCCTCGGGAGGCTTCTTTGTCAGTGTCTCTCGCAGTTCAGAATCCTCACGCAGCCCCATCTTGAAGGTGCTTGCTGCAATCTTCTCATTACCCCCACCTATTTCATTATAAAGCTCCCAATACCAACTGGCAAAACTATGAAGGGTCTCACCTACACTCATCTTCATCGACGGCAAAGCATCCACTGGTTGTGGCACCCAGCTGCAAGTTACGAACCAAACACCGAACTCTTGGATTAGCTCGACGAAAGTGTGGATGGAACTCTTCTGCAACCCATTAAACCATCTCAGAGCGGTCGAGCCGAGGTTTAACAGGAACACCTTGCACATCAGTGCGTCATTGTGAGAATGCAGGGACATCATGTGAATGTAATGGTTAACGTGCTCAACCGGGTCTGTTTTTCCGTCGTAGATATTGAATGGTGGGCGCGTGAACCTGCTCGGCATTGGGGCATGTTCAATATCATAAAAAAACGAGGACCAGGTGGCTCTGTGTAAAGCGTGGCTCATTGCGTCCATGGCCACATTATGGGGTCGTCGCTCTTCGGGAGAGTCACATCCCCGGTCCATATAACCCCGTGAACGTGAACGATCCCAGCGATGGTGGGACTCTTGTGAATGCGAACGTTCCCGACGTCGGCGGGACTCAGAGTTGTTGGACCCCGTACCCTGGCAATCTCACCTTGCACCTACCCTCCTATCTCAGTCGTCTCGGCCCCTCCTTTGGCGTCCGTTTTCGGCTTCTAACTCTAGGTCTCTCTCTAACCTGCATAACTGTTCAAGCTCCTCGTCCTTTTCATCGAATTGCCTATGCCCCAAGGCACTCGATATTGTTCGCTACGTTTGGTATGACCTCTCCCCAAGGCTGAACTGCTCCTCTCGTTCGCGGTCCCTATCTTCACACCTCTTTTGCCTTCTCTCTCGCGAAGAAGATCCTCGAGAGGACCCCACTGAACTACTTTCAATGTCACTTCTGAAACGTCTTGCAGACATCTTCCTGTGCGCGAGCCTCGGTCGAACTACAACTTTGTAGGAGATTCCCACAAACAGCGCCAATTGTGCATGCTTGGAATGTGGCTATTGGGCCTAACCTCACTTGAGCTCACAATTTATTTGTAAAGTGGGTTTGTGGATTTCCTACATTGGGTGGTTCTTGGCACTGAGACTCAATGAGGTTCTCTGTTTCCCTCCCTCTCTCCCTCTCTCCCTCTCTCTCTCCTGTGTTACTCTTTCCTCTTTATTTTCTCTTTAATTCACCAGAACTGTTTCAACCACCCCTTCCCTTCCCCCCGCCTCTCATATTTATAGCTCTAGATTGATCGAGGGACCATTATTGCCCCCATGGTTAGTACAACGGGGGGTCCAATACTGTTGTTTGTAAGTGGATAATTAGGTGAGGGTGGCTTAGGAACTTGGTTCCCACTTCCGCAGCGGCGTTTCATGAGGCACTACCAGGTGTGTAAGCGATGGCGTGCTTGCATGTCAATCGTTCTTCATAGCTTGGAAAGGTTTGCTGAGCAAAGACTAGGTAGCGCACCTCGGGCCCTTGGCTTGTGTGGGCTCGGGCCGGGCCTTTGGGTAGGCAGGAATTGGGCCCATGGGCCGCACCTTGGTATCAGGGCCCCAAGCCCAAATGGGTTAGCATACCGAATGCCGTACAGAAACCATTTTAAAACTCTAATTTGAATTTTAAACTTTTTTTTTTTAGGGAAAAGTTTTGGATTTAAAACTATCAAAACTATCTTCTCAAAAAAAAAAAAAAAAAAAAAAAAAAAGGGAAACAAACAAAACAAAAATATAGATTAATTTATGATAGTGTTGCTTTAAAAAAAAAATTTAGGGTAAATTACAAAGTTGGTCCTTGTCTTTTACACGATATTTTAATTTGGTCTCTAACCTTTTGATTGCGTCAATTTAGTTCCTAACTTTTTTTAAGGCTGTGTCGATTTAGTCATTGTGGTTATTCTTTGGATGAAAAAAGCTGATATGTCAAACGGAGCAATTAAAAATTATTTTCCATACCACATCAACTGCCAACTATATAACCACCTTATATTATTTAAAAAAAAAAACCAAATTAAATTATGCACACTTGAGATCCATATCATTTCACTAAAATCCCTAACCCGCTCTTTCTCTCTCTCTCATTATTCACAACATCAAATACTCATTGACTGCTTAGCACCCCAGACTCACCTTGCTACTATTCTTCAAGATGCAACATCTTTCCTCACTGACTACGAGTCTCTTGTGGTATTCCTGTTGGGTGGGGTTTTTATTTTTTATTTTTATTTTACTTCTTTTGTTTTTTAAATAACTTAAGTTTTCTTTCTAGAACTCAAAGCAAATGTGTGGTATTGACTTGAGTTCCATTTAACTCTTTGTATATGTTCTTTCAATGTCAATACAAATTCTACCGACTTTAGTAAAAATATATATATATATATATATATCTTTTTCTTTTCTTTCATTTTCTAGGAACCCAAACACAACAATAAACAAAAGAAAATCTCAATTGCTACAAGAAACACGGAGAAAATCCCCATCTTTGGTTCAATTTTACATCACTTTCTTAACAACCAAACACTATCAAAAAAATTTAATTTGAAAAAAAGAAAAAGACAACTCAAAATTCACCAAGAAAATCCACCATTATGGAACCAAACTTTTTGCGTAGATTTGCAAAACACACACACACACACACACACACACACAAAAGAGAAAAATCTAGTTTATACTTGAGAGTTGAGGTTGAGGCTAATGCGGATGAGATCGAGCTGCAAAGGTTTTCCTTGAGATCAACGTCAAATTTCTCTTCAAGTTCATCATCATCGATCTGGGTTTGTTTCATTCTTACTTTGGAGCCATTGTTTGCGGTGGCGTGATCTTTAGAGGTCGGCTTGTCTGATCTCGATGGCATAGAGAGAGAGAGAGAGAGAGAGAGAGAGAGAGAGAGAGAGGTTCTAGAGGTCATAGTGGTTGGGTTTGGAAAATGGGGTCTTGGGTTGATTGTAGATCTATGGGGTTTGGTTAATGATGTTTTGATTTGGGTTTTAGATGTGCAGTTTTATGAGTAGGTCACAGTGGCTAGCAATTATAAGTTGTTTTAGATATGTTTGGTGGCCAAAATTGGGAATTAAGCCCATTTTCGCAACTATATAGTTAGTAGGCACGGTTTTAAAAGTATATATTTTGCTAACATCTTGAGTCTTAGAGACTTGATTTTGGGCCTATAAACCGAGTCTCAAAGACTTGGTTTTCTTGTTTGGATCAGATCTGAGCTGGCCCGAGGTCTACCAAGAAATCGAGTGAGACTCAATTTCTATCTCGACCCTCAAATGCTCGATTTATGTGTATACTGCATCTAACGTGGATTCCAGTTGGATATTGAGTCTCTAAGACTCAATTTTTAAAATTGAGTCTTAGAGACTAGATTTTTAATCTTTGGTCCACAAGCTTCCACGTGGTTAGGGCAGCTACTGACCTTTAGTCCTCATAATGTGGGTCTGGGGTCTCTCCATTTTTTCCTCCAAAAAACCCAATAGCTCTCTCTTCCTTTCTCACTATCTCTCTCTCTCTCTCACTTTCATACAAAACTCACCCCATTACAAAACTTCAAATCAAACTCACCCTCCATATTTTCACATCCTCATGTCAGGTAAGGTTTCTCACTCTCTCTAGTTGTTAGTTACATATATATGTATTGTTAGGTTTTTTTATGGGTATGTATATCATGACTATTTTTTTTTTTTGTTTGGTTTGATATTGTTCTTTATATTTTTGATAGAATGATTTGAAGGTTTGTAATGGGGTGAATTGTCATGACCCAAATCCATGGAACATGGATTTAGATGCATGACTAACCTACTGAACTTATATAACTCAATGAACATAATTGATCCAAAATAAATTAAAACTCCAAAGAAACAAGTACTCTTAAAAACCTCTTACAAAAATTTAAACTCCACAAATTGGAAATAATCTCCAAAATATAAAACATGAATTACAAAATAAGGATAACTAAAATTCTATAAGTCTTCAAGTAATACTGAAGTCACCTACAACTTCTATGCTCTACCTTGCACCTTAAAAAGCGATCCGAAGGTCCTATATTCCCAACTACACTTTAATCTGAAAATAGTAATTGATGGGGTGAGCCACACATCTAGTAAGTAATTATACAGAATACAAAACGGAATAGAGTCCAGCAACACACGAGTATTTTGATTTTTCACAAACTCATTTAATGATATCAAAATAATTATTCCAAAACATATAATGAATCACTTAATACATATGTAATCACATCTTAAAATCATTAGAAATCACATACATATAATTGATCAGAGCACAATGTCACATATACACATCACATATTCTCACATACAATCCTGTGAGCGGATTTACACATATATTTGATATATTTGATCAATTCTAAAAACACTTATTTTTTGAGTCACATATCACAAAAGCAAAGTTTATACAAAATATAATAATTTACTTGATATTAACAATTATTTCAATTACAGAGGCATATCAAAGATCACAACATCGAATAGAACATAAATCAAAGGATGCTTGACTCTTTTGGGGAACGAATAGAAACTGAGGAGTTTATAAATATATTACAATTCTTGAGTAAATATGAAAATTCAATTTGTTAAAAGAAACATTTTAAATACAATTTGGAAAATAGGAATATGAATTTGAAATCACTTGGCTTTAAACAAATTAAAAGATCAAGAACCTTTTTAGAAAACTTACTTTGAAACTCAATTATTTTCTGAAAAGAGCTTAGTTTAGAAATCATCTTTTAAATGAGATTCGGACATTCAAAACATTATTTAAAAGTCAAAGTTTCTCCATAAAACATTATTTAAAAGTCGAAACTTCTCTTTCAATGATGTAAAAATGCTTTCGATAAACTTTAGAAAACGTAAGCTTAAAAATATAACTTTTAAAAACTTTCGACATCTAAGAACCTAAATGACAAAACTTGTGCATATTATGCATAATTACTTATAGCACTTAAATCACTCTAAAAGTCCAACGGAAACAACCTCCAAAAAGCCTCAAAACACTCTTAAATAGGACCTATAATCAATCATGGGAATTACTTAATATCCTCCACAAAAAATATGAAGCTTATTGAATTATACAAACTGACTCACTAAGATTATAATTTGTTGAACTAATTAATGGCACTAATGCAAGGAATCTTTACCCAAAATGTTTCCCTGAATCTATCAAACCTATTGTAAACTTTGGATTTGATAAATGCCCCAACAGAAAGTAAACCCTTATACATTCTTTAAGCTTTATAATCTTGACTTTTGTTCTAGAATACAAGCTTGACTTTTGTTCTAGAATACAATTTGTAGGGACCCTAGGATTTAATATATATAGATATATATAACCCAAAGAAATGTAAAAGCCATGTACATAATCAGACTGTGTAACCCGTTGCTTTATTCTTGCAAGTTTTGTAATCCATGGCTTTATCTAGATACACACAGTGGCCTTGTTCTTAAATGTAGTCTGTGGCTTTATAATTCTAAAGTAAAAAAAAAAAAAAAAAAATGTTAAGCCAATGTAATCTATATAACCATTAGGAAACGTAAAAGCCATGTTTTCCTTGAATTAGGATTTGCAATCTAGGAATTAATATGTATATAACCCAATGAAGAACATAAAATCATCTACACAAATTAAGATTTATAGTGTAAACAATCCCCTTTTAAACAATCTACCTATCACTACCAATTCCATGATAAGATTCTAATTTTTTAATTCTTTGATTTTAATGGTGAGAAATCATACCTTGAACAATCTGATTGCCTCTTCAATTGTATGTACTCTACCTCCAAGGAAAAACACCTCTTAGCCTCCTTGATAAAACCCTTCCTATGAAAACCCTAATTTATCTTTTCCTCCAACTTATATTTTAACACATCAGAGATGTGGGCTTGGTGGGGTTGTGGGCTGGAGTTTGAAATCCACTTGAGCTTATCTCTTTAGTCTCCAAGAAGCCCATAAAACATCTTCATCTTTTATTTATTTATTTTAATTGCCTCACTAAATTGTATGCACTAAAACTTTAATTTTGTCACCTATTTGTAGCACCACAAAATTGTCTACTCCCATCTTACTGTGTGCACACATATAGTACCTTAACTCTATAATTAAAAATGACAAGGTACGGTGATAATCATAAAAACAAAATTGGGGTATTACATGAGTTGTGTGTTTAGTTTTTTTTTTTTTTTTTTTTTTTTTTTTGAGTATGATTAATTAATTTTTATTTTTTTATTTTAGAAACAAATGATAATGATTGAGTGTGTTTGTATGTGATAGGGTGAGTAGATACAAATGTGGGGTTTGTATATGCATATGATTTAACAAGTTAGTGCATATATTTGTTAGGTTTTTATAAAAAGTAAAAAATATTGTAGATATATGTATTGTTAGGCTTTTTATCATGACTATTTTTTTTGTTGAGTTTAATATTTTTCTTTATTTGTTTGTTAGAATGAATTGAAATTTTGTAATGGGGGTGAGTTTTGTCTTTAGTTTTTTTATTTGTTTGAGTACGAAATGATAATGATTTAGTGTGTTTGTATGTGATGTGGGGTGAGTATATGCAAATGTGGGGTGACAAGTTGTAATTTTTGTACTTTGAGTAGATAGAAAAGGTTTTGCAATTGATGTTAAATGAAAGAGATAAAATATGTCACTAACGTATTACACTTGACTCTAATAGGTTCACAATCTCTAAAGAATATTGATATAAACGTATACTACGGTGGACCCCTTGTCAATCCTAAACAGATTGATGGATTCCCATTTAGAAGGCTGAATATCAAATGCTACTACATGATGATATGTCGTAAGTTGAAGACGTTGAATGATTTGAAGAGGAAAATAATGGAAGAATTGAATTTGAACAATGCTTGTTATGACATAAAGATTATTTATCGTTACCCACAAGAAGTCCTTCATGAACGGATAAATTACGGGTATATGGCAATCAAAGAAGACAAACATGTAAGGATCATGTTTAATAGGATCCATAAAATGCCCCAAGTAAATGCTACTGAGTTGTATGTAAGTTCGAAACCGCTTGTAAAAGTTGATACTGAGGAGGTGCAACAAACAACTACATCTTTACAATTTGCAGCCCTAGATGATGGATGCACTACAATGTGAGGTTATACAATGGGAAGCTATACGCTCCAATCTCAAGATCATGCTGCTAATACTGGTGAAACACTCCAACCTCAAGAGACAATTTAGGGGAGGAAGACGAAGATGAAGATCATGCTGCGAATAATGGTGAAAATCTTAATGATATGGATGAGTACGAAGAGAGGATTAAGTGAGGCGACTTTGACAGGGATGTGGATGACCATGAACTAATTCCCAATTTTGAAGAAGAAAATATGAAGTACCATGATGAAGGTAATACAGCCGATGATATTGACGTCCAGCATGATACAAATACGACCACAACCTACACAACTCCTACTGAGTCATTCTACACAAATACTTGGGAAAATATGGTTGATCCTTCACGTCTTCAGATACCATTTTTTTCTACTTGGGAAGATGGGTCGCATTTTAGTAAAGGGTTAACTTTTGCAAATAAAGAGGCAGTGAAGCATGCATTGATAATATACGCAGCAAAGGATAATATAAATTTTATTATCTAGAGGTTGACCAAAACTAAATTGTGCCCCACATGCATTGACACCAATTGCAAGTGGTATAGTGGGGAATTCATGAAGGCTAAACATAATGGTCTGTGGATGGTCACGTCTTATATGGGCTCACACAGTTGTATACCTTTTGGCCTGTGAAGAGACGGTAAAATGATGGATTCTACTTTTGTTTCATCAGAAATTGTGGGAAAATTGGGACAAAATCACACTGCTCGTATTGATGAGCTCTGGGAGATTATACATACTAAGTATAATCATGAGCTTTCTTACTATAAGGTATGGGACGCAAAACAAAAGGCAATTGCTAAGATATTTGGGGATTGGGAGGAGTTTTACCAAAGGTTGCAAAAATTGTTGTTGGCATACTTGGATCAGGATTCGAGTACCCAGTACAACTATTACACCATACCTAGGGACATAGTTGGTACTACGTTACTGCGCTATGTATTTTGGGCATTCACTCCATGCATTGCTACATTTAGATATTACAGGCTAGTGATCAATATTGATGGAACTCATTTGTATGGTAAATATCGAGGGGTGTTGATGATTGCAATGGCAACCAATGCTAACCAAAAAGTTTTGCCTCTCGCCTTTGTTGTTGTGGATAAGGAGTCAGGGCCTAGTTGGGGGTGGTTTTTAGAGTGTCTCAGGATTTCGAAAGGGCATGTGATACTTGACGAGGGTATTTGCATTATTTTTGATCGACATAAAGGCATCAAATGCGCCATTGCAGAGTGGCCTAAAGGTGATGACAGAAGCTTACAAGTATTTCACCGATACTACCTTCGACATGTTGCTAGCAACTTTAACACATACTTTGATGACCTGACTCTAAAGGCATTGGCCTTGAAAGCTGGATATGCAACTCATGAAGCTAAATTTGAGTCCATAATGCAAACCATTAAGGATGTCGAGATTAATGCATTGAGGAGTGTAGACCCTGATGATCCCCGTTTTGCACGCTATATGCCATACACATATCTAATGAGTGAGGATCTGGACAAATGGACCCAGTCACATGATGGTGGAAGACGTTATGGGGCAATGACAACCAATATCTCTGAGTGCTTTAATGGGGTACTTATAGGTGCCTGCGGTTTGCCCATTGCTGCAATGGTTGAGTTCACTTGGTGCAAACTTGTTGCATATTTCCACAATCGACATAAAGAAATTACTTCTGATCTCTCTCGAGGTAAGGTGTGGAGTGATTATGCAATGGGGATTTATACCAAAAATGCGCAGAAAATTTCAGGACACACTTTGAGGATTTTAATCATGAAACTGGTATATATCAAGTGGTTACCCCGTACAACGACCATAAAGGTGGAGGGGGAAACCACAGTCATGAAGTGCACGTATTTGCTAGAACATGTGGTTGTGGAAAGTGGCAAAACATTAAGATCCCTTGTTCACATGCAATTAAAGTTCTTTAAGGTCTACACCTCGATGCGACTAGTTATATTGACCCATGTTACAGTTTGGACAACGCCATTCACACATATGCACATCAATTTGTGGTGCCAAAGTCAGAGTCATTGTGGAGGGACGTTTGCGGACCATGGTGGGAGCTTGACCCACAGTTGTTGCGGGCTAAAGGTCGTCCTGTGAAGTCAAGAATAAGGAATGAAATGGACGGGGTACGGTGAGAACGGGGAAGCGGTAGGGAAGATCCAGACTTGAGGGAGATTCAATAGAGGCAGCGATGCAGAATGTGTCATGAAGAGGGGCATAACCACAGAAGATGTCCCAATTCCTGTGGGGCTTCAACAAGTAGTTCCCGTGGGGTTTTGACAAGCAGTAGTGCTACAAACTAGGCAAGTGCTGTCACTGTTTTTATATAATATGCTCAGAATTTCATTTTCTTTTTGTTCTTCGCATTTGGGAACTAAAAACCGTATTTTAATGTTTGTCAGGTGAGTGGAGACTCGATTTTGGAATGGCATTATACGTGGGAGTTGTGGTTATCTTCGGTATGGACAAGTGCTAGGCGACTATGTAGACTATGTTATATCGACTCAGTTGTTATTTTGTTTATTGCTGAATGTTGTTGTAATTGAACTATTCGCTATCCATTGTACTCGTTACATTAGTTGCGTTGTGCAACTTTTGCCTATAATGCTAGCAATGATATTACTTTGGCATTAGTAGCTAGTACTTTGACAACTTCAACCATAGGGGCCTTGTACCTATTGATGATAGCTAGCAATGTTTTTTGTGTGCCTCATGTAGTGGTTAAATCTGTCTGGTCTGTAGCTAAGAGGGCAACTACAATGCCCATGAATAGTAACTGTTTTAATCTAGTTTTTTGCATCTGATGTACTCTCCCTTTGACTGGTATCATATGCTTGTATCTAGTTGTTTACTACTGCCCATGTGATGTGTTTTGGATCTGGTTTACTGCTGTAAGTGGGGGAAGGGAAAAAAAAAAATCCTAGTGGAAATCGAGTCTTTGAAACTCGAGTTCCATTTGGGTGGCATATTCATAAATGATCTGCTAGTATTTTAATCCAAAAAAGAAAATAAATAAATAAATAAACTGCCAGTACAAATCGAGTTTCAAAGGCTCAATTTATATTGGACTTCTTTACAAAAAAAGCCACTGAAATATAAATCGAGCTTCAAAGACTCGATTTCCCCTGGGAATTTTTCCAATGGCAGTTGGCCGTAAATAGTTTTGAACTCTCAGCCTGGCATACTCGCTGCTGGTGACCTCAAGTACTGACTAGAAATCGAGTTTCAAATGCTCGAGTTCCACTGGAATTTTTTTTTTTCCAATTTCAGACCTATATTTGAAACTAACAAAACTATGAAATTAACTTGTACCTATCTATCTTAAACTTCAATGTTTAATTTGAAACTTCTGGAATTAAATAGTTTAGTTTAGAAATTTTAAAATTGTAAGATTTAAATCATAGGATTTAAAAAAACAATTACAAATAGCGGCACGTATTGTACATTAAGAAAAACTGAAGCCCCAACACATGAGAACAACACATAAGGAGAGATGTGTAAGTGTGCAATCATTAATAAATGTAATGATAAGTTGAAAGCATTTATCTAATGGCATTGCTTTCAAGCCTTGGAAAAATGTTACACTCCAACAAGCTCAGCTCACTACACTTTTATGTCTTTTGCTGCAACATAATTAAATTTACAAAATTTTATAAATAAAAAAAGGAGGAGTCAACTACTATACGACTTCACTGGTTCCACTCCTTTCCTCACTTTCCGCTCACATCTCACAAAGCCAAAGCCGCTTGAAATGCTCTATTGTCAATCAACCTTAGTAGCCATAACCTGAAGCCTGTAGCATCCAAACACACTGTAAATTAGTTAACCACTCAGTTGTTTAATCTCACACATAACATGCTGAAGCAAAATTTAAGAATTGGCTCTTATTTTAATGGAACAGGACAATGTAATCCTACATTTGAAGCTACTATAAATGTCAAGACAATGTTTCTTGTGATTTCTACAATGACTAACCTAAAATTAGCATACAATAGGCAAATCCTACTTCAAAAAGTTTTTTGTCATTACAATCCTTAGGTATAACATTCACTAAAACTAGTTTTTCTTGCTTCCTGCTCACTCACTCTCACATCAGTCCAAGACCATGTACCTTTGACATTGAGCAACCAATCATAGGTCCTTCAAATTTAGACATCTCATTTTAGCATTTCAAGGCAAAGGTATGGGAAATAAAATTTGTAGAGTAAAAAAAAAAAAACAATAGAGAGCTTCATATTTCATATATTTTACCAATTGAAAGAATCCTATCTATACTAGATCCTAAATAAAATAACTTACCTGAACCAAATCCTTTTCTTTTATTAGTCCCTTGATAGTTCCACCTTTGGCTAGTAGTTCAAACAGTATCTGCAAATTATAAATTATAAGGTGAGAATTTTAGAAATACACAATATGGTAAAACATGTCCACAGAAGAGTAGAATTACAGAAAAACTACCATAAGGTCTTGCTTCCTTTTCCATTCACTTGGACAAGTTAACACAGCACCATGCGCAACAAAGGACATTTGCAAAATCTAGGCCTGCACAAATGCCAATGCCCCAGATGCCAATTGAACTCTCTCATTGCTAAACCATCATAGGGTCCCCAATGTGTATAATACTTTTAAAATTATCCTCCATATGGTGCAGCTACAATATATTAAAACTTATCGACTAGGAACTCTACCTCAAATGGAACCTCCTCCCCTTGTAAGAGTAAGATAGAGGATGAGATCGTGGATCAAAACCCATCAAGTGTGTGTATGGGTTACCAATAAAATAAATTTAAAAAAAAAAAAAAAATCTTAAAACCTTGCAACCTTAGGGAGCCTAGCAATTTTTAAACCCTTATGCCACATGCTATTACAAGATTAATATAAGCTAGTTTTATTTGATATTTTACCTGCTTATAAGTTAGGGAGGCTCTTACATTCCAATAACATTATAAAGACTTAAAGATTGTTGAAAAAGTAAGCACATAAATCTTTCAGTCTGACAAATTAGGAAAAATAAAAAAAAAATTTACAAACAAGTGAACCAATGACATATAGAGGCATTAGGGTATACAATGATCAACTAGGAAATCAGAGTTCAAATGAAATTTGAAAATGTTGCATGTGGTAAGCATTATTACCAGAGCCAAACTCTTACCTCTTTCCCAATTTTCCCACTGATGGTCCCACCTTTTATTGAAGCTATCACTTAGCAGCAATGTCAGCTCCCTTTACAATAGTTGCATCAAAAAATTCTGCAAACTAAGACATTTGTTCAGCAAAAGAGCCACATCTCAGATCATTCTAGCATAATAAGGAGGTCGAAGCAATATAGGAACCTCCAAGTATAATTCTTCGCCTTTTTAAAATTTTTTTTTTATACATTTTTGTGATTTTATGATAGGGTATATTATACACAATGGATTTTTCTTATTTTTAAGCACATCTTATCGTAGAACCCTAAGTCAATAATTGTCAAAGGCCTTGTAACTTAATGGCATTAGCCTGTCTCTTTTATGAGTACTAGGATCTGAATCTCCCCTCCCTAATTATTGTAACAATTAAATTAGGGATGTAAATTTCTATCATTTTTTTTTTCTCTTGTTTTGTTTTGTAGATATAAATCATTCAACCATACAAGATTTAACTCGTGACCTATTATGGAGAAAAGAAGATGTCATTTGGTCCAAGAGCCATTGAGCTCCAGCTCAAATGGCACTTTCTCCTCCTATAACAACAAGTGGAGGGTGAGGTTGTGGTTTCAAAACCACTGGGTGTATGTGAAATCTTATCAATAGTAAATATATATATATATATATATATATATATCATGCAAAAACAAAAATAAAAAGAAAGTCATGGTATTCTCTCATTATCTTATGGTATCAAGTACCTGTATGTTAGCATGGTAAGTTTGGTCATAAAAATTGAAAAAGATTTAGCATGTTTCCTTGTGTGCAATGAGTATGGAGAGAAGAATAGGACTTTTGATGGTGCTAAGTGTCCTTGGCATGCAATTAAAGTCCTCTTTTTTTAGAACTTTGGACTTTGGAGAACTGGATGACTGTTTTAGGCAATGCGCAACACACATCTTTATTTGATTTTCTAGATCTTCTGAACTGGAGTTTGTAATTATTTAGGAATAGCACTAATACATCCCCTTTGTATTTGAGTTTTACTTCTCTATGAAATAAATTTACATGGTACATTATATTTATAAATTAAGAAAAGGCTTCGTTCACACATCAGAACACTTTACCGTTTACTTTCTGAACTGTTTCAGTTTTTCTAGTTGCTAGGAAAACAAAAACAGTAAGAAGTGAGAAGTCACTACCTTTGTCCCAAACTGTGCTTGCCCAATTGGTCGAATTGAGACATTCACATTACAACGAAGTGAACCTTCTTGCATATTGCCATTACTCAGCTGCATATTCTGCAGCCTCAATACCAGTTCTCATATCTGGTTCAGAAACAATCTCAAGTAAAGGCACCCCTGCTCTATTTAAATCAACCTGCAATAAAATCAACCATATCAACAAGCCTATACTATACATGATAATTGCCAATTGCAGCAGTCTTCAAAATCCATGGAAAGAGATATGTCACAAAAAAATTTTCATTTTGAATGCATATGAACTCATACTACTAGATAAGAAGGCAAAAAATTATAGAATTAGCATGCGTATAGAGTCAACTTAACCCACAAATCATATGACCGAGAACCTGATTAAACGTGAAAACGACAATATATATTCTTGAAAGCAAAGAAGAATACAGTTCAATACAGTAAAAAGTGGTACAGTATTTAGGCAAAGGGGAAGCAGTAATTTCCTGTGAATAACTTTCATTTTCTGAATGAAGCAGCTTGCCTGCATCTTCCTCCATGTGAACCCTTGTAATGCCAAACCTCCTATGTCCCCTGCCAAATTCCACAGGAAGATCCAAATCAATGTAACCACCACTTGCAATTGGAACATCTAACTGAGATATTTGGTAGCCTTTTGGAAGGTCAGGGTAAAAGTACTGTTTCCTACCAAACTTTGAGTTTAGAGAGACCCACTTTCACCGCTAATTCAATGACCTTTGAGTTCAAAACTGGCAAAGCACCGGGAAAACCCATGCAAATGGGGCAGACACTGGTGTTTGGTGGAGACATCCAATTGTAAGGACAACCACAGAAGGCTTTGGTAAGGGTGTTGAGCTGGACATGGGTTTCTATACCAATGACTGCTTCATAATCTTTTGAGAATTTATCACTTGTTTTGGTCTGGGAACGAGGTGGATTTTTGATTTGGGGCTTTTTCTTTTCTTGAGTGGCAGTTTGGGCTTCTGTGCTTTTCATAGTGCAATAAAAAACGCCATTCTTTCTTCTAAACAATACAGTTGGGTACAGCAACAAAGGGTGGTTTTGAATGCTTCTAAAAATGGTAGAAGCCATCATGGCACTAATTCAATCAATCTATCAAACACTACAAAGGCTGTGTCTGCAGAGCATTAAAAAAACAAAGGCATTGGTAAGCTATAAAGATATTCAAAAGGAAATAACTTAAAAATTAAGAACCAAAATCAGTTAGAAGGACTCCAACTGTTGAATATCTAGATAATATTTGATGCTCATGCTCAGAACTTGAAAATCAGTTGAAGTCACACAAATAACAAATTCTGGGATATGCAAGGAATCAGGTTTTTGCAAAAATGGTAGTGAACAGAAGCAATAAGCAGTTCATTACTAGCACCAAATCTTAGAATACTCTAAAAAGAAACTTTATGAACCTAATATTATATAGCCTCACTTTAACTTCATCCAGTAACATTTTAAGCTCCTAGAGTAGAAAGCCATTTGCTGTATTTTTTTTACTGGCTAAGAAATAGAAAGAAAATAGAAAACATAGATATATGTATGATCTCAATAGAAAACATATTTGCTGTATTTTTTTATGTCTTACCTCATTTGGGCGCCTGTGATCTATGTATGATCTCAATAAAACAAGTATCTCTGAATGATTTCAAAACGCATATCTTTGCTGCAAACTGCATGTTAATAGGCAACTGTTTATTACCTGCTGATGTTGAAGTACAAGAAATGACAGTACACAATAAAAGTTAACACCATTGCGCCAAAAAAAGAACAGAGAAGCTTGACAGTGCATTGTGTCAATTCTGTTGAAACCAGGGGCAGTCCTAGGTGAACCCCATAATCTATAAGGACACTTTCATGAAAGTATATAAATAGCCTCCCCAAGGTCACACAATTTTTCAATATGGCACTCCCAAATGACACATTTTTATTTTACCTTTGTTCCATACTAAATATTACTACCCAAACAAACCCCCCCCCCCCCCCCCCCCCCCCCCCCCCCCCCCCCGCGCGGCGGGGCTAAAGGCATGAATTATGATGCAGCCATGAAATAGTAATACTACCTAAATCTTCTACCAAAAAAAAAAAAATTACAGCTTATGATGCTTTAGGAAAAAATACCAGACCTTATCAGCTGCTGCTTGTAAGGTAATATGGCCCCCCCACTCACTAGATCTGCATAATTCAATATATCAGAAACTGAAGATAGAAATCTTCTCTACCAGCGAGCATAAAGAAATTTTTTTGAACTTAAAGATTCCAACTTTACCATTCACACTGAAAATCACCCATTTTTTAAGGAATCAAAACCTTTATTCTTCACAAGCTGGTGCTCAAAGAAAATAGATAGCAGCCCCAATGGTTAGATAAGCTAGAAATTGCAATTATGGCTCTAAGGGTCTGTTTGGTTGGAGGAGTGGAAAAGTGAAGGGGTGGAAAATTGTGGAATGATGGAAAAGTGGGAGGATGGAAAATATTTAGTTTTCCTTCTTGTGTGTTTGGTTGGAGGGGTGGAAAAGTGGGAGAGTGGAAAACTCTTTTGTTTTGTTGGAGAGAAAAATGGAAGGATGGAAAATGTAATTTATATAAATTGACTATTATACCCTTATTATATAATATGTAAGAAATATAGATATTTGTACTTATGAAATAATATAAAATTTACCACATTATATGTATAAATTTATGTTATTATTTTTATTATTATAATGTAAAAATTACAATAATTTACAACTTGATCAGGTCATGTTGAAAAAAAAAATAAAAAAATAAAAAAGAGAAGAGAACACGTTGATGTGCTGTGAAGGTAAGATGAGAAAAGACAAAAGTGATAAGAGCAACCGCATTAATTTGTCTACAAATTCTTTCTATTTTACACAAAAAAAAAAAAATTACTTTTTTCTATTTTACACCATTATTTTTATAAAATACCTACATCAATTTATCTATTATACCCTTTATTTTTTATTAAAACAATATTTCTCTTCCTTTTCTATTATTTCCCACCTACCCCCCACCTAACCCCTCATTCTTCTTTATTTTTTTTCATCCACACTTTTCTTTTCTTTTTTTATTTCCTCTTTTTTTTATCCTCCACACCTTTCCCTTATCTCTATCTCCACATTTCTTTTTTTTTTTTCTTTTTATCTGTAGCACGTCTATGCTCTCCATCCTCTTACGTTCACTTTCCTCCTTTTCTTTTCTTTTCCTTTTCTTCTCTAGCTCTTCGTCTGAGCTCTATCTTCCATTTTCACTTTCCTTTTTTCTTTTCTTCTCTAACTCTTCGTCTGAGCTTTATCTTCCATTTTCACTTTTCTTTTTTCTTTTCTTCTCTAGCACTACGTCTACTCCAGAGCATTCAAGAAGCACCAATGCATGTCCTCCTTCCACCGTGGCTCAGATGGGTCTGCTTCTTTTTTTTTTTTTTTTTTTTTTTTTTTTTTTTTTTTATAATTTGATTAGTTATAAAATTGTGATTTGAGTTTGTATTTTGATTGAGAGCTCCATCAATTTTGTGCTAGGTTGCAGTGTCTGGTGGTGGTGTTGGGTTTGGTGGTTGGGTGGTGCTGGGTTTGGTGGTTGCTACGCTGGGTTGTTGCCGCGTTGGGTTGTTGGAGACGTTGGGTGGGCATTATGGTAAAATAACATTGAGGCAGTTTTCTTCCATTGATTTTCCTCCCGATTTGGGAGGAAAAAATTTGTGGGCCCAGGAGAAAAATTTTCTCCCGTGTTTTCTACTCTTCTTATTTTCTTCCCATTCCCAAATAGAGGAAAACTTAGTTTTCCACCCAATTTTCCTCCCAATGTTTTCCATCCCCCTATATTCACTCCAACCAAACACAGTATAAAAGATGCTTTTATTAATGTTGAGAAAGAAAACCCAGTTGGCACTTCCAGTGAATTTGAAAAGTGAAAACCCAGAAACTGATTTCCACAAGGAATTGGCTGTAGTAATGCATAAGCAAGGAAGCGGGAATTAACCTTGTATTCCTTAATAACAAAAGAACCATAGATAACAACAAACACATGAATATCTACCTCCGAGATAACAGCAGCAACAATATCCTTGTTGGAATATCTACCTCCAGCTAATGTCCCAACTGTATCATTCACCTAGTTCCAATAATGTACGTTAAAACCATATTGAAAACAAAAATAATATCATGAAGTATTCAACACCAAATTGAAATATGAAAAAAGGAATAGCATTGGGAATAAAGTATGTTGTTTCACATCAAGCTTTGTACGTTGTTTCACTAGAATTTTATTATTATTATTATTATTGGTATGTTATTTATGCAACCATGCAACCATGCAACCAATGGATGTTAAACCCACAACCTCACCCTCCACTTCACTCTTATCACTCTTATAAGGGAATAAGGTATCATTTGAGTTACATTTTTTGAACCTTACGCTGTCTCGTATAATGTGGAGGAGGTCTTACATGTCCTTCGTCAGATGCCTCGGGCCCAGTTTTGTGTCCATGTTTATGCCCCCTTGTCCCACAAGGAGGTGCCTTTGATATATGTTTTGGCCGACCTTCTGCCACTGCAGGTAACCCAACAGCCTGCTTGGCCTGAACATTGGGTGGGTCGATGCCCGAAGAAGGGCCAGTGGACGTACTGTGGGAGGGTGGCTCCGTGTGCATGTCAGGAGGGGTTGGATCAATACCCAAGTCAAAGGATGGAATGTGTGACAGCTTAAGAAATGACCGTGGGGTGGGTGGACAGATGTCAGACCCAGGACATGGATGTGGGGTGGGTGGAGGGATGGTGGGGCTAGGAGATGGATGTGGGGTAGGTAAAGGGATGGTGGTCCTAGGGGATGAATGTGGGGTGGGTGAAGGGATCCTGGGACTAGGGGATGGATGTGGGGTGGATGGAAAGGGATCGGGGGTAAGGACAACCTGAGGGGTAGCAACATGCGGGCAAGAGCAACGTCTAGTAGGAGCTGTGCTTGGGCTTGGGCTCTCAATAGTGCTTGGCCTCTGAGTAGCTGCGTCCTCATTCGGGGCCTCAGGGTTCGGAGGTTGTACACGGCCAATCTCCTGCACTGCCTTCAGCGCATTAGTATTGTCCTTGTGGTCCTCCATGCCCACTAGGTGATGCCTCAACAATAGGACGTATCTCTCAATCTGCACATGGAAAAATCAAGTATATTAGTAATGCAATACCAAATCAATAATACCAATCAATAATAAAATAAATGTTGGTTCTGCTAGTAATAATTGCAAATTATAGGGAGACCAAGTGTTACCTTTAACTAAATTTAAATTATCTTTTCTATTAAAGATGTAGCTAGCGGATAGCGTAGACAAAAATGCTAATTAAAAATTCAAATGAGCATAAAATTAAAAATAATAAAAATGGAAAGAAGAATGTATACCATAACTCTAAAGGCTGAAATAGGAAATATGACCTTAGAGTATCTCAAATTAGACTTTTAAATCGACAAAGTTCTCTATAAGGTAAATCAACAAAATTCTCTATAAGGAATCTTAAGCAGACAACAATTTAAAAGGGAGGTTTGATGCTAAGCATACATTGGAACACATATATCATGTTCTCTAAACAGTAGTTTCATGCTAAGAAGTACGGTAAGACGTAGAACACATGGAGAAGTTACCATTAGAATCAATCTAGCACCAGGGATATCGATAAACCTCCAAGTTACCCTTTTGAACCAGTCGAAGCACTCGTGCTATGGAGGCATATCACCAAGCACTGCTTCACAACGTCGTTGAAGGCGATTACCCCACTCCATGATATGCACAGCATGTTTCCGCATCCAATCAACATCGACCTTCCCCCTCAAATCAATGGCATGAAGCATTATGTCAGTGTCAACATCGCGGGGAATCTCTTGGATCATCCCAAATTGACGAATAACACGATTTGGTGTATATTTCTCTACTAGGTGGAAACATACAAGCGGCACCGTTGCCGTCCACACGGCCCTCCCTGCAATGGACCACGGCAGAAGGTCCTTTAATTCAGCTTCATACGGCTACCACACCACCTACAACAGCCCAATAACAAGTACGCAACACATTAGGCAACTATGTTTATGAATCAAAGTTCACCAAACATATATCTTGTTCCTAAACATGTTAAACAAGGCCTTTTCATACCTGGCCTGGCAACATTGTGTTAGAATTATTTGCCCTAAAAAACAATATTATGCATTTTTATTTGATAATAAAAATTTATTTTCACATTCATAATTTTATAATAGACTTCTAAAACCCTAGAGAGAGATTGGACGTGGGGTCCTTAGGGATCCTAATCTTCAGCCGTAGGATTTTATCAATAACTTTTTGAACGTTATTGACTTATCTTGAAACTCGTTCCAAAATTATTCCTTAATTTTCTCAATCATATCAGGAAAATATTTGAACTTCTACAGATTGTAATAATGTCCATTAACACATTGTAATTGACCCCTGAAGATTAGAGAATTACAAATGAGGTCCCATTACTTACAATTTTATATCTATGTCCTTCCACCATACTATATTCCCACAAGCCACAAGGACTGGATTAATATCATTGTCATGTCCCTAGCTTATGTAACCCTTAATTTCTTGATTTCATAATTTCTATTGGACTCCAAAATATTTTTGAAAAAAAAACCTCTTTAAATATATATATACAATATTATATACATATGAAAAACATTTTCGAAAAATGTCACCGACCGGTTTTATTTTAAGTCCAACTTCAATATGAAAATCTACTAAATATACTATCTTCTTTAGAGACTGGTGGATTCATTGTTGAGCATTTATATATCTTACTCATTACACACATAACCCTACGTGTCTGTATATAGCCTTAAAAATTGGCATCACCAGTTGACATTGTCAAAGTTACGTGCATAATAAATAAATATACACAAACCCCTCATGTTTAAGGACAATAGAAAAATTGTGATAGGACAACCTTTTAATTAACAGTGATCGCTCCATAAGGTGTCCTTGATTGGATCCAATTCAATGTATGTACTTGTTATATTACACCCACTTGTCTGCTTAAAGTCACTACCTCAATGATGGAGTAAATCATCCTATCATATAGCAGCATAACAAGTGTAGGCTTTAGTGGTAATATTCAATTAATATCCACAGCCTAGAACAATTTAATAATCTATGAAAAATTATTACTCCATGTCTTTGGTTCCTTAACCATTAACATGATTTTTCTACAGAGGTGACATCACATGCCACATTTAAACAATGAAATATACCTATAAAATTATGAATGTGAAAATAAATTTTTATTATCAAATAAAAATGCATAATATTGTTTTTGAGGGCAAATAATTATAACACATTGAAGCTATTTGCTTGCGATATCTGTCCCTGAAAATGTGGGCAGGCCTGTTTTTCGTGTTTGGGACCCACGCCCACCTACAATCAAGAACAATGAATCAATATCTAGAACTTTCCTATTAAGATAATGTTGTGATTAAAATTATAATGTAATCACATATAACTACTAAGATAATCTTATAGATATTTACTAAATTAATAATATCACTAGAATAAGAAACAATCCTTATTAAAAACAGAGCACATACAAGCCACATGACAATCACAAAATTAGAGTAGATTAACGTAATCATATATATTGAACCTTTGTTTAAATTTTTTTAATGTTGACATAAATAATTCCTAGAAGCCTTTAAAATAAATAAATAGAATCAAGTTACATGATTGTGGGCTTCGGTAATGATCACATAATGTATATGACGTGTATGAGGTAGAGATTTACTTAAGGGACAGTGGACCACGCACTGGAGGATCATAAGCACCCACTGGCGGGCCAAGCTCAACTGTTGGGCACAAATAGGGGAACCTAGCCCACGCCTAATACTGGACCAACAGTAAGCACCCACCAATCTGACTGGCTTTCTTATCGCTTGCCCTACATAACTCTCGGTACAACCGTGCAAGGCAAGCACTTCCCCAACTGTACCTTCGTGGGTTGTGAAGGTCTTGTAACTGCTGCACCAACATTAGATGCACCCTATCGCCGAATTTGTCCATGAAGATTGTGTCCCCCAGTAGCGCTAGGATGTAGCATCATGCGTACTTATGCAGTTGATCCTCTTCAGCATTAGGTGGCAATGGATTGGCAACTTGCTCCAAAAGCTGTTTGATAAGAATCCTCTGGCCAGTAAGTTGCGTATGCTCTTGATTTATAGGTTGAAAGCCAAGGAACTCATGGCACACATTCTCTCATTCTTTCTGCATGCTCCCTGTTACAACGTCACCATCAACAGGAAGCCTGAGAAGAACCTCCACATCCTGCAATGTGATGGTGACCTCACCATGTGACATGTGGAAGGTATGAGTCTCGGGCCGCCATCACTCCACTAAGGCCGTTATCAGGCCATGGTTAGTCTCTCTACCTGGGGTCCTGAGCAGTCCCTCCATACCAAGTGCCTTAATGATGTTAACGACTCGGTCGTCCACCATTGGCTCTTGATTGGAGAACTCTTCACTATGGCTATGGCAGGTAAGGGACCTTGGATCCTGCACAAAACAGAACCATGGATTAACATATGACAGCAAGTGCATGTACATTGTATGAATTAAATGCGTGTACATTCGTTAAATCTTTAGTGCTGTGTTTCACCTACCCATTCCAAATAGCTTTTGACTGATGGTCGGCCTGCAACCTCAACACTGAGTTGTTAATGAGGCCAGGCTACGCATGGTCAATCTGTCCAGCATTTGCAGCAGCCATACTGCACAAGAATGATAAGCAATTAGCATGTAATAGACATTATTGAAAACAAAAACAAAAACAATCTAAGAAATATTCTTAAAAAACAAAAAACTGCGTTGTATCCAATGGTTATTAGAGTAGAGACAATTGATGGCAAAATGAGGTAAAAGTTATTCAAAGAGTTTCTAGGTAGTTATTCTTCAGAACATGATAAAGTTCCACAGAATACTAAGGTCCATCCTCATAACTAGAATACACAAAATAACCTGACACTACAAGATGTAAATAATGCATGATGCAGCAATATACACTAATGCCACATAACACACAGCTTCTACTAGCAACCAGAAAAGTCACATTGCCCTTATACAAAAAATTACAAATTCCCAATAGCCCAAATAAGTATAAAAGCTGCCAAAGTAGGAATCAAAGTATATATATACTCGATACTCTCTTGAAATTTATATGCACCACGCGTTTGCCTCAAATAAGTAAGAGTGTTTCAACAGCTCCTAATCCTACTCATGACATAAAATATAACCACCCATAAAAGGATCCTAGAAATAAAGAATTGGCAAAGCATAGAAATCTCAACACAATTGGGTGTACAATTATTACACACTCCAAACATTTTATTTGACAGGAGAGTTGCATTCCACTTTGTTTACTTCACTCTTAATGCTTGAAAAAAAAAATTAATTCTATAGAATTATTTTCCTTGGTATAACTGCTCCTTGCTAAAACTAGTTTTTCAACTCCCTTGCATCAGCCACCAACTCCCTCCCTTCCAAGGATTTTATATTCTAACTCCCATGACCCCTTAACAAATTGAATATCGATTGAGTTGTACATGCTAGGCAGCAATTAATTCTATAGCCTTGTGGCAGATACTTCAGAAAGAACCCTACCAACTGACAACATATTTTATCTCCCATATGAATTAATAGGTAAGTACCATGGTCAAACAAGGAAAACTAAAAGAAGTTGAAGGCACTAACTATATATAAGCCACTAGTTCTAAATAGCATCCATCAAAATAATCAAAAACGCCTTCAAAGCCAACTAATTTTTATGATCAACATAAAATATAAGTTCCCAAGAAGATTATATAGAAATTTCATGTCCAAATTGTCATACACAAAATGATTTTTTTAAGCCAATCAATAGAAAGAATATGATCAGTGAAAAGGAATAGAACCAGCTTATGCCAATGATAAAGCATGTTTGATTAATGGAGAACTCAATTTTACTTATCAAGTTATCATGGCCCATGAGGATGAGGGAGGGTTCTGCACCTGAAAATATCCCAATTAAGAAAAAGGAAGAAAAAAAAAAAAGTAAATTCAAGTGTCTCCCCATCTAGACAATTTAACATTGTTGCACACAATGAAGTCATTTCTATTTCCTATACCTTGAACAAAATCTTCCCAAGGCCAAAGCCAACGAATAACAAGCAATTACTTTATTTTCTTAGGTTTATTTAATTCAACTTCATGTCATCATTTATATTATGAATGATTGAGTCTGTAGTGTTTAAACCAGTTTTTTAAATAAATAAAATAAAATTCCACCAATTTGATTTCTGCCTAATAACCTTTACATTACCTATGAATGAATGCCATCAAATATCATAATTTTCGATTGATCCACATCAAACCAGCTAATGTCAACAAAATGGCTCTTAAACAAAATTTAACACAATAATGTTAGACAATACTGATTGTTTGGTTTATTGTTACAAATTAAGTTCACCTTTTTTTTTTGAGCTGAAGATGACATGATTTACATTCATGTCAGACAATACTGATTTTAGAGAAAAAGTATATATATTACTAACATCTCTAAAATCACTAAATCAAAGTATATTTTCTCCAACAAAGGACTAAAATTAAATCCTCAGTAACCTAGCAAGCCGATGTTAATGTAATTGTTAAAAAAAAAAAAAAAAACTAAAGCATTGTCCACTCTAGCAAAGTTTAGAGAAAAAGCACTAAATTAAAGTAAATTTTTTTTCCAAAAAACAACTAAAAATTAAATCCTAATCAAGCCAACAAGTATATATATATATATATATATATCTCTAATTTCTCCATTCTTAGTAACATATTTACCATAACTGACCAAATCAGACTTAGATCAAAGTAAATTTTGATCAACAAAGCACTAAAATTAAATCCTTAGCAAATATAAACAAACCCAAAAACATAATTTGATTCCACATACCAATTCAATCTCAAAAAACAATAAAGTTTCGATCTTTTTTAACAGTTCTATTAGAAATTCACTACAGAAACCAAAATAGAAAAAAAAAATGAACTGAAACCAACATTTCTTTGATTTTTCCCACTGTTTCTCAACAACCAAATGGTGAAACACACACATAAACCGACTCACCTTTTTTTTTTTAGTTTTGAGAGACCGCGTAGACTAAAGGCACTCAAAGCTCTGTGATAAGGGTTTGATACAATCTCTATACACCTCGCTGTAGCTCTATGACTGAGTGAGAGTGGAGAGGGTGAGTGAGAGAGTAGAGAGGGTGACAGGGTGTCTGTGTGTGGGTGGAGAGGGTGACTGAGAGAGGTGTGAGAATGGGTCGGTGAGTGAGAGAGGTGTGAGAGTGCTTTGGTCTGTGTGAGAGTGAGAGGGTGAGTGAAAGTGGAAAAGCGTTAGAGACAGAGTGCGTTAAATTTTGAAAAAGCCTTATTAGAAATCGAGTCTTAGAGACTCGGTTTCCAGGTGGCTTCAACGTGGATCAACCACGTCACATACAAATTGCCACGTCACACACAAACCGATGCTTAAAGGGTCGGCTTATAAATAAAGTCTGTTGGGAAATTTAGACTCCGGTTGATAGAATTAACAAGTTTTAAATCCAAGTTGTTAATTAGATTTATTATGAATAAAACTTGTTAAAACAAACAAACATCAATATCATGTCAAAATCATGCAGCAGAAAAATAAATAAGACAAGATATGATGACCCAAGAAAACTAATGAAACAAACTAGTTTCATAGTAAAAAACCTGGGATGAAACCTTCCCGAAAAGCAATCCACTATAGTAAAGAGAAATTTCAGATCTAGTACAAAACTTTTGTCCCCAGACTCTACAATTCTCATAGATGAACTCACAGTAGAAACCTTCTACCACTTCAGAACCTCTGAACTCTTCAATATATGAATGCCACCCTTTGATGCACGGATCCCAGTACGTGACTAACCAAAGATGCACGAATCCTAGTACGTGACTCACTCACCAACTTAAGGAAGAAGAATATTGGTTGCAAAGTTCTTCACTTCATCAACAATGAAGATCAAGAAGCACTTGGTTACTGATAGGCCACAAACGAATTGACCCCTTGTGATTAATTAACCAATTAATTAGCCAAGTGAATTAATTAGGTTCAATTAACATACAATTGCGTGGCAGCACAAACAAATTACCAATAAACTAAGTAAGCAGCAGAAAGTAAATAACACAGTGATTTGTTCACGAATGGGGAAAATCCTAACGGCAAAAACCCTACTGGGCGATTTTCAGGTCACCACTCCCGAAACTCCACTATTATCAAAACAAGCGGTTACAAGTAAAGGAATTCCAAGTACCTTACCAACCTACAATTGAACCCTTACCCCAATACCCAATTGGACTTGTTATGTAGTGACAGTTCCCCCTTTTGATGCACGGCTCCCAAGTACGTGACTAACCAGATGCGTGGATCCTAGTACGCGATTTCAATCACCAACTAGAAATAAAGGTTGGCTGCAAAGTTCTTCAGTTCATACATATGATGAAGATCAAGAAGATACTTGGTCACAAAACCCAAAGGTGCACATACACAGCAACTTCTTCAGAAGAGATGAACTAGGTTAAGAACATCATCTTCGATCACAATTTGCTTGAACAGAGTTTGCTCAATGCTTGTGCAACTTGTGAACCCTTTTACGGCTCTTAATGAATTTGCACTTTCAGCTTGTTTTCTTGAACAGACTTGAAGGCTTCAATACTTGATCTTGCAACACGATTTCTTGAAGTATTTCAACACATCCTAAATCTACCCAAATACAAGTAAAGTGCGTTTAGTCCAATTACATAAAAGTATGACATATGTTCTTAACATGTGAACCACATATGTTCTAACAATCTCCCCCTTTGGAAATCCGTGACAAAACCACAACAAACAAATGAGCATATGAGAGAAGTCATAAATCACTCAACTCATATTCACTTGTTTAATACAATAAAATCTATCCTAACACAAACTCTTGAAAAATTTTGCAAGAAGAGAGTTTATGGCAAGTAGACTTTGACAACCTGTATTTCTGAAACACTTTAAACAAAACTCATCAAAGCATCTTTGTGTGAAACAGAAAAAATAGATTGCATACAAGTAAAGAAACATGTGTATAAAGAAAGAAAAGAAACAACACATGTAGGAGGTTGGTGAAAGAAACAACATACATCCACATATAAAAAGAAATAAGTACATGTATGTCAGAATGATCACAAGATCAAATATACAAGAACAATGTATCTATATAAGAAAGAAAAGAAAAGATACATCATATCCTTACTACATTCCTCAAGTATCAACACTCCCCCTATCAAAAATGTCCTATACTAACTCTCCCCCTAAGATGACTACTCTCATATCCCAAAATTACTCCCCCTTTTTGTCACGAGTGACAAAGGGTAGAGTGTCAAGCAGACATCTCATCAGAAGAGCTAGCATCTCCATCATCATCATCCGAAGCGTCATCATCAGAATCAGAACTGGAGGGAGGAGCTGTTGACTCCTGTCGTGACCTAAACTGAGCCTCATTACGTTTTACGGTAGCGGCATCTATGGCACACATGATAGAGAAGTGATCAGAAGAGGGAAAAAGAATAGAAAAATGGCATAAGATCCTCGTGATAGCAGAAGGAAAGATGAGTTTATCATGGGTAGCCGTATCCATAAACACATCTATAATGGAAAGAATAAAATGTGAAGGAAAATCTATAGTGAGGTGCTCTAACAAAGAAAGCAAAAATTGAGCACAAGGCTCTGTGATAGAGTTATAGTGAGATAGTGTGTGCAACACAAAAGTCATCACCATGTTCATGAATCTAGGACCTTTAGCAAAAAGTCGACATGGTGTAAACTGATGCTCACCCCAACTAGATGGGTGCTCACAGAAAGCAAACATCATCTTATCTTTGGACATAGTCCTCAGACGCTCACAACCGGGGTAATCAAGATGCACTACCCTTGGAACTCTAAGCACCTCCGCAACAAGCTGCGGTGTGACAGCAAAACGCGTACCTCGAACGCGAGTGTGAAAAAGAGGTACTGAAGAATCAATCCCATGCATGTTGGAGTGAAACTCCTGAATAAGCACGAGAGGACAAGGGACTGGGACGCCACACAGTGACTCCCATCCCCGACTGTGGATGACATCAGAAAGGTCGGTGTCGGCGAAGCCCGCCAAAATGACTCAGCGTTTCGAATGAACACCTCGTTGAGAGAAGTTCTCCAAGAATGCTTTGCGGGCATCCTTATCACGGAACCGAATGTTAGAAGGAGTAGGATCAGAAGAAGATGATGCCCCGGAATGAAAAGGGTTCCGAGACGGAGCAGACTTACGTTTAGGTGCCATAGACACTACTAACGTAAACAGAATGAGAGAGAGAGGGAGAAAGAGACAATCAGAAAAGTCCTAAAACATTTTAAATATATCAAGATATATTGAAAAGAAGTACGTATGCATAGGAAATGCATGAGCATGTGACATGCAAAAGAAATTCATCATGGGCTTAGACCAATCCAATCCTACCAGCACACAAACATATTGCACACATCTAAATGCATGAAAATACTGTTATAATGCAAATGAAATGCAATGCATGAGTTTTTGAACATATTTAAATGAAAACCCATCCCAAAATTTCAAGAAAAATTCATCAATTTTGAAAAACCCCAAAATTTTTCAAAAACCCCAAAACCTAAGATTCAAAAATATGAAATGCATGAAATATGAGAAGAAAAAAGATCATACCACTTGATTTGAAACAAGGAAGAGCCGAAAATCACGTGGGTTGAAGGTTTGGAGTGAGAAAATGAGTTTGGAAGATAAATAGGTACAGACAGATAGAGAGAGATCGAGGGAAATGAGAACCAGATCGCGCGAGGAGAATATATAGAACCTTAGTAAATCTCGACAGATGAGGTGTCGAGACATCTGTCGAGGAGGTGTCGAGAAGAAGGGTCGTCGACAGATAAAGGTGTCAAGGAGGTATCGAGGAATAAACACCAGAACCCAGAACAGAATCTCGATCGATCGGCCAGGTGTCGAGAAGCTATCGAGGAGACAGGAGATTTCTCGATCGATCCACCAGGTGTCGAGGATGTGTCGAGATTGCGATAAGAAAAAACTTGAGAAGCTCGACAGATAGCTAGGTATCGAGGAGGTGTCGAGGAGGCGTCGAGACTACTTTTAAAAACAGTTTTTCGTGAAGTGAAAAACATAGACATGAATGCAATCAAACATGTATCTCAACAATGATCCAATCAACATAACAGGCTCTCAAAATCATCTCTCAATGAAAAATTTTAAGCACATGGATCTCCAAAAACACACACACACACAACAAGTCCACCTGATTTTATATTTCAAAAAACAAGTCATGACAGTTTAGTGAGCATACAGAAGCATATGTAAACCTAGTGATGGCCAAATCATATTGTACCTGCACATGTATCATGAGTAGCAAAGAATATTGCATGTCGTGTGCGAAAAACATCGCAAGATTGCATAAGCGTATACATGTTATGACGATTTGAGACATGAGAAAATCACTTTAACTCACACATAATCATAACTGTTTGATGGGGACTATCACTTTCGAGGTGCATCCTATAACTCCCACATCTCCTAGAATACATGCTTGCAATCATATTTAAAACATTTTTGATCTTTTTGCTTTTTATTTTCTTTGCATATTTTCTTTTTAAGCATATCATGCATGGGCATAAAAGAGAGAGTAAAGAAATACCCATTGATATTTGACATTCCAATTTTGCTATGCCGAAGCACACAAGTGTCATTGATATCACACTTTTGCTATGCCGAAGCATACAGATGTCATTAATGATTAGCGGTCAACAGTGGTGAGATGGTTATTTATGCTTTTCTCTTAGGATTTTCTAGTCCTACCCGTCAAAAAGAGTGATACGAGTGTTAAGTACAAGAGATAACTTAATCTTACTCATCACAAACAAGAGCCACAAAGCTTATTTGCTTAGTTGTGCATAGAGATGCTCATCTAAGCTACAAATAATACAAAGTTCAGAAAACTTTGTTTCAATGCCATCTAAGGTACACAAGTACCAATGTACACAAAACACACATTGTTTTTGTATTTTTCTAATTTTTCAAATTTTTTTTTTTATTTTTATCAAAAACAAAATAAAAAAAAAAACTAAAAATAAACAAACAAAAACATGTAATCAATGCAATGCAAAAACTAGACTGACTCAAAATAAAAGCAAAACACACAAGTAATGCAACAAACAAAAACAAGAAGACAGAAGAAAGTGATTTCATCACTTAGAGTCCTTTTTCTTCCACACCTTGGAAGAATCTTTCCTTTGATTGAAACCTTGAATCGGTGGTGAAGGGGAAGAATTGAACCCGTTTAAGTTCGAAAGGAACATGAGGGCTTTCAGAAGATCTCTAAGAGGAGCAAGAGAGGATTGAAGCTGATTTTGGCTTCCAGATGCTATCATGCTGTTGCTCTGTTGAGTGGCTAGCCACTTATAACAATTTGGTCAAGTATGACTGGTAACACCACAATGATGACAGAGATGCTGCTTCTTCTATTTGGGCTTTTGAGAGTTAGCCTTTTTAGCTCTAAGGTTTTTAGCATCTTTCTTTTCTAGCTTAGGGGGTGCTTCTAGGATTGATTTACCCTTGTCTAAGTTCTCACTAGCTTATTCAATTTTGATATCAATGTTCTCAATTTTAACAATATTAGCAGGAGGAACAAAAACAGTAGCACTAGTGGATGCAATATTAGAGGAAGAAAGATCATACCCTAAACCTGTTCGATCTGAGGCAGATTTCTGAATGCTGAGCATCTCTTCAAGCTTTGTACTCGAGGTCCTCTCCAACTGAGCTCTAACCTGAAATAGCTCCGCCTCAAGCTTCTTGGTCTTCTCAGCCAAGAAATTGTTCTCAAACCTTAGCACTCCAATAGTCTGTTTGCCTCATCAAACTTTGT
Organism: Quercus glauca; assembly: GCA_023736055.1. Taxonomy (NCBI): domain Eukaryota; kingdom Viridiplantae; phylum Streptophyta; class Magnoliopsida; order Fagales; family Fagaceae; genus Quercus; species Quercus glauca. Next base: position 53,305,084 of record CM043316.1, read on the forward strand.
GGACAACTCTTCATGGTCAAGTTCCACATCACTGAGCTTCTTGGTGGTCAGCCTATAGAGTTTCTCGTGTTTTTCAGACAGCTTGTATAGTTTCTCATAGGCTGAATGGATATCATCTTAATCATCCATCTTCTCACACTTGGTGTCCACTAATTCTTCTTCTTCTTCTACTTCATCAACAATCCTCACTATCGGAATCATCTTCAGGCTCAGTGTCACTCAAGGTTGCAGTAAGTGCCTTGCTCTTCCTAATGCTCTTAAGATATATGTAGGACACTCATTTTTCATGTGTCCAAACCCATGACACCCAAAACATTTAGGTCCTGCGGGAACAGTGTACTGACCACTTTCCTTTGCATCCTTCTTCCCTTTGTCTTGGCTCTTAAATTGAGAAGAACTGGATGCCTGTGGTCCTTGTCTAAGTTCCTTCCATTGGCTTTTTTCATAAACTTCTTGAACTGCCTTGTAATGTAGGACTTCATCTTGGAATCTTCATCATCGGAAGACTCATCTGTCTCACTGCTCTTGGCCTTCAAGGCCATGCTCTTACCTTTGCTTGACTTGCCAATCCTAGATAACCCTAACTCGTAGGTTTGCAAGTTTCCAACCAGCTCAGTCAAAGGAATCTTGTCAATATCCTTTGATTCCTAAATCGCCGTAATCTTGGCATGGAATCTCTCGGGTAGAGATTTGAGCACTCTCCTCATAATCTTGGGTTCAAGAATGGTTTCCCCAAGATTGAAGGCTAAGTTCACTATGTCCTTGAGCTTGGCATAGAACTCATTGAACAACTCATCCTCCTCCATTTTTATTTCTTCAAAGCTTGTAGTGAGCCTCTGAAATTTTGAATCTTTGACAGCCTTGGTTCCTTCATAGGTTGTTTGGAGGATGGTCCAAGCCTCCTTAGCAGTTTCAGTTGAGGATATCTTTTTGAATTCCTCATTGGTGACTGCACTGAACAACACATTTAATGCCCTGCTGTTGAAGTTTGCCACCTTGATCTTGGCTTCATCCCAATCAGCCGGCACTTCCTTTGGCTTAGTCCAGCCAATCTCAACAGCTTGCCACACCTTCTCGTCTAAGGACTGCAAAAAAGCTCTCATGCGTACTTTCCAGTATGCATAGTTAGTCCCATCAAATAAAGGAGGTATAATTAACGACTATCCTCTATCCATGACAAGCATGGGTCAGTGGATCAAACACAGCAAAGATTAAAACCTAATCAGAGTGTGCCTGCTCTGATACCACTTGATAGGCCACAAACGAATTGACCCCTTGTGATTAATTAACCAATTAATTAGCCAAGTGAATTAATTAGGTTCAATTAATATGCAATTGCGTGGCAGCACAAACAAATCACCAATAAACTAAGTAAGCAGCGGAAAGTAAATAACACGGTGATTTGTTCACGAATGGGGAAAACCCTAACGGCAAAAACCCCACTGGGTGATTTTCAGGTCACCACTCCCAAAACTCCACTATTATCAAAACAAGCGGTTACAAGTAAAGGAATCCCAAGTACCTTACCAACCTACAGTTGAACCTTTACCCCAATACCCAATTGGACTTGTTCTGTAGTGACAGTTCCCCCTTTTGATGCACGGCTCCCAAGTATGTGACTAACCAGATGCGCGGATCCCAGTATGCAATTTCAATCACCAACTAGAAATAAGGGTTGGCTGTAAAGTTCTTCAGTTCATACATATGATGAAGATCAAGAAGATGCTTAGTTACAAAACCCAAAGGTGCACATACACAGCAACTTCTTCAGAAGAGATGAACTAGGTTAAGAATTTCGTCTTCGGTCACAATTTGCTTGAACAGAGTTTGCTTAATACTTGTGCAACTTGTGAACCCTTTTACGGCTCTTAAAACAATCATTTTATATGTCTAGGGTTAGGAGAAAAGAAGGCCCAAAGACACATTCACGGATCCTAAGAAATCAGATCAGAATTCTGATTTTTATAAATCTCGACAGATGGAAGCTATCGAGTAGTTGTCGAGCAGGTGTCGAGACACGGGTTGAAACAGCTTACTGAAACTCGATAGATGCAGCTGTCGAGCCAGCTGTCAAGCTTTAATGAATCTGCACTTTCAGCTTGTTTTCTTGAACAGACTTGAAGGCTTCAATACTTAATCTTGAAACACGGTTTCTTGAAGTATTTCAACATATCCTAAATCTACCCAAATACAAGTAAAGCGCGTTTTGTCAAAGGATTAGCCAATTACATAAAAGTATGACATATGTTCTTAACATGTGAACCACATATGTCCTAATAGTTACAAAACCTTAAGGCACAAAGATGCAGTAGCTTCTTTCAGAGAGAATAAGGCATCGGTCACCTTTTGTATTTGTTCTCCTTGTATTCTTTTTTTTTTTTTTTTTTGACAGCCTCTAAAATATGCCTTATATGGGTCTAGGGTTGTAATAAAAGAAATCTTACATATACATGTCAGCATGGGCCGAAAATCAGATCTGGAAATATGAATTTCATATAGCTCATTAATTCTCGATTGATCGAGGAGGTGTCGAGATTTAAACTTCGATAGATACAACTATCGAGAAGCTATCGAGGAGCTGTCGAGGGGACAGAAGATTTCTCGATCGATCGATCTAGCTATCGAGAGGTGTCGAGATTGCGATAATAATCAACTGAAGAGCTCGACAGATAGCCTAACTGTCGAGAGGTGTCGAGCAGCTATCGAGCTTTAAAAAGTCAGCACTTCTTCACTTGTTTCTTGGACAGATTTGCATGGCTTCAATACTAGACTTGAACTCTTGTTCCTTGAAGTATTAAATACATTCTAGATCTACCCAAATACAAGTAAAGTGCGTTTTGTCAAGGATTAGCCAATTACACAAAGGAGTGACATATGTTCTTAACAAGTGAACCACATATGTCCTAACAATCTCCCCCTTTGGCAATTTGTGACAAAACCACAACAAACAAATGAACATATGAGAGAAGTCATAAATCACTCAACCCATATTCACTTGTTGAATACAATAAAATCTATTCTAACACAAACTTTTGAAAAACTTTGCAAGAAGAGAGCTTATGGTAAGTAAACTTTGAGAACCTGTATTTCTGAAACACTTTAAATAAAACACATCAAGGCATCTTTGTGTGAAACGGAAATAATAGTGATAGGCCACAAATTGAATGACCCCTTGTGATTTAAACTAATTAATTAATTTAGCCAAGTTATTAATTAATCAATTTATTATGCAAACGCATGGCAGCACAAACAAATCACCAAAACTAAATATGCAGCGGAAAAATAAATAACTCGGTGATTTGTTCACGAATGGGCAAAACCCTAACGGCAAAAACCCCACCGGGTGATTTTCAGGTCACCACTCCCGAAACTCCACTATTATCAAATCAAGCGGTTACAAATAAGGAATCCCAAGTACCTTACCAACCTACAGTTGAACCCTTACCCCAATACCTAATTGGACTTGATCTGTAGCGACAGTTCCCCCTTTTGATGCACGGCTCCCAAGTACGTGACTAACCAGATGCGCGGATCCTAGTACGCGACTTCAAATACCAACTTTAGGAAGAGAGGTTGGCTGCAAAGTTCTTCAGATCATCCTATGTGATGAAGATCAGGAAGATGCTTGGTCACAAAACCCTACGGTGCAAAATACACAGCAATTTCTTGAAGAAGATGAACTAGGTCAAGAACTTCGTCTTAGATCACAATTTGCTTGAACAAGGATTGCTCAATGCTTATGCAACTTGTGTCTATGTTGACGGCTCTTAAAACACTCCTTAAATATGTTTAGGGTTAGAAGAAAAGAAGGCCCAAAAACACATTCACGGATCCCAAGAAAATCAGATTGGAATTCTGACTTTTTAATTCTCGACAGATAACAGGTGTCGAGGTAGGTGTCGAGCAGGTGTCGAGCATTAAAAACTGTGCACTTCAGCTTGCTTTTTCTTGGACAGACTTGATGACTTCAACACTTGATCTTGAAACCTTGTTTCTTGAAGTATTAAAAACACCTAGAATTACCCAATTACAAGTAGAGTGCGTTTTGTCAAAGGATTAGCCAATTTACATAAAATATGACATATGTTCTTAACATGTGAACACATATGTCCTAACAATCTCCCCCTTTGGTAATCCGTGACAAAACCACAATAAACAAATGAACATATGAGAGAAGTCATAAATAACTCAATTCATATTCACTTGTTAAATACAATAAAATCTATCCTAACACAAACTCTTGAAAAACTTTGCAAGAAGAGAGTTTATGGCAAGTAGACTTTGACAACCTGTATTTCTGAAACACTTTCAAACAAAACTCATCAAGGCATCTTGTGTGAAACAGAATTAATTAGATTGCATACAAATATAAAGAACATGTGTATAAAGAGAGAAAAGAAACAACAAATGAAGAGATAGACGAAAGAAAAACATACATCCACATATATAGAAAGATAAGTACAATGTATGTAAAACTGGTCACAAGACCTTATATACAAGATCAATGTATAAAAGATACATCAAAACCTCACTACATCCCTCAAAAATATGAACACTCCCCCTATCAAAAATGTCCTATACTAACTCTCCCCCTAAGATGACTACTCTCATAGTCCAAAACTACTCCCCCTTTTTGTCACGAATGATAAAGGGTAGAGTGTCATGTAGACATCTCATCAGTAGAGCTAGCATCTCCATCATCATCATCCGAAGCATCATCATCATCACCATCATCATCATCATCCTCAGCATCAGAATCTGAAGTGACTGGAGGAGGTGGTGGAGGAGAAGCCTCAGAAGCAAAACCACCCATGGTCGCCTGCCGTCGTGCAATACGACCAACACGAACGTTCACCTGATACAACTCAGTGGTGAGTGTATCAAGGCGAGCATCCATGCGCTGCAGCTGCGCCATGATATCTCCAAGAGATACATCGCCTGAAGAAGGAAAAGGAGTCGATGTAGATGGAGCAGATCTGGATGGAGCCGAACGGGAGGGCGGAGTGGAATTCGGCTGTCTCGACCTGAACTGCGCCTCACTACGTTTTATGGTAGCGGCATCTATGGCAGATGTGTGTGTGAAGTGGTGAGTGTATCAAGGCGAGCATCCATGCGCTGCAGCTGCGCCATGATATCTCCAAGAGATACATCGCCTGAAGAAGGAAAAGGAGTCGATGTAGATGGAGCAGATCTGGATGGAGCCGAACGGGAGGGCGGAGTGGAATTCGGCTGTCTCGACCTGAACTGCGCCTCACTACGTTTTATGGTAGCGGCATCTATGGCAGATATGTGTGTGAAGTGGTCGGACACAGGGAAAGGGATGGAAAAATGGCGTAGTATCTTCGTGATAGCGGAAGGAAAGATGAGCTTATCATGGGACGCCGCGTCTAAATGAACATCTATGATAGAGAAAATGAAGTGAGAAGGAAAATCTATCGTAAGATGCTCAAGTAGAGATAGCAAGAAACGAGCACGAGGCTCTGTGATAGAGTTATAGTGAGAGAGAGGATGAAGTACAAAAGTCATCACCATGTTTAGGAACCTAGGACCTTTAGCAAAAGGTCTACATGATGTGTACTGATGCTCACCCCACTCAGAAGGGCGCTCACAAAAAGCAGAAATGAGCTCATCCTTGGACACAGTCCTCAGTCGCTCACAAGTAGGATAGTCAGGAAACTCTATCCTAGGGACTCTAAGCACATCCGCAACCAGCTGCGGTGTGACAGCAATGCGCGTACCTCGAACGCGTGTATGAAAGAGAGGTACTGAACAATCAATCCCGTACATATTGGAGTAAAACTCCTGAATCAGTACGAGAGGACAAGTGACCGGGACGTCACACAGTGACTCCCATCCCCTACTGTGGATGACAGAGGGAAGGTTAGTGTCGGCGAAGTCCGCCAAAATGACTTGGCGTTCCGAATGAACACCTCATCTAGAAAAGTTCTCAGTAAATGCCTTTTGGGCATCTCCATCACGGAACCGAAGGTTAAAAGGAGCATTATCAGAAGAAAAGGAAGCTCCAGAACGCAGAGGGTTCTGAGCTAGAGTGGATTTACGTTTGGGTGCCATAGACACTACTAATGTAAAAGAATGAGAAAGAGATAGAGAGGGAGACAATCAGAAAAGTTCCAAACAGTTCAAATATGATAATATATTGAACAAATAGTACGTATGCATGGGAATGCATGATCATGTGACATGCAAACATAAAAAGCATCATGGACTCAGCCCAATCCAAACCTAGCAGCACACATACAAGAAACACACAACTAAATGCATGAAAATATCATTCTAATGCATATGGAATGCAATGTATGACATTTTAAAATCATTTGAGTGAAAAACCAACCCAAAATTTCAAGAAAAACTCATCAATTTTGAAAAACCCCAAAATTTTCAAAAACTTCAAAACCTAAGTTTCAAAATCATGAAATGCATGAAAAAGGAATAGAAAAGAAGATCATACCACTTGATTTGAAGCAAGGAATGCTGAAAATCACGTGGGATGGAGATTTAAGTGAAGAAAAATGGTTTTGGAAGATGAACAGCCTCGGATAGATCGAAGAGAGATCGAGAAATGAGAGAGAAATCGCGACAAATCCTTAAATAGGCACCTCAGTAAATCTCGACAGCTGAGGTGTCGAGAGGTATCGAGGATGCTGTCGAGGAAGGTGTCGAGGAAATTGGCCTTCGACAGCTGAAGGTGTTGAGGAGGTATCGAGGTAAGAACAGCTGAACTGATACTTGAATCTCGATCGATCGACTAGGTGTCGAGAAGGTATCGAGGAGACAGAGAAGATCTCGATCGATCCACCAGGTGTCGAGGATGTGTCGAGATTGCGATAAGAAAAAGGCTTGAGAAGCTCGACAGATGATCAGGTATTGAGGAGGTATCGAGGAGGTGTCGAGCCAGCAGAGAAAAGCAGTTTTTCGAGAAGAGAAAAACATAGACATGAATGCAATCAAGACAAACACCTCAACCATGATCCAATCAACATAAAAAGCTCTCAAAAATCATCTCTCAATGAAAATTTAAGCACATGGATCTCCCATAAACACACACACACACTAAACAAGTCTAACAAATTTTATATTTCAAAAATAAGTCATGACAGTTTAGTGAGCATACAAAAGCACATGTAAAACCTTTGTGATGGCCAAATCACATCGTACCTGCACATGTATCAAAAGTAGCAAAGAATATTGCGTGTTGTGTGTGAAAAACATCGCAAGATTGCATATGTGTATACATGTTATGACGATCTGAGATATGAGAAAATAACTTTAACTCACACACAATCATAACTGTTTGATGGGGACTATCACCTTCGAGGTACATCCTATAACTCCCACATCTCCTAGAATACATGCTTGCAACCATTTTTAAAGCATTTTTAATCTTTTTGCTTTTTATTTCTTTGCATATTTTTTTTTTAAACATATCATGCATGGGCTTATGAGAAAGAAAAGAAATACCCATTGATATTTGACATTTCATTTTTGCTATGCCTAAGCACACAAATGTCATTGACATCACAGTTTTGCTATGCCAAAGCATACAGATGTCATTAATGATTGGCGGGTAACAGTGGTGAGATGGTTATTTATGCCTTTCTCTTAGGATTTTCTAGTCCTACCCGTCAAAAAGAGTGATATGAGTGTTAAGTTTAAAGAGATAACCTAATCTTACTCATCACAAACAAGAGCCACAAAGCTCACTTGCTTAGTTGTGCATAAAGATGCTCATCTAAGCTACAAAAGATACAAAGTTTAGAAAACTTTGTTTCATTGGCCATCCAAGGTACACAAGTACCAAAGTACACAAAACACACACTGTTTTTGTATTTTTCAATTTTTCAATTTTTTTTTTATTTTATATCAAAACAAAAATAAACAAAACTGAAAGTAAACACACAAAAACATGTTAACAAAGCAAAACAAAGCATAAAACTAGACTGGCTCAATAAAAATGCAAAACAAACAAGCAATGCAACACACAAGAAAAACAAGAAAGGAAAAGAAAGTGATGAAATCACTTTGAGTCCTTTTTCTTCCACATCTTGGAAGAGCCTTTCCTTTGGTTAAGTCCTTGAACCGGCGGTGAGGGGGAAGAATTGAAACCGTTCAAGTTCGAAAGGAACATGATGGCTTTAAGAAGATCTCCAAGAGGAGCAAGAGAGGATTGAAGCTGATTTTGGCTTCCAGATGCTGTCATACTGTTGCTCTGTTGGGTGGCTAACCACTTGTAGCAATTTGGTCGAGTATGACCGGCAGCTCCACAATGATAACAGAGATGCTGCTTCTTTTGTTTAGGCTTTTGAGAGTTAGCCTTCTTATCCCTAGGGATTTTAGCATCTTTCTTATCTAACTTAGGGGGTGCTCCTAAGATGGATTTTTCCTTGTCTATGTTCTCACTAGCTAATTCAGTTTTAACATCAATGTTCTCAATTTTAACAGTATTAGCAGAAGGAACAAAAACAGTAGAACTAGTAGAAGCAGAGTTAGAGAAAGAAAGACCATACCCTAAACCTGTTCGATCTGAAGCAGATTTCTGGTTGCTGAGCATCTCATCAAGTTTTGCACTTGAAGTCCTCTCCAGTTGAGCTCTGACTTGAAACAGCTTTGCTTCAAGCTTCTTGGTCTTCTCAGCCAGGAAGTTGTTTTCAAACCTCAGTGCACCAATAGTTTGATTCGCCTCATCAAACTTTGTGGACAATTCTTCTCTATCAAGTTCGACATCACTGAGCTTCTTGGTGGCCAGCCTGTATAACTTCTCATGCTTTTCAGAGAGCTTGTAAAGCTTCTCATAGGCTGAATGGATATCATCTTTGTCATCCATCTTCTCACATTCAGTGTCCACCAGTTCTTCTTCTTCTTCTTCCTCAACAATCCCTTCAGTAGAATTGACTGAGGCAGTGAAGGCATTTAGGATTCCGTCATCGGAATCATCGGAATCATCTTCAGGCTCAGTGTCACTAAGGGTTGCAGCAAGAGCCTTGCTCTTCCCAATGCTCTTTAGATATGTAGGACACTCATTCTTCATGTGTCCAAACCCATGACACCCAAAACACTTTGGTCTTGCCGGAACAGTGTACTGACCGCCATCCTTGGCATCCCTCCTTCCTTTGTCTTGGCTTTTGAACTGAGAAGAACTGGATTGCCTTCGGTCCTTGTCGAAGCTCCTCCTATTGGCATTCTTCATAAACTTCTTGAACTGCCTTGTAATGTAGGACTTCATCTTGGAATCTTCATCATCGGAAGACTCATCTGTATCACTGCTCTTTGCCTTCAGGGCCATGCTCTTGCCCTTGCTTGACTTGCCTATTCTTGATAACCCTAGCTCGTAGGTCTGCAAGTTCCCAACTAACTCAATCAAAGGAATTTTATCAATGTCCTTTGATTCTTCTATTGCCGTAATCTTGGCATGAAATCTCTCAGGTAGAGATCTGAGCACTTTCCTTACAACCTTGGGTTCAGGGATGGTTTCCCCAAGATTGAAGGCTGAGTTCACTATGTCTTTAAGCTTGGCATAGAACTCATTGAACGACTCATCCTCCTCCATCTTAATTTCTTCAAAGCTAGTAGTGAGCCTCTGTAGCTTTGAGTCTTTGACAGCCTTTGTTCCTTCATAGGTTGTCTGGAGGATGGTCCACGCCTCCTTAGCAGTTTCTGTTGAGGATATCTTCTTGAACTCCTCATTGGTGACTGCGCTAAATAAGGCATTCAACGCTCTGCTGTTGAAGTTTGCCGCCTTGATCTTGGCTTCATCCCAATCGGCCGGCGCTTCTTTTGGCTTGGTCCAGCCAATCTCAACAGCTTGCCACACCTTCTCATCTAAGGACTGCAAAAAAGCTCTCATGCGTACTTTCCAGTAGGCATAGTTAGTCCCATCAAATAAAGGAGGTATAATTAGAGATTGTCCTCTATCCATGACAAACAGGGGTCAATGGATCAAACACAGCAAAGATTAAACCTAATCAGAGTGTGCCTGCTCTGATACTGCTTGATAGGCCACAAATTGAATGACCCCTTGTGATTTAAACTAATTAATTAATTTAGCCAAGTTATTAATTAATCAATTTATCATGCAAACGCGTGGCAGCACAAACAAATCACCAAAACTAAATATGCAGCGGAAAAATAAATAACTCGGTGATTTGTTCACGAATGGGGAAAACCCTAACGGCAAAAACCCCACCGGGTGATTTTCAGGTCACCACTCCCGAAACTCCACTATTATCAAATCAAGCGGTTACAAATAAGGAATCCCAAGTACCTTACCAACCTACAGTTGAACCCTTACCCCAATACCCAATTGGACTTGATCTGTAGCGACAGTTCCCCCTTTTGATGCACGGCTCCCAAGTACGTGACTAACCAGATGCGCGGATCCCAGTACGCGACTTCAAATACCAACTTTAGGAAGAGAGGTTGGCTGCAAAGTTCTTCAGATCATCCTATGCGATGAAGATCAGGAAGATGCTTGGTCACAAAACCCTACGGTGCAAAATACACAGCAACTTCTTGAAGAAGATGAACTAGGTCAAGAACTTCGTCTTAGATCACAATTTGCTTGAACAAGGATTGCTCAATGCTTATGCAACTTGTGTCTATGTTGACGGCTCTTAAAACACTCCTTAAATATGTTTAGGGTTAGAAGAAAAGAAGGCCCAAAAACACATTCACGGATCCCAAGAAAATCAGATTGGAATTCTGACTTTTTAATTCTCGACAGATAGCAGGTGTCGAGGTAGGTGTCAAGTAGGTGTCGAGCATTAAAAACTGTGCACTTCAGCTTGCTTTTTCTTGGACAGACTTGATGACTTCAACACTTAATCTTGAAACCTTGTTTCTTGAAGTATTAAAAACACCTAGAACTACCCAATTACAAGTAGAGTGCGTTTTGTCAAAGGATTAGCCAATTTACATAAAATATGACATATGTTCTTAACATGTGAACACATATGTCCTAACAAATAGATTGCATACAAATATAAGAAACATATGTATTAAGATAGAAAAGAAACAACACATGTAAAGGTAGGTGAAGAAGACATACATTAGCATATATATATATATCAAAGATAAGCACAATGTATGTAAACATGGTCACAAGACCGGTGTATAAGAAGGAGGTAAGCACTCCCCCTAACAACATGAAACACATCTCCCCTTTACGGAGACATGTATTTCTCCCCTTAACATGTAGAATCTTAAAAAGAAAGAAACCACAAAGTCTCCACAAATTCTCCCCCTTTTTGTCATGATTGACACAGGGTATAAGAAGCTAGAAAGCTTCACCCGAGAGACATAAAGATGATCAAGGATGATCAAGAGGGTACAAGAAATCCATATAAATGCATGAATGTAATGAAACAAGATGTTATGGATGGCAAGATAAAAGAAAGATGCAAAACATGTGAAAAACAAATCTCTCAACAAGAAAAATGTTAAGCACATAGATCCCAAAACACACACACACACTAAACAAGTCTAACCAATTTTATATTTCAAAAACAAGTTAAGACAGTTTAGTGAGCATATATTAACACATGTAAACCTAGTGATGGCCAAATCACATTGTACCTGCACATGTATCAAGAGTAGCAAAGAATATTATGTGTTGTGTGTAAAAAATATCGCAAGATTGCATAAGTGTATATATGTTATGATGATTTGAGATATGAGAAAATCACTTTAACTCACACATAATCATAACTGTTTGATGGGGATTATCACCTTCAAGGTATATCCTATAACTCTCACATCTCCTAGAATACACGCTTGCAATCATATTTAAAATATTTTTGATCTTTTTGCTTTTTTATTTTTCTTTGCATATTTTCTTTATAAGCATATCATGCATGGGCATATAAGAGATAGAAAAGAAATACCCAATGATATTTGACATTCCAATTTTGCTATGCCGAAGCACACAAATGTCATCAGCATTACACTTTTGCTATGTCGAAGCATACAGATGTCATTCATGATTGGCGGGTAGTAGTGGTGAGATGGTTATTTATGCCTTTCTCTTAGGATTTTCTAGTCCTTCCCGTCAAAAAGAGTGATATGAGTGTTAAGTACAAGAGATCACTTAACCTTACTCATCACAAAAAAGAGCCATAAAGCTCACTTACTTAGTTGTGCATAAAGATGCTCATCTAAGCTACAAAAGATACAAAATTTAGAAAATTTTGTTTCAATGTCCATCCAAGGTACACAAGTACCAATGTATACAAACACACTGTTTTTGTATTTTTTTGATTTTTCCTTTTTATTTTTATTTTGAAAACAAAATAAAATAAAACCTAAACAACCAAATAAAAACAGAAAAACAACATGAAAGCATGAAAGAAAGATGCAAATGCATGAAAGCATGATAGAAGGGTGCAGATGCATGAAAGCATGATTCCAAACAGATAAGAAATCAAGCAAAGAGCACCTACTTTAGATAGAAAGAATTAAAGTAGAGAACAAACAGAAAAGACAATTAAGTCTTAGGCTTACTTCTCACACACACAGCACGAGTCTTTGGCCGTGAAGATGAAAAGACACGTGTCCTAGTATATCTACTAAAGGACATAGAAGAATTAAAATTCTCCTCCATGACAATGGGGGTCAAGGATCACACTCAGGAAATTAATCCAATCAGAGTAAACCCGCTTTGATACCACTTGTTAGGAAATTTAGACCTCGGTTGATAGAATTAACAAGTTTTAAATCCAAGTTGTTAATTAGATTTAGTATGAATAAAACTTGTTAAAACAAACAAACATCAATATCATGTCAAAATCATGCAGCGGAAAAATAAATAAGACAAGATATAATGACCTAGGAAAACTAATGAAACAAACTAGTTTCACAATAAAATATTTGGGGGGGAAACCTTCCTAAAGAGCAATCCACTATAGTAAAGAGAAGTTTTATATCTAGTACAAAACCTTTGTCCCTAGACTCTACAATCCCCGTAGATGAACTCACAGTAGAAACCTTCTACCGCTTCAGAACCTTTAAACTCTTTAATATATGAACGCCACCTTTTGATGCATGGATCCTAGTGTGTGACTAGCCAAAGATGCACGAATCCTAGTACGTGACTCACTCACCAACTTAAGGAAGAAGAATGTTGGCTGCAAAGTTCTTCACTTCATCAACAATGAAAATCAAGAAGCACTTGGTTACAAAACCCTAAGGCGCAAAGACGTGGTAGCTTCTTTCAGAGAGAATAAGGCATCGGTCACCTTTTGCATATGTTCTCATTTTATTCTCTTTTTTTGACAGCCTCTAAAATAAGCCTTATATGGGTTTAGGGTTGTGAGAAAAGAAACCCTACATATACATGTCAGCATAGGTCGAAAATCAAATCTGGAAATCTAAATTTCGTATAGCTCATTAATTCTCGATCGATTGAGAAGGTGTCGAGGAGGTGTCGAGATTTAAATTTCGACAGATACAGCTATCGAGAAGCTATCAAGGAGCTGTCGAGGGGACAGAAGATTTCTCAATCGATCGACCTAGCTATCGAGAGGTGTCAAGATTGCGATAATAATCAACTGAAGAGTTCGACAGATAGCCTAGCTGTCGAGAGGTGACGAGCAGCTATCGAGCTTTAAAAAGTCAGCACTTCTTCACTTGTTTCTTGGACAGATTTGCATGGCTTCAAGACTAGACTTGAACTCTTGTTCCTCAAAGTATTAAATACGTCCTAGATCTACCCAAATACAAGTAAAGTGTGTTTTGTCAAAGGATTAGCCAATTATACAAAAGAGTGACATATGTTTTTAACAAGTGAACCACATATGTCCTAACAGAATCTATAAAACTCGATTTCCAAGTGGACGCCATGTGGAAAAAACACCAACTCATATCTGATTCAAACATGAAAACCGAGTCTTTAAGACTTGGTTTATAGGCCCAGAATCAAGTCTTCGAGACTTAAGATTTTAGTAATATATATACTTTTGAAACTGTGCCTACTAATTATATAGTAGGGAAAATGGGCTTAATTCCAATTTTGGTCTATGTTTGGCAACCCAGAAACTGAAAGAAAAAAATATATATTGTAAGTTTTTTTTTTTTTTTTTGGGACAAAGAGATGGAGATGATACTAATTTGTGACTAATAAGAGAGAGAGTGATACTGATCTCTTTTAATTTGGATTATTTATTTTTTTATTTTTATTTTTATAATCTGACATAGTGGTACAGTTGGTTGAAGTACTAACTCGTGACTAATGAGAGAGAGAGAGAGAGAGAGAGAGAGAGAGAGAGAGAGAGAGAGTGATACTGATTTCTTTTAATTTTGGGCTATTTATTTATTTATTTATTTGTATTTTTATTATCTGACATGGTGGTATAATTGCCCGTTGATGTGGTAATTTTTTTTTTTTTTTTGGTTCTATTTGACACATTAGCTTTTTCCATCTAAAGGATAACAGGGACTAAATCAACACGACCTTGAAAATGTTAAGGATAAAATTGACACAATTAAAAATATAAAGACCAAATTAAAATATCGTGTAAAAGATAAAGACCGACTTTATAATTTATCCAAAATTTTAATTTTTTATTTTTTAAAACATCAACATTCAATTGTACCACCATGTCAGATTATAAAAATAAATAACCCAAATTAAAAGAGATCAGTATCACTCTCTCTCTCTCTCTCTCTCATTAGTCACGAGTTAGTATCATCTCCATCTCTTTGCCCAAAAAAAAAACAAAAACAAAAAATCAAAAATCAAACTTACAATATATATATATATATATATATATTTTTTTTTTCTTTCAGTTTTTGGGCTGCCAAACACATCTAAAACTAGGCTAAAATAGCCAAATAGCACATTTTTGTAAAATATGTTGCAATCTACCATTGTTTCGAAAATATGTAGGGATCTACCACTTTTTGATACTCAAGTGTGGCAAAATCGAGTTTTCTATGGCACTCGAGTTCTATAAACTTGAGTACCATAAAAAAATTTCAAAATTTTTAGAGTACATTTTTTTTAAAGAACTCGAGTTTCACAAACTCGAGCTTTAAAAAAGCTGGTAAATCCCTACATATTTCCAAAACAGTGGTATATTGCTAATATTTTTGAGAAACAGTGGCAGTGAGCCATTTTTGCCTCTAAAACTACTTATAATTGCTAGCCACTGTGATCTACTCATAAGATTACACATCTAAAACCCAAATCAAAACACCATTGACGAAACCCATGGATCTACAATCAACCCAAAACACCATTTTCCAAACCTAGCCACCGTGACCTCTAGAACCTCCCTCCCCAAACTCTCTCTTTCTCTCTCTCTCTGCCACCTAAGGAAGTCAATACCGCACCAGATGCTGTATCGGTTTGGTCATCAGTAAGATATATTTCGGGTACCAGTTAATACCGGTGTACCATTTCGGGATTACTGCTAAATATATATATTCTCTTAAAATTTTTTATATATTCTCTTAAAAATATTAAATAATTTAAAGTCTAACCAATAATAATAATTCCTTTAAATATTAACAATTATGGTTGTAGAATAACTTTTTATTTTAAGAAGAGTTGTAGTTTAATAATAGTACAAAGTACATATGCTTACTAAATGCAGTAATGAAAAAACAAAAGAAATATAAATCAATGTGCAAAAGTTAAAACTAGGACACGTGGGTGCTTGGAGATAAGTTTGAAAATTTTGAAAACATTTGACTCATTTAATGACTTCAGTATATTCACGTGGGAGTGGGACTCTAGCGTACAAAACAAGATATACCAATAGGTGTTCAAAACTAGAAAAACCAAAGAACAGAGAAGTGGAAAATTCGAAGGAAAACAAAAAACGGAGAAGTGAAGAGGTGAGGAAGAAGAGGCTAAAGTAGGTGGGGAGGCTGCGATTGACAAAATGGAAGTGGCTGGAGACATGGGAGTGACCACCGATCGGCGATGTGGTGGTGAGTGGCTATGACGACAAAAATTGATGATTTTTGGGTTTTTTTTTTTTTTTTGGTACCGGTTGAAACATCCAATTTTTGCTGGTAAGGCCGAAACAGTCCGGTATGGGCCGGTACTCAGAGCGATACGAATCAAGGGGGGGTTTTGGTACTGGTCAGTTCATCAGTACAAAAAAAAAACTGGCTGTACCGGCCGATATAGTACGATATTAACTTCCTTGTGTTAGGATTAGTTCATTTAAATCTTATTGTATGATGCTATGTATGACATTATGTATAACTTAAAGTTGTGATTAATAAATTTGTTTTATTATTATCTAAAATAATGATGATATGAATATTTGGACATTGTCATGTAGTCCATAAGATGCATAGTATATGATTTATGTGATTTAATTACAGATGATATAAGTCACAAGTTCTTTGTAAACTCAGAATTTTAGTTCATAGTCGGTGATGAAATTGGACATTTCATCTGCGAAGACTATAACATATCAACTAAGATGATTTGTCTTGATCATGGAAGTTGAGACTTCTAGTTGATGTGTTAATATGTTTTAAGAGTTAAGACATATTGAACTGGACCGCTGTGAGATTTATTATTCTCCTAATGACTGTCAAATGAATAATAAATCTCATGACTTCTATTTACATGAACTCTTAATCCTGAGAGAATAATGGACCTGATCATGAAGTGTAGGTTGTTTTGATATATCAGGAGTAAGATCTAAAGTCACGATCAAAACCTCAGTATGTTGGGCAGTCACATTTAGTGTTGACGGAACATATATTCTCAAGATGAAATTCATAATCTCTTAACGGAGATATAAAATATTCCCTTGAGATAAGTTTAATGGGTTTGGTTATTCAGAGTGTTAAACCTAACCACTTTAATAAGGAGTTACTAAAGTATATATTTATGAATTTTGATTTCATAAATATATGATGAATAACTAAAAGGATTAAACCAGGTACTCAAGGATTAAGATGTAGTAATCTTCAAAATGGCAATTTATATTTATGACTTTGTATTACTATGAATATTTTATAAAGAGATTGCATGTATAATAAAGTCTTGGGATATACTTTATTAATAAGGCCTAGATTGCAATTATATTTATATAGTGGTATTAAATATAATTAATGGTAACTTTAGACTTGTCAAGAGTTGACAGAAAAGCCTAAGGTTCATTATAGTTAGTGTCTTATTAGTCTCTTTTGGTCCCACTCTAAGCCACACACTAAAGCTTAATTGGAAAAGCCCAATAGGCCAGTCCAATTAGATAATCAGTTAGTTATATAGGGAGAAACATATAGAATTTTTTATTAGAAAAAAGAGAGATATCATTGTGAAATGGTGTGTATGTATGAGTGAAGCCACTCGATTATTCTCCATTGGAAACTGATTGAGAGACCACACTCCTTGGGCGTAAAGTGGAATTGGAGTGAAGATTAAAAGTGTTCTCAAGTACTTCTAATATTTTGTTTTGAATTTCACTACACCAAAGTACGCTATCTTGTTCTTAAATTCTGAAATTTACATAGTGCATGTTAGCAATCATGAATGAAATAGATCCATGTTTGTTGCTTCTGCTATGTGTTTTATATGAGATACAAAACCAGATTTACCAACAATTGGTATCAGAGCCAGATTTTCATATCATGTTTGTATTGCATGTGATTGGATTTTAGAATAAAAGAAAAATGGTTTTTTGATGATATCGGGTTCACACCAAGGATGCATATTCTCTTGGTTTGTTCGAAGTGGCCTAAGATCATTCGGTTAAGTAGATTGCACAGTTTGCCATCTATGTTACTAGCGTGCATTGAATGTAACTGTTATATAACTGTCACGTGCATGCACCGCTTGGATATAAATGTGTATGTTGGCATCATTTATTGATTATTATAAGGCTTTTGGTCTTGCATGGTTTCGTGGACCCATGTGGCATTTTCAATCTGCCATTAACATGAGTTCAATTATATATATGCGTTTATATGCAAGTTCTTGATGGCCATCTTATAAGCATGAAATAATTGCCTTGGAAATATTGAATCCGTATATTATATATATATGGTGTGATAATTGTCATATATTATAATATGGGTTTATAGTAAATTGTTTATAAAGGATTCAAGGCCTAACTTCATGAATTGATTATTACATTAAATGCTAGGATTAAAGTATTTGTTTAATGAAATTTATTCCTAATGAGATTAGGATTATGTTTTCAAGGGTTTCTAGCATTATTATGGTTCTTGATCTTAAAAACCTTTAATTTAAAATATCTAGTGGGAGAGAGATACGAGGGTAGGATCTCACGGCCTCCATTATCGGTTCATAATAGTGTGGGTAAGCATCTCGTCTTAGTGTATATGCCTCGCGATCCCAAAGGAGGGTATTTACTTCATAGTACTACAAGATTGAACTAACCCGTTTAAAGTAGTGTGGACAAGCACCTCGTCTTGGCGTATATGCCGATCTCAAATGAGGGTGTTTTGTTTCATGGTACTACAAGTCTAAACATTATAAGGGAGACGAAATGTGGCTACATATGATTCTAGATAATGGTGTACACTAGACTAAGTGTACTGTTAACCTCCCAAAGGAGCTATGTCATTATTACTTAGAGGCTAAAGCCAATACGGCAAATTATTAGTGTATGATAAGAGTTATCATGATAGCACTAATAATGAGAATAGTTCTCAATCAATTAATGTGTTTACAATAAACTTGCTACCAAGGAATTATAGACATGGATTGGGTTGTCGTTGCATATATTATTTTATGGTTTTATAAGGTTCCATATTATATGTTTATATGCTAAATTAATAATGTCCAGTTTACTTATTATATTCATGTTTATTATTTTCAAATTTGAGCATGGCATCATTTAGCCCACTTGTTACTATTCTTAATCAAAACAAATTGACTGGATCTAGCTATGTTGACTGGAAAAGAAATTTGGACATTGTTCTTACAGCTGAAGAGCACAAATATGTGTTTACTCAACCATGTCCTAGCTTTCCTTCATTAGATGCTCCTCCTGAGGAAAAACAACGATATGATCGTTGGCAGAAATCTAATGAAATGGCCAAGTGCTACATTCTAGCATCTATCTCAAATGTTCTACAGCATCAAATGCTGGATGTAGAACTAGCTTTGGACATTATGCTAAGTCTGAAGGAGATGTTTGGTGAGCAAGGTCGTTCTGCAAGGTAAGAAATAATGAGGCAAATTTATAATACCAAAATGGCTGAAGGTAGTTCAATAAGGGTTCATTGTCTTACAATGATCTTTAATCTGAATACACTAGAAGTTTTAGGTGCCGATATTGATGGAGAATCCCAAGTGGATATGATACTCTAGTCACTACCGAAATCATTCAAGGAATTCAGATTCAATTATAATATGAACAAAAAGATTTATTCTTTTTCTGAATGAATGAATGAATTTGTAGTGGTGGAAGGCATTCTTGGTACTTCTAGTGTTGATGCTAATATGACTGAAACTTCTACTTCTCAACATAAGTCGAAAGGCAAGGGTAAGAAGAAGAAGAAGAATGACCTCACCAAGCAAGATGGTAAACAAATTGCCTTAGGGGTTGCCGAGAAAGGAAAGAAGATTAAAGGAAAGTATTTCTATTGTGGTGAGAAAGGACATTGGAAGAGGAATTGTCCAAAATTCAAGACTGCCAATAATAAGGGTATGAAAAGTTCATTCCTCCTTGAAATATGTTTAGCACAAAATCCCATAGATTCCTGGTGTGCGGATTCAAGTTGTACTAATCATATATACAATTCTTTGCAGGGGTTGCAGGAGACCAGAAAGCTTAATGAAGGGGAATTGTTTCTTACTTTGGTTGATGGGAGCAGAATTTCGGTTGTAGCTGTTGGAGTGTTTAATTTATGCTTTGAGTTTAGGGTTTTAATATTATAAGACTATATATATGTACCTAATGTTCGTAGGAATTTAATTTCTGCAACTTATTTGGGTAAACATGGATATTGTGTTATCCTTAAAGACAATGTTGTAATAAAAAAGGGTAAAGTGTTTATCATTTCTGGCAATATTGTGGATGGTCTTTATATTTTAACTCTTGATAAGCATGAATTATATAATTCTGAATTAGATGATAACTCTCATGTAAAATCATTAAAGAAAAAGTTTCCTTCTACTAATGAAGCATATCTTTGGCATTTGCGTTTGGGTCATATTAATCCAAACAGAATTCAAAGACTGATCAAAGATGGACTCTTAAAGCCATTGGACTTTGATGAATTTCTAATTTGTGAATCTTGTTTGGAAGGCAAAATGACCAAATGACTTTTTAATGTAAAAGGTAGAAAAGCCCAAGAGTTGCTTGAATTAGTTTAGACGGATGTATGTGGTCCTATGTCAACCAAAGCAAAAGGAGGTTATGAGTACTTCATCACTTTTACCGATGATTACTCAAGATATGGTTGTGTACCTAATGAGATAGAAGTCCAAAGCCTTTGAAAAGTTCAAAGAGTTTAGGGTTGAAGTTGAGAATCAATTAGGTAAACGCATAAAGGCCATTCGATCTGATCGTGGTGGCGAATACCTTCTTCGGGATTTCAAGGATTACTTAACTCAAAATGGGATTGTATCCCAATTGACTGCACCTGGAACTCCCCAACAGAATGATGTAGTAGAAAAAAGGAATAAGACTCTTTTGAAAATGGTTAGGTCCATGATGAGTTACTTAACTCTACCAGTTTCTTTTTGGGGATATGCACTAAAAACTGCTATGCATATTTTGAATTTAGTTCCATCAAAATTTGTTCCCAACACACCTAAGGAATTGGGGAGTGGGCGTAAGCCTAGTATGAAATATCTCCACATTTGGGGATGTCCAGCACATGTGTTGAAAAGGAAGTCTGATAAGTTGGAAGCTAAAACCGAAGTATGCTTGTTTTTAGAGTATTCAAAGGAAACAAATGGTTATTTATTCTATAATCGTAAAGATAACAAAGTGTTTGTTAGCACACATGCCAAAATTTTGGTGGATGATTATGTAAAAAATTTTAATCCTAGAAATAAAGTTGTTATAGCTGAAATGAATGAACCTGTAAATGAACAACCAATGGATGAAAAAACTAGGGATGATGTGGCTGTATTAGATACACCACAAGATACTACTCATGAGATGACTAGTATACAAGTGCCTCGTCGTAGTGGGAGAATTGTTCGGCCTCCTATAAGATTTATAGGTTTGGGAGAAACTTATGAAGCTATCTCAGAAGAGGCTGAATCGAATCCCTATACTTATGAAGAGGCAATGAATGATATAGATGCACATCATTGGGTCAAAGTTATGAAATTTGAATTCGATTCTATGTATTCCAATCAAGTTTGGGATCTTGTAAAGGTGCCTAATGGCATTAAACTTGTTGGTTGCAAAAGGGTTTACAAGAGAAAGAGTGGGATAGATGGAAATGTTGAAACCTTTAAAGTAAGGCTAGTGGCGAAAGGATATACACAGAAAGAAGGTATTGATTATGAAGAAACTTTTTCACTAGTAGCAATGCTTAAATCTATCAAAATTCTCTTATCCATTGCTGCTCATTATGATTATGAGATTTGGCAAATGGATGTCAAGACTGCTTTTCTCAATGGCAATCTTGAAGAAGAAATCTATATGATGCAACCGGAAGGTTTCATAGCTGAGAACCAAGAACATATGGTATGCAAATTGAAAAGGCCCATTTATGGACTTAAGCAAGCATTTAGGACATGAAACATTAGATTTGATCAAACAATCAAGTCATTTGGTTTTGAACAAAATCTTGATGAATCATGTGTGTACAAAAGACATCGAGATAAAGTAGTAATGTTCCTAGTACTTTATGTTGATGATATTCTACTCATTGGAAATGATGTAGGGGTAATGTCATCTGTAAATGTTTGATTGTCAAGCCAATTTGATATAAAGGACTTGGGTGAGGCTAACTTTATTCTAGGGATCAAGATTTGGCGAGATCGTAAGAATAAGATGTTAGGCTTAACACAAGCTGGATATATAGATAAGGTTCTAGAACAGTTTAGCATGCAAAACTCCAAGAAAGGTTTACTTCCTTTTTGACATGGAGTTCCTCTATCTGATGACCAAAGGCCTAAGACTCAAGAGGAAGAAGATATGATGAGATAAGTTCCTTATTCTTCTACAGTAGGAAGTCTCATGTATGCCATGCTCTGTACTAGACCAGATATCTGTTATTCAGTTGGCATGGTCAGCTGATATCAATCAAATCCAGGACCAAAACATTAGCAAGCTGTAAAGCATATTCTTAAGTATCTACGGAGAATGAGTGACTATATGCTTGTTTACCGGTGTGAGGATTTGATTCTCATTGGTTATACAGATTTAGACTTTCAATTAGATCTAGATTTCAGAAAATCCACTTCAAGATGTGTTTTCACCTTAGGAGGTGGAGCCATAACTTGGAGGAGTGTTAAGCAATCTTGTATTGCGGACTTCACCATGGAAGCTGAGTACGTTGCTGCTTGTGAAGCAGCAAAGGAAGCTGTTTGGCTCAAGAAATTTCTTTCTAATCTTGGTGTTATAAGAATGGAGCAAGTTCTCATCACATTGTTTTGCGACAATAATGGAGTGGTTGCACAATCCAAAGATCCAAGGAATCATAACAAAGGAAAGCACATTGAGAGAAAATACCACATTATTCGAGACATTGTTGCTCGAGGACTTTCGAGTGCAAATAATCTAGCAGATCCATTTTCCAAAGCCTTGCCTCAAAAGACTTTCGAGTTACATTTAGAGGGAATGAGAGTTAGATTAGTGCACAATAGTCTTTAGGGAAAGTGAGAGATTGTTAGGATTAGTGCCCTTAAATCCTATTGTATGATGCTATGTATGACAGTATGTATGACTTAATGTTGCGATTAATAAATTTGTTTTATTATTATCTAAAATAATGATAACATGAATATTTGGACATTATCATATAATTCATGAGATGCATAGTATGCGATTTATGTGATTTAATTACAGAAGATATAAGTCACAAGGTCTTTGTAAACTCAGAATTTTAATTAGTAGTCGGTGGTAAAATTTGGCATTTCATCTGCAAAGACTATAACATATCAACTAAGATGATTTGTCTTGATCATAAAAGTGGAGACTTCTAGTTGATGTGTTAATATGTTTTAAGAGTTAAGACATATTGAATTGGACTGCTGTGAGATTTATTATTCTCTTTACGACTGTCAAATGAATAATAAATCTCACGACTTCTATTTACATGAACTTTTAATCCTGAGAGAATAATGGGTCTGATTATGAAGTGTAAGTTGCTTTGATATATCAGGAGTAAGATCTAAAGTCACGATCAAAACTTCAGTATGCTGGGCAGCCACATTTAGTGTTGATGGAACATATATTCTCAAGATAAAATTCATAATCTCTTAACGGAGATATAAAATATTCCCTTGAGATAAGTTTAATGGGTTTGGTTATTCAGAGTATTAGGTTTAACCACTTTAGTAAGAAGTTACTAAAGTATATATTTATGAAATTGGATTTCATAAATATATGATGAATAACTTAAAGAATTAAATCGAATACTCAAGGATTAAAATGTAGTAATCTTCAAAGTGGCAGCCTACATTTATGATTTTGTATTACTACAAATATTTTATGAAGGGGTTGTATGTATAATAAAGTCTTGGGATATACTTTATTAATAAGGCTTAGAGTGCAATTATATTTATATAGTAGTATTAAATATAATTAATGGTAACTTTGGACTTGTCAAGAGTTGACAGAAAAGCCCAAGGCCCATTGGAGCTAGTGTTTTATTGGTCCATTTTGGTCCCACTCTAAGCCACACACTAAAGCCCAATTGAAAAGGCCTAATAGGCCAACCAAATTAGATAATTAGTTAGTTATAAAGGGAGAAACATACAAAATTTTTTATTAGAAAAAAGAGAGACATCATTGTGAAATGGTGTGTATGTGTGATTGAAGCCACTTGATTATTCTCCCTTGGAAACTGATTGAGAGACCACACTCCTTGGGCGTAAAGTGGAATTGAAGTGAAGATTAAAAGTGTTCTCAAGTACTTCTAATCTTTTCTTTTGAATTTTACTACATCAAGGTATGCTATCTTGTTCTTAAATTTTGAAATTTATATAGTGCATGTTAGCAATCATGAATAAATTAAATTCATGTTTGTTACTTCCGCTGTGTGTTTTGTATTAGATATAAAACCACATTTACCAACACCTTGCTGCCACCGCAATCGGACAAGGTGACCTCTAAAGATCATGCCACCACTAACAATGGCTCCAAAGTAAGAACGAAACACCATTGATGATGATGAAGCTGAAAAGCAGATCAACATTGATCTCAAGGAAAACCTTTGCAGCTCGGTCTCATCCGCATTAGCCTCAACCTCGACTCTCAAGTATAAACTAGGGTTTTCTCTTCTTCTTCTTTTTTTTCTTTTTCTTTTTTTTTTTCTTTTTTGTTTTTGTGTTTTGAGTTTGGGAGGTGTGTTTTGCAGATCTAAGCAAAAGGTTTGTCTCAACAATGGTGGATTTTCTTGGTATATTTTGAGTTCTCTTTTTTTTTTTTTTTCAAATTAAATCTTTTTGATAGTGTTTGGTTGTTAAGAAAGTGATGTAAAATTGAAGCAAAGATGAGGATTTTCTCCCTGTTTCTTGTGGCAATTGAGATTTTATTTTGTTTATTGTTGTGTTTGGTTTCCAAGAAAATGAAAGAAAAGAAAAAGATACCTTTTTATTTATTTATTTATTTATTTATATACTAAAGTCGGTAGAATTTGTATTGATATTGAAAGAACATATACAAAGAGTTAAAGGGAACTTAGGTCAATACCATGTGGTGGCTTTGAGTTCCAAAAAGAAAACTTGAGTTATAAAAACAACAAAAGAAGTAAAAAAATTAAAAAAATAAAAACCCCAACCAACAGGAATACCACAAGAGACTCGTAGTCAGTGAGGAAAGATGTTGCATCTTTTTTTTTCTTTTTCTTTTTTTTTTTTCTTTTTTTTTGGATTTGGAAAGATGTTGCATCTTGAAGAATAGTAGCAAGGTGAGTCTGGGGTGCTAAGTAGTCAATGAGTATTTGATGTTGTGACTAACGAGAGATAGAGAGCGAGTCAGGGATTTTAGCGAAATGATACGAATCTCAAGTGTGCAAAATTTATTTTATTTTATTTTTTTTAAAATAATATAAGGTGGCTGTAGAGTTGGCAGTTGATGTGGTATGAAAAATAATTTTAAATTGCTCTGTTTGACACATCAGCTTTTTCCATCTAAAAGATAATGGCAAAGACTAAATCGACACAGCTTTGAAAAAAGTTAGGAACTAAATTGACACAATTAAAAGGTTAAGGACCAACTTAAAATATCGTGTAAAAGACAAGGACCAACTTTGTAATTTACCCAACTTTTTTTTGTTTCGTTTGACACATCAACTTTTTCCGTCCAAAGGATAACAATAGGGACTAAATCGACACGGCCTTATAAAGGTTAATGACCAAATCGGCATAATTAAAAATATAGAAACCAAATTGAAATATCGTATAAAGGATAGAGACCAATTTTATAATTTACCTAAAAAATTATATAATAATAGTATTAAACTTTTGGATTTAATTGTCTTCACAAAAAAAAAAAAAAAATGATTTAATTATATATATATATATATATATATTAAAAAAAATTACTGTGTTAGGTTTAGTTTGAAAATATTCCTACAATATAGGATCTAAAATGTAATTTGTCATATTTGTTACTACGCACCTAAAAAAAATGTAATCCATTTGACTTGGAACAAACCAAACTAATGTGGCTAATTAATAATAGCATCTCTATCTCTTGTACCCATCGTATATTTTTAACTATCTGACATTATTTTCCCCCAACTTATATTCTTAACCAGACATTTTTCCCTTTGAAAGGGTTCCCGAGATCTGCAATTTTCTTTTCATTCAGGTATGGATATCATATATCTCTTTTTTTATTTTTTTACGAACGAAATCATATATCTTCAAGCTGTATTGATTATTACCTTTTCTATCCTAAATAGTTTTCCATGAAATATAAATATAAATTTATATAATGGTTAAGATCCACGTTTCCATATCTAATGGAAAATGTGCTAATTAGTATGTTTGAATTACAACATTAAAGAGAATGATAGTCTTCTACTGAGTTTCACGATGATCTTTGCATTTCACTTTGACGAGTGCATGTTCAATCCTGTCAAGATGTGCATGCCTTAAACAATGTTGTTATGGACATGGTTACTAATCGTGGAAACTGATTGGCTTCGTTTTGAGATGGGAGATTGCATGCGTTTATAAATTAAACAAGCTTCAACCCAAGAGTGAAAATGATTGAATTTGTCAAAGGTATGACAGGAGGTATGGTATGGATTCTAGACAATTAGGTACTCATTTAATTTACAAATAAGAAAATGGAGAGCCTCTATTAATCTTCCAAATGCACTCTTGCAGTTATTTTTTTTTTTTTTTTGTAATTTAGTTTGGTTATTTTGTGTATATAACTTACTGGGTAGAGAAACCTACCCCGATACTCCCATTTCAATCCATTTAGTAACCACCTGTGCTAATGCTAGATTGGGATTCTTGCAGTTCAAACTTTTTAAATTTGTCACTGTTTTTCGAATTCCCAATGCCTTTGATTATTTTGCAAACTATATTCATATTTCTGCATTCTTTTGATTTCGACATTATTGCAGTTGATTGTTAAGCTTCGGTCATATAGAATAGCAGAGCTAGAGAATCAGTTACAATAGTATTACAAATGGTGACACTTGTTAAAAACTTCTTAGTGAGGATATGAAAGCAGATGGTAAGGGGGTGTTTTGATTCCATGTTTTGATAACTCATAGCTCTATTTCCATCACCCATAACTTAAAAATGATAGGACCCATGACTAAGAGGTTTGTTTGGATTTTGTTTCCAGTTATTGTTTTCATCACTCAATTATCTGATTTTTGAGTGATGAGTTATGGAAACTAAAAACACATTTTATGTTTTTTCAGTTTTCATAACTCTGTTTTTAATGGCATTTCCGTAATTAAAACTATAACTGTGTCCCATGGTCAGAGTCAACCGCAACTTTTGACTTTTTTTTTTTTTTTTTCTTCACTGGGTTCGGTGAGTTTGGTTTCTTCATTTTTTTTTTTTTCATTGGGTTCGGGTTTCTGGGTTTTTTTTTTTCTTCTTCTTTCACTGGGTTCGGGTTTTCCTAGTGATTTTTTGGGATTTCAGCATATGAAATGGTTTACAGTGTCCTTAATAATGTGTACCTTATTGATTGTTTACGGCTTGCCTTTAGCACCAAACTAGCAAAAAATTAGTTGCTTGCGGGGCAATGTCAATGTAATATATATATATATGAATCTATGGCATTTGTCACATGACAGTTGGTATACATCAATTGGTTTAGTGTAAGCGAGATTCAAACCTATGTTCTTTGTTTAAGGACAAGTGACCTTTCCGGTTGAGTTAGAACCTACGATGTCAATGTAACTCAAAATTGACATCATCCTCGTCGAATGTAAAGTTGTCTATGATGGACTGACTTTTGACCAATGTGTTGAGGAATATTTTTTTTTCTCCGGAAAGGGATTTGGGCAAAGAGAATTTTAATTAAATTATAAATGCATCTGGAATCTCACCATATGATTTATAGTTTAAACTTTGTTAAATAAAATTCTGATTTGTGCTCTATAATGATTAAAGGTTGATGTTCTTTTAAATCACTAGGATATTTTCATGCTGAACTTAAAACACAGGATCCCCTCAAAAAAAAAAAAAAAAAAAAAAAAAAAAAAACCTTTAAACACAGGGAATGAGATATTTGTTAAAAACTTCTTGGCGAGGACATGAAATGAGATATTGCCTAGTAAATATCTGTAACAATGATTTGTGCTCTACTTAAAATTGCATTTTCAAATACTAATTGGCGTAATGATATTTTAAAAATGCTTATTATTTTTTTCATTAACGTAAAAAATTGTCTTACGTCAATTTCTTTGGTGTACATCAGTATGACTTTTTCAAGTTCTAACGAGGATTTTCTTACCATTTAGGCTTGTATAATTGCTATGGATCCCTTCAGAGGACAAGGAGGCATTCAAATGCTGCTGACTGCAGAACAGGAAGCTCAAAGCATACTTGCCAGTGCTAAAAGCTGTAAAAACTTTATTTATATGTCTATTATGTAAGCCTAGGAAGATTAACATCATAAAAATGGTGTGTCCTCAATCATACACTGCGCTCTCTCTTTGTAATAGTATTAATTTCCCCATGAAGCGGCGTGAAGGGAACTTAAATGAATGATGCAACTCTTCACAGAGCTTGTGACCTGCCATAAATGGGTGAATTTGTGTCTATAATGAAAATTTGAGAGCAACATGTCGTCTAATATTATGGTGAAAATTTGTCCAAAGTATTGATCAAATATGAAATTAAATTGAAGACTATAATGAATATAGTCCATCTCTTTAATCCTTTGAACTCCATTTTCTGTTGCATAAATGAACTTCTCTGTCACAAGCCTTACTGATATTCATCCTTCTCCATAATCTTACATTCTTCAGTGAAGATGGGAAGGTTGAAGCAAGCAAAAGATGAGGCTGATCGGGAAGCAACACTTTATCGTTCCCATATGGAAGCTGAATACCAAAAGACAATTTCTGAGGTATATAATTGGTGCAGTCACTTTTATTATTATCATAATGATTGTAATAATTGTCATCAATTCATTATCTTCAGCATTATTATCAATATATGCTTCTCAAAAATTCCTGTACCGAAGAAACAGGAGCTGTAGTTTCATACTTTAATTCTTCTTTTTAGCTATCTGCTTAAACTTTACAGACAAGTGGGAGTTCTGGATCCAATGCAATACGACTTGAAGAGGAAACGAACTTGAAGATTCAAAACTTGAAGAAGTCAGCTGCAAGGGTCTCATCAGATATAGTTGGCATGCTAATCAAGTATGCCACAACTGTGCCAGCTTAATCCATGAAGGTTATATATAACTAATTTCAATTGTCTGGACTATATAATTCCTCCATATTCTTCTTCTCGCCCTCCCCCTAATTTATTATTCTTTAGTGTGTGAACAATTTTTTTTGTTTTTATCTTATATTCAGTTTGTTTCATCATCTATTGGGTGTCTGTGTAGTATAGCTCTATTTGTAGAGATTATATTTATTGCAGTACTCTTTCTCAAGCAAAAAAGTTGGTAGTGTGGCACTAAGTGGAAAAATAGAAAGTCTAATCTGCAAACCTTTAATTTGTGATCATAGACTTGGAAACAAAAAGGAAAATCATATAATCAAAACTCAAATAACAAATCAGACATGCATGTTGATGTCAGTCATTCACTCGTTTCCTTAATTCATAATGCACGTAAGTGTCAAACTAATCAACAACTACTCCTCCCCCATGACTTTTCAGATGTTTAAGTTATTCAGCCGTAGGCTTGAAATCTATAAAAGAAAATTCCTCCTTCCTTTTACTATTAATATTATAAAATAGATGTTAATACTACCAATCAATCATTTAAAGGGCTAATATTTCATTTAGTTGCCTTTTAATTTATATTTTTTTTGGGCAAGATTTTTATGTGATTACAGGAATTTTTATGCAACCCACTATGTGGTGGTTAAAAAAACCATCCACGTGTATTATTTCAGTAAGTTACATGATTCATAAAAAATGTTATGTGACTATAAGTACATGTGAATGATTTTTTTTTAATCATCATGTAATGGGTTACATAAAAATTCCTGCAACTTAGGTTGTATAAAAACCATTTACCTTTTTTTTTTTTTTTTTTTTTTTTTTTTGCTTGTATCATATGTTATCACTCAAATAAGGCTCATAGGAAAGATATAGATTGACAAACCCTTTTAATAATATATTACTCTTCACAAAATTTTCAGGTTGGCTATTTATTATTTTATAAAATTTCATATTCAGGTTTCAAGGTGGGAAACCATCCATTGATGCATATTTTAGAAGAACTTTTTCAAGATTTAAAATTTATTATCCAATCATCAATCTCAAATATTGAAATTTTAGATATTGTATCCCCAAAAAGGCTCAAAGATTTATATAAAAGAAAATAGATATTGCACTCCTATATAAATAATTCTAGATTGAGACTACATATTTTCACCCATTAAGATTATAAAAAAAAAGTTCCCAACGACATGAAAAATGATTTAAAAAAAAAAATTGTTTGACTGTACAAAAAGAAAAAAAAAATTTACTAAGAAATTTAGTACATATCAATTATATATGTTTTTAGTACTAAAAAATAAAAGAAAATATTTATTTTAAGTCATAAAAAGATCATTTTTACATAAATTTTGTTATATATAAAATAATAAAATATGTTGAATCATGTTAAAAAGACATATTTTATATAACACGTATTTGATTTTAAATTTTTTTGTTATATTAGCTTTCTCTTGGGAGACGTTTAACTCTTTTTTTTTTTGTTTTTGTTTTTGTTTTTTGTTTTTTGTTTTTTGTTTTGTTTTGTTTTTTGTTTTTTTTTTTTTTTGTTTTGTTTTGTTTTGTTTTGTTTTTTTTTTTGAGGAGATTGTAATACAAGAGTTTAATATGAAATTAATAGTATTCAAGAGCTTTCTTTCTTCACTTTCTCTCACTTCCACATCTCAACATTAATCTCAACAATTTTGTTATTTAATTTTAGCAGTGTTGATAACGTCATCATGGAATTATCTTTGTACAAACAAGAGTATTGTACACATTTCTAAAGTCTGCTAATATTGATTTTTTCTTTTGAGCAAATTACAACTTACTCATATGCGGTTTAGCCTAAATTTAAGTTACTTACTCGTGATTTGAAATTTGGCACTTTGCTCACCTGACATCTGCTCCATTAGGGGTCTGTAACCCACCTTTGGACTTTATTCGTTAAAAACATAAAAAAAATTATAACAAAACCAAAGAAGACAAGATCAAAAAGTGGCTTTGTAAAAATTTAGAAACATACTTAAGAACTTCAATAGAACACAAAAATTATCCAGCTGAACTATTTCAGCTGTTGCTAACACTTTCTACAACAATTATACATATCCAAAACCTACTAACCTTGCATTAAAATTAGAACAACAAAACAACAGAACTAGCCAAACCCAAAAAATAATCACTAATAAGAGATAATGGATGGAAAATTGGATGAAATTAGTAAAGAAGAATGAAACCCCAACCCCACCTCTGTATTCCTTCTTGACTTCCTCCAACTCTTCATCTTTTCTCTCAACAAAATAACAAACCCAATAAAAAAATCCTAGTACTATCTATCTTTTCTCTCAACAAAACAACAAACTCACTTACAAAATCCAAACTTCTTACATCATCTATTGATCTCAAATGAAAACAAAATAAGAGGTGAAAGTGAGTTATAGAAATCTACCCAACAATAGCATTGTGAATTGAACAAATCTGTGTTTTATACCCATCAAAATTAGTTCATTCAAATAGAACCCAAAAAATTTAGGTGGTCCTTGTAGCTGATTGATCTCCAAATCCCTTTCAAATGCCAAATCAAAGAGAGAGAAAGACAAGATAAAAAGGGAAAGCTTGAGGCGAGAGGTAGAGCAAGGAGGCCCACCATGGGTTTAGGTCAGCATGAGAAAAAGAGCTTGGGCTTTAATAGATCGGGGGAAGGGGAAGCCACTGTTGTTGGTGGTAGTGGCGATGAGCAGTAGAGAACAACCCTTTAAGGCTTTTAGCCAGGTCTTGTTTGAGAGAGAGAGAGAGAGAGAGAGAGATGGTTACCTTGTGTGTGTGAAAGAGGGATAATATCCTCTTGGTAGAAATTGATATGATAAAAAGATAGAAAAAGCATCAGTCTTTTCCGTTGTGATTTTAGGCCAAACCACAAGTAAGTAAGTTGTAATTTTCCATTTTCCATTTTTTTTTTCCCACATTTCTACATATGTATATGCTAGTAGCTTAATGGGTCCTCATACTATGCTTAGTTGAACGAGCCCTCAATTATATTACATTTGGCTTGATTTTATTGCTATTGCTCTTCTACATCATAAGTCTAGGGTGGCAAATGGGCAAGTTGGATAGATTTTGGGTTGGGTTATAAATGGGTTGGATACATAATTATCTATTTATCCATTTATAACCCATTAAAATATATATTAAATACTCATTATTCACCAAACTCATTTAATACTCAACCCAATCATTTAACCCATTAAAATCAAAGAATTGTTTTTTTTATTAATATTTTTAAATTAAAGACTTGAAATTTCTTGTCATCTCAATTTCAAGAAAATCACAAATCAAAATAATCGAAGCCTAACTAACAAAAATATGTATTAGAAAGTGAGTTTGAGATAAACAATCACTATAATCATTATTGCTAAAAAAATCAAAATTAACATGAAAATTACTAGAGGTGAATAGCATATCCTCTATATTACAATTTCTTTTATTTTCATTCGTAAGTTGCTTTCTCAACAACCAAACAAGGCTTTAAGAAAAGAAGAGGAAAAATTTTCAAATAAGCATTTTACAAAAAAGATAGATCATGTAGATCTGGTTCCTCAAACTCAATCTGAGGAGCCACCTCTAGAGACAAACAAGTCCGGTGACAAAATTGATCTTAGCGAGCTTTGGAAATCGATTCCAACAAATATTTTCTATGCGCAAGAGAGAGAGAGAGAGAGAGAGAGAGTATTTAGGTCTAATCAAACCAGAGTTGTAGCACCACCAACGACAATGGCTAATAGCAGTGACTAGCTACATTAGAGAAGAAGCTTTTCCTTATTCGACCATGGAGGAGTTGTAAGATAGAGAGAGAAAAGGGCTTGAGTTTAAAAGGCACCATGGTGGTAGTTAGTGGTGGCAACTAGTGAAAGGAGCTCAAATCTTTAGCCAGGGATGCCTTGGTGTGAGAGAGAGATGTACAATTTAGGATGTTTAGTAGGTGAGAAAATGAGAAAGAAAACTCAAGAAAACATAAATACGAAGAGAGTGGTTTGAGACTTGGTGCTTGGCGGCTAGTAGTTAAGCACGGAGGGTATGTTTGGTTAAAGGTGGAATAGGGTGGATGGAAGAAAAAGAAGAGAAAATATGAGAGAAAAAGGAGTGGGTGTTGTTTGGTAAGGAGAGAAGAGGAGGAAATTTTTGGTGAAGAGAGAAGAATTAAGAAGCTTTGATGTATTTTTTGTGTGTTTTTGGTGGAGAAATGTGTTGGGAAGAGAGGAAAAATTCCCAAAAAAGCCCAAACAGCTCCCAAAAACCCAATTTTTTTATTCCAGTCCAATCTGGAGTGCCAGGTGCGCCAGCCGGGCCCGGCGGCCCAACAAGGTGCGTTGGGTTAATGCCATCGTGAAATCGGCAAATTTGTTCTATTGCATTTTTTGGTTCCAACTTCAGACACGCATTTGGAGGTCTTCCCAGACTTTGATTGAGGCGATCTTGGTGTCCTTGGAAAACTTTGGATGTCTAGTTTTCAGAAAACTAAAGAAATTAAAATTATGACCTCGTAAAGTGTGTTGATGTGCTTTTCACAGTTTTTTCAATATCTCAACCGTTTAACTCCAATTTCGACCCATGAATAGTCGTTGGAATGAGAATTTGATTATCTTCGCGACATTGGTCTCAACCTGTTTTGACAACGGGATCAAGATTAGGGTTTTTGGGGCTCATTGGGAGTAAACTCTGGGTTAAACTTGGTCAAAGTTGCTAAAAATGTCTGAGGAGCTTGGGTTCGATATAAAACCATGAAAAATGTTGTTTTGTGAGGATTTTGACCTTCAATCAACCTAGGGTTGACCAAGGGCATTTTGATCATTTTGGCTAAAAAAGGCACTTTGAATGCTCCGATGTTCGAACGGGTTGTGCCATGTCATTATATATGTTCTCATAACCCCATGGAGGGAAATGGTATTTTTAGGTTTTCAGGGTCTGGCACGCAAATCGAGGGTGGACAAAATACGGTATCAACAGCTGCCCCTTCTTTATCTAATATCTCGAGTGCAATGAGAGGTGTCGGATAAATAATGTGATTTCGCATTTTGTTGCCCCTAAATTGCGTGCAAAGGCTATTCATGGATCGAGACCAATTTTTTACCAAATGTGGTCGAGCTACTGCTTCTGCTTCGAAAAATTTCTTTTGCATCTGTTTCTTGATATTGGACAAAAACTTCATTCTTTTTCTGCGAATATGTTAGTAGCAATGCAACTAGGAAAGCATGATAGAATATATATATATATATATATATATATATATATATATATATATATATATATATATATATATATTTTTGGGCTAGGTAGAAAAAACATGCAAATGTTGGATGCTATGGATGCAAAAAATAAAATGCTAGGAAAACGTAAGGGGGCTTACCTAGTGACTGGGAACTTAGGATTCTTTAGGGATTTGGTGATTGTGGGATGGTGAGATGTACGGAACTATCGCTAGTTAGCCTCAAAATAGGATTAGGAAAAGATAGAAGATATCTAATAAATGATTCCTACGCCATGGGAGTGTGGAGAAGTTCCTACACCGTGGAAGTGTGGAAAAGGGTCCTATACTGTGGAAGCATGGAAGATTGTGTTGGTCCATTGTTGGGTATCAAGCGCCATAATGATTCCTACGCTGTGGTAGTGTGGAGAAGTTCCTACACCGTGGAAGTGTGGAAAGGGTCCTACACCATGGAAGCATGGACGATTGTGCTGATTCGTTGTTGGGTGTCAAGCATTATAATGATTCCTATGTTATGGTAGCGTGGAGAAGTTCCTACACTGAAGAAGTGTGGAAAGGGTTCTATACTATGGAAGCATGGATGATTGTGTTGATCCGTTGTTAGGTATTAAGCACCATAATGATTCCTACGCCGTGGTAGCGTGGAGAAGTTCCTACACCGTGGAAGTGTGGAAAGGGTCCTACACTATGGAAGCATGGACGATTGTGCTGATCTGTTGTTGGGTGTCAAGCATTGTAATGATTCTTACGTTGTGGTAGCGTGGAGAAGTTCCTACACCGTGGAAGTGTGGAAAGGGTCTTATACTGTGGAAGCATGGATGATTGTGCTGATCCGTTGTTGGGTATTAAGCACCATAATGATTCCTACGCTGTGGTAGCGTGGAGAAGTTCCTACACCGTGGAAGTGTGGAAAAGGACCTATATTGTGGAAGCATGGAAGATTGTGCTGATCTGTTGCTGGGTATCAAGCACCATAATAGATTCCTACGCCATGGTAGAGTGGAGAAGTTCCTACATAGTGGAAGTGTGGAAAGGGTCCTATTGTTGGGGTTTATGCCCTAAAATCCAATTTATTGGCATGTCATAAATGATTAAATTGTTTAATTATATGTGACTATCTATAAATGAACTAATGGGACATTATCATAGTCCATGAGATACATTGTATGTGATTTATGTGATTTAGTCATAGAAGATATAAATCACAAGTTCCTTGTAAACTCAAAACGTATTTCGTAGTTGGTGATGAAATTGGGCATTTCATCTTCGAAGACTATAACATATCAACTAAGATGATTTGTCTTGATCATGGAAGTGGAGACTTCTAGTTGGTATGTTGATATGTTTTAAGAGTTAAGACATATTAAACTGGATCGCTGTGAGATTTATTATTCTTCTAACGACTGTCAAATGAATAATAAATCTCACAACTTCTATTTAAATTAACTCTAAATCCTGAGAGAATAATGGACCTGATCACGAGATGTAGGTTGCTTTGATATATCAGGAGTGAGATTTATAAGACATGATCAAAACCTCAGTATGTTGGGCAGCCACATTTAGTGTTGATGGAACATATATTCTCAAGATGGAATTCATAATCTCTTAACGGAGATATAAAATATTCCCTTGAGATAAGTTTAATGGGTTTGGTTATTCAAAGTGTTGGGCCCAACCACTTTAGTAAGGAGTTACTAAAGTATATATTTATGAAATTGGATTTCATAAATATATAATGAATAACATTTAGGATTAAACCGGGTACTTAAGGATTAAGATGTAGTAATCTTCAAAGTGGCAGTCTACATTTATGACTTTGTATTACTACGAATATTTTAACGAAGAAGTTACATGTAAAATAAAGTCTTGGGATATAATTTATTAATAAGGTCAAGAGTGCAATTATATTCATATAGTGTTATTGAATATAATTAATGGTAACTTTGAACTTGTCAAGAGTTGACAAAAAAGCCCAAGACCCATTGGAGCTAGAGTCTTATTTGTTCCCTTTTGGTCCCACTCCAAGCCACATACTAGAGCCTAATTGGAATGGCCCAAAAGGCTAACCCAATTAGATAATCAGTTATATATAAGGAGAGAAACATACATAATTTTTTAAGTGGTCTTCATTAAGATCATATAAGGAATGAAATGGTGTATGTGAGTGTTGGACACTCTTTTATTCTCTCCTTGAAAACTGATTAAGAGACCACATTTCGTAGGCATTAAGTGGAATTAAAGTGAAGATTAAAAGTTTTTCCAAGTAATTCTCAAGTCTTGGTTTTGAATTTCACTGCACCAAGATACGCTTTCCATTCTCTTGTTCTATATTCTGAAACTTTCATAGTACATGTTATCAATTGCGAATGAAGTAAATCCGTTAATTTTCCGCTGCGTATGTTTTATATGCGATACAAACATGTGATTTTCCAACACCTATATCGTGGAAGCATGGAAGATTGTGCTGATCAGTTGTTGGGAATCAAGCACCATAATGATTCCTACGCCGTGGTAGTGTGGAGAAGTTCCTACACCGTGGAAGTGTGGAAAGGTTCCTATACCGTGGAAGCATAGAAGATTGTGCTAGTCTGTTATTGGGTATCAAGCACCATAATAGATTCCTACGCCATGGTACCATGGAGAAGTCCATACACCATGGAAGTGTGGAAAGGGTCCTATACCATGGAAGCATGGACGATTGTGCTGGTCCATTGTTGGGTATTAAGCATCATAATAGATTCCTACGCCGTGGTAGTGTGGAGACGTTCCTACACCGTGGAAGTGTGGAAAGGGTCCTATACCGTGGAAGCATGGAAGATTGTGTTGATCCGTTGTTGGGTATCAAGCACCATAATAGATTCCTACATTGTGGTAGCGAGGAGAAGTTCGATAAAACTGGAGATAGTTCACAATTCTCCCTAAATATAGGCTTGGTTTTCCTTCTTCTATTGTTAATGCGGAAGTTGGGCTTCCAAGGAATGCTTCAAACAAGTTACAAGACCTTTTGATGACCTTGCAGAGAAATTGCGACTGTGGCGCTTGCTAAAGCTCAATCACTTTCACAACTTGGTGAGATTTTTAACTAAAGAGTGTGAGGATTCACATATCAAGAAATCCAAAGACATCTTAGGATACTTGGAGAAAGAAAGGATTTTGTTTAGAAAAACCTAAAGGTGAAAGAATGTTTTTTCTGAGGAAGACCAAAAGGAATGTTTGCTTAGGAGAAAGGAAACACCTAGACTACCCGAAGGCAAAAAAATATTTTTTGAAGACCCAATGGAAAAGCCTACTGAGGCAAGCTGAAGAAAACCAAGTTTGAGCTGGCTAATCTTGCTTGAGAGATGTTGGGTTCTTTTTGTCCATTTGAGATGCTTTGTCAAAAGAGCTTGCAAGCTGTCCGGATCGAATCCAACTTCTTACTGAATTTTGCTCCTAGACTTGTAGTAGCTAGTCTTCATGGATAATGTGGGGATGCACAAGATAGATTTTTAGTGGTCTTATGGGAATGAGACCACTAAAAATTTGCCCTAGTATCATAATGAGAATAGCTAAATCCATGTGTTTCCCACGAAGGTCGAAATCTTGAAGCTGTTGT
Organism: Quercus glauca; assembly: GCA_023736055.1. Lineage (NCBI taxonomy): Eukaryota > Viridiplantae > Streptophyta > Magnoliopsida > Fagales > Fagaceae > Quercus > Quercus glauca. The sequence goes on from CM043316.1 coordinate 53,342,938, forward strand.
TCAATCATTATTTTCTGCTTGGGATCAAATTTGGAGCACGTCCTTAAGATTTTGGAAACGCTCACGTAGAGATGTTGGGACTTCCTATATTTTACCCTATTAAGTCAGTTGTTGTTATTGTATTTTTTCTTCCCTCGATTTGCATGCCAGACCCCAAAAAATCTAAAAATATTATTTTCTCCACATGGGGACATGAGAACATCTAGAATGATGTGGTGCAACCCGTTCAGGCATCGGAGCACCCGAAGTGCCTCTTTTAGCTAAAATGACCAAAATGCCCCTAGTAAACCCTAGGTTTGACCGAAGGTCAAACGAGGTCAAAACCCTCTCAAAAAAACATTTTCTATAGTTTTACATCAAACCCAAGCTTCTTGGAGGTTTTTAAGAACTATGACCAAGTTTGACCCGAAGTCGATCTTGGGTGGGCCTAAAAACCCTAAATTTTGATCCAGCTATCGAAATGGGTTGAAACCAACGCCATTGCAAAGATTATAAAATTCTTATTCCAAAAACCGTTCATGGGTCAAAATTGGAGTTAGAACAGTCGAGATGTCACGAAAACTGGGATAACACACCGATCGATGCACAACTAACTTCAGGGAGCCATAACTTTTGATCCAACCGTTGGATATTCAAGTTCCATACCTTTTCAGAAACAAGAAGTCAAGATCTTTTCAAGAGTGTTAAGATAAACCTGATCACAGACCGTTTGAAGGTGGCAGCCCTTGAAGGGCCGCTGCCTCGAAATTTGTGTTAGGGCTATAAAAAGCCTCAGGCACCCTTCAGACCGAGGAGACCATTTTTTTTTCTAAGTTTTGCTCTCTGCCTGGTTTTTCTACATGTTTTTCCCCTCTTCCAAACAAAATAAACACACACAAAATACCCAAAAAATACATCAAAGCTTCTTGATTCTTATCTCTTCACCAAAAACACAAGGTATTGTTCTTATGCCTAATCTTCTTTTCCTTGGATCTACACTTTGGATTCGGGGTTAGTGGTGTGGATGTAGCTTTTTTAGCTACCATCAACACCCCTAACCTTATAAATCTTTTTCTAGCTTTTTATCATTTCTTTTTGCTTGAATAACATGATTTATTGCTTTCTTTAGCATGTTTCCTGCTTTATTTGTGTTTCTAGCTTAAATTTGTTTGCTTTTATGCCTTATGCCATGTTTCATGCTTAGATCTACACCTTACATGCTTATATGTTTAGATCTATATGCTTTAGGCTCTATGCCATGTTTTCCTATGTTTTGTGCCTCTTTTTGTTCTTGGTTGATGTTAGGGTTACATGCTCATATGCTTGTATGATGTTGTTCGCTATGCCTTGCTTGTCTTTACATGCTTATATGCTTGGATCCATGTTCTTCCATGTCTATGTGTTAGGTTTCTACATGTTTGCATGTATGTTTCTATGCCTATATGACTAGATCTATTTTTTCACATGCCCATGTACTTGGATCTATGTTCTCTACATGCTTTATACTATCTCCCATGTGTTCGTGTGCTCCTTGCCATGTTTGTGTGCCTAGACCTAGGCTATGTTTGTCATGCCATGTGCTATTGTAGCCCTTTTGTCGCTTTGTTTTTCTTTCTTGTGTTTTGGCCTATTGGTTCTGATCCGATCTAGACCCTATGGTCTTAGTCATTGTCCATACACCTTGGCCCACATCAAAGGGTTTGGATCATCCTTACTTACATGTCTATGCTTTCTTGCTTCTGTGCTTTATGCTTATGTTAGTCTTTCTAGTTCTAGGCTTCACCATGTTTGGCGCCCTCTGCAGGCTTGACCTTGTGTGGTTACATCCAATGCAAATGAGGCCATGTTCAGATGTAACCATTTGGGAAGCATCTCCATGATGCCAATTGCTTCAGGCATACCTTTCCCCTTTTCTACTCCGTGTGATGATATGCTTACCATGCTTGTTTATGCCACCCGTTGGCTTTTTATGCATCTTTACATGCTTGCTTACATGTCCATGCATGAGCCTTGCTTGCTAATGTGTCATCCATGCTTCAACACATTGAAGTTATGGACATTCGATCTAAACCTACATTTTTCCCTCGTGGACACCACCTTTCGTTTGCCTCTTGCTTGTTTGTCATTTTGCATGTTTGTCTTCCTTTCTTGTTTGCTTGCTTACCTTCGTGCCTTGTGAGCTTTCATGTTTGTCCGTTTATCTTGTTGCTTGTCAGGTCTCCTGCCACATGCTACGCTTGCCATGTCTATCATGCTTATATGCTTTATGCCTCTTTCATATAATCTTTGTATCTTTTTCCTTCCATTGCCTATCTGCTGGTTTCTTGCATTTGCCTTTGCATGTACATACATAGAGCGAGGAGGTATGTAGCTAAGGCACGGTCTCCAAGGCACGAGCAAAAAGGGTGAAGATACAAGCATGTAGATATCAGCCAAATGGCTATGTTCAGTAGGTTTAGGGGTCTAGCCTTTCCCTTTTGGTTATGTACTCTTTAAAACCCCTTCCTTCCTCTTCCCTTTCTCTCTTAGACGATTTGTATTAGGTATATCATGCCATGTACCATTCATCCTCATCTCTAGAGCATGGCAACCCATGTTTACTTTCCTATACCTATATTTTGGGCCATGCTCTAGGGATGTAGGCATTTACTTTATTGCTCTGTGTGCTTGCATTATGCATGATGTATGTATATATATACCTGCTGGCCCCTCTGATATGATTGTTATAGTCCATGTCACCTAAGGCAAAGTGATGCCTAATTTCCACCGTGAAAGTAAGGTGACATGTCAGATTTTCGCCATGGAAATCTGGTACTTTGTCGAATGCTTTAGGAAAGCATAGATTGGGACCACACCCATTCAAAAGCCAAACCTTAAAGCCCCCGTGCATGCTAAGCCTCGAAAGCCAATGCCAAAACCATGTTTCCCCACACGTAACCAAACTTTCAGATCTAAGAATCAAGATTTTTTTGCCATCCATATTAGATTAGGAAAAATGCCCTTTTTCTTAACCTAGGATTGGTAATAAAATCACCTAGAAACAGGTGACCAATCACACCTTAGAAAAACCCAAAGATTGGTGGTGACTCCACTTACATTTGGTAATCTCATAAAATTTAGCCCAGAATCTTGCCATAACGCCAAAGGTAGACCTACCTTCCTCCTCCTCCGAGAGATCACCCGAAGCCCCGTGTAAACCACGCCACACACTACACACATAAACATACACAATTACCATTGAGAGGGGCCTCCAATGGGCCCCCGCGTGTACCGAAGTGTCGCCAAGGCTGGTGGTCGAACAAAGGCCCGCGACGGCAGCGACGGTTTTTCGCCGCCTCATTTCGATCGAGGCTGGGCGTCGATAAACTAGCAACTCCACTGGGGATCGATGAGAGTTTAGCCTTTAGAGCTTTTGATAAAACCATATTCTTTGGACATTGGCTTTCATAAACATAGAAATTGGCATTGGCCTCTGGGGCTTTCCTTTTGAAAAAGGCTTTTACTATATCCTAGTAGACTATTTTCAAAAGAGCAAAATATTTTTTTCCAAAAAAAATATCGTTTTCCAAAATGGGGTATGAGGTATTTTCATGGGGATTTATAGCTTTCCTCACATGCTTTACAACTTTCCTTCATGTACAAACATAGGGTAGCAAAATTTAATTTTCGCTGTACCTTTATCTGCTTTCATATATATCTCTACTGTGCATTGAAAAAGTCATTCCCCTTCATTAAGGATTGCATGACATATACACCCTTTTTGAGCCAAACCCGAGCTTCGCGCTACTGGCGTAGTCTCATCTCTTTGGGGATTTCATCACCCCATCTGCAGATGCCCAAACACAAACATCGGCAGTGTTACCCATAGTTATATATGGGGCTGACTTTGTAGGCACTTCTGGGTCCATGGGTGGACAGGAGTAGCTGAAAAGGCCCCTCGATCCTTCCAGCCCCACAACTTCCATGAAAGGAAGGGTATGGTGATAAAGTCCCCCTAAGATAGGACCAACCTACCAAGTAAACCTTTGCATATAGTTGGCCTAGTTATGTCAAACCCGTGGGGACTAGATCAAGCTCAGAGCCCATCAAGACTAGGTGAAGCCCAAAGAGTGAACATCCAAGTCTAGGAGAGGATACCCTCCTAGGACTAGAGGTCAGGGGAAAGTGTCTTGTAACAGGTGTGCCCTTTTTGCATACGCTAAAGAAATTGTGCTCTACTCCAGGTTCTTTCTATTCTGCTTGCACAACATCCATGATTAAACCCCTAGGGAAAGCAACCTCGTTGCTTATATATGTTAGATCATACCCTATCCCTAAGGGTTCATAACCCTACAAGGGCATTCATGCGTACACTAAATGGTCCCGTCACCTAATTGTGTAAGGATAAATTTTGTGGCAAGTAGTCGAAACTTCATTTAGGAGGAGATGCTATCGAAAAACTGTCAAGAATCCCAAGATATCATGAGTCCAAGAATTCTCCCAAGGAAGATCCAAGAAAGATTGCTAGGAGACCACAATCATCAAAGAAATTGCAAGATGTCAAAGTGGCCAAGAAGGTCCAAAGATTGCTAAAAAGAAACAGGCTAAGCTATCACCACGTCATGATCCCATCGTCACTAGGTCTCGTGCAAGAGAGATGTCTACTAGTGGTACTTCTCCTTATGAGGAAAATGCTAAAAAAAATTTCTCTTTTGATGAGGCAAATGGCAGAAATGATGCATATGATGCAACAACTGGTTGTAGGAGGAAGACAGAACTCCTCTGACCATAGTCAGGGAGGTCCCCATACCAAGACTGAAAATCAGCCCCCACCAGTGTAGGATCAGGGCCATAATGTACCGCCCCAAGGCAATGACCAAGAAATAGATCCTTCTAAGGACAAGAACCTCGAATCTGGGTATGGCCAAGTCAAGAGCCAAGTGGAAACTCTGGCTGAGAAGCTTTGATTCATAGAGGACTCTAGCGCCCATGGAAGCGTTGATCTAGATAGTCTGACCAACTTCCCTTAGGTCATTATGCCACCAAGTTCAAGGCACCAGAGTTCGTCAAATACGATAGTACTGGAGACCCTTGTGTGCATTTGTGCATGTTCTATAGGAAGATGGCTTTCTATGGGAATAGTCACCATTTGCTTTGCCAGATTTTCCCTGATAGTTTGACCAACCCCACGCCCACATGGTATACGAGATTGGAAAATACCTCTAGCTGGAGGGAAATGGCCAATTCTTTCTTGGAATACTACAGGTTCGACACTGAGTTAGCTCCCGACCGTACGGTCCTTATAAGAACAGAGAAGAAAATTGGGGAGTCTTTTCGAGAATATGCCTAGAGGTGGCGTGAGCTAGCCACACAAATACCACCCCCTATGATGGAAAATGAGATGATCAAATGGTTCATTGACAACCTCAAGCCTCCTAATTATGAAAAGATGATTAGCACCCAAGTCACTCATTTTGCTAGCTTCATCCCTATTGGGGAGCGCATTGACGAGGGTATTAGAAGCAAGAAGATCATGGTTATCGAGTCTTTGAGTTCCATGGTCGAACAACAGGTTAAGAAAATGACCTAGGGGTGTTGCTTCTGCCTATGCTACCCCAGCTGCTAGACCTTACCAGCAACAGGCTCAATCTACTCAAGCACCTAACTGCGCCGTATGCTTGCATCTTCTTTGAAGGCTATCTAGCGGCCGTGCCGTAGGTCTTTACAGTGGGTTAACTAGCGGCCGTGTCGTACGCTCACATCCTACAACGAGTTAACTAGTGGCCGTCCCGTATGCTTGCATCTTCTTTAGAGGCTATCTAGCGGCCACGCCATACATCTCTACAGTGGGTTAACTAGAGGCCACGTCGTATGCTCACATCCTACAGCGGGTTAACTAGCATTGCTCACATCTTCTTTGGAGGCTATCTTGCTACCGCGCCGTACGTCTCTACAATGGGTTAACTAGCGGTCGTGCCTTATGCTCATATCCTACAGCAGGTTAACTAGCGGCCACGCTGTATGCTCGCATCTTCTTTAGAGGCTGTCTAGCGGCCGCACCGTACGTCCCTACAGTGGGTTAACTAGCGGCCACGTTGTACGCCTCACCATCACACAACTATCAAGTCACTAAAAAGGGTTTTCAAGTTCCTAATCTACAGTGGGTTAACAAGCAGCCGCGCCATATGCTCATACCCCATCTTAAGGTTAACTAGAGGCCACGCAGTACGCCTTGCCATCATACAACTACCAAGTCACACAAAAGTTCAAGTTCCTGATCTATAGTGGGTTAACTAGGGGCCACATCATATGCTCACACCCCATCTCGTGGTTAACTAGTGGCTGCACCATACGCCTCGCCATCACACAGTTATTAAGTCACTAAAAAGGGTTTTCGAGTTCCTGATCTGCAGTGGGTAAACTAGCAACTGCGTCCTAGGCTCACATCCTACAGTGGGTAAACCAGCGACCACGTCCTAGGCTCACATTCACCCAAAAGACAAATTCCTATTCTACAATGGGTAAACTAGCGACTGCAAACTAGCGACTGCGACTAGGCTTACATCCTACAGTGGGTAAACCAGCAACCAGTCCTAGGCTCACATTCACCCAAAAGCCAAATTCCTATTCTATAGTGAGTAAACTGGCTGTCGTGCCTCAGATTCGCATTCACTTAAGAGTTTTCCAGATTTCACATTTCCACTATTCCTGACTACCAGGTAAGTCCCTTTACCTATATCCCACATTTTATTTTTAGCATTTAATTTCCCACATATTTACGCGCTCATATATCAAAAACAAAAATATATATGCGCATTTTCCTAAGATAGCATGGCATAAATTATGGCAAAAAAATATATGCTTATGAAAATGCCAAAAATAAAATAAGTATTAGGATGCATCCCTAGTAGTATTACTACTAACATTTTGCAAAAAAAAAAAAAAAAAAAAAAAAAAAAAAAAAAAAAAAAAAAAAAAAAAAAAAAAAAGAGAAGAAGAAAAAATAGACACTGACCTCAAGTGCAGAAAAGACTGAAACAGCAGACTGAAGCTAAAAAGATGAACCCGCTAAGCTTGAGATTGCTCCAGGAAAATTTTTAGAAGAGGGAAGTTAAGGAAAAGAGTGAAATGAGGTAAAAAAAAAAATGAGCAAGAAGGGGCATTTATAGGCCTTTGGGGCGACTTGGCTGCCCAGCGCACCTTGTTGGGCCACAGGGCAGCGTTGACCATGTTAACGTTGTCCTAGATAAACCCCTAAAAAAAAAAATTGGGGAAGGGGGGCTTTTTCCTTTCCCAAAGTTTAGAGACATGTTCAGAAAATATTTCAAAAGTAGCTACAGCAGATCGGTCAAGTCAGGTAAAGTCCGATCTCTATCCATGAATAGTTTTGCATGCAAATTTGGGGGCAACAAAATTCAAAATCGTGTTCTTTATCCACCACCTCTCATTGCACTGGAGATGTTAGATAAAGAGGGGGCAGCTATTGATACCGTAGTTTGTCCGCTGTAGATTTGCGTGCCAAACCCCGAAAAATCTAAAAATATCATTTTCTCCACATAGGGCCGCGAGAACATCCATAATGACATGGCGCAACCCGTTCGGGCATCAGAGCACCCGAAGTGTATCTTTCAGCTAAAATGACCAAAATGCCCCTAGTCAACCCTAGGCTTGACCGAAGGTCAAACGAGGTCAAAATCCTCACAAAACACCATTTTCCATAGTTTTACATCAAACCCGAGCTTCTCAGACATTTTTAACAACTTTGACCTGAAGTCGATCCCGAGTGGGCCCAAAATCCCTAAATTTTGATCTGGCTGTCAAAACAGGTTGAAACCAATGCCATTCCGAAGATTATCAAATTCTCATTCCAACAACTATTCACGGATCTAAATCGGAGTTAGAACGGTCAAGATGTCACAAAAACGGGGATAACGCACAGATTGATGCAGCACTAACATTAAGGACCCAAAACTTTTGATTCGACTGTTGGATTTTCAAGTTCCATACCTTTTTAGAAATAGGAAGTCAAGATATTTCCAAGGGTTTCAAGATCAACCTGATTAGATACCATTTGGACGTGGCGGCCCTTGAAGGGCCTTGCCTCGAAATTTGTGTCGGGGCTATAAAAAGCCCTAAGCACCCTTCTGACCGAGGAGACCATTTTTTTTTTTTTTGCTAAGTTTTTCTACCTACCTGGTTTTTCTACACATTTTCCCCTCTTCCAAACACAACAAACACACAAAAAAAAAAAAAAAAAAAAAAAAAAAAAAAAAAAAAAAAAAAACCCCAAAAAATACATCAAAGCTTCTTGATTCTTCTCTCTTCACCAAAAATACAAGATATTGTTCTTATACCCAATCTTCTTTTCCTTGGTTCTACACTTTGGATTTGGGGTTTAGGGGTGTGGATGTAGCTTTTTTAGCTACCATCCACACCCCTAACCTTCTAAATCTTTTTCTAGCTTTTTATCATTTCTTTTTGCTTGAATAACATGATTTATTGCTTTCTTTAGCATGTTTCTTGCTTTATTTGTGTTTCTAGCTTAAATCTGTTTGCTTTTATGCCTTATGCCATGTTTCATGCTTAGATCTACATCCTTACATGCTTATATGTTTAGATCTACATGCTTTCGGCTCTATGCCATGTTTCATGCTTAAATCTACATCCTTACATGCTTATATGTTTGGATCTATATGTTGTAGGCTCTATGCCATGTTTTCCTATGTTTTGTGGCTCTTTTTGTTATAGGCTGATGTTAGGGTTATGTGCTCACATGCTTGTATAATGTTGTTGGCTATGCCTTGCTTGGATCTTTGTGTTTTATGTGTTTATTTCCATGCTATATGGTTAGATCCTTGTCTTCACATGCTTATATTCTTGGATCCATGTTCTTCCATGTCTATGTGTTAGGTTTCTACATGTTTGCATGTATGTTTCTGTGCCTATATGACTAGATCTATGCTTTCACATGCCCATGTACTTGGATCTATGTTCTCTACATGCTTTATACTATCTCCCATGTGTTCATGTGCTCCATGCCATTTTTGTGTGCCTAGACCTAGGCTATGTTTGTCATGCCATGTGCTATTATAGCCCTTTTGTCACTTTGTTTTTCTTTCTTGTGTTTTGGCCTATTGGTTCGAACCCGATCTAGACCTTGTGGTCTTTGTCATTGTCCATACACCTTGGTCCACATCAAAGGGTTTGGATCATCCTTACTTACATGTCTATGCTTGCTTGCATCAGTGCTTTATGCTTGTGTTAGCCTCTCTATTTCTAGGCTTTGCCCTCCACAGGCTTAACCTTGTGTGGTTACATCTGATACCCATAAGGCCTTGTTCGGATGTAACCATTTGGGATGCATCGCCATGATGCCGGTTGCTTCGGGCATACCTTTCCCCATTTCCACTCCTTGCGATGATATGCTTACCATGCTTGTTTGTGCCACCCATTAGCTTTCTATGCATCTTTACACGCTTGCTGACATGTCCATGCATGAGTCTTGCTTGCTAGTGTGTCGTCCATGCTTCAACACAATGAAGTTATGGACATTCAATCCAAACCTACATTTGTCCATCGCAGACACCACCTTTTGTTTGCCTCTTGCTTGTTTGTCTTCTTTCTTGTTTGCTTGCTTGCCTTCTTGCCTTGTCGGCTTTCTTGTTTGTCTGTTTATCTTGTAGCTTGTTAGGTCTCCTGCCACATGCTACGCTTGCCACACTTGGCATGTCTATCATGCTTATCTGCATTATGCCTCTTTCATATACTTTTTGTATCTTTTTCCTTCCATTGCTTGTCTAATAGTTTCTTGCCTTTGGCTTTGCATGTACATACATGGAGTGAGGACACATGGAGCTAGGTCATGGTCTCCTATGCACGAGCAAAAAGGGCGAAGATACAAGCATGTAGATATGAGCCAAGCGGCTATGTTCAGTAGGTTTAGGGGTCTAGCCTTTCCCTTTTGGTTATGTACTCTTTAAAGCCCTTTCCTTCCACCTCACTTTCTCTCTTAGACGGGTTGTATTTGGTATATCATGCCATGTACCATTCCTCCTCACCTTTAGAGCATGGTGACCTTGTTGGAAAATCTGTTTTTGCATCTCATACAAAACACACAGCAGAAGCAATAATCACGGATCTACTTCATTCATGAAAGATAACATGTAACCTTGAATTATTGAACTAAGAATAGAAAGCGTATCTTGGTGCGGTGAAATTCAAAAACAAAACTTGAGAATTACTTGGGAACACTTTTAATCTTCACTCCAATTCCACTTGATGCCCAAGAAGTTTGGTCTCTCAATCAATTTCCAATGAGAGAATAAGAAAGTGGCCAACAGTTACATACAAACCATTTCATTCCTTCTATGATCTTAATGAAAGACCCTTGGAAGACTTATGAAAAACCATTAATGAAATTCTGTATGTTTCTCTCCTTATATATAACTGATTATCTAATTGGGCTAGTCTTTTGGGCCATTCCAATTGGGCTCTAGTGTCTAGCTTGGAGTGGGACCAAAAGGGACCAATAAGACACTAGCTCCAATGGGCCTTGGACTTTTCTGTCAACTCTTGACAAGTTCAAAGTTACCATTAACTATATTTAATACCACTATATAAATATAGTTGCACTCTTGGCCTTATCTATAAATTATATCCCTAGACTTTATTATACATACAACCCATTCATTAAAATATTATATTCGTAGTAATACAAAGTCATGAATGTAGACTTCCATTTTGAAGATTACTACATCTTAATTCTTGAGTACCCAGTTTAATCCTTTATATTATTCATTATCTATTTATGAAATCCAATTTCATAAATATATACTTTAGTAACTCCTTACTAAAGTGGTTGGGCCCAACACTCTGAATAACCAAACCCATTAAACTTATCTCAAGGGAATATTTTATATCTCCATTAAGAGATTATGAATTCCATCTTGAGAATATATGTTCCATCAACACTAAATGTGGCTGCCCAACATACTGAGCTTTTGACTGTGACTTATAGATCTCACTTCTGATATATCAAAGCAACCTACATCTCATGATTAGGTCCATTATTCTCTTAGGACTTAGAGTTTATGTAAATAGAAGTCGTGAGATTTATTATTTATTTGACAGTCGTTAGTAGAATAATAAATCTCTCAGCGATCCAGTTCAATATGTCTTAACTCTTAAAACATATCAACATATCAACTAGAAGTCTCCACTTCCATGATCAAGACAAATCATCTTAGTTGATATGTTATAGTTTTCGTAGATGAAATGCCCAATTTCATCACCGACTACGAACTTAAATTCTGAGTTTACAAAGAACTTGTGATTTATATCTTTTGTGACTTTTCACATAAATCACATACTATGCATCTCATGGACTATGATAATGTCCTAATAGTTCATTTATAGATAGTCTCATATAATTAAACAATCTAATTATTTATGACATGCCAATAAATTGGATTTTAGGGCATAAACCCCAACAGACCCATGTTTACTTTCCTGTACCTATATTTTAGGCCATGCTTTAGGGATGTAGACATTTACTCTCCTGATCTGTTTGCTTGTATTGTGCATGATGTATGTATATGTATACCTGCTCGCCCTTCCGGTGTGATTGTTACAATCCATGTCACCTAAGGCAAAGCGATGCCTAATTTCCGCCGCAAAAGTAAAGTGACATGTTGTCGGATTTTCATCGTGGAATTCTGGTACTTTGCTAAATGCCTTTGGAAAGCATAGATTGGGACCATGCATGCTAAGCCCTGGAAGCCAATGCCAAAACCATGTTTTACAACCAATCTCTGAAAATTAAGGTTTTATCAAAACAAAGGACTGTCCTTGGACAGGCGTTGTGGGGTGCCTAACACCTTCCCCACACGTAACCAAACTTCAAAACCTAAGAATCAAGATATTTTGCCATCCATATTAGATTAGGAAAAATTCCCATTTTCTTAACTTAGGATTGGTAATAAAATCAACTAGAAACAGATGACCAATCACACCTTAGAAAAACACAATGTTGGTGGCGACTCCACTTACCTTTGGTATCCTCTTAAAATTAGGCCCAGAATCCTGCCATAATGCCAAAGGTAGACCTACCTTCCTTCACCTAGAGAAAAAGAGCACCCGGAGCCCCGTGCAAACCACGCCACACACCACACACGTGGACATATGCAATTACCATTGAGAGGGGCCTCTAACAGGCCCCAGCGTGTGCGAGTGTGTTGCCACGGTGGGTGGTCGAATGAAGGCCTGCGACAGTAGCGGCGGTTTCCTGTCGCTCTGTTTCAATCGAGCTCAGGCATCGACATCAACCATGGAAACAAAAGTAGGGAGGTTAAAAACAGTCCAAGAAAAAAAAACCCTAGCAGGACAAAAAATTATACTAATAAAAAGGATCATCATCACGCATGGCACTCAGGTAGTCGTCTTAGGGCTCAGGAAGAGTTTCAAAGCTTAATTACAAACTGAATTTAAATTCTCTTATGCTCAAACATAATGACATAAAGGAAACGGGAAATGCGAGAATAACAAAAGCATAAAGATAGTGAGATGATGTTTGGTTTTAGGGACTTCTTCCATAGTATATGGCTAACTTGGCATTGCCTTAAGTCAGGTGTCCTCTTGAGAAATATGGCTCGACTGTCCAACTGCTCGGGCATATAAGCTCATGCTTTTGAGGAGAAATTTTGGATCTTGATTTCCTTGTAAGAACCTTCTGAATATCTAGTTCTCCAGTTGATGTGGACATATGCACTTCGAGCTTTAACCAGCTGCCTTTGATAAGACCTTGAACCTTTTGCTTGAGTAGCTTGCACATGTCAGTGGAGTTGCCAACCATCGCCCCATGATAGTCACAATGATTTCAAAAGTTTAAGTCTTTGATGAAAGTTTTGGTTGGATCTTAGATGCCATCAATTTTACCAACTTCGCCTTTAACAATATTGGCAATAGCATGGATAACGAAACTAACAAAAGGTCCAAGACAATTGTGCCACTTGATAGGGCAATGTCGCTCCTTGGATTGCCTTTGTTCAGTAACAGAGAAGGATACGGTACTCCATGAGGATATGGAGCCATAGGGAGGCCTGTAATGAATGAGCCCTCATTAACCTGACCCTTACAGCTCGTTGGAGATGAATCGGTGATTGTGGAATTTTCAAATTGAATGATTTTATTGTCGATCAAGCCTTGGATCATCCCCCTAAGGGGCTTGCACTCTTTTAGGCTATGTCCCAGGCTACCAAAGTGGTGCTCACATGTCTTGAACAGGCCAAACTCACCTGGAGGGGAATTGATTATACGTCTCAGCAAAATTGGGGCCATTAGGCATTCTTTCAACAATATATGATATAATTGCAAAATCGGCATAGGAAGGGGAGGAAACTTTTCCAGTGCCTCTTGGACTTATCGAGCTAGTACCATTTGCCTCGTAAGAGCGACATCACTTTGCTTGGATTGGCTTTGCCTTGGTTGGCTTATTCCTTGAGGAGTTCCGATTATGGGAGCCACGTGACTCTTTTGCCCTCGAAATCCCTCAGATCTCTTTTCAACATATGATCTTTCATTGGCATGTCCTATAGGTGCTAGGGCATCCATAACATCGATTCCACAGGTCAGGTCACTCGTTGAGGTGTCAATATGAAGGTCAAGCAGCTGATACACAAGGTGAAGAAGTCTATCCTACTGATTTTCCAAATGCGCAATCCTTGCATTCAACTCGGCAAGTGTAAGCTGCTCGTTAGAGGCTATACAACATTCAACTTCTTCTGATTTTCCCTATCGAATAATTCCTCGGTCAATTAGGCTCTGGATCTCCTTGTTGTACTCATCACAATCTCCTAATAAGTGTCCTCATGCTCCTGAATGGTATTTACAAGTCTCACCCGTACTTCCTTGCTCTTTCAATTCATTTGGGCGTATGTATCCTAGATCCACTAGAGCCACAAAAAGGTTATCTAGGTACCTATGTAGATCTTCTAGATCAGGACGGTCATCCTCCTCTTTTATTATTCCATTTACTTCCTCACCCTGAGAATCAAAGGTTGTGGTAGTCAATCAGGCTTTGGATCTTATGCTTTAATAGGCGACATTCTTCTAGCAGATTGGTGATCGACTTAGGGACAACTGGAGCAATTAAGCCCTCATTTAACAGAGAGGAGTACAACTTGGTAACTGACATGGGGAAGTGGTGGGGCTTTTTCGGCTTTTTCCTTATATTCCCCATGAGATGTGAATTTCCTTTGGCCTTTTGGACGGGTCACGACTTAGCCAATTGTACCCTCTATCTTCAGCCACCATATAGACATCTTCTTCTTTAACCTTGGCATCACTTCCTTGAGCTGTTGTTCCATCAAAGAATAGAGGATAGTCAAGTCAACAATCTTCTTGCTCCTAATACCCTCGTCGGTACGCTTCCTAATAGCGATGAGGCTAGCAAAATGAGTGACTTGGGTGCTGATCATCTTCTCATAGTAAGGAGGCTTGAGGTTGTCAATGAACCATTTGATTATCTTATTTTCCATCAAGGGGGGTTGCACTTGTGCGGCTAGCTCTCGCCACATCTGGGCACATTCTTGGAAAGACTCCCTACTCTTCTTCTCTGTTCTTATAAGGACCATGTGGCCGGGAGTTGTTTTAGTGTTGAACTGGTAGTATTCCAGGAAAAGCGTTGGCCATTTCCCTCTAGCTAGAGGTCTTTTCCAGTCTCACGTACCAAGTGGCCGTGGGGTCAGTCAAACTATCAGGGAAAATCTGGCAAAGCAGAGGATGATTATCCCCATAGGGAGCCATCTTCCTACAGAACATACGCAAGTGCACGCAAAGGTCTATAGTACCGTTATATTTGACGAACTCTGGTACCTTAAACTTGGGAGGCATAATGAACTAAGGGAAGTTGGTCAGATTGTCTAGATCAACACTTCCATGGGCGCTGGAGCCCTCCATGATACGAAGCTTCTCAGCTAGAGTTTCCACTTGGCTTTTGACTTGGCAATACCTAGATTCGGGGGTCTTATCCATAAAAGGAATTGTTTATTGGTCATTGCCTTGGGGCAGTATATTGTGGCCTTGATCTTGTCTTGATGGGGCCTGATTTGTAAGGTTGAATTTAATCAACCATCTTATTGGCTTTATTCCGTGACCAATTTGCTTGTAATTTAGCACTTAGTAACCCTGTATTTAGGTGGGAAAATTGTAAGGGTAGTGTGTGAGAAGAAGTGAAGAAAAGCTCAAGAGTGTGCAAGAAAAATAGAGCTTCGCGACTAGGGCTTGCGGGTGGATCGCAACTGGCAAGCCGCCAAACGCAAGCACGTGAGATGCACACAGGGAAGCTAAGGGGTCGGCCAACTGTCACGCTACAGGACAAAAGTCCCAGGCTGGCCAGGCTGTTACGTCGCGACTTGAACTCGCGACTTGGACAAGCCGCGAGACCAAGTCGCCAATTTGCCATGTTTGGCAAAAACTAACGTTTTGCATTCCCTTCTCATCCTACTATATATACACCCTTATACCCACCATATTGAGAGAGCTTCTAGAGAAAATTTTGTGAGAGAAACCCTAGAGAAATACAAGATTGATTCATCCATAATCTTAACCTTAGAAACTCTACAAATTCCTCTACTCTCTTCCTCTCCATTGTTAAACCCTTGAGAGGCCTTTAGCCAAATTCTTATCTCACCACACCTATGTCTGTGAGAAGGCTTATTTGGTACTGTTGGGAAGCAGTTAAGAAGGAACCAATTTACATTGGTTGATGCTATGGTCTAGTAGCGGAATCCGGTAAGCTAAAGAAGAAATAGATTCGACGCAACCTCGTTGGAGCAAGAAGCTTGAAGGGCTTAGGTACTTAGGTAGATTAGGCTTGGAGGGTCTTCTGCTATTCATGTATCCCATCTATATTCTTTAGTGGATTATTTGACCGCTTGGAAGGCGGCGGAGAGGTTTTACGCCGAGGGTTTCGGTTTCCTCTTCGATAACACATCGTGTGTTGTCCGTGTGTTTGCATCTTCCTTCCCTTTATTTTTGCCTTATATTTACTGCTGTGGATGTGTTTATATTTGGCTTAGATTTGTTATCAATTCTGTTATAAGCTTGTTATCATGTTCCGCACATTAATTGTTTGATATAAAGCTTGAATTGGTAAATTTGTATTTGGGGTCCAAACGTTCAAAGGTATTATATACCCATTTTGAACTTTCAATTGGTATCAGAGCGGGTACACTTATTGTGGTTTAATTACCTAAGTGTGATCCTTGACCCCTTTAAGATGGATAGGTCTCAATCTCTTAATGTACCACCGTTCTTTGACGGTAATAATTATGCATTTTGGAAGGTCCGTATGAGGGCGTTTTTGTGTTCTATTGATGATGCTGTGTGGGATGCAGTTGAAGTAGGATAGACAAGGCCAGAAACTACCAAGTCTACTTAGGATAAGGCTGCTCTTGCAGCGGTAAATGCAAGTAGCAAGGCATTGAATGCTATTTTCTGCGGTGTCTCTCTAGAAGAATTTTACCAGATTTCTCATATCACCATTGCTAAAGAAGCATGGGAAATTCTGGAGACAACCTATGAGGGGACTAAGAAAGTGAAGGACACCAAACTTCAGATGTTGACCACTCCCTTTGAGGAGTTAAAGATGAATGAGGATGAGTCTTTTGATTCGTTTTACAGTAAATTGAACGAAGTGGTTGTTGGTAAATTTAACTTGAGAGAAAAGACGGAGGACTCAAAGATTGTAAGGAAGATCCTCCGGTCACTACCAGAAAGTTTCTGGCCCAAAGTTACAGCCATTGAAGAGAGCAAAGATCTTGACGAAATCAAGGTTCAAGAGCTGGTTGGTTTTCTACAGACATATGAGTTGTCCCTTCCTTTAGCGAAGAAGAGCAAATCCCTTGCTCTTAAGACAATTGATGAGAGAATGGTGTCTCATGACTCGGAAGAGGATGCAGTAGATAAAGATGTGGCGTACCTTGTAAAGAACTTCCAAAAATTTCTAAAGCTCAAGAATAGTGGGAAATTTGGTGACAGAGGAAAATTTCAGAGCATCGGAAAAGAGAAGAATGATTTCAAAAGAAAAGAGGGGAAAGATTCCCAGTCCTCATAAGGAATTACATGTTTTGAATGTAACGGACATGGGCACTTTAGAAGGAATGCCCCAATTACTTGAAGTCAAAGGGAAAGGCCTATGCCACTACTTTAAGTGATTCGGACTCATCAAATTCTGACTCAGAAGAGAGCTGTGATGGAGAAGCAAATTTCTCTGCATTCATGACCATTGCTCATGTGGAATCCTCAGATGATTTGGATACACTTGTGAAGGAGCTTGGTGAGCATTTTGATTTGGAGTCTATTGGAGTTGTTGAAGAATCGGAGGCTGAAAAGGATGAAGGTACATCAGGTCTTTAAGAGAATTACGCTTTACTCCTTGAGAAATTGGGTGAGTATGCAAGGGTTGCAAAGGCGGCTGTGAAGAAGATGAAAAGGGCTGAAGAGGACTACAAAAGTCTACTGGCCAGATATAAAGAGGCTAAATGTGAGATTGAGACACTAAATTGCGAGTTATCGGAAGCTTATACCAAAGTAAGATTCCTTGAGCAAGAGGTGGTGCAAGTGCAAACCAAGATAGAAAGGGTCTCCTCCAGAAAGTTGGATGATGTTATCTCATCCCAAAAACATTTCTCAGATAAGTCCGGATTGGGATTTACCGGAGGAAGTAGCTCATCAGCCAAAGCTACCAAAGAAGTGAAATTTGTGAAGGCCATAGAGTCGATTGTAGAAGAGACCATCCCTGAGAATGTTAAGGCTGAGAAGAAGAATGTGAGTGAGCATCGGATGGTGAATAAGCCCCGAAATCAATCTGTGGGCAGACACGAAACCAGAGCAAGATCTCTCTCAAGACCACAACGGGGTCCTAGAACAGAATATGTGTGTCACTATTACGGACTGCGAGGGCATACTAGACCCAACTGTCAAAAGTTGAGAGCAGACAACAACGCAAGCGCACCTCGGTCACGAGGAAGAAGAAATGACAAGAGGTCTTGGGGTGGTGAGCAACCAAGAAGTCAAAACCATGATCCAGGAATGACGGACGCGATGAAGATGATCGGTGCCTTCACCAACTGCCTTGAAAGCTTCACACGAAGGTTTGATAGTCATAATTCTCGTACCCAATCCGTCAAGGATATCACCCCAAACGCACATGACGTGTGGGTGACGAAGGGTACTCATGCATAAGCATTACAACATGTCCATGCATCAATACTTCCCATGTTTGTGGATATGCTTGGTTGTGTGCTTCTTGCAAGTATTTAGGCTGTTATTTTGCGTGTGTTTTTGTCTTTGGTTTGAAATGTCTTTACATTTTTTTTTTTGTTATGCTTTCGATCAATTTTTTTCTTGTGTGTCAAAAATCCAAAAACACATAAAAAATAGAAAATCCAAAAAGTTTGATCAACTTTGTTGAGCTTTTGTCTCAAATCATATTTTGCCTTGTACCTTTGTACTAATGGCTTTGTGTATATACGAGCTTAGCTTGTCTTCTATGCACTCGTATCATTGTGGGAGAAATTCTGAAATCTATGTGATTGTTGTAAATAGATCTTCAACCTTGTCATGAATGATTAGTGAATGTTTTTGTTGATCTTAAGACATGCATAGACTCATGCCTATATATCTTCCTACTCTTTATTTTTGTTTTTACTTAAAAGAGCTCTCTAAATGTAAATCTCCAAATGAAAAGAGATATAAAGCTGCAAAAGTCTGTCACACATACTAATATTTGACTAGGAAAAAGGAAAAGCGACCAAAATAAAATGTTTAATGCCCAAAAAGCGAAGGCTACCTCATAAATTGAAATATAAAAAATTTTAGGCATTTATCTCACAATGAGATTTTCTTTGCTCAAAAAGTGCAAATGATATGTTAAAAATGAAGCTAAATGAAAAGCTTCAAAGAATGTTATCAAGTTCTTGTAGGAGGTCATATATGCATGTTTCTATAATTAAGATAGGTCACATTATCTAGTGCTAATTGTGTATGCCTTGATTGAATTGATCATTGAAGCTTCACATTGGACTAAGGACTATCTAATTTTTGATATCCACACACAACACACAAGTCTATGTTCAATGAATGCCATATTCATTTGTGTTATTGTACTTGATTAAATGTGTTTTCACATGCTCAATCTTTGTTTGATCAAACACAAAAAGATTCTTGAGTGTTTTTAGTTGTTTTTGGAAAGTATTTTGTTTTTACAAAAATGTCAAAATTTTTCAAAAACAGTGTTGCCCTGTTTTGGCGACTAAGTCGCGGGTTGGCCCAGTCGCAAGCCCCAGTCGCGAGTCTACTCAGAGATTTTTCATGGCTTACTAGCGAGTCAGTACCCAAGTCGCTAAAAAGACTTAGAAAATTTTTCAAAATTTGAGTTTTGCATTTTTTGCGGCTTAGTTTGGCGACTTGTTCGCGGGTGAAAGGTCCAATCGTGAGGGCTACTCAGAGATTTTTGCGACTCAGCTCGCGACTCCTTCGCGGGTAGACCTTTCAGTCACGAAAAACACTTAGAAGATTTTTTTAGAATCTTACATTCACAATGTTTCGCGGCTTACCTTGGCAACTTACTGGCGACTTGATCAAATCGCGAAAAACGCGTGTTTTGCATTTTAAAGACAGTTTTTTAAATTTTTTTTTGTTTTTCTCTCGAATATCAGTGACTGTTTATTGTCTTCTTCACTCTCTCACTCAAACCGTACGTTTCTCACTGAAAAAGATTCATTTTTTTTATCTTGTCTTCATCAAACTCCAAGAAAAAGGTATGGTTTTCCTTCCTTTACTTTATTCCTTATGTTTTGATGTTCAGTTTCTTGTTTTCTGTTAGGTGCATTTGTGTATTACAGTACATTGTGTTCTGACATGGGTTTGCCCAAAATGTTGAGTTTGTTTGTTTGTAGAGTGTTTTTCTCTGGTTGATGAGTTAACTAAATATCTTGTTAATGTATATTATTTCTTGTTGTTGTTCTGAGCATGGTTTTTGGATAGCATCATTTCTCATTGGACATATGGGTTTAGAGGTTTTCTATGCGTCTCTCTGAATGCGGTTTGTGGGTTATTTTGGTTTCATGAATGTTGTATGCATCATCATTGTGTTATGCTGCATTGGGGAGTTCATGCTCACTTCTTTCTCAACATGTCATGTTCCTTTGTCTATTGGTCCTTTCCGAGTACATTTCTCCTTAACTGTCTTATGTTTGAAACTAATTAATCTGATGGTTGCTTCTTGTGGTCCTATATTTGGTTTGTTTCTTTGTGTCTGCTGTGTTGCAGTTAACTCGTTGTTCATCCAGAGGCAATGGCATTGTAATTGATGATTCGTCAACCCCAGTTGCCAAACAGACTCGATTATCGTCTAAGTCTTCCAGAGAATCATCCATTGAGAGATTCAGGACACCTACTGACTTAAAGACCTACACGAACATTTTCAAAGAGTCCTCTCCCATTGTGGAGCGAGCCGTCAAGTTTGATACCCTTGGAGACACGTTTATCCCCAACATCTTTAAAGACAAAGATTGGGCTGACCTTTTTGGAAACTTTGAGGACCCAATTGGAGAACTAGTAAAGGAATTCCACTCCAATGCCAGATTTACAGGTGTATAGTTAAAATACTGGGTTCGAGGAACAGAGTTCATCCTAAATGCAGACTACATTGCTAAGGTACTCCGCATCTTCAAACCAAGTAATGTGGATCGAACTCCATACGATGACAGGGAGCTTCAGGCACAAGACATCCTCCAAGTTCTTAGGAATAAGCATGTGGTGGGTAGCACAGGGTCCTTCATAAGTACTGCATTATTTTCACCAGAATTGACAACCTTGAAGTTGATCATGTTTTTCAATCTGTACCCTCTGTCAAATACTACCTTCATCAATCTTGGAAGGGCTCAATTTCTATGTGATCTCATCATTGGTGCCCCAATTGACATCTATGCTCATATATTCCACATCATTGGGAAAACATCAGCTCGATCGGCAACACGAACAATTCTTCCATTTTGCAGTCTAATTATGAAGATTGTTCTCTATGAAGGTATTAGTCCTTCATCTGATGAGAAATTCTTGTCTTGTCCTCGAGCTATATCTCTGCACTCTCTCCAAGCAAGCAAGAGTCACTCCTCCAAGAAACCTAAGAGTGAACCATCCACTCAAGCATCTCCATCTGCTCATGCTACAGCTACTCCTAGACAATCTACCAGCACCCCATCTATTCCTCCTGGATTTCAAATGCCCAGACAGAGACACTTCATTGAGAATGTATTTCAACGAATTTCTGATTTGGAACGGCTTCTCAACTCCTTTCACAGTCAAACTCAAATGCGTCTCGGAACCATTGAGTTGCAATTAGACAATATCTAACAGAAGCTTGAAGAAAGCCTTTAGCTATTCGTGTCAAAAAGGGGGAGAGCAGCTTAAGGGGGAGAAAGAGCTTAATCTTGAAAATGAGGGTGCATACTGAAAGGGGGAGTGGTTTTATAGTTGCTTAGTTACTGTTTTAGTTTTTTTTTTTTATAAGCTTGCTATACAGTTTTATACTTTTGAAAAACTTGTGGTACACTTGTGGTACTTTTGAAAACTTGTGGTACACTATGGTTTTTGATTGGTTTAAACTCACAACTTTTGGATGGCTGTGGAACTTTGGTATTTAGTTATATATTATAATGATGTTATTCAGCATTGTTTTATCTGTATTTGTACCCATTGTTGCTTTTGTAAGCTTTAAGGGTTGTTTCTTGCACATATGCATAGTTTATAGGCTTTTATAGTTTCTGCCATGTATTTGCAATACTTTGCTTATGCAGCCTTTATGCATTGTGCTTTTGTACTTGTTAGTGCTTTGCATTATCTTAAGTACAACACTCTTGTGCCCTTGTAGGATTGTTCCTAGATGCATATACACTGTATGCATTGGTTGAGCGTTGGACTTGCAAATGATACTCTTCAATTGAGCTTATCACTTTGCATGTCTGGATGTTCATTCCTTGTGTGAATGAACATAGTAATCACTTTTGCTTAAGTGAATACTGTTTTTGATCTTGCCATGAATTATTGCTTTAATGCTTATGTTCATTTTTGCTTGATCATGCTTATTTTGCTCTATATGCATATTAAGTTTTCTGCATACAATGATATTGCTATGTTATTGTGTTTCAGGAGTTACTTTTTCATATGTTGAGCTTTACAGAATCTAGAGTTAGGTGTGGGTGAGTTTTGTTCAACTGTTCCCAACTCACGTTTTAAGTCTAGAGTCTGTTGTAGGGTTTTGTCACGGAATAGCCAAAGGGGGAGATTGTAAGGTTGAATTTCATCAACCATCTTATTGGCTTTATTCCGTGACCAATTTGCTTGTAATTTAGCACTTAGTAACCCTGTATTTAGGTGGGAAAATTGTAAGGGTAGTGTGTGAGAAGAAGTGAAGAAAAGCTCAAGAGTGTGCAAGAAAAACAGAGCTTCGCAGCTAGGGCTCGCGGGTGGATCGCAACTGGCAAGCCGCCAAATGCAGGCACGTGAGATGCACACAGGGAAGCTGAAGGGTCGCGCAAGCTGTCACGCTACAGGACAAAAGTCCCAGGCTGGCCAGGCCATTACGTTGCGACTTGAACTCGTGACTTGGACAAGCCGCGAGACCAAGTCGCCAATTTGCCCTGTTTGGCAAAAACTGACGTTTTGCATTCCCTTCTCATCCTACTATATATACATCCTTATACCCACCATATTGAGAGAGCTTCTAGAGAGAATTTTGTGGGAGAAACCCTAGAGAAATACAAGGTTGATTTATCCACAATCTTAACCTTAGAGACTCTACAAATTCCTCTACTCTCTTCCTCTCCATTGTCAAACCCTTGAGAGGCCTTTAGCCAAATTCTTATCTCACCACACCCACATCTGTGAGAAGGCTTATTTGGTACTGTTGGGAAGCAGTTAAGAAGGAAACAATTTACATTGGTTGATGCTATGGTCTAGTAGCAAAATCTGGTAAGCTTAAGAAGAAATAGGTTCGGCGCAACCTCGTTGGAGCAAGAAGCTTGGAGGGCTTAGGTACTTGGGTAGATTAGGCTTGGAGGGTCTTCTGCTGTTCATGTATCCCAACTATATTCTTTAGTGGATTATTTGACCGCTTGGAGGGCGGCGGAGAGGTTTTACGCCGAGGGCTTCGGTTTCCTCTTCGATAATACATCGTGTGTTGTCCGTGTGTTTGCATCTTCCTTCACTTTATCTTTGCCTTATATTTACTGCTGTGGATGTGTTTATATTTGACTTAGATTTGTTATCAATTTTGTTATAAGCTTGTTATCATGTTCCGTACATTAATTGTTTGATATAAAGCTTGAATTGGTAATTTTGTATTTGGGGTCCAAACATTCAAAGGTATTATATACCCATTTTGAACTTTCATGATTTTCATTCTTGGTTTGGGGACCTCCTTGACTATGACCAGAGGAGTTTTGTCCTCCTTCTACAACCAGTTGTTGCATTATACGCATCATTTCTACCATTTGCTCCTTCAGAAGAGCAATTTCCTAAGCATTTTCCTTATAGGGAGAAGTACCATTAGTAGACATCTCTCTTGTACGAGACTTAGTGACAATGGGATCACGATGTGGTGGTAGCTTAGACTGTTTCTTTTTAGCAATCTTTTGATCCTGAGAAAGAATTGGAGGTGAAAGAAACAGGGTGCATTTGACAATATGGAAATACATCACCAAAATCAAGTTAGTTTATGCCCTTGCTGTTTAACATGCACCTACCATTTTTAGAAAAATTTGGCTTTGCACCATTGATTGGGTATTTATCATGGTGAGCTTCTATAATGATGCAAAATTAATGCACAAGATTGGCAAGTAACCAAAACTTTCATGACATGCTCAACAATGCAGGAAGGACCCTTCTTTTGATTACATGCTTGTAGAAGATTTGCTTTTACTACGCTGGGTTCATCAGCTCTAACAGTGGGCCTTTTACAATACAGGTAAATGCATTTATGAGGAAAAGCTTGGCTTCTGACAATGTGGACTTCTCGGGGAAGCTCTTGGACACTTTGATCCTTTGGTAACTTGGACAGTATGGATCTTTTGGAGCTTTGGATCAATTGAGGGAGCCCTGGGACTCTTGACATCTTATGATCTCTTTGATGATTTAAGCTTCTGGGAAATCTTTTTGGATTTTTTTTAGGAAAGCTCTTGAACTCTTGATGCTTTGGGATTCTTGACAGTTTTTCAGCAGCATCTCTTCCTAGGGAGTTTTGGTTAATTGCCACAGATTTTATCTTTGCACAATTAGGTGACGGAACCAATTAGTGTATGCATGAGCACCCTTGTAGGTTTGTAAACCCTTAGGGATGAGGTATGATCTGGCATGTACAAGCTACAGGGTTGCTTTCCCTAGGGGTTTATTCATGGATGCTGTGCAAGCTGGATAAAAAGAACCTAGAGTATAGTACAATTTCTTTTGCACAAGCAAAAAGGGCGTAACTATTACAAACCCTTGACCTCTAGTCTTAGAAGGGCATCCTTTCCTAGGCTTGGATGTTCACTCTTTGGGCTTCACCTAGTCCTCATGTGCTCTGGGCTTGATCTAGTCCTCACAGGTTTGACATAACTAGGCCAACTATATGTAAAGGCTTAACTAGTAGGTCGTTCCTATCCTAGGGGGACTCAATCGCTATACCCCTCCCTTCATGGAAGTTATGGGGTAGGAAAGATCGAGGGGGGCTTTTCAGCTACTTCTGTCCACCTATGGACCCAAAAGTGCCTTTATAGTCATTCCCAGATCTAACTATGGGTAACACTGCCAATGTTTGTATCTGGGCATCTGCAGATAGGGTGATGAAATCCCAAAAGAGATGTGACTATGCCAGCAGTGAAGAGCCCGGGTTTGGCTCAAGAAGGGTGTAGCAGTCTTGCTATCCTTAATGAAGGGGAAAGACTTTTTCCAAACACAACAGATATATATATATATATATATATATATATATGAAAGCAGATAAAGGTGTAGCAAAAATTAAATTTTGCTATCCTATATTTGCATGTGAAGGAAAACTGCAAAGCATGTGAGGAAAGTGATAAAGCAAGGGAGGAAAGCGGTAAAACCCCATGAAAATACCTCATAGCCTTTCTTTTGGAAAAGGATTTTTTCGGGAAAATATTTTTTTGCTCTTTTGAAAATAGTCTACTAGGATATAGTAGAAGCCTTTTTCAAAAGGAATGCCCCTGAGGCCAATGCCAATTTCTGTGTTTTTGAAAGCCAATGTCCAAAGATTATGGTTTTATCAAAAGCTCTAAAGGCCAAACACTCATCGATCCCTAGTGGAGTTGCTAGTTTGTCGATGCCTGGCCCAGAATGGAGAACTGTTAGGCCTTCGTTTGACCACCTGCCGTGGCAATGCTCCCGCGTGCGCAGGGCCCGTTGGAGGCCCCTCTTAATAGTTTATGTGGTTTACACAGAGCTTCTGGTGCTCTCTCTCTCTCTCTCTCTCTCTCTCTCGGTGGAGGAGGGTAGGTCTACCTTTAGAGGTGTGGCAGGAATCTTGGCCAAATTTTAAGGTAATTACCAAAAGTAAGTGAAGTTGCCACCAATCATTGGGTTTTTCTAAGGTGTGATTGGTCACTTGTTTCTAGTTGATTTTATTACCAATCCTAGGCTAAGACAAAGGGAATTTTTCCTAATCTAATGTGGATGGTAAAAAATCTTGATTCTTGAGTCCGAAAGTTTGGTTACATGTGGGGAAGGTATTAGGCACCCCATAACGCCAGTCCAAGGACAGTCTTTTGTTTTGATAAAACCTTAATTTTAGGAGATTGGCAGTAAAAACATGATTTTGGCATTGGCTTTCGGGGCTTTGCATGTATGGGGGGTTTTGAGGTTTGGCTTTTAAATAGGTGTGGTCCCAATCTATACTTTCCTAAGGCATTCAGTAAAGTACCAGATTTCCACGGCGAAAATCTGGCGACATGTCACCTTATTTTCACTGCGGAAATTAGGCATCACTTTGCCTTAGGTAACATGGACTGTGACAATCACACCAAAAGGGGCAAGTAGGTATATAGATACATACATCATGCACAATGCAAGCACATAGAGTAGGAAACTAAATGCCTACATCCCTAGAGCATGGCCCAAAATACAGGTGCAAGAAAGTAAACAGGGGTCGCCATACTCTAGAGATGAGGACGAATCATACATGGCATGATATACGTAATACAACCCATCTAAGAGAGAAAGGAGGGAGGAAGGAAAAGGGTTTAAAAGAGTACAAAACCAAATAGGAGAGGCTAGACCCCTAAAACTACTGAACATTATCGCTTGGCTTATACCTACATGCTTGAGTCTTCGCCCTTTTTTCTTGCTCCTGGGAGACTATGCCCTAGCTCCATGCATCCTTGATTCATGTGTGTACATGCAAAGACAAAGACAAGAAACCAGCAGACAAGCAATGGAAAGAAGAGATGCAAAGAGCATTTGAAAGAGGCATAAAGCAGATAAGCATAATAGGCATGTCAAGCAAAGAAACAAGAAAGCAAGCAAACAAGCAAGAAGGCAAATAAGCAAGAAAGCAAACAAAAGGCGGTGTCTGCGAGGGACAAATGTAGGTTTGGATTGCATGGATAACACACTAGCAAGCAAGACTCATGCATGGACATGTGAGCAAGCGTGTAAAGATGCATAGAAAGCCAAAGGGTGGCACAAATAAGCATGGTAAGCATATCATCACACAAAGCGGAAAAGGGGAAAGGTATGCACGAAGCAACCAGCATCATAGTGATGCATCCTAGATGGTTACATCCAAACAAGGTCTCATGGGCGTCGGATATAACTACACAACCACAAACCCGCTAAGGGCGTCAAGCATGGCAAAGCCTAAAGCTAAAGAGGCTAACACAAGCATAAAGCATAGAAGCAAGCAAGTATAGACATGCAAAATAGGAATGATCCAAACCCTTTTGATGTGGGCCTTGGTGTATGGACGATGACAAAGACCATAGGGTCTAGATCGGGTCCTAACCATTAAGCCAAAACATAAGAAAAAGTGATAAAAGCGACAAAAAGGCTACAATAGCGCATGGCATGACAAACAAGGTCCAGGCCTAAGCACATAAATATGGTGTGAAGCACGCAAGCACATAGATGATGGCATAAAGTACGTAGGGAACATCGATCTAAGCATGTAAACACACCGATCTACACATATAAGCATGGAAATATGCATGTAGGCGTGTAAATGTACATCTAAGCATGTGGATGTAAGCATAAAAGCATGGAAGAACACAAATCCAAGCATACAAGCATGTGAAGGCATAGACATAGGCATAGGAGCATAGAATATACAAACATGTAGATCTAAGCAAGGCATGGCCGGAGACATAATATCAAGCATGTGAGCATGTAAACCCAAACATCAACACATAAGAAAGAAGGATCTAAACATGGCATAAAGCATAAAGCATGAAGAAAAGGCAAATAGACATGTAAACAAGCATAGAAACATGTGGATCTAGCCAAACAACACATGGGAAAGATAGATCTAGGCACAAACACATGGTATGAGACATGGAAGCATGTGGATCAAACACCAAAAACATAGGAAAGAGAAGATCTAAGCTTAGAAAGCATGGCATAAAGCATAAAGCATGTAATTCAAGACAAATAACAAATAAACAAGCATGGAAGAACATGGATCTAAACTAAAAACATGCTAGGAGCAAGATAAAGCAAGAAACATGCTAAGGAAAGCAATAAATCATGATATTCAATGGAGAAATCATAGTCATTTATCAATTCCAGCCATCTTCTTTGCCTAAGATTCAACTTTTTTTGTTTAAACAAATATTTGAGACTCTTGTGATCAATGTATATCATACAAGGTTCATGATATAAATGGTGTCTCCAAATTTTAATAGCAAAGACCACTACTGCTAATTCCAAGTCATGAGTAGGATAATTTTGTTCATATGACTTTAGTTGTCTAGAGGCATAAGCTATGACCTTCCCTTGTTGCATGAGAACACATCCCAAACCTTTCTTAGAAGCATCACTGTATATCACAAAGCTTCCTGAATATGAAGGTAAAGTAAGTATTGGAGCTATAACTAACCTTTGTTTTCTCCTTAAAACTATGCTCACACTTATCTGTCCATTCAAACTTCACTACTTTCTTGGTTAAATTGGTTAGAGGCCCAAAAATCTTAGAGAAACCTTCTATAAATCCCTAATAATAACTAGCCAAGCCTAAGAAACTACGAATCTTCGAGATAGTCTTTGGTCTTTCCCAATTCACTATATCTTTAATCTTCTTTGGATCAACATCAATTCTAGCCTTTGATATCACATGTGCTAAGAAAGAAATTTGTGCCATCCAAAATTCACACTTCTTTAGTTTGACATAGAGTTGCTTATCCCTTAAAGTTTGCAATACAATCCGTAAATGCTTCTCATGATCTTCCTAACTCTTAGAATATATTAAAATATCATCAATGAATACACCACAAACTAATCTAAATAAGGTTGAAATACTCTATTCATTAAATCCATAAAAGCAGCTGGTGCATTTGTCAATCCAAAAGGCATCACAAGAAATTCATAATGACCATATTAGGTTCGAAAGGCAGTTTTCAGTATATCATCCTTCTTCACCTTCGATTGATGATTGCTAGAACGCAAATCAATTTTTGAGAAAAATTATGCTCCTTGTAATTGATCGAATAAATCATCTATTCGGGGAAGGGGATACTTGTTCTTTATTGTTACCTTATTCAATTCCTGATAATAAATACAAAGTCTCAAACTTCCATCCTTCTTTTTAACAAACAGAAGTGGTGCACCCTATGGCGAAACACTTGGCCTAACAAAACCCTTATCAGGCATATCTTGTAATTACAGTTTTAACTCTCTAAGTTCAACTAAAGCCATTCGATAAGGAGCCTTAGATAAACGACTAGTACCAGGCAAAAATTCAATAGAGAATTCAATCTCTCTATCTGGAGGTAGGCCAAGTAACTATTCTAGAAAAACATCAGGAAATTCTTTTACAATAGGAATATCTTCTAACTTCTCATTAGTAGCTTTAGAGTTAATCATATATGCCAAAAAGCCAATACACCCCTTTTTTCAGCATATTCCTAGCTTAAAGTGCATAAATTATACTAAACGGTTTAACCTTTCTATCTCCCTCAAAATAAAATTCAGATTGGCCAGGTATATGAAAGATTAAATGTTTCTCAAAATATTCTACAACTGTATGGTATGTTGACAACCAGTCCATACCTAAAATGGCATCATAGTCATGCATATCTAACAGTATTAAATTTGCAACTAGATCCCTACCAGTAATATTAATAACACAACTTCGATACACCTATTGAGCACATAACATTACACTCAAAAGAGTAGACACCCATAGTTTACAATCCAATAACACAGGACTCATGTGTAATATATCAACAAAAGCAGGGGATATAAAAGAGTGTGAAGAGCTGAAATCAAATTAAACATGAATAGATTTAGAGAAAATATTAAGAGTACCTAATACCACTTTAGGTGCCACTTGTGCATCTTGTTCCATGAGGGTAAAAACTCTTCCCTGGACCATAGGCCTCTTTTGTTCACTTCCAGCTATGGGGTTTTCTTTGTTAGAATTATTTGGACAATCCTTAATAAAATGACCAGGTTTCCCACAACGGAAACATGTACGATTAGTAGCGCGGCATTCCTCGGAATGAAACCTTCCACACTATGAACATTTTTCTATAGCTCTTGGCAGGTACTGAATGGCATTCTTCTTGGAGGAGTTAACGGAAGATTTTCCTTTCCAAGGCTGGTTGAACTTCGTTGTCTTGCCTCTACTCTGTTCCAACGCAGCTTTGATTTTAATATGTTCTTGAATGTCTTATTCTACAGCTTCAGCAAGTATAACTAAATTCCTATAGTCTTTAACTTGAGAAGTAGTCAAATGTTGTCTAATTTTGAAATCTAGCCCTTTGAGAAACTTCTTAACCCTTAAAGCTTCAGTAGAAACAAAGTGGGGAGAAAAACGAGACAATTCTATAAACTTTGCTTCATATTGAGCAACACCTATATTTCCTTGAATAAGTCCATCGAAATTTGTAGCTTGTTTATCTTTGAAGCATTCCATAAAATATTGGTCATAAAATTTCTTCAAAAATTCTGCCCAACTAATCTGGGCATTATCACCTTTCCCTTTTCATAGAAGTCTATCTTCTGGCTTCCACCATATTTCAACAGGACCTTTAAACATGTATGCAGCATAGTTCACTTTTTGAGAATCTGCGCATCCATGGAATTTTAAAATATTCTCCATCTTAAAAACCCAACTTTCTATTTCTAATGGATCAATTGTGCCACTAAAAGAAGGAGGCCTTCACTTTAGAAAAGCCTCTTGGGTAAAACCTTGACTTACTTCACCTGGAGGATGGATATTGGCTACCATTTGGACAATTTCCTCCCATACTTGGTTGCACACGTTACTTATTTCTGCAGCTTGCATCCTACTAAGAAATGATATCATACATACTAAGATACCTTTTTATTTTATTTTAATATATTCATAATTATAATAAACATAACATGCATGTGTGGTAAATTAGTAATGCAATTATACAAACATAGAGCACAACAATTTTCACATAACAAAAATTCAAATGTCTCTGAAGAGATATGCATTTACTAAACTACCCAAGCTACCCTTTCTGACTTCTAAAAATACTTTTGTCTATCTAAAAGTTTATAGAATCATAACCTATGCTCTAATACCACAACTGTCACGACCCAAACCTGTACTTCAGAATTTAGAGCATAACCGGCGTGTTAATATCAAGTTTACCTCAATACTAACATGAACCAACTAAAGCTGAAGGTGCTTATCAAAATCGTTTCTTGTATTCTTTTTATTTCCTTGCATAAAAACCATAATATACAAAATTGATAAAAAATTTGAAATTTCATTTCATTTCGAACTTTGCAAGATTACAACTTGGCTATAAATTAAAGATATTCGAGTAAATATTACATAACTAAACATTTAGCAAAATTCTTATTTACAAGCCTAGCCCCAAAGACATATAATTGGGGTTCAAAACAAACAAAGGTTTTGAATTAAATCTGTTCTCAAAAGGATCAAATACATCTTGATTCCTCCTATACAACAAAAGAGCTAAACTACTATTCAACAAAAAATCTATACATTCTAACAAACGAGAATCACAAATTCCTTGCCACATCTAATACTCTCGTTGCTTCTAGGAAAGAACCTATGCATTGAAATATAATAGGGTGAGCTGTGAAGCCTAGTAAGGTTTTAAGTTCCATGAGCATTTAATACGAATGCATGTAAATCAAATATTTTATGGATATGATAGCTTTGATAAATAGTCTTCATATTATTCATACTATTCTAAAAATAACTTATGAACTTTCAGATGAAATACATCATTTTCCTTTCATATAATAATAAAAGGACATAATAAGGAACTTAAACATAATTCAATAACTTTATATTTAAATAGACTATAAAAGACTTTATCCTAAACTTTTTTATCATCATACTTTTCTTTTAGATTCCAAATAGCTTAATAGCTCATTCATGATACATATTAGTTAGTCCAGTTGTAAGTCTGTCACAACTTTGGGAGGCTTTCAACACATTGCGCCAAGCATCCAATATTCCCCGCAATGCCAGGAAATCCCAAGATCATGTCAGAAAGTTTCACACCCCTTTCAGTGTGATCATATAATCAACCATAGGGGTCGGTTGGCATCCTCCACAAGTTGACCGTTCCCAACGAGGGCGAGTACAACAGAGTCCTCACCACTTATACTGGCCAATCAAAATTTCCATGGAAATGCCAGTACTATAACCCCTACTGGCTGAGTTCAGATCATAACAATGAAATAACCCAAAAAATATATTTTTTTGATAATTATGCTTTTACACAAATATTTCATAACAGTAGCATATCCACTTCATTCTTAAATATTACATTCGTGATATAAGTAATAGCATCAATATGCTAAAATTATCATATATATAAGATTCAATAAGTCACAAACATATATCTTTACTTAAATCGTGCTTATATGTAATATCTCTAATTAAAAGGTTTCAACGCATAATAAATTTTCTAAACAATCCTTATACTTATCAAACACACATATCACATATTCCTTACCTGAAAACAAAAGACGCGAGAGATTTGTACAAGTGTCCACATTCTCGTTCTCATCACCTAAATGAAAGACCAAAACTTATTACTGACAAATTCTTCCTAAGTATTTAAACTTATACATGAATCACAACCTAACTCTTAAACTCAAGAAAATTTTAATTCCCATCTCAAAAGGTTCCCCAAACACAAGATACATTCATCAAACACATGTTGTACCAAGCCATAGAGAAACCAAGGCATACAAAATTTATCTATGATCCAGACATACCAAAAGATGAGCATACTAATTTATAGCTCAAAATATTCACTCCAACTTTAGAATTAAATCCTCAAAGTTAGGTATATCATTTACTGTTCACTACTTATTTCAGCAGCATATTCCACATTTATAAAATACAAATGGGCTATCTATTCACATCCAATTTTCATGCAATTTTACAAAGACGCTTAATGCATAAGGGCACTAGTGTGGGGCCTACCAAAGAACCTCCGATGCTTAAGTTAGCTTATTCTCTTTTTGGAAAAAATATAATTTGTATAGCTATGTATGTTCATGTCCTTTTACCTGTTTTTCTTGGCTTTATATAGCCTTAGGCTGAGTTAATACTCAGCAGACTGTTATGTTGTAGCTGGATAATCAACGCTTAATGATGGCAATTTAACTCTAACTTTTTCTACTCATAACCGATCCCTAATTCTACATTATTGGATGAAGGTAACGGTTTTGTGCTATTCATTGCTTGATTATTAATTACTGCTTAAAGCTAATGCATGCACGCTCGTCCATATCCTTACTCGTCATTGTTAATGATGGTTTGTGAATGATGGATGATCATTTGTATGCTACTCGTCAGTTGCCCCCTTTAATCCTTTGTCGTCTATCATGTAGGCGAGCTATGGAATATGGAAAGTCTATTTTGGGCGGATCACTTTGTACATGCTCTAAGATCCTCGTCCCATCATATTTATTATGGGGCGGTATTTTCGTCAGCTGATTGCCACGCTTTGTGATTGTGATGGCCGCACGTGTAAGTTTTCCTTGAGTTTCCCATGCATTGAATTTATTTCATTTTTTTTAATAAAAAAGCCTTCTCATATTCCTCCTCTTCTTCTTCGTTATACACTAAGTTTGGAGTCTGAAACTAAGAGAGAGTTCCTATACTTTCTGCATGGTAAGACTCCTTTCTCTCTCTTAATGGTTGATTTTGGTTTTATTAGGAAGGAGACTCCTTCTGTTTTGTTCTTCTTTGCTAGGTTAGAAGTGTTTCTTGAGTCTTCTGGTGGACGTCTTCCCCAAGTAGGTTTATTTGTTCCACAAAATTGTGGGGCTTTCAGGCCTGTTTTGATTGGGCTTTATCCTTTGCTTCGTCATTCTTTAATTGCCCATCATCTAGAGATGACTGTCATAGAGTACATGGATAGCGACGTTAGGTCCAGTGAGTTAGAAACTGGTTTGTCATCAAGTGGTGAGTCCTTTGACCAAGATTTCAAAATTATAATGTCAAAACCTTCGTCGTCTTCAAAATCCACCTCTTCTTCAACACTTCCTTCATCTTCAATCCCCTTTTATGCTCTCTCTAAATCTTGCCTTATAGAGACAAGGCATTTGAAATCTATACGTAAGAGGTTTCAATTCCCTGAGGGGGTATCTATAAGATTACCTTGTCCTAATGAGAAAGCGTGCAACTTTGCCCATGGTGAGGTGAGTTTTTACGAAGCTACTTTTTCTTGTGGCCTTCGTTCTCCAATTCATCCTTTTGTTATACATGTCCTTTCTGCTTTGAATGTTACTCCTGGTTAGCTCATCCCTAATGCATAGAGGACGATCATTGGTTGCATGTCGATTTGGGTTTCTATCCATGATGGGGACATGATTACCCTGAATGAGTTTCTTTACCTGTATCATTTGAAGCCTTCCACTCGTTATGGGTATTTTGAACTTCTACCTTGGAATAGGGAGTCTAGAATTGTCCGTAGCTTCCCTACTTCCTTTCGTGACTGGAAGTCACGATATTTCTTCATTTTTGGATCTAGATGGGAAACCATGTTTGATGACCTATTGGGTGAGGTCCTATGGTTGCTACGGAAATGAGAAATCCCTTCTCTTGGTATGTCTATCTCTTCCTCTTCACTAAACAGATTGTTTTGAGTTTAACTCTGCTTTTTTGATCTCGTTTTTGTCTCCACTTTTACAGTTGCTGATCGTCCTTTGTTGGAGGAACACTACCAAGGATGAATTAAGGCAACCCTTGAGTTTGCCCTAAAATTGTTGATTTTGACGAGCTGGTTAACCCTTGTTGTCTATACAAATGTTTTCTTGGACCCGAGCCTTCTGTGTATGTTTTGAGGAAAATTGCCCTGGAAGAGAAGAGTAGGTTTTAGTTCTTTCTTGTTTTACCTTATAGACTTTTACCCTACTAACCTTGCCTTTGCAGAAATGGCCATTAGGTACAGCAAAGACAAGTATACCCGTGTTAAGAACTTGAAGAATGAACCCCTATCTCTTATTACCCCTGGATCAAAGAAGCACAAGCTGGATGAAGGGAAAGACGAAACTCCTGCCCTTCAGTCACTTTTTTGCACTCCTTCTTCTCCTACTCCTTCCCTCGAGATGATGACCATCAGTCCTCCAACCACACGTTCTAATGGGAAGGCTAAGATTGGCAAGAGTGTTTGGGATGACCCTGCTACTGCCCTTAGACGAGCTCATAATGTTGTCACTTATGATAAGCTTAAGGGTCTCTCATCTATCCCTTCTCATGAATTGGTCAGCCGTCACATTCACAAACTTGTACAGGTATTTCATTCAATGTTTCTTCATCACTCATCAAGTAGTTTTATATGTTCAAAATTAATAACCTTTTAATCTCTTTAGGTTCTTGGCGAGTCTCTTCATTTAACGATAGACTACTTAAGTAGCGAGGAGAAGGTAGTGGTGGGCAACTCCAAAGTTGATTTTGTTGAGGCCGAAAGCTCTAGGTTGAGGAAAGATCTGATTGAAGCAATGGACCAATCAACCAAGGCCAAGGATCTAACCATATAGCATGGAAATAAACACATAAAACATAAAGATCCAAGCGTAGCATAGCCAGCAACATCAGACATGCATGTGAGCACATAACCCTAACATCAACCTAGAACAAAAAGAGACACAAAACATAGGAAAACATGGCATAGAGCCTAAAGCATATAGATATAAACATATAAGCATGTAAGGATGTAGATCTAAGCATGAAACATGGCATAAGACATAAAAGCAAAGAGATTTAAGCTAGAAACACAAATAAAGCAAGAAACACGCTAAAGAAAGCAATAAATCATGTTATTCAAGCAAAAAGAAAGGATAAAAAACTAAAAAAAGATTTAGAGGGTTAGGGGTGTGGATGGTAGCTAAAAAAAGCAACATCCACACCCCTAAACCCCAAATCCAAAGTGTAGAACCAAGGAAGGTATAAGAACAATACCTTGTGTTTTTGGTGAAGAGAGAAGAATCAAGAAGCTTTGATGTGTTTTTTGGGTTTTTTTGTGTGTTTGTTGTGTTTGGAATATGAGAAAAATGTGTAGAAAAACCAAGCAGAGAGCAAATGGTAGTTATTGGAATGAGAATTTGATAATCTTCGTAATGGCGTTGGTTTCAACCTGTTTTGACAACCTGATCAAAATTAGGGTTTTTGGGCCCACCCAGGATCGACTTCAGGTCAAACTGGGTCAAACTTGGTCAAAGTTGTTAAAAATCTTTGAGAAACTCGGGTTTGATCTAAAAATATGGAAAACGTTATTTTTTGAGGGTTTTAACCTCGTTTGACCTTCGGTCAAACCTAGGGTTAACTAGGGGCATTTTGGTCATTTTAGTTGAAAGAGGTACTTCAGGTGCTCCAATGCTAGAATGGGTTGTGCCACGTCATTCTGGATGCTCTCGTGGCCCCATGTGGAGAAAATAATATTTTTGGATTTTTCGGGGCCCGGCACGCAAATTGAGGGCAGATAAAATATGATATCAACAACTGGTAATAAAATCAACTAGAAACAGGTGACCAATCACTCCTTAGAAAAACCCAATGATTGGTGGTGACTCCACTTATCTTTGGTAATCCCTTAAAATTTTGCCCAGTTTCCTGCCACTAACGCCAAAGCTAGACCTACCTTCCTCCACCGAGAGAGAGAGCACCCGAAGCCCCACGCGAACCATGTCATGCACACTACACATGCACACATCCTCCAAAGGTAGACCCACCTTCCGCTTCGTTTTCATAGCCGACTGTTAACAATACAGTGAGGTAAGTTATGCGTTATCACATGAACATGCATTTGTTTTGATTGTTGAGTAAGTTTTGGTTGATGAACATAATATGCTTGATTGAATCCCATGTTTTTGGTGTTTAGATGCTATAGTATGTTCATACTGATCTGCATTGTGATGTTTCTACCTTTGGATATGCTCTTTAAATGCCATGTTGTTTTCTTTAGACGCATGTTAATATGTGTATGTGAGTTAGAATAACATATTAAATATGCCCTTAATGAGATTAAGACTTAGAATACAATAAGTGGAAGCCGACCCATGGGTCGGGTGAGGTTAGGTGCCTAACACTTTCCCATTCTTATACCTAAAATCTGGATACATATTCTGGTAAAGATTAGTCCTTCCATAGAGGGCGCTATATTTATGATTCCTAGACCTAAACTAGGTGGTGACTTCATTTACACCCCCACCATGGTCCACCCTAGGCCAAGGTGTACTCACCCACATGCGAGAATGACACCACCATGTCGCAGGTGATTGCACCCATAGTGAGCTCTACTAATGGAATCAAAAGAATATGAGACAAAATACTTTGTTTCGATGTATGACTCTGGTCCAACCCATGCACATGGTAAAAAACACACATACATGGGGTGGGATGCAACTTCGCAGAGTTGTGTGGGATTCGTATGTTCGAAATATAGCAGGCGTTACTCAGGAAACAAGTAACGATAGGTTCACTATCCAAGAACCTGGTTTGCCATTTGCAAGCAAAAGCTGAGTGACTCACTATCCTAGAGTCACTAAACAAGAAAAACAAACATAACCAATGACCTCAACCAATGACCAAACAAACAAGGTGCTTTTACGAGCTAAAAGGATTAATATCTATGGTGTCTATCTAGGGCTCTTACCTCAAATTTCTCCCAGTGGCTCCCACGTCTAGGTAATCTCTGTCTCTATGTCAATATCTTCTATTCTGGGTGGCTCTTGCCTTTATCTCAACCTTTTCTATTCTAGGTTGCTTGGGCCTTAATTTTGGTGCACATGTTCAATTCCAAGAAGGATATGTACCCAAGTTTTGTAGTCTTCTGTTCTCTTCTTTTCTCTTAGTGATTCTGACTCACGAGGGAGTTTTCATTAGTAGATGTTGGCTTACGAGGAAGTCCTCAGTGAAATTTAATCCATTGGGGAAATAACTTATTGAGGAGCTTGTGCTGGGGACTTTAACTCATGAGGGAGATTTCTTGGTAATTCTTGACTTACTAGGGAGATTTACAGGGAAGTCTTTGATGTTTCTGATTTGCTAGGGAAAATTCTTCTTTTGGTAACCCACGAAGGAATTATCTTGGTATCTTGGACCCATAGGGAAGTCCTTGATGATTCGGATCCACTTGGGGAAAGTTTTTCTATTTGTGACTCACTAGGAAGTTGTTTGATGGTTCTAACCCACGAGGGAGTTTTCTTGGTGACTTCTAATCCACTGGGGAGTGTTCTTAGGCCTTACTATCTACTGGGGAATGTTTTTAATATTTTTCATATTTTTTAACTCGTTGAGGGGTATTTTTGTCATTTTGTCGCAACATTTGTAACTTCTGAGGTTCCATGATCTACTAAGGATGTTTTGGAATTTTTCCTTACATTTCCCACCTTTTGGGAGGTCGCTAGGGATATTCTAAATTTTTTTATTTTTTTTCATGAAACTACACATAGTTTAGTGGAGCCCTAAACTACATGTAGTTTAGCCATCGGGTGTTTTTCCTGCTTCTTCATTTTCCCAACAATTACCGACCATTTCTGAAAAAGTCTTCACTCTCACCCATTAGGATGGAGCCATAAGGCTACTGAAGTCTCCTCCACTGACTTTCAAGCCACAAAACCATCTCTTAGAGGGTGCACAGGCCAGATTGGTAAGTTTTTCAAACTTTTCTCATTTTCAAGTTTTGCTCTGATCTTTTGTTTTAATTCATTTTTGGACTTGTAAATGCTTGGGTTTTGTTGTGGGGTGGTTTTAGATGAAAACCTTATGTCCTAGGAGGTGAAGGAACATGTTTAGGATGAATTTTGATTCATATGGACGCATGCCCCAGCATGCATATTCATGCAGGGACCCTGCGTACGCATGTTGACACTCAAAAACTTCAATTTTCACCTAGTTTGAATTTGTTTTTTCACTTATTTTTTTTATCCAACACGATTCTTATGCTCTTTTTCTCATGTTCCACATGCTTTACCTCCCTTCAGTGGTAGGGGTAGCTCTAGTTGCATCTTTGCATGATATCGGGCCTAGTCAAAAGACACAAAGGATTTTATGCATACAGCCGACTTCGAGCCCATCATGCATTTGATTCTGGAGAGTTTCGTTAGTGGCATTTTGGTGCAGGCGCTTGCCAAGAGGTGGTGGGATATTACCCATACCTTTCATATTGCTGGGGGGGGGGGGGGGGGGGATTTAACTATGACTCCCCATGACTTCCATTGGATGACCAACCTGAGAATCAATGGGCCTATCATCAACTTAGAGGGTGTGTCAAGCATTTAGCTTGGCATATACCTACTGGGGCGTAGATATTTGAGCAAGTGCATTCACTACATCAACATGTAAAGCGACTATAGGCCTCTTTCTTAGAGTACACCTGATGATTGTGCTTAGATGGCCAGGGTGTTCTTATTGTACCTCTTGAGGGCATATCTCTTCACCAATGGAGAGCAGACAGTGTCCTTAAGGTGACTCGCTCTTTTTCGTGACTTCGAGCATGCTCGGGAGGCAAACTAGGACTAGGCTTGTCTTGGCTACCTCTATTCAGCTATGTACACTGTCGATGCCTCCCGGCAATTCGACCACCCATCATGGCGATGCTCAGCATGAGCCAAAGGCATATAGGCTCAAGAGCTTAAGTGCTATGAATAAGGGTATACCTTTGGTGTGTGACTAGAAAACAAGTCGATTTTAAATGAGTTACTAAAGGAATGTGAAGTCACCACCAATCATTGGGTTTTTTCTAAGGTGTGATTGGTCACCTAACTCGATTTGATTTTATTACCGATTCTAGGCTAAGAGAAAGGTTGTTTTCTTAATCTAGTGCGGATGGATAAAAAATCTCGATTTTGGAGTTCGGAAGTCTGGTTACATGTGGGGAAAGTGTTAGGCGCCCCGCAAAGCCAGTATGTTGACAGTCCTTTGCTTTGGTAAAATCTTAATTTAAGGATATTGGTAATTGAAAACAAGCTATTGGAATTAGCTTTCGAGGCTTTAATTGAATTGGGCTTTGAGGTTTGGTTTCAGAAAAGGGTGTGGTCTCGATCAATGCTTCCCTAGTGTGTTTAGAATTGGTGCCAAATTTCCACAACAAAAATTCAGCAGCATTTCACCTTATTTTTGTGGCGGAAATCTAGAAGCGCTTCGCCTCAAGTGCGTCATAGCACACAAAAAACTATTCTCACCAAGCTTTTGTTGTGAGAATATGGCAATGGAGGTACTCCATTTTCACAACAAAAATCCAACAGAGTTTCGTGTTTGGTGCGCTATGGCGCACTGGCATTAAACATATTGATGCGTGTCGCATACACGGGGAAACTAATGTCACTTGGTGACATATACCCACTCTACGAGGTCAAGAGCACTCATGACTAGGGAGGGTCGCACATGTAGCCATGAGAGTCCATCATACGAAGTGCACAATCACCCACATACAGGCACACACACACACACACACACACACATATATATATACATGTCATGCACAATGCTGTCACATAGAGCTGGAAAGTAAAGCAGACATTGCCATACCCAGGGAACATGGCCCAAGCAAAGTGTAGGAAATATAAAGGATACCTGGAAAGGGAACTCTAATACTTGATTCTATGAAAAAAGGCTAGAAGGGAGGGAGAGAGAAAACCACTCGGGGAGGCTAGGCCTCCTAATCTATTGAACATTGCCCTTTTTGGGCTTGCATATTCTTGCTTCCATCCTTGCCCTTTTTGCTCTTGCCTAGGGAGTTGTGCCCTTGCTCCAAGTGTCCTTGCTCTAAGCATGTACATGCAACAAACAAAGAAAGCAGCTAGCAAACATGCAAAGGAGATAACAAAAAGGTAAAGGGACCATGCAAAGAGACACACTAGGAAAGAGAACCAAATGGCAAAAAAAAACACGTTAAGCACATGAAGGAGCAAGCAAACATGTTATCAAACAAAAGGGGGTGTCCTAGGAGGACAAATGTAGGTTTGGATTGGGTATCCATAGTTCCATTGGAATGGAGTGGACAACACACACGCTGTCAAGCCAAATTCCTAAATAGGACTCAGGGTCTCGTGTA
The DNA here is from genome assembly GCA_023736055.1 of Quercus glauca. Taxonomy (NCBI): domain Eukaryota; kingdom Viridiplantae; phylum Streptophyta; class Magnoliopsida; order Fagales; family Fagaceae; genus Quercus; species Quercus glauca. The sequence goes on from CM043316.1 coordinate 53,383,692, forward strand.
TCAAAGACGGGTGAGAACCTACACGAGATAGTAGTAATTAGGCTTGATGACACAAGCAAGCAAGGAATCATGCATGGACATGTAGACAAGCATGCAAAAATGTAAAGAAGCAAAGAAAGCCAAACAGGTGGCACAAAGCAAGCAAGACAAGCATAACATCATTGCATGGAGTAGAGAAAGGTGTGTATTAAGCACACCAATGTTGGAAATATAAATGTACGTAGCGGAAAATTAACGGATCTACTTCATTCACAATTGACAACATGCACTATGTAAGTTTCAGAATATAGAATAAGAGAGTGTACCTTGGTTCGGTGAATTTCAAAACCAAAGATCAAAGGTTCTCGGGAACACTTTCAATCTTCACTCCAATTCCACTAACGCCCAAGATGTGTGGTCTCTCAATCAGTTATATGTGTATGTTCTAGAGAGAATTCAAGAGTGTTTAACACTCACATACAAAATGTTTCATGCACTTGTGATTGTTACAAAATTCTGTATGTTTCTCTCCTAATAACTGATTATCTAATTGGGTTAGCCTTTTGGGCTTTTCCAATTGGGCTCTAGCATGTGGCTTGGAGTGGGACCAAAAGGGAACAAATAAGACACTAGCTCCAATGGGCCTTGGGCTTTTCTGTCAACTCTTGACAAGTCCAAAGTTACCATTAATTATATTTAATACCACTATATACATACAATTACACTCTAGGCTTTATTAATAAATTATATCCCAAGACTTTATTGTACATGCAACCCTTTCATAAAATATTCGTAGTAACACAAAGTCACGAATGTAAACTGCCACTTTGTAGATTACTACACCTTAATCCTTGAGTACCTGGTTTAATCCTTTAAGTTATTCATTATATATTTATGAAATCCAATTTCATAAATATATACTTTAGTAACTATTTACTAAAGTAGTTAGGCCTAACATTCTGAATAACAAACCCATTAAACTTATCTCAGGGGAATATTTTGTATCTCTGTTAAGAGACTATGAATTCCATCTTGAAAATATATGTTTCATCAACACTAAATGTGGCTACCCAACATACTGAGGTTTTGACCGTTACTTTAGATCTCACTCCTGATATATCAAAGCAACCTACACTTCATGATCAGGTCCATTATTCTCTCAGGAGTAAGAGTTCATGTAAATATAAGCTGTGAGATTTATTATTCATTTGATAGTCGTTAGGAGAATGATAAATCTCACACCGGTCCAGTTCAATATGTCTTAACTCTTAAAACATATCAACATATCAACTAAAAGTCACCACTTCGATAAACAAGTATATAATCTCTTCTCCATAGATATTTGAGAATATGCTTTATAGCTTGCCAATGTTTTGGTCCTGGACTTGATTGATATCGGCTAACCATACTAACTGAATAACGAATATCTGGTCTAGTATAAAGCATTGCATACATGAGACTTCCCACTGTAGAAGCATTAGGAACTTATCTCATCATATCTGCTTCCTTTTGAGTCTTAGGCCTTTGTTCATCAGACAGAGGAACTCCATGTCTAAAAGGAAGTAAACCTTTCTTGGAGTTTTGCATGCTAAACCGTTCAATAACCTTATCTATATATCCAGCTTGTGATAAGTCTAACATCTTATTCTTGCGATCTCGCCAAATCTTGATCCCTAGAATAAAGTTAGCCTCACCCAAGTCTTTTATATCAAATTGGCTTGATAACCAAACTTTTACTGATGACATTACCCCTACATTATTTCCAATGAGTAGAATATCATCAATATAAAGCACTAGGAACATTACTACTTTATCTTGATGTCTTTTATACATACATGGTTCATCAAGATTTTGTTCTAAACCAAATGACTTGATTGCTTGATCAAATCTGATGTTCCATGACCTAGATGCTTGCTTAAGTCCATAAATGGATATTTTCAACTTACATATCATATGCTCTTGGTTCTTTGCTATGAAACCTTCTGGTTGCATCAAATAGATTTCCTCTTCAAGATTGCCATTGAGAAATGCAATCTTGATATCCATTTGCCAAATCTCATAATCGTAATGAGCTTCAATATATAAGAGAATTCTGATAGATTTAAGCATTGCTACTGATGAAAAGGTTTCTTCATAATCAATGCCTTCTTTTTTTTGTATACCCTTTTGCCACTAGCCTTGCTTTAAAGGTTTCAACCTTTCCATATATCCCTCTCTTTCTCTTGTAAACTCATTTGCAACCAACAGGTTTAATGCCGTTAGGCGCCTTTACAAGATCCGAAACTTGATTGGAATACATTGAATTTAATTCAGATTTCATAGCTTTGACCCAATAATGTGCATCTATATCATTCATAACTTCTTCATAAGTGTAAGGATCAGTTTCGGCCTTTTCTAAGATAGCTTCATAAGTTTCTCCAAGATCTATAAATCTTATAGGTGGCCTAACATTCCTTCCACTACGACGAGGCACCTGTGTACTAGACATTTCATGAGTAGTATCATGTGGTGTATCTAATACAGCCACATCATCCCTAGTTTCATCCATTGGTTGTTCATTTACAGGTTCATTCATTTCAACCAAAACAACTTTATTTCTAGGATTAAAATCATGCATATAATCATCTTCCAAAAATTTGGCATGAATGCTAATAAACACTTTGTTATCTTTATGATTATAGAATAAATAACCCTTTGTTTCCTTTGAATACCCTAAAAACATGCATACTTCAGTTTTAGCTTCCATCTTATCAAACTTCCTTTTTAACACATGTGCTGGACATCCTCAAATGTGGAGATATTTCATACTAGGCTTACGCCCACTCCACAATTCCATAGGTGTGTTGGGAACAGATTTTGATGGAACTTAATTTAAAATATGCATTGTAGTTTTTAGTGCATATCCCCAAAAGGAAACTGGTAAAGTTGAGTAACTCATCATGGACCTAACCATTTCCAACAGAGTCCTATTCCTTTTTTCTACTACACCATTCTGTTGGGGAGTTCTAGGTGCGGTCAATTGGGATACAATCCCATTTTGAGTTAAGTAATCCTTGAAATCCCCAAGAAGGTATTCGCCACCACGATCAGATCGAATGGCCTTTATGCGTTTACCTAATTGATTCTCAACTTCAGCCCTAAATTCTTTGAACTTTTCAAAGGCTTCAAACTTCCGTCTCATTAGGTACACATAACCATATCTTGAGTAATCATTGGTAAAAGTGATAAAGTACTCATAATCTCCTTTTGCTTGGGTTGACATAGGACCACATACATCTGAATGTACTAGTTCTAGCACAACTTGGGCTCTTCTACCTTTTGCATTAAAATGTCGTTTGGTCATTTTTCCTTCCAAACAAGATTCACAAACTGGAAAATCATCAAAATATAATGGCTCTAGGAGACCATCTTTGATCAGTTTTTGAATTCTGTTTGAATTAATATGACTCAAACACAAGTGCCAAAGTTATGCATCACTAGTAGAAGAAAACTTTCTCTTTAATTATTTCACATGAGAGCTATTATCTAATTCAGAATTATATAATTCATGCTTATCAGGAGTTAAAATATAAAGATCATCCACAATATTGCCAGAACAGATAAACATTATCTTTAAGGATAACACAATGTCTATGTTTACCTAAATAAGTTGCAGAAATTTAATTTCTACGAACATTAGGTACATATAGACAGTCTTTCAATATTAAAACCTTAAACTCAAAGGATAAATTAAACACTCCAACGGCTATAACCAGAATCCTGCTCCTATCAGTCAAAGTAAGAAACAATTCCCCTTCTTTAAGCTTTTTGGTCTCCTAGAACCCCTGCAAAGAATTACAAATATGATTAGTACAACTTGAATCCACACACTAGGAATTTGTGGGAATTTTTACTAAACATATTTCAAGGAGGAATGAACTTTTGATACCCTTATTATTAGCAGCCTTGAATTTTGGACAATTCCTCTTCCAATGTCCTTTCTCACCACAATGGAAACACTTTCCTTTGATCTCATTTCCTTTGTCGGCAACCCCTTGATGGAAATATGCATGTGCGCAGCAGAAAAATTAACAGATCTACTTCATTTGAAATTGATAACACGTACTATGTAAATTTCAGAATACAAGAATAAGAGAGTGTACCTTGGTGTGGTGAATTTCAAAACAAAGATTGTAAACACTTAAGAATACTTTTAATCTTCACTCCAATTTCATTAACGCCCAAGATGTGTGGTCTCTCAATCAGTTATATGAATTTGTTCAAGAGAGAAATTAGAGAGTGTCCAACATTCACATACACCATTTCATGTAAGTTGTTCGTTTTTAAAAATTTGTATGTTTCTCTCCTTATAACTGATTATCTAATTGGGCTAGCTTTTTGGGCCTTTCCAATTAGGCTCTAGTATGTGGCTTGGAGTGGGACTAAAAGGGACCAATAAGACGCTAACTCCAATAGGCCTTGTGCTTTTCTGTTAACTCTTGACAAGTCCAAAGTTACCATTAACTATATTTAATACTACTATATAAATATAGTTGCACTCTAGGTCTTATCTATAAATTATATCCCAAGACTTTATTGTACATGCAACCCCTTCATAAAATATTCGTAGTAACACAAAGTCATGAATGTAGACTGACAGTTTGTAGATTACTACATCTTAATCCTTGAGTACCCGATTTAATCATTTTAAGGTATTCATCATATATTTATGAAATCCAATTCCATAAATATATACTTTAGTAATTTCTTACTAAAGTGGTTAGGCCTAACTCTCTAAATAACAAACCCATTAAATTTATCTCAGGGGAATATTTTGTATCTCTGTTAAGAGACAATGAATTCCATCTTGAGAATATATATTCCATCAACACTAAATGTGGCTACCCAACATACTGAGGTTTTGACCGTTACTTTAAATCTCACTCCTAATATATCAAAGTAACCTACACTTCATGATCAGGTCCATTATTTTCTTAAGATTAAGAGTTCATGCAAATATAAGTCATGAGATTTATTATTCATTTGACAGTCTTTAGGAAAATAATAAATCTCACAGCAATCCAGTTCAATATGTCTTAACTTTTAAAACATATCAACATATCAACTAGAAGTCTCCACTTCCATGATCAAGACAAATCATCATAGTTGATATGTTATAGTCTTTGCAGATGAAATGCCCAATTTCATCACCGACTACGAACTATAATTCTGAGTTTACAAAGAACTTGTGATTTATATCTTCTGTAACTTTTCACATAAATCACATGCCATGCATCTCATGGACTATATAACAATGTCCAAATATTCATGTTACCATTATTTTAGATAATAATAAAACAATTTTATCAATCAAAATATTAAGTCATACATAATGTCATACACAATGTTACACTTAATATCATACATTGCATCATACAATAGGATTTAAGGGCACTAATCCTAACACCCCTATGGCAATTTGTTTACCATCTTGCTTTATGAAGTCCTTCTTCTTCTTCTTCTTACCCTGCCTTTCGACTTAGGTTGAGAAGTAGAAGCTTCAGCCATATTAGCATCAATACTAGAAGTACCAAGAATGCCTTCTGCTGCTACCAATTCATTCATTAATTTAGACAAAGAATAAATCTTTTTGTTCATATTATAATTAAGTCTGAATGCCTTGAATGATTCCAGTAGTGACTGGAGTATCATATTCACTTGGGATTCTCCATCAATATCGGTACCTAAAACCTCCAATGTATTCAAATTAGAGATCATTGTAAGACAATGCTCCCTCACTGAACCGCCCTCAGCCATTTTGGTATTATAAATTTGCCTCATGGTTTCTTGCCTTGCAGAACGACCTTGCTCACCAAACATCTCCTTCAGACTGAACAGTATGTCCAAAGCTAGTTCTACATCTTGCATTTGATGCTGTAGAACATTTGAGATAGATGTTAGGATGTAGCACTTGGCCATCTCATTAGATTTCTGCCAACGATCATATCATTGTTTTTCCTTAAGAGGAGCATCTAATGAAGGAAAGCTAGGGCATGGTTGAGTAAGCACATATTTGTGCTTTTTAGCTGTAAGAACAATGTCCAAATTTCTTTTCTAGTCAACATAATTTGATCCAGTCAATTTGTTTTGATTAATAATAGTAACAAGTGGGCTAAAAGATGCCATGTTCAAATCTGAAAATAATAAACATGAATATAATAAGTAAACTGGATATTATCAATTTAGCATATAAGCATATAATATGGAACCTTAATAAAACCATACAATAATATATGCAATGACAACCCAATCCATGTCTATAATTCCTTGGTAGCAAGTTTATTATAAACACATTAATTGATTGAGAACTATTTTCATTATTAGTGCTATCATGATAACTCTTATCATACACTAATAATATGTCGTATTATCTTTAGTTTTTAAGTAATAATGACATAGCTCCCTTATAGTGTGTAAAATCATGTGTAGCCACATTTTATCTCCCTTATAGTGTTTAAACTTATAGTACCATGGAACAAAACACATTCCTTTGGGATCGAAAGGCATATACGCCAAGACGAGGTTCTTGTCCACACTACTTTAAATAGGTTAGTTCAATCTTGTAGTACTATGAAGTAAACACCCACTTTTGGAATTGCAAGGCATATACGCCAAGACGAGGTGTTTACCCACACTACTATGAACCGATAATGGAGGTCGTGAGATCCAACCATTGTATCTCTCTCCCACTAGATGTTTTAAATTAAAGGTTTTTATTTTGTAAACATGTGTAATCTAATCATACACAGCCTAGCACTTTAAACATTTAAAAACACATAGAAAAAGTTCAAAATTCCCTTCAGTGGCATTTTCGTGAGTATCTCGTGACTAAGCTCTTCCTGCGAAAATGAAATAGTGAAAACACAAAATTCAGATAGAAACTTTCGCTACTGTCTCGCGACTATTTCACTAGTAAAGCTTATCCGCGAAAAGTTTTGTGCTTCATAAGCATTTTTCGAGAGTAATTTCGCGAGAAGCTAACTCACGAAAAACCCAAGTTTCCAGTTATTAAAGGGAAGATCTGAACAGTTTTCAACAGTTTTCCATGAATAAACAAACACCATATGAACATGATAAATAGAATTTGATGTCAAAACTGAATTCCATTGATGCTATAGCCTCAAAGTTCAATTTAACATACTTAAATTTAAATTTAAACAACATCATAACATCAATATCAGTTTTCATCAAACCATAGTTTCAACAATCATGTAGAAAATTAAATACATATATGATCTTCTAACATCATGAAACTATTATCTCTACTTCCAAAACTCACAAAATATGTTATACAAATTGGAAATTGAAGACCGCTCTGAAACCATTTGAAAGATATATAAATGTACGTAGAGGAAAAATTAACGGATTTACTGCATTCGCAATTGATAACATGTACTATGTAAGTTTCAGAATTTAAGAACTAGATAGTGTACCTTGATGGGGTAAAATTGAAAACCAAAGATCAGAAGTTCTTGAAAACACTTTCAATCTTCACTCCAATTCCACTTGATGCCCAAGAAGTGTGGTCTCTCAATCAATTATATGTGTATGTTCAAGAGAGAATAAAAAAGTATCCAACCCTCACATACATTCCATTTCATGTTCTTACAAAATTCTGTATGTTTCTCTCAATATAACTGATTATCTAATTGGGCTAGCCTTTTGGGCCTTTCCAATTGGGCTTTAGTATGTGGCTTGGAGTGGGACTAAAAGGGAACAAATAAGACACTAGCTCCAATGGGCTTTGGGCTTTTTCCGTCAACTCTTGACAAGTCTAAAGTTACCATTAATTATATTTAATACCACTATAAAAATATAATTGCACTCTAGGCCTTATTAATGAATTATATCCTAAAATTTTATTGTACATGCAACCACATCATAAAATATTCGTAGTAATATAAAGTCATGAATATAGACTGCCACTTTGTAAATTACTACATCTTAATCTTTGAGTACCCAGTTTAATCCTTTTAAGTTATTCATCATATATTTATGAAATCCAATTTCATAAATATATATTTTAGTGATTTCTTACCAAAGTGGTTAGGCCTAAGTCTCTGAATAACAAACCCATTAAACTTATCTCAAGGAAATATTTTGTATCTCCGTTAAAAGGCTATGAATTTTATCTTGAGAATATATGTTCCATCAACACTAAATGTGGCTGCCCAACATACTGAGGTTTTAACCGTTACTTTATATCTCACTCCTGATATATCAAAGTAACATACACTCCATGATCAGATCCATTATTCTCTCAAGATTAAGAGTTCATGTAAATAGAAGTCGTGAGATTTATTATTCATTTGATAGTCATTAGGAGAATAATAAATCTCACAGCGATCCAGTTCAATATGTCTTAACTCTTAAAGCATATCAACACATCAATTAGATATCTCCACTTCCATGATAAAAAAAAAATCATCTTAGTTGATATGTTATAATCTTCACAGATGAAATGCCCAATTTCGTCACCGACTACGAACTAAAATTCTGAGTTTACAAAGAACTTGTGACTTATATCTTCTGTGACTAAATCACATAAATCACATACTATGCATCTCATGGATTATATGATAATGTCCAAATATTTATGTTACCATTATTTTAGATAATAATAAAACAACTTTATTAATCACAATATTAAGTCGTACATAATGTCATACATAGCATTATACAATAGGATTTATGGGCACTAATCCTAGCAGTTATGTTAGGCGAATACCCATGTCAGTCATATTGAATAACGGCAGGCTCGCCTTGGTGGCTTCGTGGAGTCTCCCTCTCCTTCTCTAGAGGCATCTAAAGACGAGGACGATGATGGTGACTTCAACAATGATGATGATGATGAGGATGAGGATGAGGATGAGGATGCTAGCTCTTCCAGTGACGATGAGATGACTGCTTGAGTTACTTGCCCTTTGTCATTCGTGACAAAAAGGAGGAGTAGTTTTGGGTATGAGAGTAGTCATGTTCTTAGGGGGAGAGTTAGAATAGGAGATTTTTTTTTTTTTGTTAGGGGGAGTGTTTTCTTTTTTTGAGGGATGTAGTGAGGACTTTGTGCATCTTTTTTTTTTTTTTTTTTTTTTTTTTTCTCTTCTTTTTAGATACATTGTTCTTATTTTGTGATAGCAAACCGTGTACTCATTTTGATATATATATATATATATATATATATATATATATATATATATATATATATATATTAAGGTTGTTATTATTTTCTTTCACCTATCTCTTAACGTGTTGTTTCTTTTCTCTCTTTATGCACATGCTTCTTCTTCTTTTATATGCAATCTTTTATATTTCTACATCACACTAAGATGACGTGATGAGTTTTATTTAAAATGTTTCAGAAATACAGGTTGTCAAAGTCTTTCTTGCCATGAACTCTCTTTTTGCAAAATTTTTCAAAAGTTTGTGTTGGATAGATTTTATTGTATTCAACAAATAAGTATGAGTTGTATGATTTATGACTTCTCTCATATGTTCATTATTGTTAAGACATATGTGAATCATGTTAGGAACATATGTCATCTAGAATTGGCTAATCATTTGACAAAATGCACTTTACTTGTACTTGGGTAGATCTAGGATGTGTTTAATACTTCAAGGAACAAGAGTTCAAGTCCAAGTGTTAAAGCCGTGCAAATCTTTCCAAGAATCAAGTGAAGAAGCGTTGTATTTTAAAGCTCGACAGCTAGCTCAACAGATAGCATCTATCGAGGTTTAAAAGGGATCTTCAGCCTGATGCTCGACAGCTGCTCGATAGATAACCTATCTATCAAGATTTATGAAAATCAGTTTTTTAGGATCTGATTTCACACTAATCCGTGTATATTTGTTTAGGCTTTCTTTTCTCACAACCCTAAACATATATAAGGATTATTTTAAGGGCTGTCATAGCTGATGCAAGTGGATAAAACTTAATGCAAAGGTTTTGTTGAAGAAAACTGTCAGCAGAGACATATGCCCTAGTTTATCTTTCTTTTGAAGAAGCTGTTGCGTTTGTACGCCATAGAGTTTTGTAACCAAGGAGCTTCGTGATCTTCATTATGTTAATGAACTAAAGAACTTTGCAACCAACATCCTTCTCAAGTTGGTGGTTAGTCACGTACTTGGATCCGTGCATCGATTGGTTAGTCATGTATTGGGAGTCATGCATTGAAAAGGAGAGATTGTTACTACAGAACAAGTCCAATTGGGTATTAGGGTAAGGGTTCAACCATAGGTTGGTATAAGGTACTGGGATTCTTTTACTTGTAACTGCTTATTGTGATAATAGTGGATTCTTAGGAATGGTGACCTTAAAATCACCCGGTGGGGTTTTGCTTTGGAGGTTTTCCCTATTCATAAACAAATTACCGTATCAACTTTATTTTCCATTGCATATTAACTTAGTTGGTGATTTGTTAGTGTTACCATGCGTATTGCATATTAAATGAATTAATTAATTAACTTGGCTAATTAATTGGTTAATTCATTAGAAGGGGTCAATACATTCTTGACCTATCACAACACATGTAATTCACATACCAAAGAAAACTATATATCTTGCTTTTAAAGTTGAATAAAAAAGGTCGGAAAAAAAAAATTTAAAGGACATTTGAGTTGAGAGTTTCTTTAAAAATTGAAGGTTGTCATCATTAGTAACTTGTATTACTATGAATTAATACAAAATTATTAAGTATGAACAATTAGCTAACTAAAGATTTTAAACAAGTAGAAGTCTAAGTCTTTGTAATAATGATACATTTAGAGAACATTATCTATTTTTTAAGGTTAGCTATGCTTGTGATTCTTTCGTAAGTCCTATAAAATGAGCAAGGAGCTCAATGAATGAATTTGGAGAGATCATGTAGATAGCTTTGGGTTTGTAAGGTGGAGGTGCAGTGCAGACGCAGCAGAAATTTTTTGAGTAGCATACCATCACTGACCAAAGGCAAAGAAATAAAGAAAATCAAGCATACGACCAAATTGAAGAAAATAAGAAAAAGAAATGTCAGTCCCCGAGGAAAAGGAATTGGAATGTTTATGTACGTTAAAAAAGAATGGGGAATTGCCGAATTGGATGGGAAAAAAGAAAAAGCAAAAGCAAAAGGTGAGTATATGAGAGAGAGAGAGAGAGAGAGAGAGAGAGCCAAAAAAAAAAACATATCATATGATAGGATGTGTGTCCTGGGACATTTATTGTATAAAGTTGCACGCTATGCTTTCTTTTCACTTCCCAAAAAAATTTATTTATTCTTCCACTTTTTGAGTCAGGTGTGACCGGATTTGTTGATTACCAGAGACCGAGGTGAATCAAGTGGGATTTGCAACTCTTGGGGCCCGCTGTCCTACTCACTTTGGGAGGGGGACCAACTTCATTCCAATCTCCCCCCCTTTCTTTTTTCTCATATTTCCAACCAAAAGGTAAGGGGTTTTTCTTTCTTCTTTTTTTTCTTTTTTCCCTGAATAACCAAAAGGCTAGGTTAATTTTTGATCGTGATGTGTTGTACTCATAATCACTCTTATAAAAGCCATCATCCAAAATCGATATGCGAAATCCTTCGGGAATCATGAAGTTTGATAATAGTCCCCTAGTTGGCTACACGATGTATAGACGTTTAGTGGTAACTGGTAATCTATCATTCTCATTAAGCTATGTAAAACCCATGAGAGTCTAAAATAGATAATTCTATCATATAAAATGCACAAAAGTACCCTACATCCAATTATGCACTTTGCGTATAAATTGATAGGCCAAAAACGTATTGATCCCTAGTGATGAATTAATTGATTAATTAGCCAAGTTTATTAATTAATCAAATTAACATGCAAATGCGTGATAATACAAACAAATTACCAATTAAACTAAGTATGTAGCGGAAAATAAATTGATACGGTGATTTGTTTACAAATAGAGAAAACCTATACAGCAAAAGCTCCACCGAATGATTTTAAGGTTACCACTCTCGAGACATAACAAGCGGTTATAAGTAAAGGAATCACAGTACCTTATACCAACCTACAGTTGAACCTTTACCCCAATACCTAATTGGACTTGTTCTATAGTGACAATCTCTCCTTGTAATGCACGGCTCCCAGTACGTAACTAATCAATTGTGCAGATCCTAGTACGCGACTTCAATCACCAACTAGAGAAGGTTGTTGGCTGTAAAGTTCTTTAGCTCATCACACGATGAAGATCTAGAAGATGCTTGGTTACAAAACCCTACGGGGCACAAACACAGCAACTTCTTTACAAGAAAGATGAACTAGGACAAACTCTGTCTCCGATTACAATTTGCTTGAACAAACTTTTCTCAACACTTGTGCAACTTGTTCCACCTTTGATGGCCCTTAAAATAATCCTTTTATATGTTTAGGGTTATGAGAAAAGAAAGCCCAAACATACAATCACAGATTGAATGAAAAACAGTCCTGAAAAACTGAACTTCATAAACCTTGACAGATGCCTATCTGTCGAGCTGCTATCGAGCCATGAGCTTCAATAGCTCTTCAAGGCTTGATAGATGACTAGTTGTCGAGCTTTAATGACAGACACTTCTTAGACTTGAATCTTGGACAAACTTGAATGGCTTTAACACTTGAGCCTGAAACAAGGTTTTTTGAAATATTAAACACATCCTAGATCTACCCAATTACAAGTAAAATGCATTTTGTTAAAGAATTAGCCAATTATATAAAATATTGACATATGTTCCTAACAAGTGAATCACATATGTCCTAACATAAATGATACCAAATGCTATAGGGACATGTAAAAATGCATCATCACTATATCATTTTCTAAAATATTTCCCTTTCTTTTTTTTTTTTTTCTTTTTTTACCCCTCTCCCTCTCCTGATTAAAAAGAACCCACAAGCTCACTCCTCTCTTCGCATTCTCCCTTCTCTCTCACACTTGTTGGGTTGCAACGATGGATGAACAATGACAAGGCTCTATGGGTTGTGATGGTGACATGATTGTTCAAAACGGGTTGGTCTTTAATAATGGTGGGTTTAGGCTCTCTTTTTCTCTCTCACGGCGTGGTGCTAGATTTTTATTTTATTTTTTTATCATGTTGATTTTGGTTTAGGTTTGTTGTAGTGGTGGATTATTATTATTTTTTATTTCGATGGTTGACTTGGTTTTTTTTTTTTTTTTTTTTTTTTTTTTTTTTTTTTTTTGTGGTGAACAATGACTGCAAGTTTGGTTTGCAATTTGGGTTGCAATTTGTGATGCTAGGTTTTGTAATAGTGGTGGTTGGGCAATGGCAAATTTGGTTTGTGGTGCTGGTTTGCAGTGATAGGTAATGCTAGGTTGATGTCTCTAAAATAAAAAAGAACGAGAAAGAAATAAAAAAGGTGATTATTTTAATGTGATGTGCTGTAAAATAAAGAAAATGATGTAGGGTCTGTTGAAAAAATGGTTATGTAAAATAGATAAAGTGACTTTTTGGTGATTCAAAATGCACTATGTTTTTTTTTTTTTTTTTGTTTTTTTGGGTGTATAAAAGCACACTACAAGAAATCAGGTTTTTTGCGGTGTTTTAAAAACACTACCAAAAACCGTAAAAGCGTTGTTAGAGACCAAAATGGTCTATTGCAAAAACTTTTATAGTGGCGGTTAGAATTTTACAAGTATTTAAGCAAAAAATACCTAATATATTCAAGTTGAGCACACACTTCTTCTTCCAAAAAAAGAAAGAAAGCTTTAGCCTTTAGCTGCCATACCAGAAATAGTATAATTTCATAAAAGATATCTTACCATTTTCAGCCATAATCCATGAAAGATATGCTAAATATTCTCCCTAGCTGGCTCCAGCAACTTGAGATCAGCCAGTTGACCTCATCTACTTCAGCTCCAAGCAATAGCTATCCTTAGGACAATTGTGATAGCAATCTTAAAATTTTAGAAATTTCCCTTTTGTCTAAAAACAAAAACCCACTAAAGAAACTACTATTTTTTTGCTAAAAATCTTTCTTTATTTGTTGGCCTTTCCTCTAACTGATCCCATTATAGTTTCATACTTGGCTCTATATAAAGAGGGCCAAGCCACTACACATACATGCACTACAACTCTTCTAAAGACCACTTTCACATCTTCTATCTTTAGAAATTCTACTATTTTGCTATCCATAAATTCATCTTCAAACTCCTTCATTTTTCTTACAAACAATCTCTTCTCTTAGTAAGCAAACACTACACCTACACACATTAGAACTCTTAAAAATACAATCCTATCACTTTCTTATTCTGAAATTCCATTATTTTGCTTCCCATATCTCCAAACACCTAAGCACATCTCCTTCTCTTAGAGGGCAACATAACCCATTATCATAACATAAGATCTCCTACAACCTATCCAGTAACTCTAATATCATATATATATATATATATATATACACACTACCCTTAACTTCCATATCTTTATACTTATTTATTTCTTACAAACTCATTTCTCATAAAGTGTCTATGCATATTTCTTACACATATTACAAACATCATATCTCATATCACTACCTTAACCTATCCAACAACAATAATCTCATATATTTACTATCTCTAACCTCCATATCTCTTATATTTATCGTATATCTCACAAACTCATTTCTCGTAAAGTGTTTATAAATATATATTTACTACCTTTAACTTCCATATCTCTATACTTATTTATTTCTTACAAACCCATTTCTCACAAAGTGTCTATGCATATTTCTTACACATATTACAAATATCATATCTCATATCACCACCACAACCTGCCCAATAGCTATAATCTTATATATTTACTATCTCTAACCTCCATATCTCTTATATTTCTCGTATATCTCACAAAATCATTTCTTGTAAAGTATATATAAATATTTCCCATACCTCCTACAAACATCATTGTAAACACTTGTCGATGCCTCACGGTGGTTTGACCACCCATCACGGCAATGCTTGCACGGGCCCGTAGAAGTTTTGTGGGCCGGGGAGCTTAGGTGTTGAGAAGAAGGGTATACCTCTGGTGTGTGACTGGAAATGAGTCAATTTTAAGGGAGTTACCAAAGGTAAGTGAAGTGGCCATCAATCATTGGGTTTTTTTTAAGGTGTGATTGGTCACTTGACTCTATTTGATTTTATTACCAATCATAAGTTAAGAAAGAGGTCATTTTTCCTAATCTAATATGGACAGATAAAAAACTTGATTCTTAAGTCTGAAAGTTTGGTTACATGTGGGGAAGGTGTTAGGCACCCCACAACACCTGTCTATAGACAGTCTTTTGTTTTGGTAAAATCTTAATTTAAGGAAATTGGCAATTAAAAATGAGCTATTGACATTAGCTTTCGAGGCTTTAAAAGAATTGGGCTTTGTGGTTTGGTTTCGGAAAGGGTGTGGTCTTGATCAATGCTTCCCTAGTGTGTTTGGAATTGGTGCCAACCTTCCATGATGAAAATTCGGCAACATTTTGCCTTATTTTTGTGGTGAAAATACGACAGCGCTTTGCCTCAGGTGCATTATAGCACACAAAATGCTATCCTTACCAAGCTTTTGCTATGAGAATACACCAACAGAGGTACCTCATTTTCACGGCAAAAATTCGGCAGTGTTTCACATTTGGTGCACTATAGTGCACCAGTAGGGTTTGATACCTGTGTATGTGTTGCGTGCCAACATGCACATGCTAGGACGAGCCGAATCTCCTCAAAGAATCAAGCATATTGATGCGTGTCTCATACACAAGGAAACCAATGACACTCAGGTGACATGGATCAAGACAATCACATTGCGGTGATCATGCACACAATATATCATGAATATGCATCTACACCAAGTGCCTTGAGCGCATACCCCACACTACATGGTCAAGAGCACTCGTGACTAGAGAGGGTCACTCACATAGCAACAAGAGTCCATCATACAAAGTGCACGATCACCCACATATAGGCATATATAGATATACATACATCATGCACAATGCTATCACACTGAGAAGGAAAGTAAAGCAGACACTGCCAACGTTACAAGGGTATGACCCAGCAAGGTACATGAAATATAAATCAGACATTGCCATACCCAAGGAACATAGCCCAAGCAAAGCACAGGAAAGATAAAAGGTACAAGGAAAAGAGACCTTAATACATGGTTTTAGAGAAAAGGCTAAGAGAAAGAGAGAAAACCACTTAAGGAGGCTAGGCCTCCTAATCCATTGAACATTGCCCTTTTTGGGCTTGCGTCTTCTTGCTTGCATCCTTGCCTTTTTTGCTCGCGCCTAGGAGGCCGCACCCTCACTCTAAGCATCCTTGCTCCAACTATGTACATGCAACAAACAAAGAACAAGCCAGTAGAAAAGCAAAGGAGATAGCAAAATGGTAAAGAAAGCATACGAAGAGACACACTAACAAAGAGAGACAAATGGGGGAAAACAAGAATGTTAAGCACACGTAAGGGTAAACAAGTATGTGATCAAACAAAATAGGGTGTCCTAAAAGGACAAATATAGCTTTGGATCAGGTGTCCACAGTTCCATGAGATTCAAGTATGGATGACACAAACACACACAAGGACTCATGCATGAACATGTTGACAAGCGTGCTAAGGTGCAAAGAGACAAAGAGAGCCAAACGGGCCGCATAAGGCAAGCATATCATCACACGGAGCATAAAAGAGAGGTATGCCTTAAGCAAGCCAACATCATGGGGATGTATCTCACAAGTAGTTACATCTAAACAAGCCACAAGAGGGACATATGCAACCACACACAAGCAAGTGGCCCCAAAGACCAACAAGCTGGAGCCCACGGAGGGAACCAAGAATGGCAAAACCTAGATCTAGGCAAGCAGACATGGATAGAAAGCATAAAAGCAAGCAAGTGAGCATTCACATGCATAAAGGAAATGATCCAAACCGTTTGATATAGGCCTAGGTGTAAGGATGTAGGCCTAGACCACAAGATCTAGATCTACACCCTACATAAGGGGCCAAAACACAAGCAATAGAAATATCAAGAGACAAAAAGGCTATAGAAACACATGGCATAACATCCAACATGTAGATCTACTTACATGAACATGGCAAAGATTACATCAACATATAGATCTAAGCGTAGACATGGAAAGGAGCATATAAACATGTAGATCTAAGCACAAACATGGCAAGGAAGCACCTAGACATATGGATCTAAACATAGACATAGCAAAAAAACACCTAGGCATATGGATCTAAACACAAACATAGTATTTAGGCATATCCCAGCCCAATAATGCTAGGCCAACATCATCAAAGCAATGAAACATGGTAAAAAGTAAGAAGACATGCTAGGAAAGCTATAAGACATGCTAGGAAGCAAGATAAAGCAAGAGATATACTACGGAAAGCAAATAAATATGTTATAAGAAAGATAAAGCAAAGGGTGTAGATTGTGGCTAAAAAGCTACATCTACACCTTGAAAACCTCAAATCCAAGGTCCTTTGACCAAGGAGAGGAAAAATGGTGCAAGAACACTACCTCTTGATTGTTGAGAAAAGAGAGGAATCAAAGGTTTTTGGATGTGTTTAGGAGAGAATTTAGAGAGGAAGAGAGAGAGAATCTGCTCAGAAAAGTGCTCCAACATGCCCAAAATCATTTTTTCGATTTGAGGGGGGGTCTGGGGGTACTTATAGGCCAAAAGTGATCCTTCGGCATCTGATGGCCACTTAGTGGCCGCCGGTTAGGTCCAGTGATCCTTTAGTGGCCACCGAGTCTGATGCTGACATTAGCAACTTCGACTTTTTTCGATTCTGAATTTGATTGCATATTTGGATGTCTTCTTGAGCTTTGATTGAGCTGATCTTGGTGTCCCTGGAATGATCTGGACATCTAGTTTCCAAAAGACCAAAGAAAAAGAAATTTTGACGGTCGGATCAAAAGTTATGGCCATGGGAAGTGGGCTAACGCGCTTAGGATCATTTTCAAGATGTCTTAGCCATTTTAACTCCGATTTCGACCTATGAATAGTCATTGGAAAAGGAATTCAATAATATTTGCAATGACACTAGTTTCAACCCGTTCTGACTATTAGATTAAAATTAGGGTTTCTAGGGCCCCCGTTAGTCAACCTCGGGTCAAACTTGGTCAAACTTGATGATAAATTCAGAGCAGCTCGGGTTTGATGTAAAAGGATGGAAAATTTTTTTTTGGGATGGTTTTAACCAACTTTGACTTTTTGTCAACCCAGGGTTGACTAGCGGCATTTTGGTCAATTTAACATGAATTGGCACTTTGAATGCTCCAATGCCTAAACGAGTTATGCCACATCAATCTAGATGTTTCCGTGGTCACATGGAGAAAAATTAATATTTTTGGAATTTTCGAGGTTCGGCACGCAAATCGAGGGCAGACAAAATACGGTATCTATAGTTGCCCCTTCTTTATCTGACATCTTGATTGCGATGAGAGGTGTTGGATAAAGAACTTAATTTCGCATTTTGTTGCCCCCAAAGTTGCGTTCTATAATTGTGTTGTTCATGGGTTGAGACCAGTCTTACCCTAATAAGGCTGAGTTGGTCTGAGAAAATTTCTTCTGTCTTGGCACCTTGGTATTAGGCAAAAACTTCCCTTCTTTTTTTTTTTTTTTTTTGGTCAACGATCAACTGGTAAACACTGACCGACAGCACTGTATGTGCACCGGGTAGAGCTAGTGGCCACTAAAGGTGCGTTGGGCTGCCCTGGCCGTATAATGGCCTATAAAAGGACCCCAGAGCCTCATTTTAACCATTCCATCTTCATTTCTTCAAATTCTCACTTCTAAAAATTTCTCTGGAGCAAGTTGTTGTTTAGTGGGTCCAGCTATCGGCTTCAGTTTGCTACTTTATCCTTCTGTTCTGCACTTGAGGTCAGTGTCTATTTCCTCTTTCTCTTTATTTTTCTGTGAATACGTTAATAGAAAAGCAACTAGGAAAGCATGCTAGTATTTATTTTATTTTTGGTATTTTTGCATATATGTTTTTTTTAAAAAAATCATTTTATGCCATGATGATGTTGGAAAATTTATATTTTTTGTTCACATGCTTAGGTAGTTATGTAGACATAAACATACTTGCATGCTTTCACATGTGCATACATGTAGGCACGAGAGTTCACATTCATATATGTACAATTACGTTTACACACACCTATTCATGTGAGGAAAACTTAATTTTTAGGCAACATAAACGAGCATGCAAATACTAGATGCTATGAAAACTAAAAACAATGAAATTGAGGAGAAAATGCTAGGTAAACATGAGAGATTATGCATGATAAATGAAGATTTTGAGATTTTGAAAGCATGATGACGACGCAACTTTGAATGGGAGGAGTTTTGAAAAAGTGGGATTAAACGACCTAAATTTGAACCACGATGAGATTAGATTACCATCATCGAATTTGAACTTCGAAAAGATAGATAGATAAGACTAGATGTGATGGAATTAAAGATGAATGCAGCGGAAAAGTAAGTTTTGAAACGGATCTACTTCATTCGATATTGATAACATGCATAAAGTAAATTTCAGAATTTGAGAACAAGAGATCGTACCTTGAAGCGGTGAATTTCAAAACTGAAGATTGAAGTACTTGGGAATACTTTTAATCTTCACTCCAATTCCACTAACGCCCAAGATGTGTGGTCTCTCAATTGGTAACAAAGGGATTATTAGAGAGTGACTTTTACTCACTTACACACCATTACAATGATGTTTTTCTTACCAATAAAATTCTGTACGTTTTTCCCTTTGTATCTAACCAATATATCTAATTGGGTTGGCCTTTTAGGCCTTACCAATTGGGCTTAAGTGTGTGGCTTGGAGTGGGACCAAAAGGGACCAATAAGACACTAGCTCCAATGGGCCTTGGGCTTTTCTGTCAACTCTTGACAAGTCCAAAGTTACCATTAACTATATTTAATACCACTATATAAATATAGTTGCACTCTAGTTCTTATCTATATATATTATATCCCAAGACTTTATTATACATGTAACCCCTTCATAAAATATACGTAGTAATACAAAGTCAATAATGTAGACTGTCACTTTGTAAATTACTACATCTTAATCCTTGAGTACCCGGTTTAATCCTTTAATGTTATTCATCATATATTTATGAAATCTAATTTCATAAATATATACTTTAGTAACTACTTACTAAAGTGGTTAGGCCTAACTCTCTAAATAAAAAACCCATTAAACTTATCTCAAGGGAATATTTTATATCTCCGTTAAAAGACTATGAATTCCATCTTGAGAATATATGTTCCATCAACACTAAATGTGGCTGCCCAACATACTGAGATTTTGACCATTACTATAGATCTCACTCCTGATATATCAAAACAACCTACACCTTATGATTAGGTCCATTATTCTCTCAGGATTAAGAGTTCATGCAAATGTAAGTCGTGAGATTTATTATTCATTTGACAGTCCTTAGGCAAATAATAAATCTCACAGCGGTCCAGTTCAATATATCTTAACTTTTAAAACATATTAACACATCAACTAGAAGTCTCCACTTCCATGATCAAGACAAATCATCGTAGTTGATATGTTATAGTCTTCGCAGATGAAAAGCCCAATTTCATCACCGACTACGAGCTATAATTCTGAGTTTACAAAGAACTTGTGATTTATATCTTCTGTGACTCTTCACATAAATCACATACTATTGCATCTCATGGACTATATGATAATGTCCGAATATTCATGTTACCATTATATTAGATAATAATAAAACAAATTTATTAAACATAATATTAAGTCATACATAATGTCTAACACAATGTCACACTTAATATCATACATAGCATCATTCAATAGGATTTAAGGGCACTAATCCTAACAAGATGACCATCGCCGAATTTGAACCCTAAAGATGACCATCGCCGAATTTGAATCTCGAAAAGATAGATAGGATTAGACAACCACCGCTGAATTTGAATCCTGAGAGAAAGGCATTTTGAAAAACTTTGATATTTTGAGATAAAAAGAGATAGTATTAGACAACAACCATCGAATTTGAATCATGAGAGAGAGGCATTTTGAAAACTTTGTTATTTTAAGATAAAAATAGATAGGATTAGATGACCACTGTCGAATTTGAATCCTCAGAGAGAGGCATTTTTTGAAAACTTCGATATTTTGAGATATATTTTGAGATAAAAAGAGATAGGATTAGACGACCACCGTCGTATTTGAATCCTAGGAGGGAGGCATTTTTGAAAACTTCAATATTTTGAGATAAAAATAGATAAGATTAGATGACCACCGTTGAATTTGAATCCCGGGAGGGAGGCATTTTTGAAAACTTTGATATGATCATGCATGACATGCGCTAGGTAGTAGGGTTAGGCATACTTACCTATTTATCTGCATTGCCGTCTAATTCGGCTTTACTGATTAAATTTAAATTTGTTTTTGCAGATCATGTCGAGGCGACCGAGATATAGGGGGGTTGCGGGAAGGCTCTTGTTCTTGCTTCATCCCGAGGAGATTCGTCTAGTAGTGATAATGATAATGTTTCAGTCAACAAGCAGGCGGCTTAGACCCTTTAGAGGCACTTTGATCGAGGAGGTGATGATATTGCACCTCTTAGGGGCACATAGCACATCACACTAGGAGCCATTTTTCAATAGAGAGGAGACTTAGAAGGAGATGAGTTGGAGGATGAGCTCATGTTCAATTTGGATACTGATTTGGAGGCTAATGATACGGCTGGGCCAGGCCCTAGCGCCCCTAGGCGCAGCATTCGTAGACCGAGGTTTCCACCTCGTCAGGCTGGATCGGAGGCCTATATTGGAGAGATAGATCATAGTATTGAGGACACTCATCTACAGCATGACTTGAAAAGGCATCCTTCTGCTCAAGCTCAGAAGGCTCAGGTATGCTCCTCTTTCCCTTCCATTTGTTGATAGGCGTGGTTTTCATTTTCCCTCCGCTTGTTCCACGCATCCTCTAATGTGCGTTATTGCACCTTCTTGATGGAGTAGGGGTTCGAAGCCTTTCTTAGTATTTCGCCTTACTCCATAAGGAATGGGTTAGTTGAGGCTTTGGTGCAGTGGTTTCATGTTGAGACGGGCACCTTTCACTTGAGCTGCGGGGAGTATGTAGTCTTTCCTCTTGATTGGACGACCATATTAGGCCTTAGATTTAGTGGGGAGCCAATCCTGACTAAGCTTGTGAGCTTCACTGATGCATGTGAGCTCCTATGGAATTTTCATCTCTTAAATAAGGTGAGGATCATGCCAAGGTTTCAGAAGCCTTGAGGGCTTTTGGTAAATTATGATATGGTAGGAATATGAGTACATCCCGGCCCTGTGACCATAGTATACTAGCCTTTCCATGTGCCCTAGGGCATATGCCTGGTCCCTCTACATTATTTCTAGAGTCATTCTGACACAATTGACTACTATTAGCACTACACTTGATTGCATCACCTAGGGTGAGATATGCAATAACCCATATGATCGAGGGTTGTAGGCTAGTCGCATGCATGGTGTTGGTTCTGGGCTTTGACGAGTTAGGAGTTCTTTTTGGCTGAGAGGGCCTTTCATCAAGTCATACCAATTTTTAGAGTACCTAGAGATCCGCCTCCTGAGATATCTTAACCTGAGATGATCTTTGATGACCCCACCTATGCTATAGGTTCCTTCGAGGGCTTTGTCACCACAGATACAAATTCTGCCCCCTAGTTTTCAGAGTCATCGGGTGGACCCATCATTGATGATTGTCTTATAAGCGGGGGGTAGAGTACACAGGGGTATTGCACATACTCGGGGGGCTTTAGAGGCCCGTTTGAGACTACAAGTAGAGACCTTGCTAGCTCAGGTGAGAGATTTAGAGACTACTACTGCTACCAGGGAGGGGTACACGCAGGAGGAGATTGCTAAAGTATTATCTCGTGAGAGGGAGCGATGGTAGAGAGAGAAGGAGAGCCATGCCATTGCCATGGAGAGGGAGAGGAGCCAGCAAATTGCCAAGATAGGCATGCTCTAGGGGTATATTGGCATCCTGATTGGCAAGATGAGGGGACAAAGGATGCACGTGTTAGGATTAGTGCCCTTAAATCCTATGATGATGTTATGTATTATATTATGTATGACATGATATTGTAATTAATAAGGTTGTTTTATTATTATTTGAAATAATGGTAACATGAATATTTGGACATTATCATGTAGTCCATGAGATGCATAGTATGTGATTTATGTGAAAAGTCGCAAAAGATATAAATCACAAGTTTTTGTAAACTCAGAATATTAGTTCGTAGTCGGTGATGAAATTGGGCGTTTCATCTACGAAGACTATAACATATCAACTAAGATAATTTGTCTTGATCATGGAAGTGGAGACTTCTAATTGATATGTTGATATGTTTTAAGAGTTAAGACATATTGAACTGGACCGTTGTGAGATTT
This sequence comes from Quercus glauca, assembly GCA_023736055.1. Taxonomy (NCBI): domain Eukaryota; kingdom Viridiplantae; phylum Streptophyta; class Magnoliopsida; order Fagales; family Fagaceae; genus Quercus; species Quercus glauca. Next base: position 53,407,123 of record CM043316.1, read on the forward strand.
ATTATTTTCCTAACAATTGTCATATGAATAATAAATCTCACGACTTATATTTACATGAACTCTTAATCCTGAGAGAATAATGGACCTGATCATGAAGTGTAGGCTGCTTTGATATATCAGGAGTGAGATATAAAGTATCGGTCAAAACCTTAGTATGTTGGGCAGCCAAATTTAGTGTTGATGGAACATATATTCTCATGATGGAATTCATAGTCTCTTGACAGAGATATAAAATATTCCTTTGAGATAAGTTTAATAAGTTCAGTTATTCAGAGAGTTAGGCCTAACCACTTTAGTAAGAAATTACTAAAGTATATATTTATGAAATTGGATTTCATAAATATATAATGAATAACTTAAAAGGATTAAACCAGGTACTCAAGGATTAAGATGTAGTAATTCACAAAGTAGTAGTCTTCATTCATGACTTTATGTTACTACGAATATTTTATAAAGGGGTTGCATGTACAATAAAGTCTTGGGATATAATTTATTAATAAGGCCTAGAGTGCAATTATATTTATATAGTGGTATTAAATATAATTAATGGTAACTTTGGACTTGTCAAGAGTTGACAGAAAGGCCCAAGGCCCATTGGAGCTAGTGTCTTATTTGTTCCTTTTTGGTCCCACTCTAAACCACATACTAAAGCCCAATTGGAAAAGCCTAGAAGGCTAGCCCAATTAGATAATCAGTTATAAGGAGAAAAACATACAAAATTTAATATATGAATTAGTATGCATGTAAGTGTTAGAGACTCTTCGATTCTCTCTAGAACATACACATAACTGATTGAGAGACCACACTTCTTGGGAAACAAGTGGAATTGGAGTGAAGATTGAAAGTGTTCTTGTTAGGTTCAAATTACTTAGGAACTAATGTATTAGAACTCTAATTTGAATTGTTGGCAAACCATGATCAAAACAGGTTGTTTAGTCTTGTTTTAGACTTGCTCAAAGCATGTGATTTATGTAAAGTTGGAATCGAGTTGCTACAGAATGCATTGTGCAATTCGGTCTGGCTCGATCGATCGAGAATTAGACTAGACCGATCGAAAGTCAAGCAGAATGTTTTTTTCTGCAGAATTTCCAACTCAGCCCTAAGCCCATATGACGTGTAGGGTTTTTTGTTTTGCCCTAGGTATAAAAGGAAAACCCTAGCCACGTTTTTGAGGTTGTTCTGCTTGCTGTGTGTGTGAATCTCTTGTAAGATCTGAGAGGGGGTTGCCTTCACACATGCTTAGGATTATCAAGAAGGAGATTTCATTGAGAGCTTGATGATCATTCAGTTGCTGCACTAAAGAGCTTAAAGATATACAAGCGGGAGTGCTTGTACTTGCTGGAGAATCCAAAAAAGAAGGATTTCGTGGTCTCGAAGCTTGCATATGGTCGTGTCAGTAAGTTTTCTAAATGAGGTAGCAATAGGATGTTAATGGTCTAAGTCGCTATTGTAAAACTTCAATTCTTTCATAGTGGATTCAGGTTTACCTTAAGGATAGCTAGGTTAAATCCTCCCCAAGTTTTTTATCGGTTTGGTTTTCCTAGGTCATCATATCTTTGTGTTATTTATATTCTGCACTTTACATTGATATGATTGTATGATTGTGTTAACCTATATCTGGAATTTGGACTAAGTAATAACTTGACTTGTTAACTAGGCTAATCCAATTGTGTTTTAAGGGGTCTAAAATCTCACAGTTCTCAAGAACTTCTGATCTTCGGTTTTGAATTTCACCTCATCAAGGTACACTCTCTTGTTCTATATTCTGAAACTTACATAGTGCATGTTATCAATTGTTAATGAAGTAGATCCGTTTAATTTTTCTACTGCGTACACTCATATTTCCTTCTGCACGTGCCTCTAGCACCTCATATTCTAGGCGGGTATCCTCCCATTCAAAGACACAAGTCAGAGTACATGCTAGTTCATCCAGGTCCTGCTGGCGAATGGGTATTTGTCCCTGTTGCAGATTGGGCACGAGACCTTGTACTAGAGTAAGCTCCATTTCAAGCTTTGAGATGGGTCCTAGGTTCTTTGGCTAGGTGAGCTGATTCTTCTTCCAGTCCGAGCACTTTAGGGATGACTTTGTCAGAGATGATGATTCCCCATAGACTAGCCACTATTGTAGTATCATTATGGTGTAGCCCTTGCGTGGTCATATTTTTCATCTCTCCCTGTATTTTCCAGACATTGCCTTTAGTGGGCTAGATATGTATGTATTATTGCCCCTTAGTGGGCTTGGACTGTTTTTTGATATTGCCCCTTAATAGGCCTTAAACATGTATGATATTGCCTCTTGGTAGGCCCAGAGGTAAATTTCTCGTCATTGCCTCTTGGTAGGCCTTAGATGTATGTTTCTTGATATTGCCTCTTAATAGGCCTTATATGTATGTATGCCAATAGCACTTTCGCATTTACGAGCCTATTGTACCACTGTTCTTACTCATGCATTGTCTCATTTCTAGAACAAAACGACATTCTCATGCCGGCCTATATTTTATATTCACCTGCATCGCACCGTATTCTTGTCAATTTACCAATAAAATCTAATATTGACTGATTTGTTGGGGGAAATGGAAAAGGTAAAGACCGCGTAAAATAAAACTGCCCCAGTATAGGTTTTATGCGGTTTCTAACATGAGAGGAAATGTTCCAAGTGGGACAAACCCGTCATTACATCCGAAGCTTTGATCTTAAGCGCATTAATTAACAAAAATGGACTGAACTGTGCAAAATAAATTGCCTTAATGTGGATTTTGTGTGGTTCCAAATCGATAAATTGACTTGAAACTAGATTAGACTCATTCTAGATGGTCATACGATAATGGGTTCCTCAACAACCTTGATTATGAACATGGACTTCCCCAAACGGGATTTTTTCTGACTCGCTATGTGGCAGAATGCATTGACTGACCCGGTTATCCACTAAATCGACTGGTCTTTTGAAAGGCTTCCTTAGAGGAATAACACGCAATAATTAACTTCTGTAATCTTTGTACCATCTTGGAAACGGCCTTGGCACTATCCCATCATATGTCCTATCAACATGGGCTGAACCGACCCTTAAACTAGGTGAACTGGGTTTCAACAACGAGGTTCAAGATGTTCCGAGATGATGGACGAGATGCGCAAAAATAAATGGCCCTAGTGTAGGTTTTGTGCGGTCTCAGTTCATGTGAAAAAATTTCCAAACTAATCGGTTTGCTGCTAAACCACCTGCGTACCATTATTAATATGAAAATCGAGGGAATCTTTGCTCCAGAGCTACATGAAAATTTTCAATTTTCAAATCCAGTGGTTAGAAGCATGTGGGGATGTGCCAGGGGGCCTAAAAAGCGTTGGTACATGTCCCGAGGCTCGACGGCCCATTAATGTGCACTGATTGGGGCACGTGGCCACTAAAGGTGCCTTAGCCTCAAAATTCACGCATAAAGGTCTGGGCGCCCCCTAGACCCTTCATATTCTGATCTGCGATTTTCTAGGTCTTCTCCTACCCATTTTCTTCACTGAAAACTTATAGAAACACCATTTTTTTTACACTTTTCTTGCACAAATCGACATCAGAACATTGCATTTTTTCAGATTTAAGCATAGATGCTCTTGGGTTCAAGTCTTATAACACATTTGTGGAGCTTGAGAGGCAAACTTTTCATGATAGGGAGCTCAAGAGGTGGTGGGCTTCGTTCTCTTCCAAGGATCGAGGTTACATCAAGCAGTTCCCTGAAGATGCCACTTCACTATTTCACACTCCTTTAGATTGGCAGTTACTGGAGGCTATAGTTACTTGTTGGGATCCCGCTTTGAGGTGCATTACCATCAGGGATATGGACTTAGTCCCTACTTTGGAAGAGTATGATCGCTTTCTTTCTTAGCCTACCTTTGTGAGTCAAGTCCATCGGCCACCGGTTCGATCTCTCTTTTGCAAGCAATTGGCGAAGCTATTAGGCCTGAGGACGGCTATAGTGGATGTGTTGACTTGGTATGGCATTGGGTTAGGAGGTAGCATGCCCTCGGATTTCCTAATCTGTTGGTTCGGCCTAGGTGAGTGCTCTGCTGCTTACTGAGGGGATTTTGTGGACCTGGAGGAGAACTGGATCCTCTACAAGCGCTAGGCCTTCATGGTGGTCTTCTTTAGCTCAATGCTATTCCCTTCTCAACTTGGTTCCATCAGCTTTGCAGTTCTATCCCTAGTGGGTACTCTACCTCATAGCACTTCCTTTATCCCCTCTCTTCTCTCTAAGACTATTCGATTTATTTGTCTGTGCCATGAGACGGGTAGTGGTAGGCTTGGCTGCTATGTGCATTTGTTGCAGTTTTAGTTTTGTATTCATCTGAGTGTGATATTTAGGGCACAACCTACAATGTTTTTGAGGAGGAATAGACTTAAGACACTGTAGCCCTTGATTTTCCTTTTACTGGGAATACCACTGCTTGGTTGGGGTTTTTTTTTATTGGGGTCCCACTGATTGGATATAAAGAGTCAAGTGGGGAGTTACCAGGTGGTAGGGTTGGACCCACTATGTTAGTTTACTTGGCAACCCTTTGGTGGGCATCTGGGTTGCACAGGATACTATCCAAGTATGGCTATGAAGCAATTTGGGGGTACACAACACATTCCTTGACTTATCGATCTTTCTAGCATCACTTGTGAGTATGGACTCCAGGATATTGACACAGCTACAATAGAGTGTGCTTCTGATTTCTGGAAGGAGCGCATGTTAACTATTAACTATCCCACTTGTCCTGGGATGATTATGAGTGGTCTACTATCGAGTTTAGAGAGTAGAGAGCCACCAGGGATCTGTGCTTCCTCACTAACCTGTCAATACTTGATCCACTTGATCCTCGCCTCCCAGCTGATATACTGAGAGATTATGCCCTGGAGTTTGAGGTCAGAGTTGAGAGTACTCTTAGGGACCTGAGAGAGTGCCTGATAGAGGCCTTTAGAAATAGGGACTTTTGAAAGGAGGCCTTTGATGCCATTATGGAGGATTTCAATGAGATAGGGAGGACACACGAGGCTAAGCTTGCTGCGCTTCGAGCAAAGCTTTCATAGATGCATCAGATTTCCTTTGCCATAAATGGTAAGCATACTGAGCAGAGATCTTGGGTTGCGAGCTTAGAGAGTGAGATGGCAAATCTTACTCAGAGATTCACTATCTTAGGCCAGACCAGAGATGAGTAGAGAGCCACAGTAGAGGCTAGCCGTGCTGCGACGAGTAGCAGGGCTGATGACTTAGCATTGAGGCTAGTATTGGCCATATCCTACATTCATTCTACTTTGAGTCTTGATTATGGGTCGGCTAATGAGCCCAATGAGCCACAGTTGGCATTTTGTCGTCTCTAGGCTGAGGTAGCTGAGAAAGATGAGGCATTGAGAGTTGCTACTGCTGAGATTAGCACATTACAAGTTCTACTTGATACAAAGTGGTAGAGTTGCACCTTGAGCCCCAGTCTAGAGAGGGAGCTAGTTCGCCTTTGACAATCATATGGCAGGCTTAGCGAGGTCGTCAGAGATCTTGGTTTTGATGCTGCAAGGCTGCTTTGTACCTATTCCTTAGATGATCCGATTCTTCTCACTGGCTTTAGGGTGCTATGTAGGGCAGTGTTAGACCGTTTAGGCCATGTTTGACTTGCTTGAGTCTATTTTGTGTCTTTTCATTTCTAAACATAAGCTATGTAGTTAGTATTCCACCATGTATGGAAAGGTCTTTCGTAAATTGCCAAGCAATTACGTGAGGCCTTCCACTTTTGGGTTTTTAAAGCATAGTCTAGCTTGTATGGCATGCTTAAAAAGGGGGAAAAAAAGGTGGAAATAGAGATTTTTTGCATGTATTGATCATCAGGAGATATTTATGTTTATGAGATTCGAATAGAATGATATATGTATGAAAGGATTAGAAAGGCACAAAACAGGCATGTTTAATGAATACGTGCACAAATGCTTTGAAAATGCAAGATCATACAAATAAAAATGGTAAGTGTAAGTCTATGCATATCAATATCTCAGGTTCCAAAGGATACATCCTATTCTAGATGGATTTTTTCCATTCCTATTGGGGTACATCTTCTGTTGGTGTGTGCCATAAAATCTTTGAATGAACCACAAAGGGCCATACACGTTGCAAACATAGAGTAACCTTTCGGGAATCTTGAGGCACCCTTATATCTTATTCTTAGAAAAGGGGTCCATCCTTCTTTTCTTGATCTTGGTCACAAACCCAAGCGGATTCAGCTGACTTATTTTTCTTTTAAACTGTAACGGGCCAGATTTAGTTGCCTATGTACCTCCACTGGGAAGGATCAAGTCATCACGTATTAATATCTCAGGTTCCAAAGGATACATCCTGTTCAAGCAAGCTCCCTCAAGCAAGCTCCCTCGACGGCCCATTAATGTGCACTGATTGGGGCACGTGGCCACTAAAGGTGCCTTAGCCTCAAAATTCACGCATAAAGGTCTGGGCGCCCCCTAGACCCTTCATATTCTGATCTGCGATTTTCTAGGTCTTCTCCTACCCATTTTCTTCACTGAAAACTTATAGAAACACCATTTTTTTTACACTTTTCTTGCACAAATCGACATCAGAACATTGCATTTTTTCAGATTTAAGCATAGATGCTCTTGGGTTCAAGTCTTATAACACATTTGTGGAGCTTGAGAGGCAAACTTTTCATGATAGGGAGCTCAAGAGGTGGTGGGCTTCGTTCTCTTCCAAGAATCGAGGTTACATCAAGCAGTTCCCTGAAGATGCCACTTCACTATTTCACACTCCTTTAGATTGGCAGTTACTGGAGGCTATAGTTACTTGTTGGGATCCCGCTTTGAGGTGCATTACCATCAGGGATATGGACTTGGTCCCTACTTTGGAAGAGTATGATCGCTTTCTTTCTTAGCCTACCTTTGTGAGTCAAGTCCATCGGCCACCGGTTCGATCTCTCTTTTGCAAGCAATTGGCGAAGCTATTAGGCCTGAGGACGGCTATAGTGGATGTGTTGACTTGGTATGGCATTGGGTTAGGAGGTAGCATGCCCTCGGATTTCCTAATCTGCTGGTTCGGCCTAGGTGAGTGCTCTGCTGCTTACTGAGGGGATTTTGTGGACCTGGAGGAGAACTGGATCCTCTACAAGCGCTAGGCCTTCATGGTGGTCTTCTTTAGCTCAATGCTATTCCCTTCTCAACTTGGTTCCATCAGCTTTGCAGTTCTATCCCTAGTGGGTACTCTACCTCATAGCACTTCCTTTATCCCCTCTCTTCTCTCTAAGACTATTCGATTTATTTGTCTGTGCCATGAGACGGGTAGTGGTAGGCTTGGCTGCTATGTGCATTTGTTGCAGTTTTAGTTTTGTATTCATCTGAGTGTGATATTTAGGGCACAACCTACAATGTTTTTGAGGAGGAATAGACTTAAGACACTGTAGCCCTTGATTTTCCTTTTACTGGGAATACCACTGCTTGGTTGGGGTTTTTTTTTATTGGGGTCCCACTGATTGGATATAAAGAGTCAAGTGGGGAGTTACCAGGTGGTAGGGTTGGACCCACTATGTTAGTTTACTTGGCAACCCTTTGGTGGGCATCTGGGTTGCACAGGATACTATCCAAGTATGGCTATGAAGCAATTTGGGGGTACACAACACATTCCTTGACTTATCGATCTTTCTAGCATCACTTGTGAGTATGGACTCCAGGATATTGACACAGCTACAATAGAGTGTGCTTCTGATTTCTGGAAGGAGCGCATGTTAACTATTAACTATCCCACTTGTCCTGGGATGATTATGAGTGGTCTACTATCGAGTTTAGAGAGTAGAGAGCCACCAGGGATCTGTGCTTCCTCACTAACCTGTCAATACTTGATCCACTTGATCCTCGCCTCCCAGCTGATATACTGAGAGATTATGCCCTGGAGTTTGAGGTCAGAGTTGAGAGTACTCTTAGGGACCTGAGAGAGTGCCTGATAGAGGCCTTTAGAAATAGGGACTTTTGAAAGGAGGCCTTTGATGCCATTATGGAGGATTTCAATGAGATAGGGAGGACACACGAGGCTAAGCTTGCTGCGCTTCGAGCAAAGCTTTCATAGATGCATCAGATTTCCTTTGCCATAAATGGTAAGCATACTGAGCAGAGATCTTGGGTTGCGAGCTTAGAGAGTGAGATGGCAAATCTTACTCAGAGATTCACTATCTTAGGCCAGACCAGAGATGAGTAGAGAGCCACAGTAGAGGCTAGCCGTGCTGCGACGAGTAGCAGGGCTGATGACTTAGCATTGAGGCTAGTATTGGCCATATCCTACATTCATTCTACTTTGAGTCTTGATTATGGGTCGGCTAATGAGCCCAATGAGCCACAGTTGGCATTTTGTCGTCTCTAGGCTGAGGTAGCTGAGAAAGATGAGGCATTGAGAGTTGCTACTGCTGAGATTAGCACATTACAAGTTCTACTTGATACAAAGTGGTAGAGTTGCACCTTGAGCCCCAGTCTAGAGAGGGAGCTAGTTCGCCTTTGACAATCATATGGCAGGCTTAGCGAGGTCGTCAGAGATCTTGGTTTTGATGCTGCAAGGCTGCTTTGTACCTATTCCTTAGATGATCCGATTCTTCTCACTGGCTTTAGGGTGCTATGTAGGGCAGTGTTAGACCGTTTAGGCCATGTTTGACTTGCTTGAGTCTATTTTGTGTCTTTTCATTTCTAAACATAAGCTATGTAGTTAGTATTCCACCATGTATGGAAAGGTCTTTCGTAAATTGCCAAGCAATTACGTGAGGCCTTCCACTTTTGGGTTTTTAAAGCATAGTCTAGCTTGTATGGCATGCTTAAAAAGGGGGAAAAAAAGGTGGAAATAGAGATTTTTTGCATGTATTGATCATCAGGAGATATTTATGTTTATGAGATTCGAATAGAATGATATATGTATGAAAGGATTAGAAAGGCACAAAACAGGCATGTTTAATGAATACGTGCACAAATGCTTTGAAAATGCAAGATCATACAAATAAAAATGGTAAGTGTAAGTCTATGCATATCAATATCTCAGGTTCCAAAGGATACATCCTATTCTAGATGGATTTTTTCCATTCCTATTGGGGTACATCTTCTGTTGGTGTGTGCCATAAAATCTTTGAATGAACCACAAAGGGCCATACACGTTGCAAACATAGAGTAACCTTTCGGGAATCTTGAGGCACCCTTATATCTTATTCTTAGAAAAGGGGTCCATCCTTCTTTTCTTGATCTTGGTCACAAACCCAAGCGGATTCAGCTGACTTATTTTTCTTTTAAACTGTAACGGGCCAGATTTAGTTGCCTATGTACCTCCACTGGGAAGGATCAAGTCATCACGTATTAATATCTTAGGTTCCAAAGGATACATCCTGTTCAAGCAAGCTCCCTCACACTCTTTCTTTTGCTCTCCTTTTGCATAGACCACCTTTTCGGGTTTTCAATCTACTTTTTCATATTTTTGTATTTTTTTAAAAAAGTTATTTGCATAGGAATGTAGAAAAAAGGGTTGCACTTGGAGGTTCCCTCATGCAAAGTACTATATGACAGCATCAGAATTAGTGAGCATATTGAAATCGTGCCCATCCATGTCGGCCAAGATCAGGGCTCCTCCGAAAAATGCCTTCTTTACCACATATAGATCCTTATAGGTCGGGCAAACTTTCCTCTATGATTAGGCATGGCCTGGTTGCGCTTCTTTAAGACTAGGTTGCCTTCTTCAAAGACCCTAGGTGTTACTTTCTTGTTAAATGCTCACTCAACGTGGCGTTGGTACAACAGTCCATGGCACATTGCAGTCATGTGCTTTTCATCTATCATGTTCAATTGCTTATATCAGGAATGGGCCTATTCTGCTTTTGATAGCTTTTTCTATGATAAAATCCTGAGACATAGGATCTCTACCTCTGCGGGGAGGATGACTTCCATTTCGTAGACCAAAGAGTACGGGGTTGCACCTTTGGAAGTACAAACAAAAGTGCAATAGGTGCATAAGGCAAATGGCAAGAACTTGTGCCAATCCTTATAGGTGTCTTTCATCTGCACTAAGATCTTCTTTATATTCATGTTGGCTGCTTCCATTGCACCATTCATCTGAGGACGGTAAGGAACCCAATTCCGGTGTTCGATCTTGAACTATTGGCAAAGCTGCTTGATCATTTTCCCATTCAGATTCTTTTTTTTATCTGTAATGAGCTTTCTTGGCATGTCGTAACGGCAAGTGATGTTCTGTTTCAAAAATTGGGCCACCACTGCTTGGGTAACACTTTTGTAGAAAGCGGCTTCCACCCACTTGGTAAAGTAGTTGATAACCACTTAGATATACTTATGCCCATTCAAGGCTTTCAGAATCACGGGTCTGATGACGTCCATACCCCAAGCTGAAAAAGGCCATGGCACTGCTAGAGAGTGTAGGGGTTAGGGAGGAACATTCTTCCTATTCTGATAGACTCGGCAATGATGGCACATCCTCACATGCTTAATGCAATCATTCTCCATGGTGTGCCAAAAGTAGCTAGCACTCATAATTTTTCGAGCCAACAGGCATCCACTAGCATGTGCTCCAAGCAAGCCCTCATGCGTCTCTTCCATCAAATGGTTAGCCTCGAGGGAATCTATGTATCGAAGCAAAGTTGTATCGTGGTTCCTCTCATATAGGACTTCTCCACTTAATAAGAATTAGCACACCAGCACCCAATGAACTTCTTCTTACCATCTGTGGCTCTAGACGAGTATTCACCATCTTTGATATAAGCCTTGATATCATGGTACCATGGCTTCTCGTCGATCTCGACTTCAACATTCATGCACTCTTCGATATTCATGTAGTAGGCCGGCATGCTGTAGACCTCTATGCGTAACTGTAGCATCTCATTTCCCTCCTCCAACTTAACCACGCTAGCAAGGGTTGCTAAAGCATTTGTGAACTAATTGTGTGCTTAGGGCAAATAAGCAAAGGTAATGTTCTGGAAATTTGGGATTAAGCAACTGATGCATTTCTAATACGAAATCAACTTAGTCTCTCAGGCTTGCCACTTTCCTTCTATTTGGGAGATGATTAACAAGGAATCTACAAAGACACTTAGATATTATGCACTGAACTCCATAGCGACTTGTAAGCCTACTATGCATGCCTTGTACTCTGTGGCATTGTTTGTGTAATTAAAATTCAGCTTGACAAAAACAAGGATTTGCTGGCCCTTCGGGAATACTTCCATTTCCAGTGCTATTGGCGGCTCTGTTGAAATAAAGCTTCTAATGCCATGGTTTCACACTGCTTGGCTCTAGTTCTATCGCCAAAACATCCTCATTTGGGAATAGGGATTCTAAGAAATCTAGATCGTTCAATGGCTAATCTGTTAGGTAATCGGCTATGGCATGGCCCTTGATGGCCATCCATGCTACAAACACAATATTGAACTCGAATAGCAACATTTGCCAATGGGAGATCTTCCATGTGAGAGCAAGCTTTTTGAAGATGTACTTGATGGGATCCATGTGGGAAATCAACCATGTGGTGAAGTAGAGCATGTATTGTTGTAGCTTACGCGAGGCCCATGCTAGGGCACAACATGTCTTCTCAATGGCGATGTAATTGATCTCACAACTGGTGAACTTTTTACTTAGGTAGTAAGTCACCTTCTCCTTTTGACACGATTCATTTAGCTAGCCTAACATGCAACTCATGGATGTTTCTTGCACCGCTAGGTAGAGAATCAACGGATGTCTCAGCATCGGGGGAACCAGAATAGAAGGATCCAATAAATACTGCTTAATCATGTTGAAGGTCGTTTGGCACTCATCTATCCATTCTATCTTCATATCCTTCTTCAAGAGCTTGAACAAGGGATCACACATGGAGGTCAACTGCGCTATGAAGTGGGCTATATAATTGATCCTTCCTAAGAAGCTTCAAACTTATTTGTCAGTTTTTAGCGTGGGCATGTCCTTGATGGCCTGGACTTTTGCTGGGTCCACTTCGATTCTTCTTTGGCTAACTATGAAGTCGAGCAATTTTCCTGAATTGGCTCCAAACATGCACTTGTTAAGGTTAAGCCTCAACCTATACTTGACATGGTGCTTGAATAACGTTTTCAAATCTATCAAATGATCTTTAGCAGTGCACGACTTGGCGATCATGTCCTCCATATAAACTTCAATCTCCTTATGCATCATATCATGGAACAAGGTTACCAAGGCTCGCTGGTAGGTCACATCGGCATTCTTCAAGCTGAATGGCATGACATCGTAGGCATAAGTTCCCTAATGGGTGGTGAATTCTGTCTTGTCTTTGTCTTCTTCAACCATCTTGATCTGATTATAACTCGCAAACCCATCCATAAAGGAGAAGAACATGTTGGTCACGATGTTATCAATCAAGGTATCGATATGTGGCAAAGGAAAATTATCCTTCGGTCTAGCCCGATTCAAATCTCTATAATCAATGCAAATGCGTACTTTCCCATCTTTCTTTGGCACGAGAACAATGTTTGCAACCCAATCAAAGTAGGCTATGGTGGTAAGAAAAATGACACTCAACTACTTTTCCATTTCTTCTTTTATCTTTAGGATGGTCTTAGACTTCATTCTTTGGAGAGCCTGCTACATTGGGTGGCATTCGGGTTTAAAGAATCCTGTGGACAACAATTCTTATATCCAGTCCTGGCATATCTTGATAGGACTAAGCAAAGATTTCTTTGAATTCCTTCAACAAGGTTATGAGCTCCTCTTTCACGTCTTTGGGAAAGTTTACCTCGATCTGGATAGGTTTTTCCTCCTCGCCTTCCTCAGCTAGGTTTATCACCATTGTCTCTTTTATATTGGGCTTGGACCCTTCACTCTCTCTATTCAGAGCTTCTAGGATGTCTTGAGGTAAGTTCGGAACCTCTTCCAATCTGTCAATATCATGATCCAAATCTGTTGTCTCATTCACATCATCCATATCCTTGTTATGGCAAAGGAACGACGTACCCACTTGGGAATCAGAATAGATCCTATAGAATGGAACATATATAGAGAAACATATGATAATTTGCACACACATATTCATAGGAAAGCCAATAAAGAGAGATGCAAGAATTTTCCAAAATAATATGTTGAATATTTCATTAATAGATTATGGGTAGGGGAAAACAAAGTTCATGCCTGATAATGATAAAAGGGAAATACTTTATTTTTTTGTTGTTTTTGGGAAAAAAAATTGGGGAAATGAACAGGGAATACAAATATAGCAGGAAATAACATAAGCATGTAAAACAAAATAGATATACTATTCCAACCCTATCAGGTGATCAGGAGGCCCAATCACTCAATGATGGAATACTCAGTTGAACAGTAGAAGTCGGATTATGATAGCGTTCACAGAGAACTCTTCAGAATAAATCCAAATGATGTAAGCTAGATTAGACTCCTCATCCTCCAATTCCTTGAAAGATTCTAGCATAATGACCTCAGCTAGAGCCAAAAAAGTGGCCTTGATATGAGGAATAGACATCCTTGGTGTGACACACTTCCTCTTCTTTCCTCTAGAAGCTTGTTAGAGTTCTAAATAAATGGGTTCATACTCTAGACTAAATCTTCCATTGATATTTGAGAGTTTAGTTAGAGCAAGGTTCCCACATCCTACGGCTCTGAGGCCTTGGCCTAATTTGTACCCAAACTTAAGCAATTCCTTAGCGGCCATCAAAACCACTGCGGGTCAACTGGACTCAGGCTCTGAAGCATTGTGAATCATGGAAACTAGCTTGAAGATATGGAAAGATGCCTTTGGAAAGACATTAGCATCAATGTAGGGAATAGATGTTTCCTAGAAGATATTTATGGGCTTTTCGGCCATCATGGTGATTAGCTGATTCTTAGATATGAACTTGAGTCTTTGATGAAGGGTATACGTGACTGCACCTACTGCATGTAACCAGGGCCTCCTTAAAAGCATATTGTATGGAGAGTCCACTTTAATCACTTGGAAGTTGACCATGAAGGATCTCGGGCCAATCTCAATCATTAACTCAATTTCACATTACACTTCACGGCGCGTGCCGTCAAAGGCTCTGATGATCATAGTGCTAGGCCGAATAAGAGATATATCCACTTTCAGGTGCTTTAGAGTGGCCATCGGGTAGACATTCAAGGTTGACCCATTATCGATTAATACCCTTGCAACAATCATGTCCTCACACTTGACTACGATGTGCATGGCCAAAGTATGATATTTTCCTTTTGGAGGCAACTCGTCATCTAAAAAGGAGACTTGGTTGGTGGCCAACACCAACGATACCATAACCTCAAAGGAGGAATCTGTAATACTAGTAGGAACATGTGTTTCCTTCAATACCTTCAGAAGAACCTCATGGTGGACCTCGAAAGATAACAACAATGGCAGGATAGAAATTTGAGTCGGAGATTTGTTTAACTCTTGAATCACACTATAATTAGCCTTCCGAATGGTTTTCAAGAACTCCTCGACTTCTTTAGTGGTAACCCTATTCCTAACTGGCTCGGTTGTGCCCTTGCCAATCTCTTTCCTTATCTTTTCTAATTCCCTAGAAGTATAAAATTGACCACTCCTAGTAAGCCCAGATAAACTAGAAGAGACATTCGAGCAAACCTCTTCCTTTCTAGTTCGGGTGGGGATTAATGTCACATCGTATTTCCATGGGACACGATGGTAGTCTTTGTAAGGAAAGAGCTTTGGCATACGAATGAACAATCCCTCTTGAGTTTGCAGATTTGGTGCTAGTGAGAACATCTTCGGACTGATGATGATTGGACTAGGCAAAGCGGTTTTTAAAGCCTATGTGCTAGGAGCCTCGAAGATTCTTGGATGGACTTTGGCAAAAGTAGAGGATTGAAACCTCGAATGGTAGGAATAATAGGGGTTCCCTAATACCCTCACTAATATGCTCCCTAATAGGAATCAGGCTTGTGAAGTGAATGACTTAGGCACTGATCATATTCTCATAGTAAGGAGGCTTAAGGTTATCGATGAACCACTTGATCATTTCCTCTTCTATAATGGGAGGAAGCACTTGTGTGGCCAAATCGCGAAACCTTTTGGCATACTCACAGAAAGATTTCCCACTTTTCTTTTCTGTTCTCTGAAGAACTGTGCGATCAGGAGCTATCTTAGTACCGGTAATACTCCAAAAATGCATTGGCCATTTCTCTCTAGCTGGAGGTCTTTTCCAATCTCACATACCACGTGGCCGTCGGATCAATCAAACTATTTGGGAAATTTTGGCAAAGTAAAAGATGATTGTCTCCATATGGTGCCATCTTTCTATAGAACCTGCGCAAATGGTTGCAGGGATTTGCAGTGACATAATACTTGACAAACTAAGGTGACTTGAACTTAGGAGGCATAATGACCTAAGGGAAATTGGTCAAGTTGTCCAAATTGACATTTTCTTGGGTGTCGAAGCCCTCTTTGATTCGTATCTTCTTAGTCAGGGTCTCCACTTGACTTTTGACCTAACCATAGCGAGACTCTAAGGTCTTATCCTTAGATGGATCCACTTCTTGGTTACCCCCCTATGATGTAGTTTGGCCTTGATTTGGATCTGGCCATGGCCAAGCCTCATCTTTGAACTAGGGTACAGAGCCCTCTAGAGTGCGACCAGATGAATCATGTCCTTCTCCTACAACTAATTGTTGCATCATGCACATCATTTTTACCATTTGCTCTATTTAAAAAGCAATCTTATGAGTGTTTTCCTTGATGGGGAAAGGGCCACTAGTAGACATCTCTTTAGCACAACACCTAGTGATGATAGGATCACGATGTGGTAGTAACTTGGACTGTTTCCTTTAAGTAATCTTTTCTCTTTATAATCCTGGAAAGGAAAAGAATGGGATGGGAAAGAAAAGGGGATACATTTGAAAATTTGACAATGTGGAAACACAAAACATATGCAAAATTAGTTTAGGTCCTTGCTTATTTAAAATTCACCTATCATCTTTGAATACTAGCTTAGACCATTGAGTGGATTTTTATCATGGTGAGTTTCTATAGCGATGTAGAATTAATGCACAAGCTTGGCAAGTAACCAAAACTTTCATATATTGTGGGATGGACCCTTCTCTTTTGATTACATAAAAAGCAATGCTTGTACAAAAATTTTGGCTTTTTATAATGCCCCCCAAAACATGGGCTATATACAATAGCTCCCACAGTGGGCCTTTTACAATACAAGGAAATTCAAATTTACAATGAAGAAGCCTCATTCTGGATGGCTTTACCTTCTCAGAGAAGATCTTGAACTCTTGGCAATATCCTCCTTGGTGCGGATTTCCAGCTACTTGCCACAAATTTTATCTATACATATTTATATGACGAAGCCATTAGTGTATGCATGCATGCCCTTGTAAGGTTAGAAACCCTTAGGGATTGCGTATGATCTAATGTGCAAGCAACATGGTTGCTTTTCCCTAAGGGTTAATCACAGATGTTATGTAAAAAGGATGGATAGAACCTAGAGTAGAGCACAACTCTTTGATGCAAGCAAAAAGGGCAAACTTGCAAATGGAAAATAGACACTTCTGCCTTGGCTCATTTTGAAAGCAATCCTAACAAGGATATCTTACCCTAGGCTTGGATGTTCACTCATCTTGGCTCTTTCTAGTTCTCACAAGTTTCGACTTACTCTAGGCCAACTATATAAGACACGGCTTAACTGGTAAGTTGGTTCTATTCTTTAGGAGGGACCTTGATCATCTTATCCTTCCCTTCATAGAAGTTATGGGATAGAGCGAATCAAGGTGGGCCTTTTTAGCTAATCTTGTCTATCCATGGACCCAGAAGTGCCTACAAGTTGATGCCTAGTAACTATCTAAGGTATGCGCATCCAGCATTTGCCTTCAACACTGAGTTCGGGTTCGACCTAATATGAAGGGTGATGTCATGCATTTCAAAATAAAAAGGGAAAGAATTTCCAAGCACAACAGATATATGAACAGATAAAGTGTAGCAGAAATTAAATCTACTACCCTAGGTTTGCATATGTGAAGGAAAGTGCAAAGCAAGCTTAGGAAAGTAGGAAAGCTTCACACATACGAAAAAACCTCAAAGCTGGTTTTTGGAAAACCGTTTGAAAACATTTTTGAAAAATATTTTTGATTTTTGAAAATAGTTTACAAAGGATATAATAAAAACATTTTTCAAAAGGAAAGTCACGGAGGCTAATGCCAATTTTTTTGAAGGCCAATGTCCAAAGATTAAGATTTTATTAAAAGCTCTAAAGGCTAAACTCTCTAAGTTTCCCCAACAAAGTCGCCAGTCTGTCGATACCTTGCGGCGATTTGACCAACTATCACAGTGACATTTGCGCACTTGCGGAAGTTTTGCGAGTCCAGGAGCTCGGGTGCTATGAAGAAGGGTGTAACTCTAGCATGTGACTGGAAAATGAGTCAATTTTAAGGGAGTTACCAAAACACCAATCATTGGGTTTTTTTTCTAAGATGTGATTGGTCACCTAACTCTATTTGATTTTATTACCAATCCTAGGTTAAGTAAAAGGTAGTTTTTCCTAATCTAATATGGATCAATAAAAAGTCATGATTCTTGAGTTTGGAAGTCTAGTTACGTGTGGGGAAGGTGTTAGGCACCCCATAACGCCTATCTATAGATAGTCCTTTATTTTGGTAAAATCTTAATGTAAGGACATTGGCAGTTAAAAACAAGTTATTGGCATTAGCTTTCGAGGATTTAAAAGAATTGGGCTTTGAGATTTGATTTCAGAAAGTGTGTGGTCTTGGTCAATGCTAATTCGAGTTAAACTTCCATGAGAAAATTTGGCAGCATTTCGCCTTATTTTTGTGGCGGAAATCCAGTAGCACTTTGCCTTAGGTGCATTATAGCACACAAAACGCTATTCTCACCAAGCTTTCGTTGTGAGCATACGGCAACGGAGATGCCCTATTTTTGACGGTAAAAATCTGGTAGAGTTTTGAGTTTGGTGTGCTATGGCACACTGGTAGGGTTTCATGCTAGTGTATACGAAGCCCCTCAAAGCATCAAGCATATTGATGCGTGTCACATACACGGGGAAACCAATGTCACTCAGGTGACATAGATAGAGACAATCACACCATGGTGATCATACACACAATAGAGAGTGAATATGCACCTACAGCAAGTGCCTTGAGCACATACCCACACTACAAGGTTAGAACACTCGTGACTAGAGAGGGTTGCTCACATAACCACAAGAGTCCATCATACAAAGTGCACAATCACCCACATACATGCATATATATATATATATATATATAGACACACACACATACATCATGCACAATGCTATCACACAGGGCAAGAAAGTAAAGCAGACATTGCCAACGTTATAAAGGTATGGCCCAACAAGGTACAGAAAATATAAATCAGACATTGCCATACCCAAGGAACGCGGCCCAATCAAAGCGCAAGAAAGAAAAAAGGTACAAGGAAAAGAGACCTTAATACTTGGTTCCAGAGAAAAGGCTAAGAAAAAGAGAGAAAACCACTCGAGGAGGCTAAGCCTCATAATCTACTGAACATTGCCCTTTTTGGGCTTGCGTCTTCTTGCTTGCATCCTTGCCCTTTTTGCTCACGCATAGGAGGTCGCACCCTCAGTCCAATCATCCTCGCTCTAAGCATGTACATGCAACAAACAAAGAACAAGCCAGTAGACAAGAAAAGGAGATAGCAAAAAGGTAAAGAAAGTATACAAAGAGACACTAACAAAGAGAGCCAAACAGGGGCAAACAAGCATGTCAATCACACAAAAGGGTAAACAAGCATGTTATCAAACAAAAGGCAGTGTCCTAGAAGGACAAATGTTGGTTTGGATTGGGTGTCCATAGTTTCATGAGAATGGAGTATGGACGACACAAACACACACAAGGACTCATGCATGAACATGTAGATAAGCGTGCTAAGGTCCAAAGAGACAAAGAAAGCCAAACGGGTGGCATAAGGCAAGCATATCATTGCACGAAGCAAAAAAAGAGAGGGATGGATGCAACCACACACAAGCAAATTGTTACATCCAAAAAAGCCACAAGAGGGACGGATGCAACCACACACAAGCAAGTGGCACCAAAGACCAACAAGCTAAAGCCCACGGAGGGCACCAAGCGTGGCAAAACCTAGATCTAGGTAGCCAGACATGGATATAAAGCATAAAAGCAAGAAATTGAGCATTCACATGCATAAAGGGAATTATCCAAACCTTTTGATGTAGGCCTAGGTGTATGGATGTAGGCCTAGACACAAGATTTAGATCTACAACCTACCTAAGGCACCAAAACACAAGAAATAGATATATGAAGAGACAAAAAGGCTATAGAAACACATGGCATAGCATCCAAAATGTAGATCTAGACACATGAACATCGCAAGGAGTACATCAACATATAGATCTAAGTGTAAACATGGTAAGGAGAACATAAACATGTAGATCTAAGCACAAGCATCACAAGGAAGCACCTAGGCATATGGATCTAAGCACAAACATAGTATTTAGGCATATCCTAGCCTAAGAAGGCTAGGCCGACATCATCAAAGCAATAAACACACGGAAAAAAGCAAGGAGACATTGCTAGGAAAGCTATGCTAGGAAGCAAGATAAAGTAAGAGATATACTATGGAAAGAAAATAAACATGTTATAAAGCAAGATAAAGCAAAGGGTGTAGATTGTAGCTAAAAAGCTACATCTACACTCTTAAAACCTCAAATCAAAGGTCCTAAGACATAGGAGAGGAAAAAGAGTGCAAGAACACTACCTATTGATTGTTGAGAAAAGAGAAGAATCAAAGGTTTTTGGATATATTTGGAAGGTAATTTAGAGAGGAAAAGAGAGAGAGAGAGAGAGAGAGTCTACCATGAGAAGTTCTCCAAAATGCCCAAAATTGGTTTTTTTTTTTTTTTTTTTTTTTTTCACTCTAAGGGGGCTCAGGTCTGATGGGCCTTAAGTGGCTACTAGGTCTAATGCTAACATCAGTAGCTTTAACTTTTTTTGATTCTAACTTTGATCGCATATTTGGATGTCTTTCCAAACTATGATTGAGTTGATCTTGGTGTTCCTAGAAATATCTAGATGTCTAATTTCCAGAACACTAAAGAAAATGAAATTTCAATGGTTGGATCAAAAGTTATGGCCTCGGGAAGCGAGCTAACGCACCTAGGACGGTTTTCAAGATATCTCAACCGTTTTAACTCTGATTTTGACCTATGAATAGTCATTGTAAAATTATTTCAATAATCTTTTCACTGATGCTAGTATCAACATGTTCTGGTGGTCAGATTAAAAGTATGGTTTTTAGGGCCCTCGGGAGTCAACCTCGGATCAAACTTGGTTAAAGTTGACGAAAATTTCTAAGCAGCTTGAGTTTGACGTAAAAGCATGGAAAATGTTGTTTTGGGATGGTTTTGATGAACTTTAACTTTTGGTCAACCCGAGGTTGACTAGGGGTATTTTGGTTAATTTTAACCCGAAATGGCACTTCAAGTGCTCCAATGCCCGCACGGGTTATGCCACGTCAATCTCGATGTTTTCACAGTCCCCTGGAGAAGGGTTAATAATATTGGAATTTTTGGGGTCCAGCATGCAAATTGAGGGTGGAATAAATATGGTATCTATAGTACTCTGAAAATTCCAAACGAGAAGTGTGCCAACCTGTGGATGCTTGGTTCTTCTTAACTCTTCTTTTTTCGGTTTTACACACTAGGGCCTTGGCGATGTGACTCTTGTATGCATGTGTTGATAGGGTGAGGTGTGTGTGTGTGTGTGTCTTTTCTTATTTTTATTTTAAGAAGTTACCACCAACCATTGGTTTAAGGTGTGGTTGCACAACTTATGGGAATAATTGCACAACTCTATGCTTTTCTTGGTCTTTGATGCTTGAAAATATGAACTTGAATTGTGTCATGGATGGTCATTCAGGCCATAGGAATTATAGGAGAAGCATTTGGGAGAAAACTATACTTAAAACAGGGGAAAATAGGCCCCTGCCTTCCATTGTGCGTACACAGCTTTGACCATGTGGACTCATACTAAGGGTCAGAAAAACCCTAGATTCCCTTCTCTAGTATAAAATAGCCATTGGGAACTCCCAAACCTCACTAAATGTATTTTCACCTTAGAAAACATCTTTTAAGGCTTTCTAATGGTAGAACTCTCCCCTCTCAAAGTCTCGCCATGGATTAAGAAGCTTGACCCTAGTTTCAAAAAAGCTATCTTTCCTTTCAATCTCTCTTGTATTTTTCTATATCATAAAATCAAGGTGGATGAACCTCTCATTTGTTGTGTTGCCAACTATTGGATCCCTACTCGGCATGTTTTTCAATTCAATGGTGTATAGATATGCCATACTTTTAAGGAGTTTAGTGCAATCATGGGTGAACGACCTTGTCCTTCCTACCATGGGTGGGGATCTTCCTACCTTGGTTCAAGCTTTGTTGGGCGTTCCTCTTGAAAAGGCAAAACTATGGTGTTTTTTTGGCAAGTTAAACATTCATCTCATCTTTACACACTCCTCTCGACTAGCTATCATAGCAACCGATATATTGTGTTCTCAGTTTCTTAATGCGTTCTGTCTATGTATCCTTGCAAGATATTTCTTGGTTCATGAGACCTATTGTGTAGATCACAGGATGTGCTTGGTGGTTACCGATTTGAGGACTGGAAATCTTGTAGGCATAATCTTGGCCGAAATTCTTAATGGCTTAGATGCATTTCATAGGAAGGAAGCAAAATTCTTTATGGGGAGCCCTCTCCTTCTTCAAGTATAATCCCTAATTTTTGCCTAGGTTCTTAACCTAGCGGGACTCCTCTAAGTGTTGCACGGATTGCCTTTTGGTTTTCAACCCATTGAGGCACCTTATATAATCTTTTTCATTTCTCTCATTCATTCATTTTTTAATTTTTCTATTTGTCCTTTTTCCACTCATGCTTTTTCCTTTTTCTCTTTTTTTTTTTTTTCTTCAGATATGGCTGTATGAAAGGCTTTGTTTACATGAACCCCCTACTGTTCCTCCTAGTTAATATCTTCCTAAGCATTATCATGACCGTAGGCCCAAGAGTGTTCAAATGATCTTTGAAGAGTTCACTAAGTTTATGAAACACATTGATGCTGCAAACATTCAATGGGTGGTGGAGTGGTGGCGCATCTCAAGCATGGCTCACCACAGCTTCAAGGACAACTGTGTTCCCTTGGTTGAGCCTCACTATTGCTCTTACTACTCCACATGCCGTATTGCCAGAAAGTTTGGTGACCATCAAGGGGCTCCTAGTGATGATGGCTCTTTCCATACCTTGGAGTTCACTTATAGGACTTTGAGCAGAATCCATGAGTCTTGGCTGCAGTGGAGGATGACCAGAGGCCTCCGTCCTCCTCAGTTCCTTCATCCAACTTTGGGAGTACAAGAAATGGCTATAAGATGACATGAAATGGGTCATCACAGATGAAAAACTTTACAAGAAGTCCAACAAAAGGAAGAGGGTTGACTAACGACCTTAATATGGCCCAAATTTTAATTTTCTGCACTTTATGATTCTCATGTCTTTTCTTTTGAGTTTAATAAAGGATTGGAATGTTCCAAATCCCCTATGGAAACAAACTTATCATATTTTATTTTGAGCAATAAAAGAATCATTCATTTATCTTTGCTAATTGTCTTTATTTTTCTTTCTTTGTTTTTTTTTTTTTCTTTTTTCCATGACATATAATTTTTTCCCAGACGTCCTTGAAGGAATTTTCGCCATGCCCATGGTCTTCCCTCTATCTTTTTCCCAAACTGCCCTTTTAAGTTTTCAACCTAGCGGGGTTCTTTTGCCTTAACTTTTGCCTAGGCTACCCCTTCAAGTTTTCAACCTAGCATGCTTTTTCTTTTTCTTCAAATATTGTATCTTCGGAGTATATCCATGTTGATTGGGCGAAGCATCTCTTCCTCATCCAAATCTGTAATTCTTGTAGCACCTCATGTCATGACCTTCTTGATAATAAAAGGCTCAGATCATCTTGGCTTCATATTTCCTCTTGGATCAAAAGTTTCATCTCTCAACACTTTTAGGACCAAGTCCCCTTCCTTTAGGTTTTCCCTAGTCGATGCATGGATTGAAGTTTTGTAGCCTCATAAAGCAATTGGAAGTTTCTTAACCCAATATTTGAATGTTACTACCATCTTGGCTATGGTGTTCTTGATGTTCCTATTGGCTGCTTCTATGGCCCCATTGGTTTGCAGTCGGCAAGGTGAAGACTTGTGATGCTCAATGTTATATAGCTCCATTATCCTTCGAACTTCCCTCTCAAAATGGGAGCCATTATCTAAGATGATTTCTTACGGTACTCCATATCGTCAAATGATGTTATTCTCTATGAACTAAGCCACATGCTTGGCTTTCAACATGGAGTAGGAGGCCACTTCCACCCACTTGGTGAAGTAGTCAATTGCCACTAGGATGTATTTGTGTCCATTCAAGGCTTTAGGGGCTATCCTTCCAATCACATCTATACCCCACAATGAGAAAGGCCAAAGAGAGGTCATGATGTACAACTCACTAGGCAGTACATGGTTCATGTTTGCATGCGCTTGGTGTTAGGATTAGTCCTCTTAAATCCTATAGTATGATGCTATGTATGATATTAAGTGTGACATTTTGTATGACTTAATATTATGATTAATAAATTTGTTTTATTATTATCTGAAATAATCGTAACATGAATATTTGGACATTATCATATAGTTCATGAGATGCATAATATGTGATTTATGCGAAAAGTCATAGAAGATATAAATCACAAACTTTTTGTAAACTCAGAATTATAGTTCGTAGTCGGTGATGAAATTGCGCATTTCATCTGCGAAGACTATAACATATCAACTACAATGATTTGTCTTGATCATGGAAGTGGAGACTTCTAGTTGATATGTTGATATGTTTTAAGAGTTAAGGCATATTGAACTGGACCGCTGTGAGATTTATTATTCTCCTAAAGATTGTCAAATTAATAATAAATCTCATGACTTATATTTGCATGAACTCTTAATCCTGAGAGAATAATGGATCTGGTCATGAAGTGTAGGTTGCTTTGATATATCAGAAGTGAGATCTAAAGTTACGGTAAAAACCTCAGTATGTTGGGTAGCCACATTTAGTGTTGATGGAACATATATTCTCAAGACGAAATTCATAGTCTCTTAATGGAGATACAAAATATTCCCTTGAGATAAGTTTAATGGTTTTGTTATTCAGAGAGTTAGGACTAACCACTTTGGTAAGAAATTATTAAAGTATATATTTATAAAATTGGATTTCATAAATATATGATGAATAACTTAAAAAGATTAAACCGGGTACTCAAGGATTAAGATGTAGTAATCTACAAAGTGGTAGTCTACATTCATGACTTTGTGTTACTACGAATATTTTATAAAGGGGTTGCATGTACAATAAAGTTTTGGGATATAATTTATAGATAAGGCATAGAGTGCAACTATATTTATATAGTGGTATTAAATATAGTTAATGGTAACTTTGGGCTTGTTAAGAGTTGACAGAAAAGCCCAAGGCCTATTGGAGCTAGTGTCTTATTGGTCCCTTTTGGTCCCACTCCAAGCCACATACTAGAGCCCAATTGGAAAGGCCCAAAAGGCTAGCCCAATTAGATAATCAGTTATAAGGGGAGAAACATACAGATTTTTAAGAACGAACAAATTACATGAAATGGTGTATGTGAATGTTGGACACTTTCTAATTTTCTCTTGAACAAATTTATATAACTGATTGAGAGACCACACATCTTGGGCGTTAGTGGAATTGGAGTGAAGATTAAAAGTATTCCAAGTGCTTACAATCTTTGTTTTGAAATTCATCACACCAAGGTACTCTCTCTTGTTCTTGTATTCTAAAATTTACATAGTGCATGTTATCAATTTCGAATAAAGTAGATCCGTTAATTTTTCCGCTGCGCACATGCATTTTTCCATCAAATGGTATCGAGCGAGGTTTTCAATTTCGAATTGTATAACATGTTTTGTGAATTTTGGAATTAGAGGTTATAGTTTCATGTTGTTAGAAGATTATGCATTTAATTTTCTGCATGGTTGTTGATATGATTTGATAAAACCTGATATTGGTGTTATGATGTTGTTTAAATTTGAATTTAAGTATGTTAAATTGATCTTTAAGGCTATAGCATCAATGAAATTCAGTTTTGATATCATTCTCTGACTGTCATGTTTGTATGATAGTTGTTTGTTCAAGAAAAACTGTAGAAAATTGCCTTAGAAAATTTCTGGAAATTCAAGTTTCACGAGTTTCAATCGATCAAAAATCACTTTCGATCGATCGAGTGAAATAGTGATCAGACTTTTTAAATAGATTGATTTTTGATTGCTAGTCGATCGATCGAAGATTGCTAGTCGATCGATTGAGAGGCAATCGAGTATCGATTGAACAAATTAGGTGGTTAAGTTCGATTTTTTTAATTTTTTCGACCGATCGAGGGGCACATTTGATCGATCGAAAGAAAGAAAATCAGAATTTTTTTCTAAGTGTTTTCACATGTATAAAGAGCAAGGCTATGTGTAATTAGATTATGCATGTTTCAAAAATTAAAAACCTTTATTTTAAAATATCTAGTGAGAGAGAGATACAAGGGTTGGATCTCACGACCTCCATTGTCGGTTTATAGTAGTGTGATTAAGTACACCGCCTTGGCGTATATGCCTTGCTCCCTTCGGAGGGTGTTTAATTCATGGTGCTATAAGTTAAACTTCTTAATGATGGATGAAATGTGTTTTTACATTGAGAACGACCATGCTTCCGTAGAGTTACTTGGTGATTCACATTGATTCTAGGCAATGGTGTACACTAGACTAAGTGTAATGTTAACCTCCCTTCGGAGCTATGTCATTATTACTTAGAGGCTGAAGGAAAAGCAGAAAATTATTTTTGTTTGGTAAGAGATACAATGATAGCATTAATAATGAGAATAATTCTCGCCTGATCATAGTGATTGGTATGACCTCGCTTTCGAGGAATATTAATTGCGGGATTGGGTTGTCATTGCATATATTATATTATGGTTTTATTAAGGTTCCATACTATATGTTTATATGCTAAATTGATAATGTCCAGTTTACTTATTATATTCATGTTTATTGTTTTTAGATTTGAACATGGCATCATTTAGCCCACTTGTAACTATTCTTAATCAAAACAAACTGACTGGATCCAACTATGTTGACTGGAAAAGAAATTTGGACATTGTTCTTACTGCTGAAGAGCACAAATATGTGCTTACTAAACCATGTCCAAGCTTTCCTTCATTAGATGCTCCTCTTAAGGAAAAACAATGATATGATTATTGGCAGAAATCTAATGAGATGGCCAAGTGCTACATCCTAGCATTTATTTCAAATGTTCTACAGCATTAATTGCAGGATGTAGAACTAGCTTCAGACATCATGCTAAGTTTGAAGGAGATGTTTGGTGAGCAAGGACGTTTTGCAAGGCAAGAGACCATAAGACAAATTTATAATACCAAAATGGCTAAAGGCAGTTTAGTAAGGGAGCATTGTCTTACAATGATCTCTAATCTGAATACATTGGAAATTTTAGGTGCTGATATTGATGGAGAATCCCGAGTGGATATGATACTCCAGTCACTACCAGAATCATTCAAGGAATTCAAACTTAACTATAATATGAACAAAAAGATTTATACATTGTCTGAATGAATTAGTAGCAGCAAAAGACATTCTTGGTACTTCCAATGTTGAAGCCAATATTGGTGAAGCTTCTACTTCTTAACCTAAGTCAAAAGGCAAAGGTAAGAAGAAGAAGAAGAAGAAGGACTTCACCAAGCAAGAGGGTAGACAAATTGCCTTAGGGGTTGCTGACAAAGGAAAGAAGCTCAAAGGAAAATGTTTCCATTGTGGTGAGAAATGACATTGGAAGAGGAATCATCCAATATTTAAGGCTGCTAAGAATAAGGGTATGAAAAATACATTCCTTCTAGAAATATGTTTGGCACAGAATCCCACGGATTCTTGGTGTGTGGATTTAGGTTGTACTAATCATATCTGTAATTCCTTGCAGGGGTTCCAAGAGACCATAAAGCTTTAAAAAGGGGAGTTGTTTCTTACTTTGGCTGATGGGAACAGGACTCCGGTTGTAGTTGTTGGTGTTTATAATTTATGTTTTGAATCTAGAGTTCTAATATTAGAAGAATGTTTGTATGTACCTAATGTTCGTAGGAATTTAATTTCTGCTACTTACTTAGGTAAACATGGATATTATGTTATCCTAAAAGACAATGCTGTAATAAAGAAGGATAAAGTGTTTATCTGTTTTTGCAATATTGTGGATGGTCTTTATATTTTAACTCCTGATAAGCATGAATTATATAATTCTGAATTAGATAATAACTCTCATGTGAAATCATTAAAGAGAAAGTTTCCTTCTACTAGTGATGCATATCTTTGGCACTTGCGTTTAGGTCATATTAATTCAAATAGGATTCAAGGACTGATCAAAGATGGACTCTTAGAGCCCATGGACTTTGATGAATTTCCAGTTTGTGAATCTTGTTTGGAAGGTAAAATGACCAAATGACCTTTTAATGCAAAAGGTAGAAGAGCTCAAGATTTGCTAGAGCTAGTGTATTCTGATGTATGTGGTCCTATGTCAACCCAAGCAAAAGGAGGTTATGAGTATTTTATCACTTTACTGATGATTACTCAAGATATGGTTATGTGTACCTAATGAAACGGAAATCCGAAGCCTTTGAAAAGTTCAAAGAGTTTAAGGCTGAAGTTGAGAATCAACTGGGTAAATGCATAAAAGCCATTTGATCTAATCGTGGTGGTGAATACCTTCTGGGGATTTCAAGGACTACTTAACTCAAAATGGAATTTTATCCCAATTGGCTGCACCTGGCACTCCCCAACAGAATGGTGTAGCAGAAAGAAGGAATATGACTATTTTAGAAATGGTTAGGTCCATGATGAGTTACTGAACTTTACCGATTTCTTTTTGAGGTTATGCCTTAAATACAGCAATACATCTTTTGAATTTAGTTCCATCAAAATCTGTTCCCAAAACACCCATGGAATTGTGGAGTGGGCGTAAGCCTAGTGTGGAATATCTCCACATTTGGGGTTGTCCTGCACATGTGTTAAAAGGGAAGCCTAATAAATTGGAACCAAAATCAGAAGTGTGTTTGCTTGTAGGTTATCCAAAAGAAACAAGGGGTTATTTATTCTATAGTTCTAAAGATAACAAAGTTTTTGTAAGCACAAATGCTAAATTCTTGGAAAATGACTATATGAATAATTTTACTCCTAGAATAGAGTTGTGTTGGCTAAAATGAATGAACCTATAAATGAACAACCAATGGATGAAACTAGGGATGATGTGGCTGTATTAGATACACCACAAGATACTACTCATGACATGTCTAGTACACAAATGCCTCGTTGTAGTGGGAGAATTGTTCAGCCTCCTATAAGATTCATAGGTTTGGGAGAAACTTATGAAGCTATCTCTGAAGAGGCTGAATCGGATCCCTACACTTATGAAGAGGCAATGAATGATATAGATGCACATCATTAGGTCCAAGCTATGAAATCTGAATTAGATTCCATGTATTCCAATCAAGTTTGGGATCTTGTAAAGGTTCCTAACGGCATTAAACATGTTGGTTGCAAATGGGTTTACAAGAGAAAGAGAGGGATAGATGGAAAGGTTGAAACCTTTAAAGCAAGGCTAGTGGCGAAAGGGTATACAAAAAAAAAAGGTATTGATTATGATGAAACCTTTTCTCCAGTAGTAATGCTTAAATCTATCAGAATTTTCTTATCCATTGCTGCTCATTTTGATTATGAAATTTGGAAAATGGATACCAAGACTGCATTTCTTAATGACAATCTTGAAGAGGAAATCTATATGTTGCAACCAGAAGGTTTCATTGCAAAGAACCAAGAGCATATGGTATGCAAATTGAAAAGGTCCATTTATGGACTTAAGCAAGCATCTAGGTTATGTAACATCAGATTTAATCAAGCAATCAAGTTATTTAGTTTTGAACAAAATCTTGATGAATCATGTGTGCACAAAAGACATCGAGATAAAGTAGTAATGTTCCTAGTGCTTTATGTTGATGATATTCTACTCCTTGGAAATGATGTAGGGGTAATGTCATCAGTAAAGGTTTGGTTGTCAAGCCAATTTGATATGAAGGACTTAGGTGAGGCTAACTTTATTCTAGGGATCAAGCTTTGGCGAGATTGCAAGAATAAGATGTTAGTCTTATCACAAGTTGGATATATAGATAAGGTTCTAGAACGGTTTAGCACGCAAAACTCCAAGAAAGAATTACGTCCTTTCAGACATGGAGTTCCTCTGTCTGATGGCCAACGACCTAAGACTTAAAAGGAAGAAGATATGATGAGATAAGTTCCTTATACTTCTGCAGTAGGAAGTCTCATGTATGCCATGCTTTGTACTACACCAGATATTTGCTATTCAGTTGGCATGGTTAGCTGATATCAATCAAATCCAGGACCAAAACATTGGCAAGCTGTAAAGCATATTCTCAAGTATCTACGGAGAACGAGAGATAATATGCTTGTTTACCGGTGTGAGGATTTGATTCCCATTGGCTATACAGATTCCGATTTTCAATCGAATCTAGATTTCAGAAAATCCACTTCAGGATGTGTTTTCACCTTGGGAGGTGGAGCCATATGTTGGCGGAGTATTAAGCAATCTTGTATTGCTTACTCCACCATAGAGGCAGAATATGTTGCTGCTTGTGAAGCAGTAAAGGAAGATGTATGGCTTAAGAAATTCCTTTCTGACCTTGGTTTAATGAGAATGGAGTAGATACCCATCACATTGTTTTGCGACAATAGTGGAGCGGTTGCACAATCTAAAGATCCAAGGAATCACAAGAAAGGAAAACACATTGAGAGGAAGCACCATATCATTCAAGATATTATTGCTCGTGGAGATGTGGTGGTAGCAAAGAAAGAAAGTACAAATAATCTAGCAGATCCATTTACTAAAGCCTTGCCTCTAAGGACTTTCGAGTCACATATAAGCTTGAAGATCGATTTACAACAGTCACACATAGATTTCAAGATTTTTCCCAAAAAGATAGATGTGCATACATAACAATCGAAGCTCGTAAATGCACTACGCCATTAGTACGAAGGTACTAGGCCAAACTCACATGTGATATACACAACACAAGTGATCAAACTTTTTAGAGATTTTTCAATTTTTAAGGGTTTTTGAATTTTTCAACACACTAAAAAATAGAACATGTAAAGTAAGAAACAAAAAACAACAAGTACAAAACAAACTTGAAAAGAAACATGCTAAAATGTGAAACACAAGCAACCGACCAATCAAAGTCACACATATAGGAAGAATTGATGTATGGACTGTTAGGATTGGTGCCCTTAAATCCTATTGTAAGATGCTATGTATGATATTAAGTATGACATTGTGTTTGACATTATGTATGACTTAATATTATGTTTAATAAATTTGTTTTATTATTATCTGAAATAATGGTAACATGAATATTCGGACATTATCATATAGTCCATGAGATGCATTGTATGTGATTTATGTGAAGAGTCACAGAAGATATAAATCACAAGTTCTTTGTAAACTCAGAATTATAGTTCGTAGTCGGTGATGAAATTGGGCATTTCATCTGCGAAGACTATAACATATCAACTACGATGATTTGTCTTGATCATGGAAGTGGAGACTTCTAGTTGATGTGTTAATATGTTTTAAGAGTTAAGACATATTGAACTGGACCGCCATGAGATTTATTATTTGCCTAAGGACTGTCAAATGAATAATAAATCTCATGACTTGTATTTGCATGAACTCTTAATCCTGAGAGAATAATGGACCTGATCATAAGATGTAGGTTGCTTTGATATATCAGGAGTGAGATCTATTCAGATGGTCAAAACCTCAGTATGTTGGGCAGCCACATTAAGTGTTGATGGAACATGTATTCTCAAGATGGAATTCATAGTCTCTTAATGGAGATATAAAATATTCCCTTGAGATAAGTTTAATGAGTTTGTTATTCAGAGAGTTAGGCCTAACCACTTTAGTATGACTAAAGTTTATATTTATGGAATTGGATTTCATAAATATATAATGAATAACATTAAGGATTAAACCGAGTACTCAAGGATCAAGATGTAGTAATTTACAAAGTGGCAGTCTATATTAATAACTTTGTATTACTACGAATATTTTATGAAGGGGTTGCATGTATAATAAAGTCTTGGGATATAATATATAGATAAGACCTAGAGTGCAACTATATTTATATAGTGGTATTAAATATAGTTAATGGTAACTTTGGACTTGTCAAGAGTTGACAGAAAAGCCCAAGGCCCATTGGAGCTAGTGTCTTATTGGTCCCTTTTGGTCCCACTCCAAGCCACACACTTAAGCCCAATTGGTAAGGCCCAAAAGGCTAGCCCAATTAGATATATTGGTTAGAAACAAAGGGAAAAACGTACAGAAAATAATTGGTAAGAAAATCACCATTGTAGTGGTGTGGAAGTGGGTTTTTGGTACTCACTAGTTATCCCTTTGTTACCAATTTGAGAGACCACACATCTTGGGCGATTAGTGGAATTGGAGTGAAGATTAAGAGTATTCCCAAGTGCTTCAATCTTCGGTTTTGAAACTCATCGCTTCAAGGTACGATCTCTTGTTCTCATAATTCTGAAATTTACTTTACACATGTTATCAATATTGAATGAAGTAGATCCGTTCAAAACTTATTTTCCGCTGCACTCACATTTAATTCCATCATGGACATGGTTTAATGCTTATGCATGTGTACCCTTCTTCACCTACACAGCATGTGCGTTTAGGGTGATATCCCTAGAGGATTGGGTACTAGATCTGTGATTCTCAAACCTTTGGCTAAAGCTTGCCAAACAAGAAGTGATGGTATCTATTATCTTTATCACATCACCAAAACCAGAATCAGCTTCTCGCCCTTTTGATTGCTTGGTGTTCCAATTCCCCTTTCCTTGTCCTCTTAACCTTTGAGAATCCGCTTTCTTCAATGCGTGAAGTTTATAACAGTTAGGTCTTGTGTGTCCTCTAACTCCATAATGGTGGTAAAAGTGTTGAACTTGAGGATCTCTTTGAGACTTTAGGAGAGACTTCCCTTTAGCCTTGGGTTTGGCCACAAATGGATTTTGAGGTTTTGTTAAAACCTTTTAAGCAGTTCGATTTGGTTTCTTCTCCACTTTTACATTCTCAACACTTGGAGTTGCTACCATTGGTTCCTTAGCTTTAACAAATTTAATCTCTTTGGGCATATTGGCACTTGAACTACTCTCTCCGGAATATCCTAATCCACTTTTATTAGAAAAAGGCTTTTGATGTGCAAGCACTTCATCAAGTTTATTGGAGGCAACGTACTCCACTTTGGCATTAGCTTGAATCACTTCAAGCTCAAGAAACTTGATTCCGAAGTAGGCCTCAGTTAGTTCTCCATTCAGCGCCTTAACTTCAAACTTCGTTTCCTTGTAATTTACAAGTATGCTCTTGTAGTCTTGTTTAGCTTTCTTAGTTTTTCTGATGGCTTCCTTAGCCACTCTAGCATACTCTTCAGTTTTCGCAAGAAGAGAATTATAAGATTGTTGTAATTCCTTTGTTCCTTAATCTTCATCATCAGATTCTTCCCCTATTCCCATAGACTCTACTTCAGTGTGCTCACCAAGTTCTTCCACTAGAAGGCTCAAATCTTCTGATGAGTCCATAGGTGCAATGGCCATAAATGCAGAGTAATTTCCTTCTCCGTCACAACCTTCTTCCGAGTCAGAGTTTGAACCATCTGAGTCACTGAGGGTAGTTGCAAAGACTTTACCCTTTGCTTTCAAATACGTGGGGCATTCTTTCTTCACATGGCCATGTCCTTTGCACTCAAATCACGTGACCATTTGGGATTGTGTGGAATCTCTTGAATCCTTCTTCTTGAAGTCTTTCTTGTCCTTCTTGAAATTTGAGAATTTGCCCTTCCCAACGGACTTTACATCTCTCTTGAACTTTAGGAACTTACGGAAGTTCTTAGCAAGGTATGCCACATCCTCATCCTCACCCGAGGAGTCTTGAGCTTCCAATCTCTCATTGACTATCTTGAGAGCAAGAGATTTGCTCTTTCTTTGCGATGGTGGAGATAGCTCATAAGTTTGAAGAGAACCGATGAGTTCTTGAATTTTAATCTCATCAAGGTCTTTTCTTTCTTCGATGGCAGTGACCTTTACACGGAAACTCTCTGGCAATGATCGTAGAATCTTCCTCACAATCTTGGAGTTCTCTGTCTTTTCTCCCAAGTTGAATTTCCCATGGGAAGCTAAATGACTTGTCTTCACTCATCTTCAGCTCCTCGAAGCGTGTGGTAAGCATTTGCAACTTGGTGTCCTTCACCTTTTTGGTGCCTTTATAGGTCATCTCCAAGATTTGCTACACCTCCTTGGCAATTGTAACATGAGAGATCCTATGAAATTCGTCAGGGGAAACACTATAGAATATAACATTTAAAGCCTTGCTATTAGCATTAGCTGTTGCAAGAGCTGCCTTATCCCATGTGGATTTGGCGGCCTCTGGCCTAGTCCAACCTATCTCGATAGCGTCCCAAACACTATCATCAATAGAACATAGAAATGCCCTTATACGGACTTTTCGAAAAGCATAATTGCTCCCATCAAAGTATGGAGAAGCATTAAGCGATTGAGATCGATCCATCTTAAAAAGGGTCTAGGATCACACTTAGGTAATGAAACCACAGCAAGTGTACCCGCTTTGATACCAATTGAAAGCTTGAATTTGTGTGAAAAAACAAGAGCATGTTTAGATCCCCAAATTAAAATTATAGCTTGATTCATTTTACTCTAACTTATACTAAGTGCAGAATAGAGTAAATGCAAGCAATCAAACAATATAACTACTTTAAGCCATATTCATCAAATCACAGCAGTAAAATGAAAGCTAAAAGAGTAGGGAAGAAGAATGCAAACACAAGATAACACGCTGATGTGTTATCGAAGAGGAAAACGAAAAACTCGGTGAAAAACCTCTCCGCCCCTTCAAAGCAGTAAATCGATCCACTAAAGAATGAGTTGGAGTACACGAATAATAAAAGACCCTCCAAGCCTAGTCTACCCTATCTACTTGAGCCCTCCAAGCTCTTGCTACCAACTGACTTGACGAAGCCTTGTCTTCTCTAACTCTCTAGATCATGCAATTCAGCATGATTGCATCCACCAAACAAATGGCTTCTTTCAATGCTTCCCAACAACACTAAAACCTCACTTTACACTTAGGATGGGTGTGGTAAGTGTTTGGGCTATCAACCTCTCAAGGATTTGGATATGGAGAGGTAGGAGTTGAGGAAAACCACAATAGATTGTGTAGAAGATTATGGGTATGACAATCTCTCACTCTCAAGGGTAATGGCTAGGGTTTTCTGTCTGAAAAGCACTCATCTCAATATGTTGGTAATGTAGGCATATATAGTATGGGTAGAGACTTGGTGTATCAGATATGAAAAATTGGCAAAACAAAATGTTTCATGGGTATCTCACGGGAAGGCCTTACCCGTGAGATACTCGTGAAAACCAGCTGTCACCATCTGTCATGACTCTCCGCATTCCAGTCATCTGTTGGGTACATGCTTCACTTCACGAGAAGGCTTCTTGCGAGCTACCCGTGAAAACATCTTTGATCTTCAATGAGTCTTGAGTCTTCACACTCTCTCTCACACACAACCCCTACAATGAAATCCCATATAAAATACAGGGTACAAAAGATTGAACAAAATTACAATCAAATTTGGCACGGAATTAAAGCCAACACAAATAAGTTGTAAATAACAACTTTACAACCCCTAACTACAACCTTTTTTTAGGAAGGGCATGGCTTCATCCCATTGGGGCTATCCCTTCTTCTCTACACCAAAAGATGAAAATTCCATGAAAAAGAGGTATCATTGTGGTAATTGGCAACAATGAGATCCTAGCTCTCGTCTATGGACTTGAAAATGGAAGTGTGCTTCAAATGAGTGGCTTTGAGATTGTGAACATGGCTAACTATGGATTAAAGGATGAAAAATATACTACGTATATGCTTCCATATTGAAGCCATGAAGTGATTGCCATTATGAAGAATATGGGGTATATGCTTGGTATAGGTCTTGGAAGAGAAGGAAACGGGGTGGCTGAATTCCTCGATTTCAAGACTCAACTGATGAATGAAGGTTTAGGATTCTTTGAAGGATACAACGGAATCAAAAAGAACCTTAATACCTTTAATGAAAACTTTGTGAAAAAGGGTGGAGACTTTCCTTTTTGTGGCTTTCCTAAACTTTGGGTAGGTAAGGATGGAAAAGCATATCCAGTTTCGGAGATGTTTTTCAATGAGAAGCTTACTTTCATGGAGAATCCTACTGTGGTGATCAAGGAAGTTCAAGAAGAAGTCGACTGGATGGACTATATGGATGCTAAAGCAATGGAGACAGTAAAGTTGTGATTTCCAACTAGCCTTTGTTGGCTTTAATTCCGTGCCAAATTTATTTGTATTTTCTTCAATCATTTCCCTATATTTATGTAGGTTTAATTGTAAGGGATGAGTGTGAAAGATTGGTGAGGAATCAAGTGTCAAAATAAGATTAGTGAAGTTCACGACTAACTCGCGAGAAGAGTAACCTACTAAAGGCCATGTGTGAAGCACATGACTAGAAGCTGAAGAGTCATGCCAGGCTGTTAAATGCGTGAGTACTTTGCGAGAAAGGCCATCTAGCGAGGTATTCGCAAAACTCTTTGTTTGGCAAAAAGAAAAAGTGTTTTACCAAATTCTTTACCCACACTATAAATACCCTTATTGCCCATTAAATGTAAGGAGTGCTTTTCAGAGAGAAAACCCTAGCAAAAACACTTGAGAGTTAGAGATTGTTATACCCACAATAATCTACACTTTTTTTTTTTTAGTTTTCCTCTACTCTTACCTTTCCATATCTACATCCTTGAGAGGTTCTTAGCCCAAACACTTACCACACCTAATTTGAGTGTTGAGTTAAGATTTGGTGCCTTTGGGAAGTATTGGAAGGAGCCATTAAGTGGCGGATGCAATCTGGCTGAATTGCGGGATCCGGAAAGCTAGTGAAGACATGACTCTGAGAAGTTTGTTGGTAGCAGGAGCTTGGAAGGCTTAAGTACATGGGATAAACTAGGCTTAGAGGGTCTTTTGCTATTCACTAGTGAATCGATTTCAACTTCACAGAGAGTTTTTTCTCTGAGTTTTTTGGTTTTCTCTTCGATGACACGTCTTCGTGTTATCTTGTGTTTGCATCTCTCTTCCCTACTCTTTAAACTTTTCATTTATTGTTCATTGTGGTTGGATATGGCTTAGAATAGTGTTACCAGTTTATTGCATATATACTCTTATTCCGCACTTTGTTAAATTAGAGTAAAAACAATCTAGTCGTAATTTTAAAATTTTGAAGATGGAGCGGCACGTGTTCGTCATCACCAATGAAGAACCAAGTGATCCTTCTACCTTTATCGTGCCTGCTGTAGGGTACCTCAATAATTGGACTTGGGGTGGGTTTTCTACAAATGAGGACAAGAAATTTTGTAATACAAGTCCCGATGTACTTTTCAACATTTTCAATAAGATGAATTTTGATTTAGATTATTTTGATGTGACCCATATTATTGAAATTTTCAACTTAAATGATTCTAATGAATTTGAAAATGAAATTAAAAAACAATTGGAGAAGAAAATTGAACCCATGGAACCAACCTTTGAAACTCTTAATTTAGGGAAATGATGGGAATCCATGCTTAATTAAAATTGGCTCAACCCTAAATGAAAAAGAAAGCAAAGATCTCAAGTAGCTTCTCACAGAATTTCAAGAATTGTTTGCATGGTCCTATGAAGATATGCCTGGTATTGATCCCGAGATAGTTGAACACCACATTGATACCCATGCTCACATGGTACCCACTAAGCAAAAGTTGAGGTGTATGAGAATCGAATGGCTTCTAAAGATCAATGAAGAGGTCACAAAGCAAGTGAAAGTAAGGTTCATCAAACCTGTACACCAAGCTCAATGGATAGCCAATGTTGTGCTCGTACTAAAGAAGGATGGAAAGGTAAGGATGTGTGTAGATTTCAGGTATTTAAACAAAGCCTACCCTAAGGATAATTTCCTTCTTCCATATATAGATGTTTTAGCGGATAATACGGCCGGTAGTGCCTTGATGTCTTTCATGGATAGTTTCTTGGGATATAACCAAATCAAGATGGTTTCTAAAGATATGACTAAGACCATCTTCACCCCAAAATAGGGAATCTATTGCTACACAGTAATGCTATTTCGGCTTGAGAATGTAGGAGCAACCTATCAAACGATGGCCACAGCCTTGTTACATGACATGATGCACAATGAAGTTGAGGTGTATGTTGATGACATGATCGTGAAATCCAAGGATAGAGGGGGTCACATCATTAATTTAAAGAAGTTCTTTAAAAGGATTAAAGAGTATAGATTAAGGTTGAATCCCCAAAAGTGTACTTTTGGAGTGACAGCTGGGAAGTTCCTAGGCTTTTTGGTAAGTGATAGAGGGATAGAAGTTGACGCATCAAAGATCAAATTCATATTAGACATGCCTCAACCCAAGAGTGAGAAAGAAAAAAGGGGATTCTTAGGTCGACTACAGTATATCAGCTGGTTCATTGCTAAACTCACCTCCACTTATAAGCCTATCTTCATGATTTGAGAAAGAATGGACCCCAAGCATGGAATGATGAATGTCAGAAAGCCTTTGAACTCATCAAGGAGTACCTCCTCCATCCACCCATCCTAGTATCCCTAAAACATAGGAGGCCATTACTGCTATACCTCTCTATCATAGGAGATGCAATTGGGAGTATACTTGCACATGAGGATGATAATAAGAATGAAAGAACCGTATACTACCTATATACTACCTAAGCAAGAGATTCCATGATTATTAGACTAGATACACACCCATAGAAATATCATACTTTGCACTCGTGTTGGCCGTGTAGAAGTTGAGACACATCATCCTACCATTCCAAATATGGATAGTAGCTAGAATGGACCCACTAAAGTACCTATTTGAGAAGCTGCCTTGAGTGGAAGATTGTCAAGATGGTTGATCCTATTGACAGAATTTGATTTAAAGTATGTGGCTAGAAAAATTATCAAAAGAAGCACCGTATAAGATTTTTATGCAAAGAACCCTATAAAAGGAGAAGATGGAAAAGAAGATTTTCCAAATGAGGATATTTTGAATATCAAACTAGGGGCATGGAAGATGTACTTTTATGGAGCCACAAACCAATATAGGAATGGGATAGGAGTACTTTTGATCACCCCTAATGGATCATAGGTGCCTTTGGCTGTCAAGTTAAACTTTGAGGCAACTAATAACATGGCTGAATAAGAAACTTGTATCGCCGGAATGGAAGCTCTTCGAGAGTTTGGGGTAAAGGAAGCTAAGGTTTTTGGAGATTCAACATTTGTCATAGCCTAAGCACAGAAATTATGGAAGGTAAAAGAAGAACATTTGAAGCCTTATCAATAATATTTAGAGGGCTTGACCAAAACCATTGATTAGATTGAATACATTATCATCCTTAGGGCTCAGAATCAGTTTGAAATGCCTTGGCTACCTTAGCCTCCATGGTTGAAATACCCGAAGGAGTATGGACACGACCCTTAGAGATTGAATAGAGTTATAAACTAGTGCATAAGGGGAAAGCTGAGTCTTTAGCCTTGGCCATAGAAGAAGAAGGGGTTCCTTAGTATTATGACATTATGAAATTCTTGGAATTTGGAGTGAATCTTGACGGGGCCAATAAGAGAGAACGTCATTCGATTAAGATGATGGCTATGCAATATATCATGTGTAGAGGACAACTTTATAGGAGATCTTGTGATGGTATACACCTCCATTTTTTAAAGAAAAGAGAAGCTGAAAGAGTAATGAAATAATTTCATCAAGGGATTTGTCCTCACATGAATAAGATAATGTTAGCCAAAAAGATCCTAAGGATGGGGTACTATTGGAATACAATGGAAACCAATTGTGTAGACTTTGTGAGAAGTTGTCATGACTACCAAAAACATGCAAACTTGAATCACGTACCACCTTGAGCTATATAGCATGACCTCTCCTTGGCCTTTCTCAATCTGGGGCATAGATGTGATTGGAAGGATAACCTCTAAGGCTTTGAATGGGCACGAGTACATCCTAGTGGAAATTGACTACTTCACCAAGTGGGTGGAGGCAGCCTCCTACTCCGTATTAAAAGCCAAGCATGTGGCTTGGTTCATAGAGAATAACATCATTTTCCAATACGGAGTACCACAAGAAATCATCTCAGATAATGGCTTCCACTTTGAGGATGAAGCTTAGAGGATCATGGAATTATACAATATTGAGCATCACAAGTCTTCGCCATACCAACCACAGGCTAATGGGGCCTACTATGACTTAAATAAAGCTCTCAAGTGTAGGATTGTCACAAAGTAATAACTCGGTAAGTCTGAGGTCGAATCCACAGGGAAAAGGGAATTGATTAGCAAACCACAAGAGAATAAAACTAAAATAATAAAGTTTAATTGAAGAGATTTTTGATGGTTTAGTAAAGTTAATTTAAATTGAGAGAAAATAACAATAAATTAAGGCACTAAGATTTAGGGATCCACAAACAACACATATATTGGTAGTCTTCACAATATTCATTTTATAACTCAACTAAAATTCATACGAAGGATGATCTTAGTCAGATGATTTAACAATAAGAACTCAAGAAATAATTGTCTAAGGTAATTTTATGAAATAGATTAATTTTAGGTAAAACAAAACTAGCGAATTAGTTCGCAGGGAATACTAAGCATTTAACGTGCCCGAAGTCTACGATAAGTCAAACAATTATATAGAACTAAACATTTTTATATATGATTAAATCAATCAAAAACATAATAATATGAGCATTAAAACCATAAAATTTATTAAGAATGAAAGTTCAATTAGTGTGTAAAACACAAATGAATGTTTAGACCCCTAATTTCAACAATACCAACACAAGCTTATACACAAATAATATATGTGTGGAATGATGAATATAAGCTATATCCAAATTGGTAAAACACTCTAAACCATAATTAATCACAAACACAGCAGCAATTAGAAGAAAAAGAGTAAGGGAAGAGAGATGCAAACACAAAGATAACACCGGCACGTGTTATCGAAGAGGAAACCGAAGAACTCGACGAAAAACCTCTCCACCACCCTCCAAGCGGTCAAATGATCCACTAAAGAATAAAGTTGGGATACATGAATAGCAGAAGATCCTCCAAGTCGAATCTACCCAATGCACCTAAGCCCTACAAGCTTCTTGCTCCAATAAGGTTATGACTAACCTTGTCTTCTTTAGCTTCCCAGATCCCGCAATAAGCCCATTGCATCAACCAAATGAATTGGTTATCTACGAACTGCTTCCCAAGCACCAAAACAGCTCCTCACCGATATGGGTATGGTGAGATGAGGATTTCACTAATGTACCTCTCAAGGATATATCAATAGAGAGGGTGAGAGTATAGGAATTTGGAGAATCAAATGTCAAAGATTGTGGATGAGTCAATCTTGTTTTTCTTAAGGTTTTCTCTCCCAAAATTATTTCTAGAAGCTCTTTACATTTTGTAGGTATAATGGTATTTATAGCGGTGTATGTGAGGAATGCAAAAAGTGAGTTTTCATCCAAAGAGGGTATTCTGGTGACTCAGTCTCGCGAGTGGACAAGTTGCGAGTTTAAGTCACGAGCTAACTGCTTAGTCAGATTGTACATTTTGTCTTGTAGCACTCCAGTTGTCGTGACCCTTCAGTTCCTTGCATGCTTCTCACGTGTGCCACTTTAGCGACTTGGTAGTCGCGAGTCAATCGCAAGATATAGTTGAAAGGCTCCTTTTTATGCACACATCTTGAGTTTTCTTCACACTCTCTCACACACAACGCTTACATAATTCCCACCTAAATACAAGGTATCTAATTGCTAAAATACATGCAAATTTGGCACAGAATAAACCCAACACATGATTAAATAAATTCAAACTTACAATCTCCCCATTTGGCTATTCCGTAACAAAACCCTAAAATAGACTCTAGACTTAAAATGTGAGTTGAGAACAGTTACCAAATCACACCTAACTCTAGAAACTATGAAGCTCATGAACCAAATGTACAAGTTTTCCTGAAAACAATAGCACAAGACGATCATTGTAAGCAGAAATCTTGAAATACATATGGAACAAGCACAATGCGATCAAGCAATAAAGACTATAGCAATAAAGCAAGGCTTGACCAAACATGAACAATCACTATAAATAGTGATCACAATGATCATTTACAAAAGGAATGAACATCCAGACATGCAAGCAAATAAGCTCAATGCAAAATATCATTTGCATGTCCAACACACAACCGATACAAAAACACAAAGGTAGATGCATCAAAGATATAAGATCTTGCAAGGGCACAAGTGTGGAGTGATGGAATTAAAGATGAACACAAGGGAAAAATAATTTTAAAACGGATCTACTTCATTCGATATTGATAACATACACTAAGTAAATTTCAGAATTTGAGAACAAAAGATCGAACCTTGAAGCGGTGAATTTCAAAACAAAGATCAAAGCACTTGGGAATACATTTAATCTTCACTCCAATTCCACTAACGCCCAAGATGTGTGGTTTCTGAATTGGTAACAAAGTGAAGATTAGAGAGTGACAAACACTCACATACACACCATTTCACAATGATATTACTTACATATATTATTCTGTTCGTTTTTCCCTTTGTATCTAACCAATTATCTAATTGGGCTGGCCTTTTGGGCCTTTCCAATTGGGCTTAAGTGTGTGGCTTGGAGTGGGACCAAAAGGGACCAATAAGACACTAGCTCCAATAGGCCTTGGGCTTTTCTGTCAACTCTTGACAAGTCCAAAGTTACCATTAACTATATTTAACACCACTATATAAATATAGTTACACTCTAGGCCTTATCTATAAATTATATCCTAAGACTTTATTATACATGCAACCCCTTCATAAAATATTCATAGTAATACAAAGTCATTAATGCAGACTGCCACTTTGTAAATTACTACATCTTAATCCTTGAGTACCCGGTTTAATCTTTTAAGTTATTCACCATATATTTGTGAAATCTAATTTCATAAATATATATTTTAGTAACTACTTACTAAAGTGGTTAGGCCTAACTCTCTGAATAATAAACCCATTAAACTTATCTCAAGAGAATATTTTATATCTTCGTTAAGAGACTATGAATTCCATCTTGAGAATATATGTTCCATCAACACTAAATGTGGCTGCCCAACATACTGAGATTTTGACCGTTACTTTAGATCTCACTCCTGATATATCAAAGCAACCTATACCTTATGATCAGGTCCATTATTCTCTCAGGATTAAGAGTTCATGCAAATGTAAGTCGTGAGATTTATTATTCATTTGACAGTCTTTAGGAGAATAATAAATCTCACAACGGTCCAGTTCAATATGTCTTAACTCTTAAAACATATTAACACATCAACTAGAAGTCTCCACTTCCATGATTAAGACAAATTATCGTAGTTGATATATTATAATCTTCACAGATGAAATGCCCAATTTCGTCACCGACTACGAACTATAATTCTGAGTTTACAAAGAAATTGTGATTTATATCTTCTGTGACTTTTCACATAAATCACATACTATACATCTCATGGACTATATGATAATGTCCGACTATTCATGTTACCATTATTTCAGATAATAATAAAACAAATTTATTAAACATAATATTAAGTCATACATAACGTCATACACAATGTCACACTTAATATCATACATAGCATCATACAATAGGATTTAAGGGCACTAATCCTAACATGGAGTACTAAAGAAAATGCATAACATTAACTAAAAGTACTAGGCTACAAAAGCAAAGGTACATATTTAAGCATAGTTTAAAGCAAAGTATAAAACATAGTCTTTTTTTTTTCCTCTTGCACTTCAACTTCAATGCTCCCCCTTTGTTCAAGCTCTTTCTCCCTCTATCATATCACCCCCCCCCCTTTTTGTCATGAAATAGCTAGTCCTCATCTTCCCCTAACTTCCTTTAGATTTGGTTCAATTGAGTTTGGAGAGATGTGAACTTCATTTCACATGGAATGTGGCGAGAGTGCATGATAGTTGCAAGTCCAGACATCTTGGTGTTGAGCTCTTGGACGGATTCCATAATGTTGT
The DNA here is from genome assembly GCA_023736055.1 of Quercus glauca. Classification (NCBI taxonomy): domain Eukaryota; kingdom Viridiplantae; phylum Streptophyta; class Magnoliopsida; order Fagales; family Fagaceae; genus Quercus; species Quercus glauca. The sequence goes on from CM043316.1 coordinate 53,450,510, forward strand.
CCAACTTCTCATCATAGGAATGTGAGCTAGAGCGTGAACCACCATGATGAGCATGACCTTCTTGCTTGACTCCTTTTCGACTGTGACCGATGTTGGCATTGAAAGTACAGATGTTGATTGGACTTGGCTTAGGGTAGGGAGACTCATCTTCCAATGGATGAACGCCTTTGAGCTTCAAAATTTTTGAAATGAGGCAGCAAAAAGGAATGCGGTTCCTTGAGGAAGTTCTCTCGGCAGTTTTGCTCAAAATATGAAAGATATGCGAGCAGATGTCAATTTCTTCATCATTAATTAGATCGTGAAGAAACATTACTCTATCGAGATTCATGTATTCGGTGCTTGAGAAAGGATAGAGGTTGTGGAACATGATCGTTGTGAGCAGCCTCAATTCAGGAGATAGTGAAGAAACACTAATTGATTTCCTATTTGGAGAGAATTCCAAGCTATCTCCGAGAGTTCTCGAAGTAAATCCTCCTCCGGATTCAAGTCATCATACACTGGTGATTGTCGAAACATTGGCCGGTTGATATTTAAGATGATGCTAAGATAAGAAGGTGTCACCGTGAAGTCCTTACCTCGAACCCAACATTTCAGCTCATCACCATCAAAAATTGCATTTGCATAGAATTCTTTCACCATTTATTCATATGTTTCGTCTAAGTTGGTTGGGAGGAAGTTACAATCCTTGTTAGCAAACCATATTGAAATGTTCATATCAAGAAGAGAACTCTGCTCAACCACCCTTTCCACCAACATGGGAGCATCCCTAAAGTAGTTATCATAAACTTGAGATGCGGCAAATGATCTGAACTTGCTGACATCATAGAATCCCGTCGATGATTGAGTCTTCTTTGACTTAGGAGTAAGGCTCTCAAGATCAATCACCGGTTCTTTTCCCTTGCTACTACTTCCTTTCACGGCTGATTTCCTGAATGGAGACATTGTCAAGCTGTATCATGTAATATCAAAGAACAAGAGAGAACACAAATGGAAACAAGCTTGATTAGCACCAAGTTAGTGTTAGGATTAGTGCCCTTAAATCCTATTGAGTGATGCTATGTATGATATTAAGTTTGACATTGTGTATGACATTATGCATGACTTAATATTGTGTTTAATAAATTTGTTTTACTATTATCTGAAATAGTGGTAACTTGAATATTCGGACATTATTATATAGTCCATGAGATGTATAGTATGTGATTTATGTGAAGAGTCACAGAAAATATAAATCACAAGTTCTTTGTAAACTCAGAATTATAGTTTGTAGTCGGTGATGAAATTGAGCATTTCATCTGCGAAGACTATAACATATCAAGTACGATGATTTGTCTTGATCATGGAAGTGGAGACTTCTAGTTGATGTGTTAATGTGTTTTAAAAGTTAAGACATATTGAACTGGACCACTGTGAGATTTATTATTTGCCTAAGGACTGTCAAATGAATAATAAATCTCATAACTTGTATTTGCATGAACTCTTAATCTAGAGAGAATAATGAACCTGATCATGAGGTGTAGGTTGCTTTGATATATTAGGAGTGAAATCTAAAGTAATGGTTAAAACCTCAGTATGTTGGGCAGCCACATTAAGTGTTGATGGAACATGTATTCTCAAGATGGAATTCATAGTCTCTTAACAGAGATATAAAGTATTCCCTTAAGATAAGTTTAATAAGTTTGTTATTCAGAGAATTAGGCCTAACCACTTTAGTAAGACTAAAGTATATATTTATGGAATAGGATTTCATAAATATATAATGAATAACATTAAAGGATTAAACCGGGTACTCAAGGATCAAGATGTAGTAATTTACAAAGTGGCAGTCTACTTCAATGACTTTGTATTACTACAAATATTTTATGAAGGGGTTGCATGTATAATAAAGTCTTGGGATATAATATATAGATAAGACCTAGAGTGCAACTATATTTATATATTGGTATTAAATATAGTTAATGGTAACTTTGGACTTGTCAAGAGTTGACAGAAAAGCCCAAGGCCCATTGGAGCTAGTGTCTTATTGGTCCCTTTTGGTCCCACTCCAAGCCACGCACTTAAGCTCAATTGGTAAGGCCCAAAAGGCTAGCCCAATTAGATATATTGGTTAGATACAAAGGGAAAAACGTACAGAATTTTATTAGTAAGAAAAACATCATTGTAATGGTGTGTAAGTGAGTGAAAGTCACTCTCTAATAATCCCTTTGTTACCAATTGAGAAACCACACATCTTGGGCGTTAGTGGAATTGGAGTGAAGATTAAAAGTATTCCAAGTGCTTCAATCTTCGGTTTTGGAATTCACCACTTCAAGGTACGATCTCTTGTTCTCAAATTCTGAAATTTACTTTATGCATGTTATCAATATCGAATGAAGTAGATCCATTTCGAAACTTACTTTTCCGCTGCGTTCATCTTTAAATCCATCAGTTAGTCCCAAATCAGAATTTTGAATTAAAACCCTAAAAACATAAATTTATAAAGGTAATTCAAACACAATTGACATGTGAAAACATATTGTGTGTGTGTGTGTGTGTGTGTGTGTGTGTGTGTGTGTGTGTGTGTGTGTGTGCATCAAATGCAAAAGTGTGCAAACTAGGGCAAAGTGTAGGAACACAAAATCATATGATGCTTCAAAATCAAAGAAACATGATTATCCCTACAACCATTGTATTCCATGGAATCCACATAAACACAAGAAAACATTTTTGAGACATTTTATCATGGACACGGTATGCACAACACAACACAAACATGGTATAATGCACAAAAATGAGTAACAAACATGTATAATAGACATTATACTAACAGAACCAACAAAACCTATACATCAAACTCAACTAAAGATCAATAAACATATTCTAACATCATATTTTAAAATCTTAACAAAAACAAAAAATCCAAGAAATCTAGGGCTAGAATCATGAAATACTTTGAGAATAAGAGAAAACCCATACCTTTTCTTGAAGATTGATGAAGGATTGATGAAGAAAATGGAGGTTTTGTGAGAGAAAATGGTGGTATTGGAAGAGGGAGAGGCAGACAAGACAATGAATAAGCACGTGATGCGAGGGAAACTGAAAAGTTTTTGAAAATTGTCTTGAATATAACCCTATTTGTGCAAAACATGCGTTTTTCGCAACTGGAACAAGTCGCGAACAAGTCGCCAAGTCAAGTCACCAAAATCCCGTGACACAAATTTTGAAAAAATTGTCTAAGTATTTTTTGCAACTGGAAGGTCTACTCATGAGTAAGTCGCGAAGCATTTTGAATAAACTTGTGACTGGAGCTTCCACTTGCAAACCAATCGCCAAACTGAGTCGCGAAAAATGCTAAAACCCAAAAATTTTGAATTTTTTCTAAGTCTTTTTCACGACAGGGGGCTTGACTCGCCAAAGAGTCGCAAGAGGTTCTGAGTATGCTCGCGACTAGGGTCTCGCTATTGGAGTGACCCAAGAGAATGAATCGCCGGAACATAGTTGCATAGTGTTTTGAAATTTTTGACATTTTTAAAAACAAAATCACTTTCCAAAAATAACTACAATACTCAAAATCCTTTTTGTGTTTGATCAACATATGATTGAGTAAGTGCAACACATTTAATCAAGTACAATCACACAAATGAATAAGGCATTCATTGAACATAGACATGTGTTATGTGTGTGGGTACCAAAGAGTGACCAATCTCAATTATAGAAGTATGCATATATGACCTCCCACAAAACTTGATTACATAATTTTGAAGCTTTTCATTTGGCTTCATACATTTCATAACATTTGATCATTTTGGAATAATACATCTCATTTTGAGATCGATGCCTGAAATTTTTTATATTTCAATATGATTAGTAAGCCTTTGGCTTTTGGGCACCATACATTTTCATAAAAGTCGCTTTCCCTTTTTTCTAGTCAAATACTAGTATGTGTGACAGCTTTTGCAGCTCATTATCTCTTTTTATTTTGAGATTTAACATTGGTTGAGTTCTTTAAGCAAAAAAACAAAAATAAATAAAAGAGTGGGAAGATATATAGGTGCAAGTCTATGCAAGTCTCAAGATCAATGAAACCATTGACTAATCATTCATGACAAGTTTGAAGATCTATTAACAACAGTCACATAGATGTCAAGATTTTTTCCACAATGATATGAGTGCATAGAGAACAAGCTACACTTGTAAATGCACAAAGCCATTTGTACGAAGGTACAAGGCAAAACATGCGTGTGACAAAACACAATAATGCCGATCAAACTTTTTGGATTTTCTACTTTTTATGTGTTTTTGGATTTTTGACACAAAAGTATGTAAAGATTGATCAAAAAGGAAACATTTGAAGCTCTTAAAAACAAACAAAAATTTGTCAAAACATGCTAGAATGATTACTAGGAAAACAATCAAACAAAGTCACAACATATAGAAAGAATTGATGCATGGACATGATCTAATGCTTATGCATGTGTACCTTCTTCACCCATATGGCATGTGTGTTTAGGGTGATATCCTTAGAGGATTTGGTACTTGAGTTACGATTCTCAAACCTTAGGGTGAAGTTTGCCAAGCAAGAGGTGATGGTGTATCATCTTCATCACATCATTAATATTAGACTCAACTTCTCCCCCTTTTGATTGCTTGAGGTTCCCTTTGCCATTTCTTTGTCCTCTTGGCCTTTGAGAGTTGCCATTCTTTAATGCCTGAAGCTTGTGGCAATTAGATCTAGTGTGTCCTTGGATTCCACAACGATGGAAAAAGTGTTGAGTTTGTGGTCCTCTTTGTGACTTTGGAAGAGATTTTCCTTTCACCTTGAGTTTAGCCACTACTGGGTTTGGAGGCTTTGATAAAACCCGTTGAGCAATCACCTTTGCATTCTTCTCAAACTTCACTTTCTCAACAGTTAGAGTTGCTACCACTGGTTCTTTTGCTTTAACAAACGTCATCTCCTTAGACACATTGGTGCTTGAACTACTCTCTCCGGTGTATCCTAAGTCGCTTTTGTCAGAAAAGGGCTTTTGATGTGCAAGCACTTTGTTAAGCTTTGTGGAGGCAACCCGCTCAACTTAGCATTAGCTTGAAACACTTCAAGCTCAAGAAACTTGATCTTGAAATAGGCTTCAGTTAGTTCTCTGTTCAATGTCTTAACTTCACATTTAGTCTCCTTGTATTGTACTAGAAGACTTTTGTAATCTTGCTCTACTCTCTTCATTTTTCTTACGGCTTCCTTAGCCACTCTTGCATACTCTCTAGTCTTCTCAAGAAGAGAATTATAAGTTTCTTGCAATCCCTTTGTTCCTTTATAGACACAATCTTCACCTTCATCATCGAATTCCTCCCCAAATCCCATTGACTCCACTTCGGTGTGCTCACTGAGCTCTTCCATTAGTGTATTCAAATCTTCTGAAGAGTCCATGGGTGCAATGGTCATAAATGAGGAGTAGTTTCCTTCTCCATCACAACTTTCTTCCGAATCTGAATTTGAAATATCCGAGTCACTAAGGGTAGTGGCAAATAATTTACCCTTTGCCTTTAAATAAATGGGGCATTCTTTCTTTACATGCCCATGCCCTTTGCACTCAAAGCATGTGACCATTTAAGATAGAGAGGAGTCTTTTGGATCCTTCTTCTTGAATTCTTTCTTGTCCTTTTTAAAATTTGAGAATTTGCCCTTCTCAAAAGACTTCCTATCTCTCTTGAAATTTAAGAACTTGCGGAAGTTCTTAGCAAGGTACGTCACTTCCTTTTCAACCTCATCCTCATCAGAGGAGTCTTGAGCTTCCACTCTCTCCTTGATTGTCTTTAAAGCAAGAGATTTGCTCTACCTTTGTGATGGTAGAGATAGCTCATAGGTTTGAAGAGAACCGATAAGTTCTTGAATTTTAATCTCTTCAAGGTCTTTGCTCCTTTCGATGGCAGTGACCTTTGCATGGAAGCTCTTCGGCAATGATCGTAGGATCTTCCTTTACAATCTTAGATTCCTTCGTCTTTTCTCCAAAGTTGAATTTTCCAATCACCACTTCATTTAGCTTCCCATAAAATGAGTCAAATGACTCGTCTTCACTCATTTTTAACTCCTAGAAGCGTATGGTAAGCATTTACAACTTGGCATCCTACACCCTTTTAGTGCCTTCATAACTTGTATCCAAGATTTTCCACACCTCCTTGGCAATTGTAACATGAGAAATCCTGTGAAACTCATTAGGAGAAACACCACAAAAAATAGCATTAAAAGCCTTGCTATTAGCATTAGCTGCCGCAATGGCTGCCTTATCCCATGTGGATTTGGCTGCCTCCGGCCTAATCCATCCTATCTCAACAGCGTCCCAAACACCATCATTAATGGAACATAGAAATGCCCTCATACGAACTTTCCAAAAAGAATAGTTGCTCCCATCAAAGTATGGAGGAGCATTGAGCGATTGAGATCGATCCATCTCAAAAAGGGTTTAGGATCACACTTAGGTAATGAAACCACAATAAGTGCACCCACTCTGATACCAATTGAAATTTCAATTAGTGTGTAAAACACTAATGAATGTTTAGACCCCCAATTTCAACAGTACCAACACAAGCTCAAACACAAACAATATATGTGCAAAATGATGAATATAAGTTATATCCAAATTGGTAAAACACTCAAAACCATAATTAATCACAAACATAGCAGCAATTAAAAGATAAAGAGTGAGGGAAGAAAAATGCAAACACAAAGATAACACCGGCACGTGTTATCAAAAAGGAAACTAAAGAACTCGGCGAAAAACCTCTCCACCACTCTCCAAGCGGTCAAATGATCCACTAAAGAATAAAGTTAGGATACATGAATAGCAGAAGACCCTTCAAGCCTAATCTACCCACAACACCTAAGCCCTCCAAGCTTCTCGCTCTAATTGGGTTACGCCTAACCTTGTCTTCTTTAGCTTCACGAATCCCCTAATAAGCCCATTGCATCAACCAAATGAATTGGTCATCTCCGAATTGCTTTCCAAGCACCAAAACACCTTCTCACTGATATGGGTATGGTGAGACGAGGATTTCGCTAATGTACCTCTCAAGCATATATCAATGGAGCGGGTGAGAGTAGAGGAATTTGGAGAATCAAATGTCAAAGATTGTGGATGAGTCAATCTTGTTTTTCTCTAGGGTTTCTCTCTCAAAATTCTCTCTAGAACCTCTCTACAATTCGTAGGTATAATGGTATTTATAGTGGTGTATGTGAGGAATGCGAAAAGTTAGTTTTCATCCAAATAGGGCATTCTGGTGACTCAGTCTCGCAAGTGGAACAGGTCACAAGTTTGAGTCACGAGCTAACTGCCTGGCCAGACTGTACATTTTTTCCTGTAGTGCTCCAGCTATCGTGACCCTTCAGTTCCCTGCATGCTTCACATGTGTGCCACTTTGACGACTTGCCAGTTGCGAGTCAGTCATGAGATCTAGTTACGAGGCTCCTTCGTATGCACGTATCTTGAGTTTTCTTCACACTCTCTCATACACAACCCTTACATAATTCCCACCTAAATACAGAGTATCTAATTGCAAAAATACAAGCAAATTTGGCACGTAATAAACCCAACACATGATTGAATAAATTCAACCTTACAAAGAACATAGCAATAAACGGTTGGGTTTCACCCTTTGCCTTAGCAAGGCTTCTAGCAAGCCATAACACAAATAAAACTCTGAAAACTATAAAGAAACTTTAAGTTCTATGGCAGCCCCCCCCCCCCCTTAAATTTTGCCCTAAAGAGCCTTTAAATAGGTCAAGGAATCCTATTACAAGTTGAATTCCCGTTTGAAGAAAATCCCAGGTTTTTAGGCTTCACTTAACCTACGTTTTCAACCCATTTAACTTCAGAATTTGAACTTTTGGTAAACTACAAAGTTGTAGTTCTTTAAGTTAACTTTCTAACCCAACTTGAATCATCTGACATCTGAGACAAAATTTATGCTCCAAATATTGACTGGTGTGTAGGCTAGAATCCTAATCCAAATTGGACTTAGATTTGGTACAAATTTCCTTTGATTCCTTGCTCCAATTGGACTTGAATTTAATTGGGTTGGCCTTATCTGACTTCATCATGGCCCTTGTAAGAGTAAAGTCCATTAGCTTTCTTCTTTACAGAAATCCACTTATTTTATTTTAGTATCCTACAAAAGACAAATTCACGCATTAAAATTCAATTAAGCACAAAATTAATTATTCAGCATTATTCCAAAACCAATTATAAAATGCATGAATTAACTCGAAATAAGTATGATAATTCTTTCTAATAATGATATAAATATGCAAAACTAAGCTATTATCAGGGCCATAGAATTAGCCAATAAGAACATTAAAAATATCCTAGTCAAGATGGTAGTGACATACAAGGATTGGGCCAAAAAGCTCCTATTCACCCTATAGGGCTATAGAACTTCTATTCAAGCATCAACTGAGGCAAGCCCTTACCCTTTGGTCTATGGAAATGAGGTGGTTCTTCCCATTGAGGTAGAGATACAATCTTTAAGAGTGCTAATGGAAACCAAGGTCCTAGACGAGGATTGGATGGAGGAAAGATATGAAATTAAAATTTGGGGCCTTGATATTGTTGGGATTTATGCCCTAAAATCCAATTTATAGGCATGTCATAAATAATTAAATAGTTTAATTATATGAGACTATTTATCAATGAACCAATGTGACATTATCTTAGTCCATGAGATGCATAGTATGTGATTTATGTGAAAAGTCACAGAAAAATATAAGTCACAAGTTCTTTGTAAACTCAGAATTTTAGTTCGTAGTCAGTGATGAAATTGGGTGTTTCATCTGCGAAGACTATAACATATCAACTATGATGATTTGTCTTGATCATGGAAGTGGAGACTTCTAGTTGGTATTGTTAGGTTCTAAAGGTTTAGGAATTTGTGTATTTAGAACTCTAATTTGTAATGTTGGCAAACCATGATCAAAACAATGTACTTAGTCTTGTTTAGGCTTGCTCAAAGTTGATAAAATATTGTAAAGTTGGAATCGAGTGACTGCAGATGCATTGGGGCATTTCGGCCTGACTTGATCGATCGAACGTTACACTCGATCGATCGAAAATCGGCCCAGATGCGTTTTCTACAGAATTTCCAACTCAGCCCTAACTCTTTAAACGTTTAGGGTTTTATGTTTTTGCCCTAGGTATATAAGGCAATCCCTAGCCACGTTTTTCAGAGTTGCACAAGTTGTATTGTTGCTCATACATTGCGGTTTTGTGTAAATCTCTTGTGAGATCTAGAGGAGCTTTCCTTTACACAAAGCTTAGAGTTTTCAAGATTGAGATTACATCAACATCTTGATGATCAACTTGGTTGCTGCCTTTGAAGCTTAAAGAATATCAAGCATGGGTGCTTGTAGCTGATCAAGGGATTCAAAGAAAGAAGTAGTCCGTGGACTCGGAGCTTGCGCGTGGTCGTGTCAGGAAGTTTTACTGGTGGGTAGCATTAGGAAGTCAAGCGGGGAGCTTGTAAGTCATTTTGTAAGAACTTCAATTCTTTCTTAGTGGATTCCGTTTTGCCTTGAGGATCGGTGGGTAAAATCCTCCCCAGGTTTTTCCGTGTGGTTTCCTAGGTGATCATATCTTGTGTTATTTATTTTTCCGCTGCTTTATATATTTTATATGCATGATATGATTATTTGATTGTTTTAACCTAGAATTGTTTAATTTGACTAAGTAACAACTTGGCTAATTAATCTAGGCTACGCAATCTGGTTGTGTTTTAAGGAGTCTAAAACCGTTCAAGTGGTATCAGAGCGGGTTGCTCTTCTATTTGAGATTTTTATCTCTGAGCTGATCCTTGACCCCAGTTGTCATGGAGTATGGACACTCTCTGTTTGTTCCTCCTCACTTTGATGGGAACAACTATGCATACTGGAAAGTAAGGATGAAAGCATTCTTGAAATCCATAGATGAGAGGGTTTGGAATTCCGTTGAATACGGATGGGAGAAGCCCACTACTCCTGTGAGTGTGTGGCAAACTTCTGAAAAAGAAGCAGCAGGCTTCAATAGCAAAGCTATGAATGCCATCTTCAATGCTGTTTCAATGGTGGAATTTAAGAGGATCTCTAATGTTGAGGTTGCTCATACTGCTTGGAAAATCCTCCAAACTGTGCATGAAGGCACAAAGGCTGTTAAGATAAACAAATTACAGCAATTAACTTCTAGGTTTGAAAACATTAGAATGTTTGATGATGAAACCTTTGATGAGTTTTATGCTAAACTTAATGATATTGTTAATTCTGCTTATAATTTGGGTGAAGTCTATAATCAACCTAAAGTTGTTAGGAAGATACTTAGATCCTTAACTGAAGACTTTAGACCCAAAGTGACAGCCATTACTGAGAGTAAGGATGTTGACTCCATCCTTGTGGATGAGCTTGTAGGATCTCTTCAGTCCTATGAGTCTGACTTACCCAAGACTATCAAATCCAAATCAATGGCTCTTAAGTCTGTTGATGATGTTGAGGCTGGTGGATTTGATGATGAGCTCTCTCCTACTGAGATAGCTTACCTTGCCAAGAACTTTAGAAATTTCCTTAGAAACACTAATAGGAAGGCAAGGAATACCAACACTGTTGAACCTAGAAACTTTAGGAAGAATGATCCCACTAAGATTAATAATTTTGAAAAACCTAGAGAACAAGTAGGTCAATCTTCAAATAATTCTTTGGGTCCTCAGTGTTTTGGTTGTCAAGGGTATGGTCATGTCAAATCTGAATGTCCTACTTTCTTGAGAAATAAGGGTAAAGCTATGGCTGTAACCCTTAGTGATAATGAGGTTTCTGATGATGAGTCCGGTTGTGACGAGGATGGAAACTTCATTGCTTTCACTACTACTGCTGTAGTAAATGAAAGCATATCTACTGAGGAGAACCCTGCTGATGGGGAACTCTCTGAAGATGCAGATCTTCAAGAGGCCTACAATAAACTTTACAAAATTGCTGCAAAGGATGCTATGAAAGTTGATCTAGGCCTGAAGAAAATTGATGCTCTTGAGCTTGAAAAGAAGAACTTGCTTGTAAAATTGTTTGATGCAAATGTTCTTTTGAATAATGTTAAATCTGAAAACATGCTTTTGCTTGATAAAGTTAGAACTTTGGAACATGATTTATCTGTTGCTAGATCTGCTAGTTCTAAACTTGATCACATGTTGAATGTTCAAAAGTATCCTTCTGATAAAGCTGGGTTAGGATATGTTGAAAGCATCTTTGATTCTGGACCCCATTTCACTGTCTTTGTTCCTTCTTCTTCCTCTGTACCTTCTGTAAGTGAGGTTGTGAGTGAAACCATTAAACCCCCTGTGAATGAGGTAGTTAAACCTGTAGAAGTTTCACCACCAAAGAAGATTAGGGTAGACTTAAGGGAATCTAAACCTAAGGAGCCTACAAAATCTAAGGACAAGATGCATGGTAAACCTGCTTGGGTTTGTCATTATTGTGGTAAGTCTAGACATATCCGTCCTAACTGTTACAAGTTTCAAGCTGATAAGAGAGCAAAAAGACCAAAAGTGCCTGTGCCTCAAGCACAAGATCCTATGGCACTAATTAGTGAATTGGTAAAGGCATTAAACCTTTATTCCAATTCTAGAGTTGGGAATCACTCTAATGTGAATAAGAACTCCAATGCTCGGGGTGCATCTAAAAAGTTTTGAATGCAAAAGACTCGAACTAACTGAGTCTTTCTGACATGGTCCTTGTGCTTCATTACTATATTCTGATTGTGACCATTGTTCTTTGGTTTTTGTGTTTTTTCTTTTGTTCTAGGACTTGCATTGCATTACATACATGCATTTCATTCTAGGATTTATTTGTTTTCTCTTTTAATAATTAAAAAAAAAAAAAAAAAGGAGAAAGCAAAATCTTTGTTGGACACTATATTTTTCTTGATTTTTTTTTAAAACAAGGTTGGTCTTTCTTTTTACACATGTCATGTCTTGTGTACCTTGTTTAACTTTGATGAGCTTATTTACTGCACTTGACTAGTTGAAACTTTGTAGTGCATGTTGTGTGGGAAAGATGTGTGTGGTTTTTAATCACTTTACCTTTATCATGAAGTCACTTGTTCTTTGACTGTTGGACTTGATCCTTTTGAGAAAGGCATAAATAACCATCTCACCACTGTTCTCTAGCCAATCATGAACACCTTAGTGCATATCATAAGATTTAGTGCTCGAGAAAGTGTAGCACATGCACAAAAAGAACATAAGGTGTAGCCTCAATTTAATTAAAACTAGTGTGTACTATTAGGCTTGATGCCAATTCACTTAATTCAAACCGGTGTGTACTATTAGGCTGAATGCCAATTCATATATAAATAAGAGGCAAAAATGCAAAAAACTTACATGATTGCAAGCTTTTGATCTAGGAGATGTGGGAGTTATAGGATGTAACTCTTTAGGTAATAGTCTCTTTTAAATTCTATGTGATGAATTGTGTAGACTTTGTGTTTGATTGCTATTCACATATCACCTCACATGTATCTCAAGTTTTTGCTAGTTTCACACACTACACAAGTTACTCTTTGTTAAACTTTGTACATGCTAGTGTGTGTGTTTTTGGTCTGACCAACCAAGTTTGAAAATATCTTGAGATTTGTGCACAACATATTTGTTGCTTGAGAAAATTAAATGGGAGGATGATTGAACCTTGTGTTTGAGAAAATTGGGGTTTAAAAATTTGGGTTTTTGAAAGAGCATTCCATCTCATACTCATGCATTTTGATTTCATTGTTCAAATGCTTTGAGGAGTTGTTATTAAAATAAGGTTTGCATTTTTCAAAACTGTGATTTTTCCTCAAAATTCAGTGAGCCTCTACCCATTTCGATCGATCGAAAAAGTGTCTCAGAATGTGTCAAAATGACTGTCACATTCGATCGATCGAATGTAATTTTCGATCGATCGAAGATCGTGAAGAAGCTTTTTTAAAAAGGTTGAAATCTGACTTTTCAAAGAACTTTTTCAAATTTTTTCCAAAGTCCTTTTCTCTCTCCGACGAGGCAAGCCCAAAAGTTCAAATTTTTTGTCGTTTTCCTCCGGATTTTTTGCAAGAAATCTCTTTCCTCAAGCCGGTAAGTCTGTTTTGCCCTTCCTTTTAAACTTATTTTCTTGATTTCATGCATTTAAGGGTGTTTTTCGGACTTTGCATATATTTGGGATTTGTGATGATTCGGACCTAATTGTGTGAAATTGATCAATGGGTTTTGGTGGGGACACACTATAAACATGTTCTTAATATTTTAATTTGATCAATTTTGAGTTTTGTGAACAATTGAAAATTCTAGGGTTTATGTTTGGTCCGAATTGGGGCTTTTTGTGAAATTGAGTTTAATTGATGAAATAGGCTTTGTGTATTGATGTATTTAGGCATTATAATCATTGTATTGTGTTGTGTAATGCTTAATTCATCAATTTGGTTCAAAATTTTTCAAGTGGTTTTCAAATTTTTAGGGTTTTTGTTAAGAAACTCTATGTTCAAGCCAATTTTGTGAAATTGAACTTAATTTGAATTGTGGTTACTGCATTAGTTCATGCATCATAACATTGTATTTGTTCATGCATCATATAGATTTTTATTCTATATTTTTTTGTGCTAACTTGCAGTCTGCCCTTGGTTTTGTTTTTGTTCTTGTTGTTTTTCTCTTTGTGTCTCTGTCCTTTCCTTAGCACCATGCCTAGGAAGACTAGAGCTCGTAGGACTATCCCCACTCCTACTCCTTCCCCTCCTTCCTTTGACCGAGAGAGGTTCCCTAGTGAGAAAAAGCAAGAGATCTATGAGACTTTAAACCTTAAGAGAAAATTTTGGGCTGAGCGTTCTGTCTTGTTAGATGAGCTTGATCCTGCCATTAGGGCAAATTTTGAGCGTAGGGGATGGTTGCCTTTGTTAGCTGTGTCTGACCCTCCACCTCCGGCTACCTTGATTAGAGAGTTCTTCTCGAACATCTCTATCCACATCTATGATTCCAACACTCTAGTTAGGAGTTGGATACGAGGTGTAGAGTACTCCATTACTCCTCAGGTAGTGGCTGATGCTCTTGAGGTACCGTTGGTTAGGCATCCTGTCTATCCCTATGATGAGTCACCAGAGTTAAGTGATGTCATGTCTTACATCACTGGGTCTTCTATCCAGTGGGGTTCTGATCCTAGGATCACCACCGCTGAGCTTACTGAGTCTATCTATCTCTTCTTTAGGATAGCTTGTCACTCTCTCTGGCCCATTTCTCATCTGCACACCATTCCTCTTGAGAGGTGTGTATTTTTGTACGCTCTTGTGACTGATGCTCCTATTAGTTTTCCCCATCTTTTTCTTCGTTCTTTGAACGAAGTTTATAGGAGTTCATCTACAACTCATGCTCTTGTTCATCCTATTTTCATTCATAGGATTTTACTTTATCTTGGTTTAGAGGATTTCCTTGCTTCTGAGCCTGTTCATGTGATAGCTCCCATAGGTGCGTCATTTCTTAGACAGAGGGCCACTCATCTTCGAGCTGGTTCTAAACACCCTAGGTCTGCACCGTCTAGTAGTGCTCCTCCTCCACCTTCATCTTCTACAGGTCCTGCTGGTAAGGATGTTCCTGATCCTGATGTGGCTGCTGCTGCTGTTCCTCCACCTCCTTCGGCCGACTTTGTTGTTCGTCGTACCCTGGAGACTGTCATGACCGTTCAGGCGGCTCATGGTCAGATTTTGGTGGATTTGCTTGATGAGATGCGAGCTCTGCGAGCCGACCTTGCGCGTCTACATTCACCCTCACCACCTCCTTTTGATGGCGACTTGTGATTGCCCTTTGGCATTCCGTCACAAAAAGGGGGAGTAAAGTTTTGACTTGTAGAGGAGATTTTGTTGATAGAGGGAGATTTTTTGTTAGCGGGAGATTTTTTTGTTAGCATGAGATTGTGTGGAGTTTATTTAGATTGTATCTAGGTGCTTCACTTTGTATATCATTTTTGGGGATATTCATGTTAGGGGGAGGAACATTGATTGATATATTGATATACATGTTTTTCTTTTTATTCTTGTTGTCTTATGATTCACTGCTTATTGATTTATATTTCTGAGTTGATTCATTGATATATATCTTTATTTTGTGTTGTGTGAATCTTACAAGAATGTTATACCTGTTTATATACTATTTTCTGCCACACATGCGTTTATGTGTTTGTTGAGTATTTCAGGAATATACAGGTTGATTTAACAAAGCTGCTGTCTACACTTGCAACCGATGGATAGTAGTTAGGGTTGAATTTTAGTTTATGAGCATTATTTTGTAAAGGGCTTTTTACTTATAAACTTTGAGCTTTTAATTTGTGTTTTGTCACGGATTGCCAAATGGGGAGTTTGTTAGGTTCTAAAGGTTTAGGAATTTGTGTATTTAGAACTCTAATTTGCAATGTTGGCAAACCATGATCAAAACAATGTACTTAGTCTTGTTTAGACTTGCTTAAAGTTGATAAAATATTGTAAAGTTGGAATCGAGTGACTGCAGATGCATTGGGGCATTTCGGCCTGACTCGATCGATCGAAAATCGGCCCAGATGCGTTTTCTACAGAATTTCCAACTCAGCCCTAACTCTTTAAACGTTTAACGTTTTATGTTTTTGCCCTAGGTATATAAGGCAAACCCTAGCCACGTTTTTCAGAGTTGCACAAGTTGTATTGTTGCTCATACATTGCGGTTTTGTGTAAATCTCTTGTGAGATCTAGAGGAGCTTTCATTTACACAAAGCTTAGAGTTTTCAAGATTGAGATTACATCAACATCTTGATGATCAACTTGGTTGCTGCCTTTGAAGCTTAAAGAATATCAAGCATAGGTGCTTGTAGCTGATCAAGGGATTTAAAGAAAGAAGTAGTCCGTGGACTCGGAGCCTGCGCTTGGTCGTGTCAGGAAGTTTTACTGGTGGGTAGCATTAGGAATTCAAGCGGGGAGCTTGTAAGTCCTTTTGTAAGAACTTCAATTCTTTCTTAGTGGATTCCGTTTTGCCTTGAGGATCGGTGGGTAAAATCCTCCCTAGGTTTTTCCGTGTGGTTTCCTGGGTGATCATATCTTGTGTTATTTATTTTTCCGCTGCTTTATATGTTTTATATGCATGATATGATTATTTGATTGTTTTAACCTAGAATTGTTTAATTTGACTAAGTAACAACTTGGCTAATTAATCTAGGCTACGCAATCTGGTTGTGTTTTAAGGGGTCTAAAACCGTTCAGGTATGTTGATATGTTTTAAGAGTTAAGACAGATTGAGATGGACCGCTGTGAGATTTATTATTCTCCTAATGACTGTTAAATGAATAATAAATCTCACGACTTCTATTTACATCAACTCTAAATCCTGAGAGAATAATGGACTTGATCATGAGATGTAGGTTGCTTTGATATATCAGGAGTGAGATCTATTAGTTACGGTCAAAACCTTAGTATGTTGGGCAGCCGCATTTAATGTTGATGGAACATATATTCTCATGATGGAATTCATAATCTCTTAACGGAGATATAAAATATTCCCTTGAGATAAGTTTAATGGGTTTGGATATTCAGAGTGTTGGGCCCGACCGCTTTAGTGATGAGTTACTAAAGTATATATATTTATGAAATTGGATTTCATAAATATATATTGAATAACATAAAGGATTAAACTGGGTACTCAAGAATTAAGATGTAGTAATCTATAAAGTGGCAGTCAACATTTCATGGCTTTGTATTACTACGAATATTTTAATGAAGGGGTTGCATGTACAATAAATTCTTGGGAAATAATTTATTGATAAGGCCTAGAGTGCAACTATATTTATATAGTGGTATTAAATATAGTTAATAGTAACTTTGGACTTGTCAAGAGTTGATAGAAAAGCCCAAGGCCCATTGGAGCTAGTGTCTTATTGGTCCATTTTGGTCCCACTCCAAGCCACACACTTAAGCCCAATTGGAAAGGCCCAAAAAGCCATCCCAATTAGATAATTGGTTAGATACAAAAGGGAAAAATGTTCAGATTTTCATATGTAAGAGAAACATCATTGTGAAATGGTGTGTATGTGAGTTTTTGTCACTCTCTAATCACCCTTTTGTTACCGATTAAGAGACCACACATCTTGGGCATCAAGTGGAATTGGAGTGAAGATTAAAAGTCTTCCCAAGAACGTTTGATCTTCGATTTTGAATTTCACCACACCAAGGTACGCTTTCTTGTTCTCAAATTCTGAAACTTACATAGTGCATGTTATCAATTGCGAATGAAGTAGATCCGTTATTTTTTTCCGCTGCGTACATCTATTTTTCCAACAAATGGTATCAGAGCGGTCTTCAATTTCGAATTGTATAACATGTTTTGTGAGTTTTAGAATTAGAGATGATAGTTTCATATTGTTAGAAGATTATATTTTTTAATTTTCTGCATGTTGTTGAAACTATGATTTGATGAAAACTGAAATTGGTGTCATGATGTTGTTTAAATTTAAATTTAAGTATATTAATTTGAATCTTAAGGCTATAGCATCAATAGATTTCAGTTTTGACATCAATCTCTTTCTGTAATGTTCATATGATGCATGTTTGTTCTAGAAAAACGGTAGAAAACTGCCTTGGAAAATTTCTGGAAATTCGTGTTTCACGAGTTTCGATCGATCGAAAATCACTTTCGATCGATCGAGTGAAACAGTGATCAAACCTTTTAAAAGGATTGATTTTCGATTGATAGTCGATCGATCGAATTTATTTTTCGATCGATCGAGAGGCGATCGAGTATCAATCAAAGGAGTCAGATGATCAAGTTCGAATTTTTTAATTTTTTCAATCGATCGAGGGACACATTCGATCGATCGAAAGAAGAAAAATCAGAATTTTTTCTAAGTGTTTTCAAGTTTTTTAAGAGCAAGGTTATGTGTGATTAGATTACACATAGTTCTAACTAAAAGACCTAATGAGATCAAAGGTATTAGTTAAATAGAACTCTTAGTCCTAAATAGTTTAGGACTTGTCTTTTAAGAAACATTCTAATGAGATTAGAATTGTTGTATGATTAAAAGTCTTTAACTTAATTTATTTTAATTAGAAGTTTTAATGAGATTAAAGCTTAATTAAAAGGTATGTAGTTTCTAATGAGACTAGAATGCTTAATCAAATAAGTTAAGAATAGAGTTCTATATAACTAATTTTTGAATCATTAGTGTTTAAGGAATCCTAAATAGTTTAGGACTTCCATTTTAGTTAGTGATTCTAATGAGATTAGAGTCTTTAATAAGTGCAAGGTTGTTAGTTGTGATGGGATCGCAATTACTTATAAGAAAAACCCAAATAATGAGTAGGAGTGCTGAAATAACCCTTTTGTTAAGTTTATTGTAATGTGAGTGGATACCTCGTCTTGACTTCGAGTCTTGCATTCCATGTGGAGGGTATTTACTTCACGGATTACAAGGTTAAACTTCTTTGTGATTGCGCGAATGTTCGTTACGCTATT
Organism: Quercus glauca; assembly: GCA_023736055.1. Classification (NCBI taxonomy): domain Eukaryota; kingdom Viridiplantae; phylum Streptophyta; class Magnoliopsida; order Fagales; family Fagaceae; genus Quercus; species Quercus glauca. The sequence continues at coordinate 53,468,972 of CM043316.1, forward strand.
GTGACGTGACTTAGTTACATCACATTGAATTTAAACAATTAAACACATTTAATGTGTAGGGTTAAAATTGTGATTAGATCACAATGATTTCAAGACAATCTACTTGTTTTAAAATTTCTAGTGGAAGAGAGATACAAGGGTTGGATCTCACAGCCTCCATTGTCAGTTCATAGTAATGTGGGGTAAACATCTCGTCTTGGCCTCGAGCCTTGCGTTTCATGCGGAGGATGTTTATTTCATGGTACTACAAGATTGAATTTCTTGGTTTATAATGGTTTGATCAAACACCTTGTCTTAGCTTCGAGCTTTGCATTCCATGCGAAGGGTGTTTTTATCATGGTACTACAAAATAAGCCTGTTAAAGGGATGAAATGTGGCTACACATGATTCTAGACAATGGTGTACACTAGACTAAGTTTAATAGTATCCTCTATGCTGAGTTCTTACTATTATAATTTAGAGGCCAAAGGAAGAGCGGCAAATTATTTTTGTTTGGTAAGAGTTACCATGATAGCATTAATAATGAGAATAATTCTCGCCTAATCATAGTGGTTGATATTCACTCTATACTGAGGAATATTAATTGCAGGATTAGGTTGTCGTTGCTCCTAATATAGTATGGTTTTTTGGTTTCATACTATATGGTAATGGATGCAAAATGATGATGTCCTGGTAATTAAGTTCATGGTCTCAATATAAAGTTGTCATAAATTTTTTCCTCTAGCTACTATTTTAGTTGAATCACATTAACTAAGAAATAATTTTGGACATAGTGCTTGAAGTAGCTGAAGTACATATTCATGTTTCGATTCAGCATTGTCGTAATTTCTAATACATGATGCATTTATGGAAGATAGCTTATGATATGATCATATTCTCCATTAAAATGCTAGTATGTTATATTTGGCTTCTATTTCATTTGTGCTACAGCATGAGATGCAAGAGTTAGTACCAGACTTAAACTTTATATCAAGTCTAAATAAGATGTTTGGTATGAATCATATTGAGTGCTAAGAAAAGCTTAAGGAGTTCCAATTCTGAACGGTTTAGACCCCTTACAAAAAACCAGATTGCGTAGCCTAGATTAATTAGCCAAGTTGTTACTTAGTCAAATTAAACAATTCTAGGTTAAAACAATCACAAAATCATATCATGCATATAAAACATATAAAGCAGCGGAATAATAAAAGAACACAAGATATGATCACCCAGGAAACCACACGGAAAAACCTGGGGAGGATTTTACCCACCGATCCTCAAGGCAAACTGGAATCCACTAAGAAAGAATTGAAGTTCTTACAAAAGGACTTACAAGCTCCCCGCTTGACTTCCTAATGCTACCCACCAGTAAAACTTCCTGACACGACCACGTGTAGGCTCCGAGTCCACGGACTACTTCTTTCTTTGAATTCTTCAATCAAGTACAAGCACCCACGCTTGATATTCTTTAAGCTTCAATGGCAGCAACCAAGTTGATCATCAAGATGTTAAAGTGATCTCAAGCTTGAAAACCCTAAGCTTTGTGTAAAGGAAAGCTCCTCTAGATCTCACAAGAGATTTACGCAAAACCGCAATGTATGAGCAACAATACAACTTGTGCAACTCTTAAAAACGTGGCTAGGGTTTGCCTTATATACCTAGGGCAAAAACATAAAACCCTAAACGTTTAAAGAGTTAGGGCTGAGTTGGAAATTCTGCAGAAAACGCATCTGGGCCGACTTTCGATCGATCGAGTCTAACCTTCGATCGATCGAGCTAGGCCGAAATGCCCCAATGCATCTGCAGTCACTCGATTCCAACTTTACAATATTTTAACAACTTTGAGCAAGCCTAAACAAGACTAAATACATTGTTTTGATCATGGTTTACCAACATTACAAATTAGAGTTCTAAATACATAAAATCCTAAGACCTTAGAACCTAACAAATTCTATATCATTTTATGAAAATATTTTATTTTTAAAATTAATTGGAATTCTTGGATGTAGAGATTAAATGTTAATCTCATGTGGATATGATCCACAAGTCCTTGTTAGATTCATTTGATCAATTTAGATTGTTTTGAATATAAATATATTTTTTTATGTATTATCTGAATTGATGAGTGACTTCTACACAACGGAAGACATCCTAAAAGCTAAGGCTAGGATCAATATGATTTAATTCAAATTCTTAGCCTAAACCAAAAGGTAAGGGTGATAAGAAGAAGAATTATAATACCAAACAGTTTGGCAAGCAAGTTTCCCTAGTAGTTGCCAAAAGAAAATTAGACTCAAAAGCATGACCAAAAGGAAAGTGTTTCTGATTTTGGTAAAGCTAAGCATTGTTCATAATTATCTTCTAGATGGAAATTTACATGTTTTATTTTTTAAAGAGAAAGTTTGCATCCTTTGGTGTTGTATGTTTTGGCACTTAAGTCTAGATCTTATTAATCTAAATTGTATTCAAGATTGGTGAAAGATGGGCTTTTAAAACCATTATTTTGTAATATTCCCAATCTATGAATTCTATTTAGAGGATAATATGATCTAGGACTCCTTTATTGTAAAGGAATATAGTATTAATGACTTTTTTAAGTCAGTGCATACATGAAGGAGGAATAAGACTCTTTTAGAAATAGTAAAGTACATGATAAGTATTTCCATTTGCTTATTTCTTTTGGAGATATACTCTAGTTATTACTATGCATTTTCTAAATTTGATTTCAAAAGTTTGTTCCTAGGACACTTGTCAAATTGTGGATTGGGTGAAAACCTAGTATATGATACTTCCACTTTTAGAGACGTCCGGCACTTGTGCTAGAAAGGAAGTTTGACAAATTGAAATCAAAAGGTAGAAAAATGTGTGATTATAATAAGTATCCAAAAGGATTTGTAGAAGATTGTTTTGGTAGTCATAAAAATGACAAGATGTTTGTAAAGTGCAAATACAAAGTTCTTACAAGATGTTTGTAATGTACAAATACAAAGTTCTTGATGATGACTATATGAATAATCTTAAAGAATTGTTCTAGAAGAGAAGTCAGAATTTTTGGTAAGACAACTGTAAAATACATTTAGAAATGAAGAGGTTGTATTAGATACACCACAAGGCATTATTCTAAATATATAGCTAGTACAACGGTACGATATCGTAGTGGGAGGATTGTAAATTCATACTTTTGGGATAAACTTTTGAAGTCATTTTACAAGGATATGAATTTGATCCTCGGTCCTACGTAAAGGTAATAGATGATATGAATATGAATTATTGGATCAAGGTTATGTGAATAGAATTAGATTCTATTTAAAGTCTAGAATTGTAGAGGCGCCTATTGGCATTGAGCCTATTGTTCTCAAATAGATCTACAAGAAATTGAGATTGATAGAATTGAAGGTGCAAACCTTCAAAGTCAAGACTAGTGGCGAAAAGATTTATTCAGAAAGAAATGGTTCGATTATGAAAATATTTTTTCACCTATAGTCAAGTTTGACTCTATCTAGATTCTCTTATCCATTATATTTTATTTGGATGAAATATGACAATGGATATCAAGAAAGCTTCTTTTAGTAGCAATCTTGAGAAAGACATCTATATGATGTTTCTAGACTTGTACATAGCAAAGAACCAATATTGTTAAGTATGCAAGTTGCTTAAATTCCATTTATGGACTAAAGCAAGCATATGAATCATAAAATATCCTCTTTGATCAAGAAATCAAATTGTTTGATTTTGATCAAGTATTAAAAGACCTTATGTGTGTAAAGCTATATAGAATAATAAATCTCATAATGTATATTGATGACATTCTAATCATTTAGGATGATGTAGAGTTATTGTCATCAATAGAGTTTTGGTTGTCTAATCCAGTTTGACATAAAGTACTTGGGAAAGACTAGTCACATCCTAAGAATTATAACTTTGTTAAAATTCAAAAATTAGGATGTTGGGTCTATCTCAAACTGCTTAAATAGATTAGATTCTAGCCAAGTATAGCATGTAATACTTCAAGAAAGGATTCTTTCCTTTTAAGTTTGAAGTTCCTTTATATAGGACTACGGTCCTTAGACATATAAAAGGAAGAGTATATCAAGACGGTTCCTCATATCAAATCAATAGGAAGTCTTTATACTATGCTAAATACTAGGCTAAATATCTATTTTGTGGTGGGCATGGTAAGCATATATCAATTGAATCAAAGATCACTTAATTTAGTGGGAGTAAAGCATATACTCATATATCTTAGGACAATGAGGGATTATATGCTTGTCCACAAAAGTGAAGTTTTGATAGTTACTGGATGTACAAATGCTGAGTCGTAGTTTGACTGTGATTCATGAAGTTGGACTTCAAGATATGTGTTCATCCTAGGTGGTGAAGATACACATTAAGCTTAAGTATTATCTCATTAGAGAGATATAAGTACTTAAGAAGTAGTAGTCGAAAAGATAATTTATGCAATAAATTTGGTTGAAACTTATTTCCAAACCTTGCCTTAGAGTGACTATGAATTACTCTAAAAGGAGATAAGTGTCGGATATGTGGTAAATTGTCTTTAAGGGCAAGTGGGAAATTGTTGGGATTTATGCCCTAAAATCCAATTTATAGGCATGTCATAAATAATTAAATAGTTTAATTAAATAGTCCATGAGATGCATAGTATGTGATTTATGTGAAAAGTCACAGAAAGATATAAGTCACAAGTTTTTTGTAAACTCAGAATTTTAGTTCGTAGTCGATGATGAAATTGGGCGTTTCATCTGCGAAGACTATAACATATCAACTACGATGATTTGTCTTGATCATAGAAGTGGAGACTTCTAGTTGTTATGTTGATATGTTTTAAGAGTTAAGACATATTGAGCTGGACCGCTGTGAGATTTATTATTCTCCTAATGACTGTCAAATGAATAATAAATCTCACGACTTCTATTTACATCAACTCTAAATCCTGAGAGAATAATGGACCTGATCATGAGATGTAGGTTGCTTTGATATATCAGGAGTGAGATCTATTAGTTATGATCAAAACCTCAGTATGTTGGGCAGCCGCATTTAATGTTGATGGAACATATATTCTCAAGATGGAATTCATAATCTCTTAACGGAGATATAAAATATTCCCTTGAGATAAGTTTAATGGGTTTGGTTATTCAGAGTGTTGGGCCCGACCACTTTAGTAATGAATTACTAAAGTATATATATTTTTGAAATTGGATTTCATAAATATATATTGAATAACATAAAGGATTAAACTGGGTACTCAAGGATTAAGATGTAGTAATCTACAAAGTGGCAGTCAACATTTCATGACTTTGTATTACTACGAATATTTTAATGAAGGGGTTGCATGTACAATAAAGTCTTGGGAAATAATTTATTGATAAGGCCTAGAGTGCAACTATATTTATATAGTAGTATTAAATATAGTTAATGGTAACTTTGGACTTGTCAAGAGTTGACAGAAAAGCCTAAGGCCCATTGGAGCTAGTGTCTTATTGGTCCCTTTTGGTCCCACTCCAAGCCACACACTTAAGCCCAATTGGAAAGGCCCAAAAAGCCATCCCAATTAGATAATTGGTTAGATACAAAAGGGAAAAATGTTCAGATTTTCATATGTAAGAGAAACATCATTGTGAAATGGTGTGTATGTGAGTTTTTGTCACTCTCTAATCACCCTTTTGTTACCGATTGAGAGACCACACATCTTGGGCATCCAGTGGAATTGGAGTGAAGATTAAAAGTCTTCCCAAGAACGTTTGATCTTCGATTTTGAATTTCACCACACCAAGGTACGCTTTCTTGTTCTCAAATTCTAAAACTTACATAGTGCATGTTATCAATTGCGAATGAAGTAGATCCGTTAATTTTTTCCGCTGCGTACATCTATTTTTCCAACAGATATGAGAATCATAAAGTGCAGATTAGATTCAATCATAAAGTGCAGATCAGATGAGAATCATAAAATTTGGTAACTTAATCAAATTAATTAGCCAAGTGAAATTGATTAGATTCAATTACATGCAATAAGTGTGCTAGCACAAACAAATCACCAAATAACTAAATGCAGTGGAAATTAAATTTAACACGTGTGATTTGTTTACGAAATGGGGAAAACCACCGAGGCAAAACCTCACCAAGTGAATTTAAGGTCACCACTCCCGAGAATCCACTTGTAGTGATGATCACCAGTGGAGTCAATTCCATACCGTACCGGCCAGTATGGCCGGAATTTATCATACCGGCAGGTGAACCGGTACAGAAATACCCATGATTCATACCGCTTAAAATACCGGTAGTCTAGATAGTCTGACCAACTTCCCTCAGGTCATTATGCCTCCTAAATTTAAGGTACCAAAGTTTGTTAAGTACAATGGTACTGGAGATCCTTGCACTCATTTGCACATGTTTTGCAGGAAGATGGATCCCTATGGGGATAATCACCCTTTGCTTTGCCAGATTCTCCCTAATAGTCTGACTAGCCCTGCGGCCACATGGTATGTGAGACTAGAAAAGACCTTCAACTAGAGGGAGATGGCCAATTCCTTTCTGGAATATTACCGTTTCAACATCGAGATAGCTCTTGACGGCGTAGTTCTTATAAGGACAGAAAAGAAGAATGGGGAATCTTTTCGAGAGTATGCCTAGAGGTGGCGTGAGCTAGCCGGACAAGTGCAATCCCCTATGATGGAAGATGAGATGATTAAGTGATTCATTGATAACCTTAAGCCTCCTTACTATGAGAAGATGATCAGTGCCCAAGTCATTCATTTCGCTAGCCTGATTCCTACTGGGGAGCGTATCTATGAGGGTATTAAGACCAAGAAGATCGTTGACCCGACTATCCTCTATTCTCTGATGGAACAATAGCTTGGGGGAAGTGATGCCCAAGGTCGAAGAAGGAGATGACCATATGGTAGCGGAAGATAGGGGGTATAATTGGCTAAGTCGTTACTTGTTCGAAGGGCCAAAGGAAATTCACATCTCATGGGGAATCTAGGGAAGAAGCCGAAGAAGTCCCACCACTTCCTCATGGTTATCGAGTTGTAGCTCTTTTTGTTAAATGAGGGCTTAATCGCTCTAGTCATCCCTAAGCCGGTCACTAATCTTCCAAAAGGTTACGACCCCTCTTTTTCATGGTAGGTTCGTCATCAGGATCCTCGAGAACATCATCAGATCCCTCAGAAGACAAGTCTGCATTAGGTCCACGTGTGGCAGAACTTAGGATGGAAGAAGGGGTAACCACCAAAGAAGAACCATCCTTTATAGCCTCAAATAGAGCTGCAAAGGGATCACTGGTAGAGTTGACGAGAGATGTGGCCGGAAAAGTAACCTCGGTCTGAGCAATAGCAAAAGGAATGACTCCCTTTTGGGGAGTAAGTGTCTTAGCAGGAGTAAGAGTAGTCTCACTAACCCTCTCCGTATAAGTACCCTCATCTATGGGTACCAACTCAGTGAAAGGGATAGAAGCCTTAGCAGGAACACCCTGTGCAGCATCAGGAGGGGCAGGTGTTGCAGCATCAAACACCACATCAACCCCATCAAAGAAACCTTCCATAAGTGTGCCCATGGAGGTAGAAATCTCCTCAGCCATGGGGTGGTATACAAAAATAGGCTCGGGTAAGCAAAAAAATAAATAAATAATAAGGAACAAAGCAATCCATAATTGATGATGGTGCTGGAAAGGAGATGAAACAACCAACGGCATATGGAAGAGGAAATATGTGTAAAAAAAAAAAAAAAAGAAGGAAGAAAGGAGACATACCTCAAACTCGGGCTTATCAAGTAATATAGGTCGAGTGGCAGATACATCCTCCTTATGCTTAGACTGCAAAAGAAAAGAAAGCAGAAGACAAAGGTGAAGAGATGAGTTAACAAGTGTATAAGGGTTAACCGCAGGAAAAGCCCTATATATAGGGAAAAAAAAAAAAGGAAGGGGACAAAGTTAGAGATAACATACTCTCCGCTCAGTGGTGGTGGATGCAGGGGGAGGAGAGGTCTTTCTCTTACTGCCTCGTGGCCTACTGGAAGGAAGAGCACCGGTAGACAGCCGCGGAGCAGTGAACTTTAGACTTGTTGGCAGTGGGGCGTGCGCTAGAACGGGTACGGGTAGAAGGAGGAAGAGAGCCCTCTAAAACTATATTGCCTATGGGAAGGAGGCAACTCTCTAAAGGTACAACGTTTGAGCAAGCCTCAGAAGAATCACCACCCTTTTTGGCGGACTTAGGCTTGGCAGAACCTTTCTTACTTGGCACAGGAATGTTTGTCACCTTTACTTTCTTTTCCCAACCCGCGAGATAGTCACCGGCATGCTATAACCACCCCTTATCCTCCTCAACCCACTCAAAGATGGTAGATTGACTCTATTTCCTAGCATATGCCAACACAGATTTAGAGGGAAGAAACAACTGAGGGTTCGCTGAAATGACTACACTAAGCCGGTCAGGAGGAATAAGAGAAAAACCTCGGCTACCCATCAATTCTTGCTCAAATGAAGTCATCACAACCTACTAGTATCCGTGCATAGCAGGAGTACAAATGCCCTCTCTTTGTAAGACAGGAATAGTAACCGCAGTGAAACTCTTGCTCTAGAAATCAAAAGCATCATGCCGCAGGAATGGTCAAGTGGAGGTGGGAGACTCCATAAGGGAAGAAAGTTCATCAGAAATGTCCTGATCTAGCCCGAACTGTCTTCTCACCCTATTGGCAGGATAGTGCACAAACCTAATGCCCTCGTCAGCCAGATAAGGCAACCACCCAGCATTGGTGGTTGCCAAGTAAGTAATCCCTCTCTCCTCGAAACCGGTCAATGGAGTGGTGGTCCCGGTAGTGTCAACAAATTGACCCATAACAGAATCTACGCATGTGTAACCTGTACCTAAATTCCTGTATGCTCTCCAAGAAAACCCAACACCTTTATCAAAAAACTCAACAGCAGAATGATCAATTGGCTTTAAACTAACCCAACGAAAGGCCAGCGGAAAGTCAAACTCAAATCTACCATAGAAATTGGTAATGACTCTCGGGCAAAATTGATATTTCTCTTTAGCAAAACAGACGAGCCTACACTTCGCCAAGTGCCTAGCACAACGCTCATACAACAAATGTTGCAGAATAGTACTGTGAACAGAAGAAGTGACTATGTGGCAAGAGCGTGCTTGACTTTCATCGCTCCGCAGAATGTCTAATTGAACACATAAATGCCCCATGAACATAGGAGCCAATTTCAGACTTATCCCAACATATATCTTAATAGCTAATTGAAAATATAAAGGCTTCACAACATAGTGGGGATGAGAGCCAAAGATAAACTTACAAAGCTAGAACATGATAAAAGCCGCACGGCGAGCAACAATGGAAATTTTAGAAGAAGAACCAACCCAAAACGATAACTTTGCATTACCACTCATCTTTTTCTTCAACTTAACCTCCACGGCCTCTTCCTCTGGGGAAAGCTCTAAAGTGCCAGGATCAACATCACCAAGGATGGGCAAGAGCAACTGATTTGCTACATCTTTCAAATCACGGTGACCTCACTGCAAAAGAAAAAGAAAGTGTGAGTGGTGGTACACCACCAACGGACCAAATGGCGGAGGTTAAGAGGTCCCTATAGTTAGATAAATAGCGGGATGAAACAATAGCCATCAATACACCAGCCTACTGTAGCAAACCCATGAAGCGCGTGTTGGACAACTCCTTGTCTATTCACTCCTTCCAACCCAAAGCGGTGCCCGATCCAAATTCGAAGTGAATAGGCACAGGGAGTGAAGTGCCTTGGTGGATGACAAGGTCGGGGATCGAGGAAGCCAACGGAGCCCAAGAAACGTTTGTGTTTCAACGGCAAAGAGCAAGCCACACACGGCCAAGCGGCGGCGGTGTGTAATCACCGGGAACCTTTGGGAAATGGGGATAGATATCATACCAAGGATCTATAAGAGGAGCGCATTCACTATCCGGGGCATGCTGCATTTCCTTTTCGTTGGAGTGGTCCAATTTGGAATACACAGCTTTTTCGCCTACATCGCGTGAGGTGGGAGGATTGAAGGCAGTCTCTTTTTCCTTATGGTGGGAAGAACTCTGGCCTTTCGCCGACATCATGGTGCAGCGGTTGATCGGAGTAAACGGATGAAAGTGTTTGAAAGGTAGAACGCAGTGAAGAAAGGGAAATGGGGAAAATGTTTGTGTTGGAAGGGGAGAGAGTGTTTGTATTTGGAATGTGAAAGGAACTTCTCTTAAATATCGATGTCATTAATACCAACATGAAAGGATGCGACGGGTCAGCCATCAGATAAAGGTGGAATTAATGAAGCGGTGACTGCATTTCAGAATAATTACTAAACTGGGAAATTCGAAGAGACAACACTATTTATGGCAAGAAAAAAAAAAAAATATATATATATATATATATATACACATATGTATAAGTTAGGCACCAATGTTTGAAAAAGCCTGCGAAGAAAAAGAAGAAGGAAAGACAGAAAGGACAGGGAAGTCTTTTATTCACATATGAACCATAGGAACGTTTCATATGCTCAGGGGGGCTAAAAGTTGATACTCATTTTGGGAAGCCCAGTAAAAGGAAGAAGCCCAGCAACATAGGCAAAAATAAGTTGGTAATTCGATAAAAAAGCCATTAAGCCTAAGCGGCGGGAATAATGGATCATAGGCCTGTAAAATAAATAAACGGGCCTCAAGGAAGCAAACGGGTCTAAAAGAGCCCGAAAAGAGAGAAGTAGCAAACCCATGGGTAGCATGTGATGTAGAAAAGTGAAAATGGACTACAACAGGCCCAAAGTAATGCAAGTAAAGAAAGTAAAGGGTTGATGGAAAATCCATAGGCCCCAAGGATGAAGGATAAAGTAATTGGGCTAGGGAAGCCCAAAGGAGTTAGTAAAAGCCCATAGGAACATAGAATTAGAAAGGGTCGAGGATGCCCAAGGAAAGTAAATGGGCCAAGGATGCCCAAGAGGAAATGGGATGTAGGAGCCTGCAAGCAATGTAATAAAAGCGCAATGACCATACTGAGTCATTGAGAGAAGAACAAGCAGCAGGCCCAAAGAAGCCTAGCAGGCTTAGGTCCAATAACATCATAGCAGGAATGGTAGAATAGTGCAACAGGAAATGAAAAGATTGCAGAAAAGAGCAAAATAATGGGCTAAAGGAGGAAAAGCCCACAATCAAGTAAAACCCAGCCTCAGAAAGGAATGGGCCATAGAGAATAAGAAATCAGAAAGTAGTTCACACCATAAGAAGTCAAGGACGAGTGGCAGAATGTGCAGAGGAGCCTCCAGACCATGGCAAACGTAGCGGGCAAGTTTTGGACACTTGAAAAAGTTGAGCACGTGCAAGGCCCAGGCTTTACCAACCTGTACCCAGCCAATACAAGAGGTGGTGGGTCATGGGTCAGAGGTAAGAAGGTATGTTCTGATGGTGGGGAGAGGAGAAAACCTATTCTGGGGTTCCTGCTCAAGCTCTTTTGGGGGAAATGTCCTGCTGGGATGATATACCTCCCAAAAGAAGTAAAGATGAGTTAGAACTACTAGGTGCATGCCATGAGGGATAGGAAGAGAGAGAACACCCACACCGTAGTAGGAAAGAGTGTCACGGTAAAGAAATAAACAAAATAGTCTTCTTTGTCTAGTGGCACGGCCAACATAGGTAAGTGGTGGTGGCTGGGTCACTAATAAACCAGTAGGTGGTCGGTAAGGACACCTAGACCAGACAAAGGTAGTTAAAGGCTAAAATAGTAAAATCTAGTCACGGTAGGTATTATATAAAGGACCTTTGCCGTGCACAGCATGGCATGACAAACACGGTAATAGTAACCTCTAGGAAAAAACCACGAAACAGAAACAAGTATTGAGAAAAGAAGAGAGAAAAAAAAAAAAAAAGGAAAATTAGAAAATAAGGAAAGAAAATAGAGAGTTAGAACAGCAGGCATGCACCAATAGGTTGATCCCTTCTCTCCCTTTAAAAGTCCTGCTCTCTACCAAAAGCAAGAGGATTCTTTTGGGCACAAGCCATTTAGGCCTGTTCCTTCAAAGTGATTAATTTCATTGGCAGGATTTTCCCCAGGAGATTATTCACATTAAGGAAAATGGTTCCCTTCTTGGTCTTGGTCCTGTGATATAACTTGGTGTAATAAATTAACCTTTCTCTTTCTTTAGATAACTCATGTCTTACATATTTATCTCCACCATTTTCTTTATAAGGTGTTTCTTATCATTGAGATTATAATTTTAATTGGGATTATTTATTCACTTTGTCAAAAGGTAAAAGAACTTTCTTTTATTATTATTATCATATCTGCTTGCCAAGACTCATCCGAACAAGCTCTGCTTGTCATAGGCATGTGAACGAAGTTCTTGGCAAACGAGGCATAGTTTGTGCATAAGCCGGAACAAAGTGTGTTGTAGTTAGACCAGTCTCAACTCCCTTACTCAGAACACCCGGGCCTAGTACGGCAGGAGGAAGCCCAGCCTAACATTACAAAAAGGCCTACCACAATACCCAAGAACGGATCAGCACAATCATCTATCCTTCCACGGCATTGAAACTTTTCCACACTTCCATGGTATAGGAAGTTCGCCACGCTACCATGGCATAGGAATCATTATGGTGCTTGATCCCAACAATGGATCAGCACAATCTTCTATACTTCCACGATGTACGACCCTTTCCACACTTCAATGGTGTAGGAACTTCTCCACATTACCACGGCGTAGGAATCTACTATGTTGCTTGACACATAACAACAGATCAACGCAATCTTCCATGCTTCCATGGTATAGAACCCTTTCCACACTTCCACTGTCTAGAAACTTCTCCACGCAACCACGGTGTAGGAACACTATGGTGCTTAGTACCCAAGAACGGATTAGCACAATCCTCAATCCTTCCATGGTATAGGACCCTTTCCACACTTCCACGATATAGGAACTTCACCATGCTTTCACGGTGTAGGAATCATTATGGTGCTTGATACCCAAAACGGATCAGCACAATCTTCTATGCTTCAACGAAATAGGACCCTTTCCACACTTCTACGATGTAGGAACTCTATTATGGTGGTTAATCCCGACATCGAATCAGCACAATTTACCAAGTTTCCACAGTATAGGATCTTTTCCACACTTCCATGGTGTCGGAACTTGTCCACGCTACCACGGCATAGGAATCATTGTGGTGTTCGATTCCTAACAACGGACTAGCACAATCGTTCATGCTTCCACGGTATAAGACCCTCTCCACCCTTCTACGGTATAGGAACTTCTCCACGCTTCCACGACGTAGGAGTCATTATGGTGCTTGATACAAAACAACGGATCAGCATAATTGCCCATCCTTCCACGGAATAGGACACTTTCCACACTTCCACGACATAGGAATCACTATGGTGCTTGATACCCGATAATGGATCAACACAATCAATTATGCTTCTACGACATAGGACATTTTCAAAACTTCCACGGTGCAGGAACTACTCCACATTACCACGGCGTAGGAATCTATTGTGGTGCTTGATACCCAACAATGGATCAGCACAATCGTCCCTGCTTCCCTGGTATAGGACCGCTTCCACGCTTCCACGGTATTGGAACATCCCCACCCTTACACGGTGCAGGAATCATTATCGTGCATGAAACCAAATAACGGATTAGCAAAATCGTCCATGCTTGCTTGGTATAGGACCTTTTCCACCCTTCAACGATACATAACAACAGATCAACACAATGTTCTATGCTTCCATGGTATAGAACCCTTTCCACACTTCCACAGTCTAGGAACTTCTCCACGCAACCACGGCGTAGGAACATTATGGTGCTTAATACCTAAGAACGAATTAGCACAATCCTCCATCCTTCCACAGTATAGGACCCTTTCCACTCTTCCACAGTATAGGAACTTCACCATGCTTCCACGGTGTAGGCATCATTATGGTGCTTGATACCCAAAACGGATCAGCACAATCTTCTATGCTTCAACGGAATATGACCCTTTCCACACTTCCATGGTATAGGAACTCTATGCTACCACGGTGTATTATGGTGGTTGATTCCCAGAATCAAATCAGCACAGTTTACCAGGTTTCCACGGTATAGGACCCTGTCCACACTTCCATGGCGTTGGAATTTTTCCACGCTGCCACGGCATAGGAATCATTATGGTGTTTGATTCCCAACAACGGATCAGCACAATCGTTCATGCTTCCACGGTATAAGAACTTCTCCACGCTTCCACAACGTAAGAGTCATTATGGTGCTTAATACAAAACAACGGATCAGCATAATTGCCTATCCTTCCACGGAATAGGACACTTTCCATGCTTCCACGGAATAGGACACTTTCCATGCTTCCACGGTATAGGAATTGCACCAAGCTTCCACGGCATAGGAATCACTATGGTGCTTGATACCCGATAACGGATCAGCACAATCAACTATGCTTCTACGACATAGGACATTTTCCAAAATTCCACGGTGCAGGAACTATTCCACATTACCACGGCATAGGAATCTATTGTGGTGCTTAATACCCAATAATGGATCAGCACAATCGTCCATGCTTCCTTGGTATAGGACCACTTCCACGGTATTGGAACATCTCCACCCTTACACGGGGCAAGAATCATTATCGTGCACGAAACCAAACAACAGATTAGCAGAATCATGTTAGGATTTATGCTCTTAAATTTTATTGTATGATGCTATGTATGATATTAAGTGTGACATTATGTTTGACATTATGTATGACTTAATGTTATGTTTAATAAATTTGTTTTATTATTATCTGAAATAATGGTAACATGAATATTCGGACATTATCATATAGTTCATGAGATGCATAATATGTGATTTTTGTGAAGAGTCACAGAAGATATAAATCACAAGTTCTTTGTAAACTCAGAATTATAGTTCGTAGTCGGTGTTGAAATTAGGCATTTCATTTGCGAAGACTATAACATATCAACTACGATGATTTGTCTTGATCATGGAAGTGGAGACTTCTAGTTGATGTGTTAATATGTTTTAAGAGTTAAGACATATTGAACTGGATCGTTGTGAGATTCATTATTCTCCTAAAGACTGTCAAATGAATAATAAATCTCACGACTTACATTTGCATGAACTCTTAATCCTGAGAGAATAAAAGACCTGATCATAAGGTGTAGGTTGCTTTGATATATCAGGAGTGAGATCTATAGTAACGGTCAAAACCTCAGTATGTTGGGCAGCCACATTTAGTGTTGATGGAACATATATTCTCAAGATGGATTTCATAGTCTCTTAATGGAGATATAAAATATTCCCTTGAGATAAGTTTAATGGGTTTGTTATTTAGAGAGTTAGGCCTAACCACTTTAGTAAGTAGTTACTAAGTATATATTTATGAAATTAGTTTTCATAAATATATGATGAATAACTTAAAGGATTAAACCGGGTACTCAAGGATCAAGATATAGTAATTTACAAATTGGCAGTCTAAATTAATGACTTTGTATTACTACGAATATTTTATGAAGGGGTTGCATGTATAATAAAGTCTTGGGATATAATTTATAGATAAGACCTAGAGTGCAACTATATTTATATAGTGGTATTAAATATAGTTAATGGTAACTTTGGACTTGTCAAGAGTTGACAGAAAAGCTCAAGGCCCATTGGAGCTAGTGTCTTATTGGTCCCTTTTTGGTCCCACTCCTAGCCACACACTTAAGCCCAATTGGTAAGGCCCAAAAGGCCAGCCCAATTAGATAAATTGGTTAGATACAAAGGGAAAAACGTTCAGATTTTCATATGCAAGAAACATCATTGTGAAATGGTGTGAATGTGAGTTTTTGTCACTCACTAGTCATCCCTTTGTTACCAATTGAGAGACCACACATCTTGGGCGTTAGTGGAATTGGAGTGAAGATTAAAAGTATTCCCAAGTGCTTCAATCTTTGTTTTGAAATTCACCGCTTCAAGGTACGATCTCTTGTTCTCAAATTCTGAAATTTACTTAGTACGTGTTATCAATATCGAATGAAGTAGATCTGTTTAAAACTTATTTTCCGCTGCATTTATCTTTATTTCCATCAAATCATCCATGCTTCCTCGATATAGGACCTTTTCCACCCTTCAACGATACATAACAACGGATCAACACAATGTTCCATGCTTCCATGGTATAGAAACCCTTTCCACACTTCCACAGTCTAGGAACTTCTCTACGCAACCACGGCGTAGGAACACTATGGTGCTTAATACCCAAGAACGAATTAGCACAACTGCTTCCACGGTTTAGGCATCATTACGGTGCTTGATACCCAAAACGGATTAGCACAATCTTCTATGCTTCAACGGAATAGGACCCTTTCCACACTTCTATAGTAAAGGAACTCTATGCTACCACGGCGTATTATGGTGGTTGATTCCCGACATCAAATTAGCACAATTTACCAGGTTTCAACGGTATAGGACCCTTTCCACACTTCCATGGTGTCAGAATTTCTCCACGCTACCACGGTGTAGGAATCATTGTGGTGTTTGATTCCCAACAACGGATCGGCACAATCGTTCATGCTTCCACGGTATAGGACCACTTCCACGCTTCCACGGTATTGGAACATCTCCACCCTTACATGGTGCAGGAACCATTATTGTGCACGAAACCAAACAACGGATTAGCAGTATCGTCCATGCTTCCTTGGTATAGGACCTTTTCCACCCTTCAACGATATAGGAACTTCACCATGCTTCCCCGGAGTAGGAATCAATATGGTGTTTGATACTCGATAATGGATCAGCACAATCTTCAATGCTTCCACGGCATAGGACCCTTTCCAGACTTCCGCGGTGTAGGAACTTCTCTACGCTACCACAGCGTTGAAGTCATTATGGAGCTTGATACCTAATAGCGGATCAGCGCAATCATCCACGCTTCCACTTTATAGGACCCTTTCCACACTTCCACGGTATAGGTACTTCTCCACGCTTTAACGATGTAGGAATCATTATGATGCATGATACCTAACAACGGATCAGCATAATCGCCAATGCTTCCACGGTAAAGGACCTTTTCCACACTTCCACGATATAGGAACATCGCCAAGCTTCCACGCTGTAGAAATCAATATGGTGCTTGATCCCGACAACAGATTGGCACAATCTTCTATACTTCCACGATGTAGGACCCTTTCCACACTTCCACGGTGTAGGAACTTCTCCACATTACCACGGTATAGGAATCTACTATGTTGCTTGATACATAACAACATATCAACACAATCTTCCATCCTTCCATGGTATAGAACCCTTTCCACACTACCACAGTCTAGGAACTACTCCACGCAATCACGGCGTAGGAACACTATGGTGCTTAATACCCAAGAACGAATTAGCACAATCCTCCATCCTTCCACAGTGTAGGACCCTTTCCACACTTCCACGATATAGGAACTTCACCATGCTTCTGTTGGGATTAGTGCCCTTAAATCCTATTGTATGATGCTATGTATGATATTATGTATGACATGATGTATGACTTAATATTATAATTCATAAAATTGTTTTATTATTATCTAAAATAATGGTAACATGAATATTCGGACATTATCATATAGTCCATGAGATGCATAGTATGTGATTTATGTGAAAAGTCACAGAAGATATAAATCACAAGTTCTTTGTAAACTCAGAATTTTAGTTCGTAGTCGGTGATGAAATTGGGCATTTCATCTGCGAAGACTATAACATGTCAACTAAGATGATTTGTCTTGATCATGAAAGTGGTGACTTCTAGTTGATATGTTGATATGTTTTAAGAGTTAAGGCATATTGAACTAGACCACTGTGAGATTTATTATTCTCCTAATGATTGTCAATTGAATAATAAATCTCACGACTCATATTTACATGAACTCTTAATCCTGAGAGAATAATGGACCTGATCATCAAATGTAGGTTGCTTTGATATATCAGGAGTGAGATCTTAAGTAACGGTCAAAACTTCAGTATGTTGGGCAGCCACATTTAGTGTTGATGGAACATATATTTTCAAGATGGAATTCATAGTCTCTTAACGGAGATATAAAATATTCCCTTGAGATAAGTTTAATGGGTTGTTATTCAGAAAGTTAGGCCTAACTACTTTAGTAAATAGTTACTAAAGTATATATTTATGAAATTAGATTTCATAAATATATGATGAATAACTTAAAGGATTAAACCGGGTACTCAAGGATTAAGATGTAATAATTTACAAAGTGATAGTCTACTTTTACAACTTTGTATTACTACGAATATTTTATGAAGGGGTTGCATGTACAACAAAATTTTGGGATATAATTTATTAATAAGGCCTAGAGTGCAATTATATGTATATAGTGGTATTAAATATAATTAATGGTAACTTTGGACTTGTCAAGAGTTGACAGAAAAGCCCAAGGCTCATTGGAGCTAGTGTTTTATTTGTTCCCTTTTGGTCCCACTCTAAGCCACATATTAGAGCCCAATTGGAAAGATCCAAAAGGCTAGCCCAATTAGATAATCAGTTATTAGAAGAGAAACATACAGAATTTGATATACACAACAAGTTTATGAAAATACATATATGTGAGTGTTGGACACTTTATCATTCTCTTTAAGAAATATCTGATTGAGAGACCACACATCTTTGGCGTTAGGGGAATTGGAGTGAAGATTGAAAGTGTTCCTGAGAACTTTTCATCTTTGGTTTTGAAATTCGCTGCACCAAGGCACATTTTCTTGTTCTATATTCTGAAACTTACATTATGCATGTTATCAATTCTGAATGAAGTAGATCCGTTTATTTTCCGTTACGTATATGCATATTTCTAACAATTGGTATCAAAGCGGTCTTCATTTTCGAATCTGTATAATATGTTTAGTGAGTTTTAGAATTAAAGAGAACTATTTTCATAATTGTGAAAATTCTGCAGTCTTTTTTCTGCATATTATAGTTTTTGAAACTATTGTTTGATTAAAACTGATTTTGATGTTATGAGGTTGTTTCAGTTTGATTTTAACCATGTAAAATTGAATTTTAACACTTTAACATCAATGAAATTCAAGTTTTAATCTTAATCTAATCATTTTTTATCATTAAGAATGTATTTTGTTCATTGGAAATGTCAAAAATGGTTACCAGAAAAAACGGCTGTTTCTGGGCATTTTTCGTGACTGGCGAGTGAGTCGCAAAAGCTTCTGTATGAACTTCGCGACTGGAGTCTTGCGACTGGGCGAGTCGCCAAAACAAGTCGCCAACTATATGTTTATGTATGTATTAAACAATTAAAAACCTTTATTTTAAAACATCTAGTGGGAGAGAGATACAAGGGTTGGATCTCACGACCTCCATTATTGGTTCATAGTAGTGTGAAATATATACTTTGTCTTTGCCTCGAGCTTAGCATTCCATGCGGAGAGTATTTATTTCATGGTGCTACAAGTTTTGAATTACTTGGTTTATAGTAGTTTAATCAAACACCTTGTCTTTGCTTCGAGTTTTGTATTCCATGCGGAGGGTGTCTTGTATCATGGTACTACAAAATAAGCCTATTAAGGGGATGAAATATGGCTACACACAATGATATACACTAGACTAAATATTATAGTATCCTCTATGCTATCATTATTTAGAGGCCAAATGTATAACGACATATTGTTAGTGTTTGATAAAAGTTATCATGATAGCACTAATGATGAGAAAAGTTCTCAATCAATCATAGTATTTTATATTCACTCTATGCTGAGGGATATTGAATGTGGGATTGGATTGTCGTTGCATATATTATATTATGGTTTTATTAAGGTTCCATACTATATGTTTATATGCTAAATTGATAATGTCCAGTTTAATGATTATATTCATGTTTATTGTTTTCAGATTTGAACATGGCATCATTTAGCCCACTTGTAACTATTCTTAATCAAAACAAACTGATTGGATCCAACTATGTTGATTGGAAAAGAAATTTGAACATAGTTCTAACAGTTGAAGAGCACAAATATGTGCTTACTAAACCATGTCCTAGCTTTCCTTCATTAGATGCTCCTCTTGAGGAAAAACAGCGATATGATCGTTGGCAGAAATCTAATGAGATGGGCAAATGCTACATCCTACCATCTATCTCAAATGTTCTACAGCATCAAATGCAAGATGTAGAACTAGCTTCAGACATCATGCTAAGTCTGAAGGAGATGTTTGGTGAGCAAGGCCATTCTGCAAGGCAAGAGACCATGAGGCAAATTTATAATACCAAAATGTGTTGGGGACATATTTTTATGTAATTGGCATATCCTTTGACAAAACGCACTTTACTTGTATTTGGGTAAATCTAAGTAGGTTCAAGATGATCATTACAAGTGGTTAAATTGAAGATATGTAGACTACTCAAGAACTGCTCAAGAAAAGTGCAAATCTGCAGATCTCGATACCTTCTCGATAGAAGCTCGATCTGTCGAGATTCATTAAAGCTCGATAGCTGGTCGATCGATCAAGCTTACGGGATTTTGTTTATAGCCTGCAATGTTTTATTCCTAAAGGCTATTTGTTTATGGGTTTGTATAATCCTTATTGGACTAGGAAAGCCCAAGGTTTGTGTAAACCTATTTGGAATAGGAGAGCCCATTAAACTCCTATTTAAAGGAGGTGGAAAAAGAAAAACCTAACCCTAGAGAGCTTCATAAGGTTTTCTTTTCAAACCCTAGCCTCCTTCTACTGAAAAAAGAGTTCTTGCTGCGTTTCTTGTACGCCTTTGGGTTTTGTAACCAAGCAAAGTCCCTTGCACCAACATTGAAGATCTTATAGGTGTTTCTATGTGAAGCTGCTGCAAATCAACTACAACAATCAAGGGGTTGCTGTGGAGTTTGTCACGTACTTGGATTCGTGCAAAAGAGTAAGCCGCGTACTGGAATCTGTGCATCAAATTGGTTAGTCACGTACTTGGGAGCCGTGCATCAAAAGGGGAAACTGTCACTACAGATCAAGTCCAATTGGGTATTGGGATAAGAGTTCAACTGTAGGTTGGTAAGGTACTTGGGATTCCTTTACTTGTAACCGCTTGATTTGATAATAGTGGAGTTTCGGGAGTGGTGACCTGAAAATCACCCGGTGGGGTTTTTGCCGTTAGGATTTTCTCCATTCGTGAACAAATTACCGAGTTATTTATTTTTTCGCTGCATATTTAGTTTTGGTGATTTGTTTGTGCTGCCACGCGTTTTGCATGATAAACTAATTAATTAATAACTTGGTTAAATTAATTAATTAGTTTAAATCACAAGGGGTCATTCAATTTGTGGCCTATCAAGTGGTATCAGAGCAGGCACACTCTGATTAGGTTTTAATCTTTGCTGTGTTGATCCATTGACCCCTGTTGTCATGGAAACTCTTGACTGTTTTGATTTGCATGATCTTATGTTGAATGATGATGATGATATTCAAGATGCCTATTGCAAGCTTTATAATTTTTGTTTGAAATCTCTTAAATGTTCTACAAAATTAAAAGCTAAATTTAAAAAGGTCAAGCTTGAAAAAGATGATTTGATTGCAAAATTGGATGAAGCCAATAATTTGAATGAGAATTTTAAAAATCAAATTTCATTTCAGGTGGACAAAATTAAAAGTTTGGAAGAGCAATTAGTTGAATCTACAACTGAAGTTGAAAAATTAACTAGTGCCAAACTTGTTGTTGAGCCTAACTCAAAAGAAAAAGATTTTTATATTCCCCCATTTAAAAGGAATAATGAAGAGTTGAAGGCTAATATTGTTAGGATAGACAAAGGTAAACAATCTGATGTTAACGCTGAAGTTTCTAAACCTATGTCTAAAACTCCTCCTAGGAAGAATAAAAATTCTGAATTTGTCCCCACTTGTCATCATTGTCATATTGTTGGTCATATTAGGCCAAATTGTCCTAAATTAAGGTCTTTGTCAACCTCCAAGGTTAGACCTCCTTCTAGGAAATCGAGTAGTTCTAAAACTACTCATGTTTGTCACCATTGTGGTGGTTCTGGTCACACTCGTCCTAATTGTTTCAAATTGTTTCCTCATAAGCGAGTGTCAAATAGGTCTCATCCTTTATCTAAAGGCTCTGTACCTATTCTTGGTGAGTTATTAAAAGACTTGAGCTTTTTGACTCAATTTCAGGGGAATCCTAATTCCTATATGTCCTTTAGTAGTCATACTAGGACACGTGCCTTTTCATCTTCACGGCCAAGGACTCATGCTGTGTGGGTGAGAAAGGATCCTAGGACTTAATTGTCTTCCTGTCTGTCCTTTGCTTTAATTCTTTTTATCTAAAGCTGGACTCTCTTTGTTTGATTTCTTATCTGTTTTTAGAATCATGCTTTCATGCATCTGCACCCTTCTATCATGCATTCATGCATATGCATCCTTCTTTTTGCTTACATGTTTTTGTGTGTTTACTTTCAGTTTTGTTTATTTTTTTTTTCATATAAAAATAAAAAAAATCAGAAAAATACAAAAACAGTGTGTGTTTTGTGTACTTTGGTACTTGTGTACCTTGGATGGCCAATGAAACAGAGTTTTCTAAACTTTGTATTTCTTGTAGCTTAGATGAGCATATTTATGCACAACTAAGCAAGTGAGCTTTGTGGCTCTTGTTTGTGATGAGTAAGATTAGGTTCTCTCTTAAAACTTAACACTCATATCACTCTTTTTAACGGGTAGGACTAGAAAATCCTAAGAGAAAGGCATAAATAACCATCTCACCACTGTTGCCTGCCAATCATTAATGACATCTGTATGTTTCGGCATAGCAAAAGTGTGATGTCAATGACATTTGTGTGCTTAGGCATAGCAAAATTGAAATGTCAAATATCAATGGGTATTTCTTTTCTTTCTCATAAGCCCATGTATGATATGCTTAAAAAAAATATGCAAAGAAATAAAAAGCAAAAAGACTAAAAATGCTTTAAAAATGGTTGCAAGCGTGTATTCTAGGAGATGTGGGAGTTATAGGATGTACCTCGAAGGTGATAGTCCCCATCAAACAGTTATGATTGTGTGTGAGTTAAAAGTTATTTTCTCATATCTCAAATCGTCATAACATGTATACACATATGCAATCTTGCGATGTTTTTTCACACACTACACGCAATATTCTTTGCTACTTTTGATACATGTGCAGGTACAATGTGATTTGGCCATCACAAAGGTTTTACATGTGCTTTTGTATACTCACTAAACTGTCATGACTTATTTTTGAAATATAAAATTGGTTAGACTTGTTTAGTGCGTGTGTGTGTGTTTTTGGGAGATCCATGTGCTTAAATTTTCATTGAGAGATGATTTTGAAAGCTTTTTATGTTGATTGGATCATGGTTGAGGTGCATGTTGGATTGCATTCATGTCTGTGTTTTCACTTCTCGAAAAACCGTTTTTAAAAGTTTGCTCGACACCTCCTCGACACCTCCTCGATACCTTGTTATCTGTCGAGCTTCTCAAGCCTTTTCTTATCGCAATCTTGACACATCCTCGACACCTGGTGGATCGATCGAGAAATCTTCTATTTCCTCGATAGCTTCTCGACAGCTTCTCGACAGCTGGGTCGATCGATCGAGATTCTGTTCTTGTATCTTTGGTTTGTCCCTCGATAGATCCTTGACAGCTTCATCTGTCGACGTATATTTTTCTCGACACCTGTCTCGACACCTCTCGATCCATCAAGATCCCCTTGCATGCATTTCATTTTTTTTGTTTTGCATTTTTTTCCTTTGTGTCCATAGCATCTTGTTTTTCTTTTTTCTTGTAGGTCTATGGTTCCTTGTTCTCCTCATTCCCTCTTTGTCAATTTTCTGCCTGTCTCTTGTCATGTCTTTTGGCATCTTATGCCCTTTGACAATTGTGTCAAAAAGGGGGAGAAATTTGAGAATTGAATGTCTTTCCTCAGGGGGAGTAATAAACTTAAGGGGAGAACTTCATGTTAAAAGGAAGAAAGTTTTGATGTAACTAACTTAAGGGGAGAGTTAGTTTGATACACTTTGATATTGATATATATTTTATGTTGTGTATCTCTTGGTTTTGTAACCATTTACATACATCATGTGTTGTTTCTATATTTGATGATGATGTATGTGTTTCACTCTTTATCTCACATGTGTTGTTTCTTTTCTCTCTTTATACACATGTTTCTTGTTTATTTAACTTGTCATTATTTTCCACATGGCACCTTGATGTGTTTTGTTTAGTGTCTTTCAGGAAAGACAAGTTAAAGCCAACTCAAGATTCCGAACCTTCTTCTTGCAGCAACTTCCAAGGTTCAGATCTTTTAGACTAGGCTTATTTATTCTGTAATATTGAGTAGAATGTATTCTAGGACATTCAATGTACTCTTGTGGTTTTGTCACGGATTGCCAAAGGGGGAGATTGTTGGGGACATATTTTTATGTAATTGGCATATCCTTTGACAAAACGCACTTTACTTGTATTTGGGTAAATCTAAGTAGGTTCAAGATGATCATTACAAGTGGTTAAATTGAAGACATGTAGACTACTCAAGAACTGCTCAAGAAAAGTGCAAATCTGCAGATCTCGATACCTTCTCGATAGAAGCTCGATTTGTCGAGATTCATTAAAGCTCGATAGCTGGTTGATCGATCGAGCTTACGGGATTTTGTTTATAGCCTGCAATGTTTTATTCCTAAAGGCTATTTGTTTATGGGTTTGTATAATCCTTATTGGACTAGGAAAGTCCAAGGTTTGTGTAAACCTATTTGGAATAGGAGAGCCCATTAAACTCCTATTTAAAGGAGGTGGAAAAAGAAAAACCTAACCCTAGAGAGCTTCATAAGGTTTTCTTTTGAAACCCTAGCCTCCTTCTACTGAAAAAAGAGTTCTGCTGCGTTTCTTGTACGCCTTTGGGTTTTGTAACCAAGCAAAGTCTCTTGCACCAACATTGAAGATCTTATTGGTGTTTCTATGTGAAGCTGTTGCAAATCAACTACAACAATCAAGGGGTTGCTGTGGAGTTAGTCACGTACTTGGATTCGTGCAAAAGAGTAAGCCGCGTACTAGGATCCGTGCATCAAATTGGTTAGTCACGTACTTGGGAGCCGTGCATCAAAAGGGGAAACTGTCACTACAGATCAAGTCCAATTGGGTATTGGGGTAAGGGTTCAACTGTAGGTTGGTAAGGTACTTGGGATTCCTTTACTTGTAACCGCTTGATTTGATAATAGTGGAGTTTCGGGAGTGATGACCTGAAAATCACCCAGTCGGGTTTTTGCCGTTAAGGTTTTCCCCATTCGTGAACAAATCACTGAGTTATTTATTTTTCCGCTGCATATTTAGTTTTGGTGATTTGTTTGTGCTGCCACGCATTTTGCATGATAAACTGATTAATTAATAACTTGGTTAAATTAATTAATTAGTTTAAATCACAAGGGGTCATTCAATTTGTGGCCTATCAAAATGGCTGAAGGTAGTTCAGTGAGGGAGCATTGTCTTACAATGATCTCCAATCTGAATACATTTGAAGTTTTAGGTGCCGATATTGATGGAGAATCCCAAATGGATATGATACTCTAGTTGCTACCAGAATCATTCAAGGAATTCAAACTTAACTATAACATGAACAAAAAGATTTATATCTTGTCTGAATTAATGAATGAATTGGTAGCGGCAGAAGGAATTCTTGGTACTTCCAATGTTGAAGTCAATGTTGGTGAAGCTTCTACTTCTCAACCTAAGTCGAAAGGCAAGGGTAAGAAAAAGAAGAAGAAGAAGAAGGACTTTACCAAACAAGAGGGTAAACAAATTGCCTTAGGGGTTGCTGATAAAGGAAAAAAAATCAAAGGAAAGTGTTTCCATTGTGGTGAGAAAGGACATTGGAAGAGGAATTGTTCAATATTTAAAGCTGCCAAGAATAAAGGTATGAATAATACATTCCTTCTTGAAATATGTTTGGTACAGAATCCCACGGATTCCTAGTGTGTGGATTCAGGTTGTACTAATCATATTTGCAATTCCTTGCAGGGGTTCCAAGAGACCAGAAAGCTTAAAGAAGGGGAGTTGTTTCTTACTTTGGCTGATGGGAGCAGGATTCCAGTTGTAGTTGTTGGTGTTTATAATTTATGTTTTGAGTCAAGAGTTTTAGTATTGGAAGACTATCTATATGTACCTAATGTTTGTAGGAATTTAATTTTTGCAACTTATTTTGGTAAACATGGATATTGTGTTATCCTTAAAGACAATGTTGTAATAAAGAAGGGGAAAGTGTTTATCTGTTCTGGCAATATTGTGGATGGTCTTTATATTTTAACTTCTGATAAGCATGAATTATATAATTCTGAATTAGATAATGACTCTTATGTAAAATCATTAAAGAGAAAGTTTCCTTCTACTAGTGATGCATATCTTTGGCACTTGCGTTTAGGTCATATTAATTCAAATAGGATTCAAAGACTGATCAAAGATGGACTCTTAGAGCCCATGGACTTTGATGAATTTCCAGTTTGTGAATCATGTTTAGAAGGCAAAATGACAAAACGACCTTTTAATGCAAAAGGTAGAAGAGCACAAGATTTGCTAGAACTAGTGCATTCAGATGTATGTGGTCCTATGTCAATCCAGGCAAGAGGTGGCTATGAGTATTTCATCACATTCACTGATGATTACTCTAGATTTGGTTATGTGTACCTGATGAAACGAAAGTCCGAAGCCTTTGAAAAGTTCAAAGAGTTTAGGGCTAAAGTTGAGAATCAATTAGACAAACGCATAAAGGCCATTCGATCTGATCTTGGTGGCGAATACCTTCTTGGGGATTTTAAGGATTATTTAACTAAGAATGGGATTGTTTCCTAATTAACTGCACTTGGATCTCCACAACAAAATGGTGTAGCGGAAAGAAGGAATAGGACTCTTTTAGATATGGTTAGATCCATGATGAGTTATTCGACTCTACCTATTTCTTTTTGGGGATATGCCTTAAATACAACAATGTATCTTTTGAATTTAGTACCTTCGAAGTCTGTTCCTAAAACACCTGTGGAGTTGTGGAATGGGCGTAAGCCTAGTATGAGACATCTCCATGTTTGGGGTTGTCCAGCACATGTGTTGAAAGGAAAGTCTGACAAGTTACAGTCTAAAACAGAAGTGGTTTTCTTTGTTGGGTATCCAAAAGGAACTGTTGGAGGTTTATTCTATAGTCATAAAGATTGTAAAGTGTTTGTTAGCACAAATGCCAAATTCTTGGAAAATGACTATATGAATGACTATACTCCTAAAAGTAGAGTTGTGTTGGCTGAAATGAATAAACCTGTAGTTGAACAACCAATAGCTGAAACTAGGGATGATGTAGATGTATTAGATACACCACAAGATACTACTCATGAGATGTCTAGTACACAGGTGCCTCGTCGTAGTGGGAGAATTGTTCGGCTCCTATAAGATTCATAGGTTTGGGAGAAACTTATGAAGCTATCTCAGAAGAGGCTGAATCGGATCCCTACACATATGATAAAGCAATGAATGATATGGATGCAAATCATTGGGTCAAAGCCATGAAATCTGAATTAGATTCCTTGTATTCTAATCAAGTTTAGGATCTTGTAAAGGCGCCTAACGGCATTAAACCTGTTGGTTGCAAACGGGTTTACAAGAGGAAAAGAGGGATAGATGGAAATGTTGAAACTTTTAAAGCAAGGCTAGTCGCAAAAGGGTATACACAAAAAGAAGGTATTGATTATGAAAAAACCTTTTCACCAATAGCAATGCTTAAATCTATCAGAATTCTCTTATCCATTACTGCTCATTATGATTATGAGATTTGGCAAATGGATGTCAAGATTGCATTTCTTAATGGCAATCTGGAAGAGGAAATCTATATGATGCAACCGGAAGGTTTCATAGCTAAGAACCAAGAGCATATGGTATGCAAATTGAATAGGTCCATTTATGGACTGAAGCAAGCATCTAGGTCATGGAACATCAGATTTCATCAAGCAATCAAGTCATTTGGCTTTGAACAAAATCTTGATGAACCATGTGCGTATAAAATACATTGAAATAAAGTAGTAATGTTCCTAGTGCTTTATGTAGATGATATTCTACTCATTGGGAATGATGTAGGTGTAATGTCATCGATAAAGGTTTGGTTGTCTAGCCAAGCTGGATCAAGCATCGAGTCATTATGGTGCTTGATACAAAACAACTGATCAGCATAATTGCCCATCCTGATCAAGGTTTGGTTGTATAGACATCGAGTCATTATGGTGCTTGATACAAAACAACTGATCAGCATAATTGCCCATCCTTCCATGGAATAGGACACTTTCCACACTTCCACGATATAGGAACTACGCCAAGCTTCCACGGCATAGGAATCACTATGGAGCTTGATACCCAATAACGGATCAGCACAATCAACTATGCTTCTACGGCGTAAGACCTTTTCCACACTTTCACGGTGTAGGAACTACTCCACATTACCACGGCATAGGAATCTATTATGGTGCTTAATACCCAACAATGGAACAGCATAATCGTCCATGCTTCCTTGGTATAGGACCGCTTCCACCCTTCCACGGTATTGGAACTTCTCCACCCTTACACGGTGCAGGAATCATTATCGTGCTTGAAACCAATCAATGGATTAGCAGAATCGTCCATGCTTCCTCGGTATAGGACCTTTTCCACCCTTCCATGATATAGGAACTTCACCATGCTTCCACGGAGTAGGAATCAAAATGGTGCTTGGTACTCGATAATGGATCAGCACAATCTTCTATGCTTTCACGGTGTAGGACCCTTTCCAGACTTCCACAGTGTACGAACTTCTCCACGCTACCATGGCGTTGAAATCATTATGGTGCTTGATACCCAACAGCAAATCAGCGCAATCGTCCATGCTTCCACTCTATAGGACCCTTTCCACACTTCCACGGTATAGATACTTCTCCACGCTTTAACGATGTAGGAATCATTATGATGCTTGATACCTAACAACGGATCAGCATAATCGCCAATGCTTCCACGGTATAGGACCTTTTCCACACTTCAACGATATAGGAACATCGCCAAGCTTCCATGCTGTAGAAATCAATATGGTGCTTGATCCCGACAACAGATCGGCACAATCTTTTATACTTCCACGATGTAGGACCCTTTCCACACTTCCACGGTGTAGGAACTTCTCCACATTACCACGGCGTAGGAATCTACTATGTTGCTTGATACATAACAACGGATCAACACAATCTTCCATGCTTCCATGGTATAGAACCCTTTCCACACTTCCACAATCTAGGAACTTCTCCACGCTACCATGGCATAGGAACACTACGGTGCTTAATACCCTAGAACGGATTAACATTCTGGTGTGTGATACACAACCGTCCATGCTTCCACGACGTTGGAATCATTATGGTTCGTGATACCCAAAAATGATCACCACAATCTTCCATACTTCCATGGTGTAGGACCCCTTTCACACTTCCACTATGTAGGAACTCCACCACGCTACCATGGCGTAGGAATTATTGTGGTGCTTGATACCCAACAATGGATTAGCACAATTTTCTACGCTTCCACAGTGTAGGAAGTTCTACATGCTACGGAAGAATCATTATGGTGCTTGATACCCAACAACGGATCAGCACAATCTTCTATGATTCCACGATGTTGGACCATTTCCATACTTACATGGTATAGGAACTTCTTCACGCTACCACTGCGTTGGAATCATTACGGTGCTTGATAACCAACAACAGATCAACACAATCATCCATGCTTCCACGGTGTAGGACCCTTTCCACACTTCCACGATGTATGAACTTCCTAATGCTATCGCGGCGTAGGAATCTATTACCGTGCTTGATACCTAACAATCATCCATGCTTACATGGTGTAGGAAGTTCTCCATGCTACGTTGGAATCATTATGGTGCTTGATACCCTATAACGGATCTACACAATCTTCTATGCTTCTAGGGTGTTGGACCCATTTAACACTTCCACGATGTTGGAACTTCTCCATGTTACCACGACGTAGGAATCATTATGGTGCTTGATACCCAACAACGAATTAGCACAATCTTCTATACTTTTGCGATGTAAGATCCTTTCCATACTTACACAGTGTAGGAACTTCTCCACGCTACCACGGCGTTGGAATTATTATGGTGCTTGATAACCAACAACGAATCAACACAATCGTCCATGCTTCCACAATGTAGGACCCTTTCCACACTTCCACAATGTAGAAACTTCTCCACACTGCCATGATGTAGGAATTTATTATGGTTCTTGATACCGATAATGGATCAGCACAATCTTCTATGCTTCCACGGCGTTGGTCCCATTCGACACTTCCACAATGTAGGAACTTCTCTATGCTACCACAGCGTAGGAATCGTTATGGTGCTTACTACCCAACAACGGATCAGCACAATCTTCTATGCTTCCATGATGTAGGACCCTTTCCATACTTACACGGTGTAGGAACTTCTCCACACTACCACGGCATTGGAATAATTTCGGTGCTTGATAACCAACAACAGATCAGCACAATCGTCCTTGCTTCCACGGTGTAGGACCCTTTCCACACTTCCACGGTGTAGGAACTTCTTAATGCTATCACGGCATAGGAATTTGTTACGGTGCTTGATACCTAACAACAGATCAACACAATGTTCTATGCTTCCACGGTGTAGGAAGTTCTCCATGCTACGTTGGAATCATTATGGTGCTTGATACCCAACAACGGATCAGCACAATCTTCTATGCTTCCGTAGGACCCATTTAACATTTCCACGGTGTAGAAACTTCTCCATGCTACCACGGCATAGGAATCATTATGGTGCTTAATACCCAACAACGGATCAGCACAATCTTCTATGCTTCTGCAGTGTAGGACCCTTTCCATACTTACACGGTATAGGAACTTCTCCACGCTACCACGGCTTTGGAATTTATTGTGGTGCTTGATACCGACAACGGATCAGCACAATCTACTATGCTTCTATGGCATTGGACCCATTCGAGACTTCCACAGTGTAGGAACTTCTCCTTGCTACCACGGCGTAGGAATCATTATGGTGCTTGATACCCAACAATGTATTGGTGCAATCGTGCATGCTTTCATGGTATAGGACCATTTCCAAACTTCCACGGCATGGGAATCATTATGGTGCTTGATACCTAACAACGGATCAGCATAATTGTTTATAATTCCACGGCATAGGACCCTTTCTACACTTCCATGGTATAGGGACTTCTCCATGCTTTCACGGTGTCAGAATCATTATGGTGCACAATAGCTAACAATGGATTAGCACAATCGTCCATGCTTCCACGGTATAGGACCCTCTCTGCACTTCCACAGTATAGGTACTTCTCTATGCTTTCATGGTGTCAGAATCATTATGGTGCTCGATATCTAACAACGAATTAGCACAATCGTTCATGCTTCCACGGTATTGGACCCTTTCCAAACTTCCGCAATTTAGGAACTTCGCCAAGCTTCCACGGTGTAGGAATCATTATGGTGCTTGATACCCAACAACGGATCAGCACAATCTTCTCTACAGCCATGGTATAGGACCCTTTCCACATTTCCTCGGTATAGGAACTTCGCCATGCCTCCACAGTGTTGGAATCCTTATGGTGCTTGATACCCAACAATGGATCAACACAATCTTCTATGCTGCCACAGTATAGGACCCTTTCCACACTTGCACAGTTTAGGAACTTTTCCATGCTACCACAGCGTAGGAATCATTATGGTACTTTGTACCTAACAACGGATCAACATAATCTTCTATACTTCCACGGCGTTGGGCTCTTTCCACACTTCCATGGTGTGGGAACTTCTCTCCGCTACCATGGCGTAGGAATCTATTACGGTTCTTAATACCCAACAATGGATCAGCGCAATCTTCTATGCTTCCACGGTGTAGGAAGTTCTCCATGCTACTACGGCATAGGAATCATTACGATACTTGATACCCAACAGCAGATCTACACAATCTTCTATGCTTCCACGGTGTAAGACCCTTTCCATACTTACACTGTATAGGAACTTATCCACGCTACGACGGCGTTGGAATCATTTCGGTGCTTGATAACCAACAGCGGATCAGCACAATCTTCTATGCTTCCACAGTGTAGGATCCTTTCCATACTTCCACGGTGTAGGAACTTCTCCACACTACCACAATGTAGGAATTTATTATGGTGCCTGATACCAATAGCAGATCAGCACAATCTCCAATGCTTCCACGGCATTGATCCTATTCGACACTTCCACAATGCAGGAACTTCTCCATGCTACCACGGCGTTGGAATCAATATGGGGCTTGATACCCAATAACCGATTGGCGCAATCGTCAACGCTTCCATGGCATAGGAATCATTATGGTGGTTGATACATAACAATAGATCAGCACAATTGTTCATGATTCCACGATATAGGACCCTTTCTACACTTCCACGGTATAGGGACTTCTCCATGCTTTCACGGTGTCGGAATCATTATGGTGCTCAATAGCTAACAACAGATTAGCATAATTGTTCATTCTTCCATGGTATTGGACCCTTTCCACACTTCCATAGTATAGGAACATCGCCAAGCTTCCACGGTGTAGGAATCATTGTGGTGCTTGATACCCAACAATGGATCAGCACAATCTTCTTAATAGCCATGGAATAGGACCCTTTCCACATTTCCCCGGTATAGGAAATTCGCCATGCTTCCACAGGGTTGGAATCCTTATGGCGCTTAATACCCAACAATGGATCAGCACAATCTTCTATGCTGCCACAGGATAGGACCCTTTCCACACTTGCATAGTTTAGGAACTTCTCCACGCTACCACAGCGTAGAAATCATTATAGTGCTTTATACCTAACAACGGATCAACACAATCTTCTATACTTCCACGACGTTGGGCCCTTTCCACACTTCCATGGTGTAGGAATTTCTCCCTGCTACCATGGCGTACGAATCTATTATGGTGCTTGATACCCAATGACAGATCAACACAATATTCTATACTTCCATGGCGTTAGGCCTTTTCCACACTTCCATGGTGTAGGAACTTCTCCCTGCTACCACGGCGTAGGAATCTATTACGGTGCTTGATACCCAACAACGGATGAACACAATATTCTTTGCATCCATGGTGTAGGAAGTTCTCCATGCTACCACGGCGTAGGAATTATTACGATGGTTAATACCCAACAACGGATCAGCACAATCTTCTATGCTTCCACGGTGTAAGACCCTTTCCATGCTTACATGGCGTATGAACTTCTCCACGCTAGCACGGCGTTTGAATCATTTCGATGCTTGATAACCAACAAAGGATAAGTACAATCATCCATGCTTCCACGGTGTAGGACCTTTTCCAAAATTCCACGGCGTAGGAACTTCTCCACACTACCACAACGTAGGAATTTATTATGGTGCTTGATACCAATAACAGATTAGCACAATCTTCAATGCTTCCACGGCGTTGGTCCTATTCGACACTTCCACAGTGTAGGAACTTCTCCATGCTACCATGGCGTAGGAATCAATATGGGCCTTGATACCCAACAACCGATTGGCGCAATTGTCAATGCTTCCACGGCATAGGAATCATTATGGTGGTTGATACCTAACAATGGATCAGCACAATTGTTCATGATTCCACGGTATAGGACCCTTTCTGCACTTCCACGGTATAGGGACTTTTCCATGCTTTCACGGTGTCGGAATCGTTATGGTGCTTGATAGCTAACAATGGATTAGCATAATCGTTCATGCTTCCACGGTATTGGACCTTTTCCACACTTCCGCAGTATAGGAACTTCGCCAAGCTTCCACGATGTAGGAATCATTATGGTGATTGATACCCAGCAATGGATCAGCACAATCTTCTCAACAGCCATGGTATAGGACCCTTTCCACATTTCCCCAACATAGGAACTTCGCCATGCTTCCACAGTGTAGGAATCCCTATGGTGGTTGATACCCAACAATGGATCAGCACAATCTTCTATGCTATAGGACCCTTTCCACACTTGCACGATTTAGGAACTTTTCCACACTGCAATGGCGTAGGAATCATTATGGTGCTTTGTACCCAACAACGGATCAACACAATCTTCTATACTTCCACGGCGTTGGGCCCTTTCCACACTTCCATGGTGTAGGAACTTCTCCCCGCTACCATGACATAGGAATTTATTACAATGCTTGATACCAAACAACGGTTCAGCACAATCTTCTATGCTTCCATGGTGTAGGAAGTTGTCCACGCTACCACGGCGTAGGAATCATTATGGTGCTTTTTATCCAACAACGGATTAACACAATCGTCTATACTTCCACGGCATTGGGCCCTTTCCACACTTTTATGGTGTGGGAACTTCTCCCTACAACCACGACATAGGAATCTATTATGGTGCTTGATACCCAACAATAGATCAACACAATCTTCTGTAGTTCCACAGCATTGGGCCCTTTCCACACTTCCATGGTATAGGAACTTCTCCTCGCTACCACGGCGTTGGAATCTATTACGGTGCTTGGTACCCTACAATGGATCAGCACAATCTTCTATGCTTCCACGATGTAGGAAGTTCTCCATGCTACCACGGTGTAGGAATTGCTATGGTGCTTGATACCAAACAACGGATCAACACAACCTTCTATGCTTCCATGGTGTAGGACCCATTCGACACTCCACGGTGTAGGAACTTCTCCATGCTACCACGGCGTAGGAATCATTACGGTGCCTGATACCCAACAATGGATCAACAAAATCTTCTATGCTTCCTCGGTGTAGGAACTTCTCTGCACTTCTACGGCGTTGGAATCCTTATAGTGCTTGATAACCAACAACGGATCAGCATAATCGTCCATGCTTCCAGGGTGTAGGATCCTTTCCACACTTCCACATTGTAGGAATTTCTCCACACTACCACGGCGTAGGAATTTATTATGGTGCTTGATACCAACAACAGATCAGCACAATCATCCATGCTTCCATTGTGTAGGACCCTTTCCATACTTCCACGGCGTAGGAACTTCTCCACATTACCACAACGTAGGAATTTATTATGGTGCTTGATACCAATAACAGATCAGCACAATCTTCAATGCTTCCACGACGTTGGTCCCATCGACACTTGCACAATATGGGAACTTCTCCATGCCACCATAACGTAGGAATCAATATTGGGCTTGATACCCAACAACCGATTGGCGCAATCGTCAATGTTTCCACGGCATAGGAATCATTATGGTGGTTGATACCTAACAACGGATCAGTACAATTGTTCATGATTCCACGGTATAAGACCTTTTCTGCACTTCCATGGTATAGGGATTTCTCCACACTTTCACGGTGTCAGAATTGTTATGGTGCTTGATAGCTAACAATGGATTAGCATAATCGTTCATGCTTCCACAGTATTAGACCCTTTCCACACTTCCGCAGTATAGGAACTTCGCCAAGCTTCCATGGTGTAGGAATCATTATGGTGCTTGATACCCAACAATGGATCAGCACAATCTTCTCAACAGCCATGGTATAGGACCCTTTCCACATTTCCCCGGCATACGAACTTCGCCATACTTCCACAGTGCAGGAATCCCTATGGTGCTTGATACCCAACAATGGATCAGCACAATCTTCTATGTTATAGGACCCTTTCCACACTTGCACGGTTTTGGAACTTTTCCACACTGCAATGGCGTAGGAATCATTATGGTGCTTTGTACCCAACAACGGATCAACACAATCTTCTATACTTCCACGGCGTTGGGCCCTTTCCACACTTCCATGGTGTAGGAACTTCTCCCCGCTACCACGACATAGGAATCTATTACAGTGCTTGATACCAAACAACGGTTCAGCACAATCTTCTATACTTCCATGGTGTAGGAAATTCTCCATGCTACCATGGCATATGAATCATTATGGTGCTTTTTATCCAACAATGGATTAACACAATCATCTATACTTCCACGGCATTGGGCCCTTTCCACACTTCCACAGTGTAGGAACTTCTCCACGCTACCACAACGTAGGAATCATTATGGTGTTTTATACCTATCAACGGATCAACACAATCTTCTATGCTTCCACGGCGTTGGCCCCTTTCCACACTTCCACAGTGTAAGAACTTCTTGACGCTACCACGGCGTAGGAATCTATTATGGTACTTGATACCCAACAACGGATCAACACAATCTTCTATCCTTCCACGACGTAGGACCCATTCGACACTTCCACTGTGTAGGAACTTCTCCATGCTACCACGGTGTAGGAATCATTATGGTGCTTGATACCTAACAACAATCAACACAATCTTCTATACTTCCACGGTGTAGGACACTTTTCATACTTCCAGGATTTAGGAACTTCTCCATGCTGCCACGATGTAGGAATCATTACAGAGCTTGATACCCAACAACGGATTAGCACAATCTTCTTTGCTTCCACGCGTAAAACCCTTTCCACACTTCCACGGTGTAGGAACTTCTTGACGCTTCCATGGCGTTGGAATCATTATGATGCTTGATACCTAAGAGCGGATCAGTGCAATTGTTCATGCTTCCCTGGTATGAGACCCTTTCCACACTTCCGCGGTATAGGAACTTTGCCAAGCTTCCATGATGTAGGAATCACTATGGTGCTTGGTACCCAACAATGGATTAGCAAAATCTTCTTTGCTGCCACGGTATACTACCCTTTCCACACTTCCACGGTGTTGGAACTTATCCATGCTACCACAGAGTAGGAATCATTATAGTGCTCAATGCCCAACAACGGATCAGCACAATCTTCTATGCTTCCATGGTGTAGGTCCCTTTCTATACATACACGGTGTGGTAAGTTCTCCACACTACCACGGCATTGGAATCATTACGGTGCTTTGTACCAAAAAACGAATCAGCACAATCATCTTTGCTTCCATAGCGTAGGGCCCTTTCCACTCTTCCACAATGTAGGAACTTCTCGACGCTTCCACGGCGTAGGAATCATTATGATGCTTGATACCTAAGAACGAATCAGCACAATTGTCCAAGCTTCCATGGTATAGGACCCTTTCCACCCTTCCACGGTATAGGAACTTTGCCTTACTTCCACAGTGTAGGAATCATTATAGTGCTTGATACCCAACAATGGATCAGCACAATCCTCTATGCTACCACATTATAGGACCCTTTCCACACTTCCACAATGTCGGAACTTCTCCATGCTACCACGGCGTAGGAATCAAAGTGGTGCTTGATACCCAACAACGGATCAGCACAATCTTCTATGCTTCCACGGTGTAGGACCCTTTGCATACTTACACGGTGTAGGAACTTCTCCACGCTACCATGGCATTGGAATCATTACGGTGCTTCTTCCTAACCACGAAACAGCACAATCTTCTATGCTTCCATGGTGTAAGACCATTTCCACACTTCCACAGTGTAGGATCTTCTCCACCGTACCACGGCGTAGGAATCTGTTACGGTGCTTGATACCCAACAATGGATTAACACAATCTTCTATGCTTCCATGGTGTAGCTCCATTTCTACACTTCCACAGTGTAGGAACTTCTCCACCTTACCACGGCATAGGAATCTATTTTGCTGCTTGATACCTAACAACATATTAGCACAATCTTCTCAACTACCATGGCATGGGAATCATTATGGTGCTTGATACCCAACAACGATCAGCACAATCTTCTATGCTTCCACACTGTAGGACCCTTTTCATACTTCTATGGTGTAGGAACTTCTTAACACTGCCACAGCGTAGTAATCATTCTGGTGCTTAATACCAAACAATGGATCAGCCCAATCTTCTATGCTACCACGGTGTAGGAACCTTTTCACACTTCCACAGTGTAGGAACTTCTCCATGCTACCACAACATAGGAATTATTATGGTGCTTGATACACAACAAAAGGATCAGCCCAATCTTCTTTGCTTTCATGGCAAAGGACCCTTTCTACACTTCCATGGCATATGAACTTCTCTACGTTTTATCGGCATAGGAATCATTGTGATGCTTGATACCGAACAACGTATCAACACAATCGTTCATGCTTCCACGGTATAGGACCCTTTCCACACTTACACAGCGTAGGAACTTCTCCACGCTACCACGGCATAGGAATCATTACAATGCTTTATACCCAACAACGGATCAACACAATCTTCCATGCTTCCTCGGCATTGGGCCTTTCCACACTCCCACGGTGAAAGAACTTCTCTATGCTACCACCGCGTAGGAATCTATTATGGTGATTGATAACTAACAACGGATCAGCACAATCTTCTATGCTTCCACGGTGTAGGACCCATTCAACACTTCCACGATGTAGGAACTTCTCCATGCTACCAAGGCGTAAGAATCATTATCGTGCTTGATACCCAACAACAGATCAACACAATCTTCTATGGTTCAAAGGTGTAGGACCCCTTCCACACTTCCACGGTGTAGGAACTTCTCCGCGCTACAACGGCGTAGGAATCATTATGGTGCTTTATACCCAACAACGGATCAACACAATATTCCATGCTTCCTCGGCATTGGGCCTTTCCACACTCCCATGGTGAAAGAACTTCTCTACGCTACCACAGCGTAGGAATCTATTATGGTGATTGATAACTAACAACAGATCAGCACAATCTTCTATGCTTCCACGGTGTAGGACCCATTCAACACTTCCACGATGTAGGAACTTCTCCATGCTACCAAGGCGTAGGAAACATTATCGTGCCTGATACCCAACAACGGATCAGCACAATCTTCTATGGTTCAAAGGTGTAGGACCCCTTCCACACTTCCACGGTGTAGGAACTTCTCCGCGCTACGACGACGTAGAAATCATTATGGTGCTTTATACACAACAACGGATCAACACAATATTCCATGCTTCCACGGCGTTGGGCCATTCCACACTTCCATGGTGTAAGAACTCCTCCACGCTACCACGGTGTTGGAATCTATTATGGTTCTTGATACCCAACAACTGATCAGCTCAATCTTCTATGCTTCCACGGTGTAGGACCCATTCAACACTTCCACGATGTAGGAACTTCTCCATGCTACCATGGCGTAGGAATTATTTTGGTGCTTGATACCCAATAATGGATCTGTAAAATCGTCCATGCTTCCACGATATAGGACCCTTTCCACACTTCCACAATATAGGAACTTCACCATGCTTTCTCAGTGTCGGAATCATTATGGTGCGTAATACCCAACAATGGATCATCACAATCTTCTATGCTTCCACAGTATTGGACCCATTCG
Organism: Quercus glauca; assembly: GCA_023736055.1. Taxonomy (NCBI): domain Eukaryota; kingdom Viridiplantae; phylum Streptophyta; class Magnoliopsida; order Fagales; family Fagaceae; genus Quercus; species Quercus glauca. Next base: position 53,508,227 of record CM043316.1, read on the forward strand.
ACATTTCCAAAGTGTAGGAACTTCACCATGCTACCATGACGTAGGAATCATTATGGTGCTTGATACCCAACAACAATCAGAACAATCTTCTATGCTTCCATAGTGCAAGACCCTTTTCATATTTCCACCGTGTTGGAACTTCTCCATGCCACCACGGCATTGGAATTGTTATGGTGATTGATATCCAACAATGGATCAGCACAATCTTCTATGCTTCCACGACGTAGGACCCTTGCCACACTTCCACGGTGTAGGAACTTCTCCATGCTACCATGGCGTACGAATCTTTGTGGTGCTTGAATCCCAACAACGGATCAGCACAATCTTCTATGCTTCCACGGCATAAAACCCTTTCCATACTTTCACGGTGTAGGAACTTCTCCACTCTACCATTATGTAGGAATCACTATGGTGCTTGATACCCAACAAAGGATCAGCACGATCTTCTGTGCTACCACGGTGTAGGACCCTTTCCAGACTTCCACGGTGTAGGAACTTCCCCATGCTACCACGACATAGGAACATCTCTACCCTACCCCGACGTAGGAATCATTATGGTACTTGATACCTAACAACGAAGTAGCACAATCATCCACGCTTCCATGGTATAGGAATTTCGCCTTGCTTCCACGGCGTAGGAATCATTATGGTGCTTGATACCCAAGAACGGAACCGTATAATCTTTTATGCTTCCACGGTGTAGGACCCTTTCTACACTTCGACGGTACAGGAACTTAGCCATGCTTCTGCGGTGTAGGAATCATTTTGGTGCTTGATACCCAACTATGGATCAGCATAGTCTTCTATGCTTCCACTGTATAGGACCCTTTCCATACATGGAATAAATTTTCCATCACTCGCTGGTAGGTTGCCCCAGCATTCTTCAAGCTGAACGGCATGACGTCGTAGGCATAAGTTCCCCAATGAGTGGTGAACGCCATTTTGGCTTTGTCCTCCTTAGACATCTTAATCTGATTATAGCCCAAGAATCCATCCATAGAGGAGAAGAATATGTTGGTCGCAATGTTATTTATCAAGGAATCGATATGTGGCAAGGGAAAATTATCCTTTGGGCTACCCGATTCAAATCTCTATAATCAACGCACATGCGTAATTTCCCATCTTTCTTTGGCATGAGAATAATGTTGGCAACCCAATCAGAGTAGGCTATAGTGGTAAGAAAACCGGCTTTCAATTGCTTTTCCATTTCTTCTTTGATCTTTAGGATAGTCTCCCATTTCATCCTTTGAAGGACTTGCTGTACTAGAGGGCATCCAAGTTTAACCGAAATTCTCTGGTGAAAATATTTGTATATAGTCCTGGCTTATCTTGATAAGACCAAGCAAAGATTTCCTTGAATTCCTTCAACAGAGCTATGAGCTCATCTTTCATGTCCTTGGGAAAGTTTACCCCGATCTTGACAAGTTTTCCCTTTTCTCCTTCCTCAACTAGGTTTATCACCTCTGTCTCTTCTATATTGGGCCTGAACCCTTCACTCTTCCATATTAGGCCTTATCTAGGATGTCTCGAGATAAGTTTGGGACCTCTTCCATTCCTTCAACATCATGATCTAACTCTATTATCTCATTCACATCATCCACGACCTCATTATGGCAAAGGGACAATGTACCAACTTGGGAATTAGTACAGATCCTATAGAGTGGAACATATACAAAGATGCATAAGATGATTTGCACACATATATTCATTGGAAAGCAAATGAAGAGAGATGCAAGAATTTCCTGAATAATAGCTAAATATTTCATTAATGGATTATGGGTAGGGGGAAAACATGCCTAATAATGATAAAAGGGAAACGCTTTTTTTTTTTTCTAGGAAAACAAACTGAGGAAGATGAACATGGAATACAAATAAAGTAGGAAATAACATAAGCATGAAAAACAAACTAGATATGCTATTCCAACCCTCTTGGGTGATCGGGAGGCCCAATCACTTGATTATGGAATACTTCTTACTCAGCCGGTGCAACCACAAAGCAAGGCTCGATGGTCCAAAGGTCTGTCATCTCTCCTGGCATCCCTGGTCAGATAGTAGAAGTTAGATTATCTTTGGGAGATATGATAGCTTTCATAGAGAACTCCTCAGGACAGAGCTAAATGATGCAGGCTAGATCTGATTCCTCATCTTGAAATTCCTTGAAAGGTTCTAGCATAATGACTTCGGCCGGAGTCGGAAAAGTGGCCCTAATATGGGGAATGGACATCCCTTTGCCGGCACACTTCAAGCACTCTAGATTGACCATCAAGTAGACATTCAAGGCTAATCCATTGTCGATTAACACCCTTACGACAATCATGTCTTCACACTTGACTACGATATGCATGACCAAGGTATGAGCTTTACCTTCTTGAGGCAACTTATCATCTAAAAAGGAAACCTGGTTGGTGGCCAACACCAATGATACCATACCCTCGAAAGAGGAATCTGTAATACCGATAGAAACATACGTTTCCTTCAATACCTACAAAAGAGCCTCATGGTGGACTTCCATAGGACACAATGGCTATCCTTGTAAGGAAAGGGTTTCGGCATACGAATGATGACACCCTATTGAGTTTGCAAGTTTGGTGCTAGGGAGAACATCTTTGGACTGATGATGATTGGACCAGGTAAACCTAGAGATTCCTGAGGTAAACCTTGGCAGAACTAGAGGATCGAAACCTCAAATGGCGGGGATGGTAGGGGTTCCCTTCTGGATAAATCCTAGAGATGATTCTGCAATTGCAAATAATGCTAAGACCAAAAGAGCAAAACCTTCAATGACTGGCATGGTTTGTCCTTTCTTTGGAGCTAGCACCTTTAAACCCACAGGTGATTTTGCAATCTCTTCGATATTGATCAAAGTCAACGGAGCTGGCATCCTTATCTTTAAAGGAATCTTAGATGCTCTCGCAAGTATTCATCCCAGTCTTCTCTTGATCCTACTGACATAGCGCTATGGCTAGCTCTGGCTTGTGCACTTGGAGGGCATAGGCTGGCTGCCATGAAATCGCTCCTTAGCACAACCTCTCTTTCGATCCAAATGAGACCATGGTTAGCTAGACTCTGAACTTGTGCTTAGAGCACTCTACAATCGAATAAGGCATGCCTATCACCACTGTCATGGAATGAGCATATTTTCCAGTCAAATCCTGGAGCTCCTATGTCCTCGAGAACAATGTGACTTTCTTAGGCTAGGGCCCTCAACATGGCTTTCCAAGTGAACGAAAGGGATGAGAAATCCAGAATCCTTTCTTCCATTGTGGAAAAAGCATTCACATTCCCTTCCTAATAAGGAGGCAAGGGGTTGGTGATAACATTCAGCCTGGCTACATTATCGAACTGTATTAGCTTGTTGTCAACGAGATCTTGGACTCGATTCCTCAATTGTGTACACTTTTCTAAGGTATGCCCTTCAGCTTCAAAATGGTGCTCACATTTCTTAGACAAGTCAAACTGGGTAGGGGAGGGCAGTCTCTTGGTCTCGTAAACACTAAAGTCACTAGCTTCTTTTGCAACAAATAAGAATAGTGCTTTACCATGGGCATTAGTAGCAGAGAGAATATTTGAGGTTCTCCTTTCGGATAGCAGAGCCTTCCCCTTTGGTTAAATGCTCGAGGTGACAGGCCACAAATTGAATGACCCCTTGTGATTTAAACTAATTAATTAATTTAGCCAAGTTATTAATTAATCAATTTAACATGCAAATACGTGGCAGCACAAACAAATCACCGAATAGCTAAATATGCAGCGGAAAATAAAAGACACGGTGATTTGTTCACGAATGGGGAAAAACCCTAACGGCAAAAACCCCACCGGGTGATTTTCAGGTCACCACTCCCGAAACTCCACTATTATCAAATCAAACGGTTACAAATAAGGAATCCCAAGTACCTTACCAACCTACAGTTGAACCCTTACCCCAATACCCAATTGGACTTGATCTGTAGCGACAATTCCCCCTTTCGATGCACGGCTCCCAAGTACGTGACTAAGCAGATGCGCGGATCCCAGTACGCGACTTCAAACACCAACTTTAGGAAGAGAGGTTGGCTGCAAAGTTCTTCAGATCATCCTATGCAATGAAGATCAGGAAGATGCTTGGTCATAAAACCCTACGGTGCACAATACACAGCAACTTCTTGAAGAAGATGAACTAGGTTAAGAACTTCGTCTTAGATCACAATTTTCTTGAACAAGGATTGCTCAATGCTTATGCAACTTGTGTCTATGTTGACGGCTCTTAAAACACTCCTTAAATATGTTTAGGGTTAGAAGAAAAGAAGGCCCCAAAACACATTCACGGATCCCAAGAAAATCAGATTGGAATTCTGACTTTTTAATTCTCGACAGATAGTAGGTGTCGAGGTAGGTGTCGAGCTTTAAAAATTCTGCACTTCAACTTGCTTTTTCTTGGACAGACTTGATGACTTCAACACTTGATCTTGAAACATTGTTTCTTGAAGTATTAAAAACACCTAGAACTACCCAATTACAAGTAGAGTGCGTTTTGTCAAAGGATTAGCCAATTTACATAAAATATGACATATGTTCTAAAGCTGTGAACACATATGTCCTAACAATCTCCCCCTTTGGCAATCCGTGACAAAACCACAACAAACAAATGAACATATGAGAGAAGTCATAAATCATTCAACTCATATTCACTTGTTAAATACAATAAAATCTATCCCAACACAAACTCTTGAAGAACTTTGCAAAAAGAGAGTTTATGGCAAGTAGACTTTGACAACCTGTATTTCTGAAACACTTTTAAACAAAACTCATCAAGGCATCTTGTGTGAAACAGAAATAATTAGATTGCATACAAATATAAAGAACATGTGTATAAAGAGAGAAAAGAAACAACACATGAAGAGATAGGTGAAAAAAAACATACATCCACATATACAGAAAGATAAGTACAATGTATGTAAACTGATATACAAGACCAATGTATCTATAAGAAAGAAAAGAAAAGATACATCAAAAGCCTCACTACATCCCTCAAAAATATGAACACTCCCCCTATCAAAAATGTCCTATACTAACTCTCCCCCTAAGATGACTACTCTCATAATCCAAAACTACTCCCCCTTTTTGTCACGAGTGACAAAGGGTAGAGTGTCATGTAGACATCTCATCAGTAGAGCTAGCATCTCCATCATCATCATCAGAAGCATCATCGTCATCACCATCATCATCATCATCATCCTCAGTATCAGAATCTGAAGCAACTGGAGGAGGTGGTAGAGGAGAAGCCTCAGATGCAAAACCACCCATGGTCGCCTGCCGTCGTGCAATACGACCAACACGAACGTTCACCTGATACAACTCAGTAGTGAGTGTATCAAGGCGAGCATCCATGCGCTGTAGCTGCGCCATAATATCTCCAAGAGATACATCACCTGAGGAAGGAAGAGGAGTCGATGTAGATGGAGCAGATCTGGATGGAGCCGAACGAGAGGGCGGAGTGGAATCCGGCTGTCTCGACCTGAACTGTGCCTCACTACGTTTTACGGTAGCGGCATCTATGGCAGATATGTGTGTGAAGTGGTCGGACACAGGGAAAGGGATGGAAAAATGGCGTAGAATCCTCGTAATAGCGGAAGGAAAGATGAGCTTATCACGGGACGCCGCATCTAAATGAACATCTATGATAGAGAAAATGAAGTGAGAAGGAAAATCTATCGTAAGATGCCCAAGTAGAGATAGCAAGAAACGAGCACGAGGCTCTGTGATAGAGTTATAGTGAGAGAGAGGATGAAGTACAAAGGTCATCACCATGTTTAGGAACCTAGGACCTTTAGCAAAAGGTCTACATGATGTATACTGATGCTCACCCCACTCAGAAGGGCGCTCACAAAAAGCAGAAATGAGCTCATCCTTGGACACAGTCCTCAATCGCTCACAAGTAGGATAGTCAGGAAACTGTATCCTAGGGACTTTAAGCACATCCACAACCAGCTGCGGTGTGACAGCAATGCGCGTACCTCGAACGCGAGTATGAAAGAGAGGTACTGAACGATCAATCCCGTACATGTTGGAGTAAAACTCCTGAATGAGTATGAGAGGACAAGTGACCGAGACGTCACACAGTGACTCCCATCCCCTACTGTGAATGACAGAGGGAAGGTCAGTGTCGGCGAAGTCCGCCAGAACAACGTGGCGTTCCGAATGAACACCTCGTTTAGAAAAGTTCTCAGTAAACGCCTTTTGGGCATCTACATCACGGAACCGAAGAGTATGAGGAGCAGTATCAGAAGATAAGGAAGCTCCAGAACGCAGAGGGTTCCGAGCAGGAGTGGATTTACGTTTAGGTGCCATAGACACAACTAACGTAAAATAATGAGAAAAGAGATAGAGAGGGAGACAATCAGAAAAGTCCCAAACAGTTCAAATGTGATAATATGTTGAACAAAATGTACGTATGCATGGGAATGCACGGTCATGTGACATGCAAACATAAAAAGCATCATGGGCTCAGCCCAATCCAATCCTAGCAGCACACATACAAGAATCACACAACTAAATGCATGAAAATATCATTCTAATGCACATGGAATGCAATGTATGACATTTTAAACACTTTTTATTGAAAAACCAACCCAAAATTTCAATAAAAACTCAATGATTTTGAAAACCCCAAAGTTTTCAAAAAAATCCCAAACCCTAAGATTCAAATCATGAAATGCATGAAAAGGAATGGAAAAGAAGATCATACCACTTGATTTGAAGCAAGAAAGGCTGAAAATCACTTGGGATGGAGATTGGAGTGAAGAAAAGTGGTCTGGAAGTTGAACCGCCTCGGACAGATCGAAGAGAGATTGAGAAAATGAGAGAGAAATCGCGATCGCAGCTTAAATAGGCACCTCAGTAAATCTCGACAGCTGAGGTGTCGAGAGGTATCGAGGGTGCTATCGAGATAGGTATCGAGAATTTTGCCTTCGACAGTTGAAGGTGTCGAGGAGGTATCGAGGTACCAAACAGCTGAACTGATACAAAAACTCGATCGATCGACGTGGTGTCGAGAAGGTATTGAGGAGACAGAGAGAATCTCGATCGATCCACCAGGTGTCGAGGATGTGTCGAGATTGCGATAAGAAAAAGGCTTGAAAATCTCGACAGCTGACCAGGTATCGAGGAGGTATCGAGAAGGTGTCGAGACAGCAGTGAAAAGCAGTTTTTCGAGAAGTGAAAAACACAGACATGAATGCAATCAAGACATGCACCTCAACCATGATCCAACCAACATAAAAAGCTCTCAAATAACATCTCTCAATGAAAATTTAAGTACATGGATCTCCCAAAAACACACACACACACACTAAACAAGTCTAACCAATTTTATATTTCAAAAATAAGTCATGACAGTTTAGTGAGCATACAAAAGCACATGTAAAACCTTTGTGATGGCCAAATCACATTGTACCTGCACATGTATCAAAAGTAGCAAAGAATATTGCGTGTTGTGTGTGAAAAACATCGCAAGATTGCATATGTGTATACATGTTATGACGATCTGAGATATGAGAAAATAACTTTAACTCACACACAATCATAACTGTTTGATGGGGACTATCACCTTTGAGGTACATCCTATAACTCCCACATCTCCTAGAATACACGCTTGCAACCATTTTAAAGCATTTTTAATCTTTTTGCTTTTTATTTCTTTGCATATTTTCTTTCTAAGCATATCATACATGGGCTTATGAGAAAGAAAAGAAATACCCATTGATATTTTGACATTTCAATTTTGCTATGCCTAAGCACACAAATGTCATTGACATCACACTTTTGCTATGCCAAAACATACAGATGTCATTAATGATTGGCGGGCAACAGTGGTGAAATGGTTATTTATGCATTTCTCTTAGGATTTTCTAGTCCTACCCGTCAAAAAGAGTGATATGAGTGTTAAGTCTAAGAAATAACCTAATCTTACTCATCACAAACACGAGCCACAAAGCTCACTTGCTTAGTTGTGCATAAAGATGCTCATCTAAGCTACAAGAGATACAAAGTTTAGAAAACTTTGTTTCATTGGCCATCTAAGGTACACAAGTACCAAAGTACACAAAACACACACTGTTTTTGTATTTTTCAATTTTTCAAATTTTTTTTTTATATAAAAAAAAAATGAACAAAACTAAAAGTAAACACACAAAAACATGTTAACTAAGCAAAACAATGCATAAAACTAGACTGACTCAATAAAAATGCAAAACACACATGCAATGCAACAAATAAGAAGAACAAGAAGGGAAAAGAAAGTGATGAAATCACTTTGAGTCCTTTTTCTTCCACACCTTGGAAGAGCCTTTCCTTTGATTAAATCCTTGAACCGGCGGTGAGGGGGAAGAATTAAAACCGTTCAAGTTCGAAAGGAGCATGATGGCTTTCAGAAGATCTCCAAGAGGAGCAAGAGAAGATTGAAGCTGATATTGGCTTCCAGATGCTGTCATACTGTTGCTCTGTTGGGTGGCTAGCCACTTGTAGCAATTAGGTCGAGTATGACCAGCAGCTCCACAATGATAACGGAGATGCTGCTGCTTCTTTTGTTTAGGCTTCTGAGAGTTAGCCTTCTTAGTCCTTGGGTTCTTAACATCTTTCTTATCTAACTTAGGGGGTGCTCCTAAGATTGATTTACCCTTGTCTATGTTCTCACTAGCTAATTCAGTTTTAACATCAATGTTCTCAATTTTAACATTATTAGTAGGAGGAACAAAAACAGTAGAACTAGTAGAAGCAGAGTTAGAGATAGAAAGACCATACCCCAAGCCTGTTCGATCTGAAGCAGATTTTTGGTTGCTGAGCATCTCATCAAGTTTTGCACTTGAAGTCCTCTCCAGTTGAGCTCTGACTTGAAACAGCTCTGCTTCAAGCTTCTTGGTCTTCTCAGCCAGGAAGTTGTTCTCAAATCTCAGTGCACCAATAGTTTGATTCGCCTCATCAAATTTTGTGGACAATTCTTCTCTATCGAGTTCCACATCACTGAGCTTCTTGTTGGCCAGCCTGTATAACTTCTCATGCTTTTCAGAGAGCTTGTAAAGTTTCTCATAGGCTGAATGGATATCATCTTTGTCATCCTTCTTCTCACATTCAGTGTCCACCAGTTCTTCTTCTTCTTCTTCCTCAACAATCCCTTCAGTAGAATTGACTGAGGCAGTGAAGGCATTTAGGATTCCGTCATCCTCATTGTCGGAATCATCTTCAGGCTCCGTGTCACTAAGGGTTGCAGTAAGAGCCTTGCTCTTTCCAATGCTCTTCAGATATGTAGGACACTCATTCTTCATGTGTCCAAACCCGTGACACCCAAAACACTTTGGTCCTACCGGAACAGTGTACTGACCGCCATCCTTGGCATCCTTCCTTCCTTTGTCTTGGCTCTTGAATTGTGAAGAACTGGATTGGCTTCGGTCCTTGTCGAAGTTCCTCCCATTGGCATTCTTCATAAACTTCTTGAATTGCCTTGTAATGTAGGACTTCATCTTGGAATCTTCATCATCGGAAGACTCATCTGTATCACTGCTCTTCGCCTTCAGGGCCATGCTCTTGCCCTTGCTTGACTTGCCTATTCTTGATAACCCTAGCTCGTAGGTCTGCAAGTTCCCAACTAGCTCAGTCAAAGGGATTTTATCAATGTCCTTTAATTCTTCAATTGCCGTAATCTTGGCATGAAATCTCTCAGGTAGAGATCTGAGCACCTTTCTTACAACCTTGGGTTCAAGGATGGTTTCCCCAAGATTGAAGGCTGAGTTCACTACGTCTTTAAGCTTGCCATAGAACTCATCGAACGACTCATCCTCCTCCATCTTTATTTCTTCAAAGCTAGTAGTGAGCCTCTGTAGCTTTGAATCTTTGACAGCCTTTGTTCCTTCATAGGTTGTCTGGAGGATGGTCCATGCCTCCTTAGCAGTTTCTGTTGAGGATATCTTCTTGAATTCCTTATTTGTGACTGCGCTAAATAGGGCATTTAACGATCTGCTGTTGAAGTTCGTCGCCTTGATCTTGGCTTCATCCCAATCAGCCGGCGCTTCTGTTGGCTTGGTCCAGCCAATCTCAACTGCTTGCCACACCTTCTCATCTAAGGACTGCAAAAAAACTCTCATGCGTACTTTCCAGTAGGCATAGTTAGTCCCATTAAATAAAGGAGGTATAATTAGAGATTGTCCTCTATCCATGACAAACAGGGGTCAATGGATCAAACACAGCAAAGATTAAACCTAATCAAAGTGTGCCTGCTCTGATACCACTTGACAGGCCACAAATTGAATGACCCCTTGTGATTTAAACTAATTAATTAATTTAGCCAAGTTATTAATTAATCAATTTAACATGCAAATATGTGGCAGCACAAACAAATCACCGAATAGCTAAATATGCAGCGGAAAATAAAAGACACGGTGATTTGTTCACGAATGGGGAAAAACCCTAACGGCAAAAACCCCACCGGGTGATTTTCAGGTCACCACTCCTGAAACTCCACTATTATCAAATCAAGCGGTTACAAATAAGGAATCCCAAGTACCTTACCAACCTACAGTTGAACCCTTACCCCAATACCCAATTGGACTTGATCTGTAGCGACAGTTCCCCCTTTTGATGCACGGCTCCCAAGTACGTGACTAAGCAAATGCGCGGATCCCAGTACGCGACTTCAAACACCAACTTTAGGAAGAGAGGTTGGCTGCAAAGTTCTTCAGATCATCCTATGCAATGAAGATCAGGAAGATGCTTGGTCACAAAACCCTACGGTGCACAATACACAGCAACTTCTTGAAGAAGATGAACTAGGTTAAGAACTTCGTCTTAGATCACAATTTGCTTGAACAAGGATTGCTCAATGCTTATGCAACTTGTGTCTATGTTAACGGCTCTTAAAACACTCCTTAAATATGTTTAGGGTTAGAAGAAAAGAAGGCCCAAAAACACATTCACGGATCCTAAGAAAATCAGATTGGAATTCTGACTTTTTAATTCTCGACAGATAGCAGGTGTCGAGGTAGGTGTCGAGCAGGTGTCGAGCTTTAAAAATTCTGCACTTCAACTTGCTTTTTCTTAGACAAACTTGATGACTTCAACACTTGATCTTGAAACATTGTTTCTTGAAGTATTAAAAACACCTAGAACTACCCAATTACAAGTAGAGTGCGTTTTGTCAAAGGATTAGCCAATTTACATAAAATATGACATATGTTCTTAAGCTGTGAACACATATGTCCTAACACGAGGAAACACCTAGGCTGGCTGAACCTATCCCTGATAGGGTCGAGCGACCGAGGTAGTATAAGCAGAGGTGATGCCTCGGGGCCTTTCAAGCACTTTGTCAACCATGTGGATGTCGGCGTCCTTCCCTTTGTGGCCGGTTAACTTTTTCACTTGTTGTTCTGTCATGGAGCTCAACGATTTTCTTGCTCCTAATACCCTCATCGATACGTTCCCCAATAGGGTTCCCCAATAGGAATCAAGCTAGTGAATTGAGTGACTTGGGCACTGATCATCTTCTTGTAGTAAAGAGGCTTAAGGTTGTTGATGAGCCATTTAATCATCTTGTCTTCCATCATGGGAGGAAGCACTTGTGTGGCTAGCTCATGCCACCTCTAGGCATACTCACGAAAAGATTCCCCTCTTTTCTCTTCTATCCTTTGAAGAACTGTGCGGTCGAGAGCTATCTTAATATTGAAGTGGTAATACTCCAAGAATGCATTGGTCATCTCTTCCTAGCTGGAGGTCTTTTCCAATCTCACATACCATGTGACTGTAGGGCTAGTCAAGTTATCAGGGAAAATTTGGTAGAGCAAAGGATGATTGTCTCCATAGGGTGCCATCTTCGTACAAAACATGCATAGATGGGCGCAGGGATCTCCAGTGCCATCGTACTTGAAAAACTTGAGTGCCTTGAACTTGGGAGGCATAATGACCTAAAGGAAATTGGTCAGACTATCTATATCGACACTTCCTTGGGCGCCAGAGCCCTCTATGATATGGATTTTCTCAATCAGGGTCTTCATTTGACTTTTGACCTAACCATAACCAGACTCTGAGGTCTTATCCTTAGAAGGATCTACTTCTTGGTTATTCCCTTGTGAGGTGAATGATGGCATGGTTTGGCCCTGATTTGGATCTGGTGGTGGCCAGGTCTCATTTTCAAACTAGGGCACAGAGCCCTCTGCAGTAGGACCAAATGAATTTCGATTCCCTCCTACAACCAGTTGTTGCATCATTTCTGCCATTGGCTCTTTTAGGAGAGCGATCTCATGAGTGTTTTCCTTAATGGGGGAAGGACCACTAGTAGACATCTCTTTAACATGAGACCTAGTGATGATAAGATCATGGTGTAATGGTAACTTGGACTGTTTCCTTCGAGCAATCTTTTCTTTTTATGATTCTGGAAAGGAAAAGAATGGGATGGAAACAAATGGAATACATTTGAAATTTTGACAATGTGGAAACACCAAACAAGCATGAAGTTAGTTTAGGTTCTTGCATTTTTTTTTCTAAGATGCACCTATCATTTTCGAAATATTGGCTTTGGACCCTTGATCGAGTATTTATTATGGTGAGTTTCTATAGTGATGTAGATTAATGCACAAGCTTGGCAAGTAACCAGAACTTTCATATTAAGCTCGAAATTACAAGATAGACCCTTCTCTTTTTATTACATGGAAAAGTAATGCTTTTACAAAGTTTGGCTTTTTACAATGCCTTCAAATCATGGGCTATAGACAATGTCTCCAACAATGGGCCTTTTACAATACAAGGAAATTCAAATTTACAATGAAGAGCTTCATTCTTGATAGCTTGGTCTTCTCAGGGAAGAACTTGGACTCCTGGCTATGTCCTTATTGGGGTGAAATTCTAGCTACTTGTCACAAATTTTATCTATACACATTTCCATGACAAGGCCATTAGTGTATGCATGCATGCCCTTGTAGGGTTAGAAACCCTTAGGGACCGGGTATGATCTAATGTGTAAGCAATGGGGTTGCTTTTCCCTAGGGGTTTAATCATAGATGCTGTGGAAAAAGGATGGATAGAACCTGGAGTAGACCATGACTCTTTGATGCAAACAAAAAAGGCAAACTTGCAAACGAAAATGGACACTTTCCCCTTAACTCATTTTGAAAACAATCCTACAAGGATGTCCTACCCTAGGCTTGGATGTTCACTCAGTCTTGGCTCTTCCTATTTCTCACGAGTTTGACGTAGTCTAGGCCAACAATATGAGACACGACTTAACTAGAAAGTTGGTCCTATTCTTAGGGTTAGGGGGGGGGGGGCTCGATCATCTAATCCTTCCCTTCATAGAAGTTGTGGGACAAAACAGATCAAGGGAGCCTTCTCAACATAATCCTGTCCACCTATAGACCCAGGAAGATGTTGGGGTTTATGCACTAAAATCCAATTTGTTGGCATGTCATAAATAATTAAATTGTTTAATTATATGAGACTATTTGTAAATGAACTAATGAGATATTATCATAGTCCTTGAGATGCATTGTGTGTGATTTATGTGATTTAGTCACAAAATATATAAATCACAAGTTCCTTATAAACTTAAAACATAGTTCGTAGTCGGTGATCAAATTGGGTGTTTCATCTGCGAAAACTATAACACATCAACTAAGATGGTTTGTCTTGATCATGGAAGTGGAGACTTCAAGTTGATGTGTTGAGGTGTCTTAAGCATTAAGACATATTGAACTGGACTGTTGTGAGATAATTATTCAATCAACAACTGTCACCTGAATGATTAATCTCACAACTTCTAATTTCATAGACTCTCAATCTTGAGAGGATAGTGTTAGGATTAGTGCCCTTAAATCCTATTGTATGATGCTATGTATGATATTATGTATGACATTATGTATGACTTAATATTGTGATTAATAAAGTTGTTTTATTATTATCTAAAATAATGGTAACATGAATATTTGGACATTATCATATAGTTCATGAGATGCATAGCATGTGATTTGTGATTTAGTCACAAAAGATATAAGTCATAAGTTTTTTGTAAACTCAGAATTTTAGTTCATAGTCGGTGATAAAATTGAGCATTTCATCTGCGAAGACTATAACATATCAACTAAGATGATTTGCCTTGATCATGAAAGTGGAGACTTCTAGTTAATATGTTGGTATGTTTTAAGAATTAAGACATATTAAATTGGATCGCTATGAGATTTATTATTCTCCTAACGATTGTCGAATGAATAATAAATCTCACGACTTCTATTTGCATGAACTCTTGATCTTGAGAGAATAATGGACATGATCATGAAGTGTAGGTTGCTTTGATATATCAGGAGTGAGATCTAAAGTCACGATCAAAACCTCAGTATATTAGGCAGCCACATTTAGTGTTGATGGAACATATATTCTCAAGATGGAATTCATAATCTCTTAACGGAGATATAAAATATTCCCTTAAGATAAGTTTAATGGGTTCGGTTATTCAGAGTGTTAGGCCTAACCACTTTAGTAAGGAATTACTAAAGTATATATTTATGAAATCGGATTTCATAAATATATGATGAACAACTTAAAGGATTAAACCGGATACTCAAGGATTAAGATATAGTAATCTTCAAAGTGTCAGTTTACATTCATGACTTTGTATTACTACGAATATTTTATGAAGGGTTTGCATGTACAATAAAGTCTTGGGATATAACTTATTAATAAGACCTAGAGTGCAATTATATTTATATAGTGGTATTAAATATAACTAATGGTAACTTTGGACTTGTCAAGAATTGACAGAAAAGCCCAAGGCCCATTGGAGCTAATGTCTTATTTGTTCCCTTTTTAGTCTCACTCCAAGCCACATACTAAAGCCCAATTGGAATAGCCTAAAAAGCTAGCCCAATTAGATAATCATTTATAATGAGAGAAACATATAGAATTTTGTTAGTAAATGAAATGGTTTGTATGTGAGTGTTGGACACTCTCTAATTCTCCCTTGAACACAAACATATAAACTGATTGAGAGAACATACTTCTTGGGCATCAAGTGGAACTGGAGTGAAGATTAAAAGTGTTCCCAAGTACTTCTAATCTTTTGTTTTGAATTTCACTGGACCAAGGTATACTCTCTTGTTCTTATATTTTAAAATTTACATAATATATGTTATCAATTGCGAATGAAGTAGATCTATTAATTATCCACTGTGTATGTTTTGTATGCAATACAAACATGTATTTTTCTAACAGATAGTGAACCCGATCATGAAATATAGGTTACTTTGATATATTAGGAGTGAGATCTAATATTGACGGTCAAAACCTTAGTATGTTGGGTAACCACACGTAGTGTTGAGGGAACACATATTCTCAAGATGGAATCCATAATCTCTTTTTATAGAGACACAAAATATCCCCTTGAGATAAGTTTAATGAAAGCTGGTTATTCAGGGCACCCACTTTAGTAAGGAGTTACTAAAGTTTATATTTATTGAAATTGGATTTCAATAAATATGAATAACTAAAAGCTTAAACCAAGTACTCAAGAATAAAATAGTTGTTTAGAAAGTTACAGTTCATTATGACTTTCTTCACTATGGATATTTCATAGAGGGGCCAAATGATATCATTAGAGTCTTGGGATATAATTTATTAATGCGGCCAAGAGTGCAATTATAATTATATAGTGGTATTAAATATAATTAATGGTAACTCTGGACTTGTCAAGAGTTGACAGATAAACCCAAGGCCTATTGGAGATAGAATCTTATTTGTTCCCTTCGGTCCCATCTTAAGCAACAAACTAAAGCCTAATTAGGCAGGCCCAAAAGGCTAACCTAATTAGATAATCAGTTTTTATTCAATAAGAGTTATTAAATAAAGTAACTACCAAGGTAGTTAGTATGTACGTATGATGAAAAGAAAAGAAAACAGTTTTTCTCTACAATAAGAACAACAACTTTTAAAAGAACTTTTCTTTTGAGAATCAACATACATAAAGACTGATTGAGAGACCATTCATCTTGGGCACCATGTGGAATTGGGATGTTGATTAGAGGTATTCTTAAGTCCTGGTTTTGAATTTTACTGCATCAAGGTACGCTTGCTATTCTTTGTTCTAGAATTCAAGGTTACATATTATCTCTCATCAATGAAGTAGATCCGTATTTGTTGCTTCTGTTGTGCGCTTGGTTTTGAATTTCACTGAATCAAGGTATGCTTGCTATTCTTTGTTCTAGAATTCAAGGTTACACGTTATCTCTCATCAATGAAGTAGATCTATGTTTATTGCTTCCACTGTGTGTTTTGTATAAGATGCAAAACCAGATTTTCCAATAGAAGAGCCTACAATTCAGCATCCAGTAACTATCTGAGGTATACACATCTAGCATTAGCCTTCAACGCTGAGTCTAGGTTCGACTCAATATGAGGGGTGATGTCATGCATTTTGAAATGAAAGGGGAAAGACTTTCCAAGCACAATAGGTATATGAATAGAGAAAGGTGTAGTAGAAATTAAGTCTACTACCCTAGGTTCACACATGTGCAGGAAAGCAATAAAGCATACTCTAGGAAAGTAGGAAAGCTTCACACATATGAAAATACCTCAAAGCCTATTTTTGGAAAACCATTTGGAAAACGTTTTTAAGTTTTGAAAATAGTTTACAAGGATATAGTAAAATCACTTTTCAAAAGGAAAGCCTTGGAGGCTAATGCCAATTTCAATGTTTTTGAATATCCAAAGATTAGGGTTTTATCAAAAGCTCTAAAGGCTAAACTCTCTAAGTACCCTTAGTGGAGTTGCCAGTCTATCGATGCTTCGCAGCGATTTAACCACCCATCGCGGCGACGCTCACACAGAGGGATTCCTTTAAGAGCCATTGCGGGTGCTTGTATGAAGGAGGGTCATTACCTTTGGTGTATGACTGGAATCTGAGTCAATTTTTAAGGAATTACCAAGCGTAAGTGAAGTCGCCACCAATCATTAGGTTCTTCTAAGGTGTGATTGATCACCTGACTCTATTTGATTTTATTACCAATCTAATATGGATGGATAAAGAATTTTGATTCTTGAGTTCGGAAGTTTGGTTACTTGTGGGGAACGTGTTAGGCACCCCACAGCGCCTGTCCAAGGACAGTCCTTTGTTTTGGTAAAATCGTAATTTTTAGACATTGGCAAATGAAAACAAGCCATTGGCATTAGCTTACGAGGCATTAAACATGTTGGGCTTTGAGATTTGATTTTGGAATGGGTATGGACCTAGTCAATGCTTTCTCAGTGCATTTGGAATCGATGCCAAATTTCCAAAGCGAAAATCCGGCAGCATTTCGCCCTATTTTCATGGTGAAAATCCAACAGCGCTTCGCCTCAGGTGCATCATAACACACAAAATGCTATTCTCAACAAGTTTTACTGTGAGAATACGCCAATAGGGTACCTCATTTTCACGACGAAAATCCGATAGAGTTTTGCGTTTGGTGCGCTACGGCGCACCAACAGGGTTCCGCGTCTGTGTATACGGCGTGTATCAACATGCTCGTACTAAGACAAACCGAAGCCCTTTAAAGTATCAAGCGTGTTGATACGTGTCGCATACATGGGGAAACTAGTGTCACTGGGTGACATAGATCGAGACAATCACACTACAATGATCATGCACACAATATAGCATGAATATGCACCTACGGCAATCGCTTTGAGCACATACCCACACTACAAGGTCAAAAGCTATCATGACTAGAGAGGGTCATTCTCGTAGTCACGAGAGTCTATCAGACAAAGTGCACAATCACCCATATACAAGCAGATATAGATATATGTACATTATGCATAATGCAACCGCACAAAGTGAAAAAGTAAATCAGACATTGCCAATGTTCGAAGGGTACGGCCCAACAAGGTATAGGAAATATAAAACAAACACTTTCATACTCAGGGATCGTAGCCCAAGCAAAGAGTAGGAAAAGTAAAGGGGGTACATGGAGGGGGACCTCAGTACATGTTTTAGAGAAGAGGCTAAAGGAGGGAGATAAAAGGACATAACCACTCGAGGAGGCTAGGCCTCTAATCTACTGACCATTGCCCTTTTTGGGCTTTACGTCTTCTTGCTTGCATCTTTGCCCTTTTTACTAGCAATAGGAGGTTGTGCCCTTGCTCCAAGTGTCATCACTCCATGCGTGTACATGCATCAAACAAGGAAACAAACTAGCAAACAAGCAAAGAAAGAAACAAAGGAGATGAGGAGAGTATGCAATGAACATACTAACAAAGAGAGCCAAACGGGGGTAAACAAAGCATGCTAAGTATATGAAAGAAAAAACAAGCATGTTAACAAACAAAAGGGGGTGCGCTATAAGGACAAATGTAGGTTTGGATCGAGTGACCACAATTCCATTAGATTAGAGTGTGGATGACACACGTGTCGTCAAGCAAAATTCCTAAAAGGGACTTGGGGTCTCATGTTTCAAAGACGAGTGTGAACCCACACGAGATAGTAGGAATTAGGCTTGATGACATAAGCAAGCAAAGACTCAAGCATGAACGTGTAGGCAAGAGTGCAAAAATAATGCATAGACGTGAAAAAAGCCAAACGGGTGGCACAAACCAAGCATGGCAAGCAACATCGCATGGGCCAAAGAAAGGGTATGCATCGAGCAAACCGGCATCACGAGAATGCATCTCAAAAGTGGTTAAATCCCAATAGGCCACGAGGGGGACAGATGTAACCACACAAGAACATGCCCATAGGGGGCACAAAGCATGGCAAAGCCTAGATCTAGAGAGGCAAGCATAGACATTGATAGGCCAAGAATGTATTGACCTCTTGTGATAAATTAATTGATTAATTAGCCAAGTTTATTAATTAATCAAATTAACATGCAAATCGTGTGTTAGCACAAACAAATCACCAATTAAACTAAGTATGCAACGGAAAATAAATTGACACGGGGATTTGTTTACAAATGGGGAAAACCTACACAGCAAAAATCCCACCGGGTGATTTTAAGGTCACCACTACCGAGAATCCACAATTATCAGAACAAACGGTTTCAAGTAAAGGAATCCCAGTACCTTATACCAACTTACAGTTGAACCTTTACCCTAATACCCAATTGGACTTGTTCTGTAGTGACAATCTCTCCTTTTCAATGCACGGCTCCGAGTACATGACTAACCAATTGCGCGGATCCTAGTACGCGACTTGATCACCAACTTGAGAAGGTTGTTGGCTGCAAAGTTCTTCAGTTCATCCAGACGATGAAGATCATGAAGTTTCTTGGTCACAAAACCCTAAGGTGTACAAAACACAGTAGCTTCTTGAAGAGAATGAAGAACTAGGGCAAACTAGGTTTCCGATTACACTTTCTTCACAATTATGGAATTGTGCTCTGATGCAACTTGTCGTCACCTTTTTTAGCCCTTAAAATAATCCTTATATATGTTTAGGGTTGTGAGAAAAGAAAGCCCAAACATACATTCACGGATTGGATGAAAAATAGTCCTGAAAAACTGAACTTCATAAACCTCGATAGATACCCTATCTATCGAGCTAGCTATTGAGCCATGGGCTTCAACATCTTATAAACCTCGATAGATGATAGCTATCAAGCTTTAAAATCCTGCACTTCATTCCTTGAATCTTGGACCAAACTTGCATGGCTTTAATACTTGAACATGAAACAAGGTTTCTTGAAGCATTAAACACATCCTAGATCTACCCAATTACAAGTAAAGTGCATTTTGTTAGAGGATTAGCCAACTACATAAAATAGTGACATATGTTCCTAACATTGAATCACATATGTCCTAACAGACATAAAGCACAGAAGCAAGCAAGCATACACATGCATGTAGGGAAATGACCCAAACCCTTTGATATAGGCCTAGGTGTGTGGATGTAGGCCTAGACCACAGGATCAAGATCTACAGCCCACCAACAAGGGCCAAAACACAAGAAAGGGAGATATTAAGGGATAAAAGGGCTATAGAAGCACATGGCATTAGCAACCAAAATATAGATCTAAGCACACAAACATAGCATGGAGCACATAAACACATGGATCTAAACATAGGCATGACATGGGGCCCAAAGAGACATAGATCTAAGCATAGGTATATAAATCTAAGCATAAACATGGCAAAGAAAGCATAGGCATGTAGATCTAAGTATACAAAAATGGCATAGAGCATATAAACACATGGATCTAAACATAGGCATGACACGAAGCCCAAAGGGACATAGATCTAAACATAGGTAGGTAGATCTAAGCACAAGCATGGAATTTAGAAACATCCTAGCCCAAGAAAGCTAGGCAAACAACATCAAAGCAATATAGCATGGTAAATGCAAGGAAACATGCTAGGATGTAGAATAAAGCAAGAAGATGCTAGGAAAAGCAATAAAGCATATTATTGAACAAGAAAAAGCTATGAAAAGAAAAGGGAGTGGATTGTAGCTAAAAAGCTACATCCACACCCCTAAACCTCCAAAACTGCTCAGAAACATTCTCCAAAACTGCCTTGAAATTAGAGAGAAATTATAGAGAATCAACCTAGAAAAATGGCCAAAAACTACCCAAAATCCTCTTTCGGTTGCAAAATAGGGGCCTGGGAGTATTTATAGCCAAAATCTGATCCTTTGGCGGTCGGTGGCCATACAAAGGCCGTCGGCCACCTCTGCTGACATTAGTAGTTTCGGCTTTTTCTGGGCCAATTTTGGACGCATATTTGAAGGTCTTTCTAGACTCGTATTGAGCTAATCTTAGTGTCCCTAGAAAGCTTTGAATTTATAGTTTCCAAAAAACTAAAGAAATTGGAAATCCAATGGTTGGGTCAAAAGTTATGGCCTCGGAAAACATGCTAATGTGCTTTGCACGGTTTTCTGGATATCTCAGCTGTTTTAACTCGAATTTCAACCCATGAATAGTCGTTGGAAAGGGAATTTGATAATCTCCACAGTGGCACTGGTTCAAATCCGTTCTAATAGTCAGATCAAAATAAGTTTTTCTAGTGCCCTCAGGAGTCAATGTCGGAACAAACTTGGTCGAAGTTGACAAAAATCTCTGAGTGGCTTGGGTTTGATGTAAAAGCATGAAAAATGTCATTTCAGGAGGACTTTGACCTTGTTTGACTTTTGGTCAACCTACGGTTGACTAGGGGTATTTTATCAATTTAACTAGAAAAGGCACTTTGAGTGATTTGATGCCCAAACTGGTTGCGCCACGTCAATCTAGATGTTTCCGCGACCCTATGGAGAAAAGATAATATTTTTGAAATTTTTGGGGTGTGGCACACAAATTGAGGGTGGACAAAATACAGTATCTTCACTTATGACTTGGGCCCCTATTCCTCATTAATGGTAGTACTCTAAAACCTAAGGTTGGTTCAAAGCCCAATCAAATGAAAATAGACTTGAGGAAAGTGTTTGTGGAAAATATAACTTTTTTTTGGAAGAAATTACTTATTTTTGGAAAATAAAGGCCACGGGAAACCCTAAGTGTGTGAACGCATACACGCGTATGCGTACACACACTCAAGCTATGCATACACATGCTTATTGCATGCGCATGCATGCACAGGTATTAGTACGCAACTAGGGTTATAGAAACTAAGTAAGGAAAGGTTTTTTTGCATTAAACTTGGTTTGGAACGAATCCTACATTATCTGGAAGCCACCTCAAACTCCCATATTTCGACTATATAAAGCCATAAAAAGCATGTTTTCAAAAGAGGACGAAAAGAGTGGTAAAACACACAAGATTCACTAGAAAATAGTGAATCAAAGAAGGAGTTTTTCACAAAACATCCTCAAGTCAAATTTTGTTTGATTGGGACCTTTTCTGGTCATGATCCTTGAGTTCCAAGTTTACTAACTCAAAATCAAGCTCTAAAGATTGACTGAAGGGAATAGTCAAAATCAAGCTTTAAAGATTTCTAGTGTTGAGGTAAATTTTTTAACTTTGGCTCTTTATTTTTCTTTGCTTTTTCATGTTTTTGTGTTTATATACATGCTTAAGTGTTTATAACATGTTTTTTTAAGTTTAGGCTTACTTCATGTTTATGTTAGAAGCATGCTAAGTTGTTAGCTTTCTTGTTTCTTTTGTGTTTTCTATTTTGTGTTCCTAGTTTAGGGTTTTGGGTATGTATGTGTGTTCATGCATACGCATACTTCGACTGGGATAAGCACATATACTCTTGCCTAGAAACCCTAATTTGTCTCTATTTGTTTTTCTTTTGTTTTATATACATGCTTAGCCTCTGTTTAACCTAGTTTTCATATTTATTTTGTTTTGTTTTGTTTTATCTCTTTTATTCTTATTAGGGTTTTAGTTTGTTTGAATACCATGAACATTTATATGAGTATGAACATGAACTGATGCATAGATGCTGTGATGTAGTGAGGTAAGTGAGGCAAGTCATGCATAATCACATAAACATGCATTTATTTGTTTGATAAGTATGATATGGTTGATGATCATGATATGCTTGGTTAAATCCCATGATTTTGATGTTTAGATACCATAACGTGTTTGTTTGAATCTATTTTTTGATGTTGCTGCCCTTGGAAATATATGCTTAAATGCCATGATAAATGAATGCTAGGCTTAGGATGATTATGCCATGTTGTATGCTTTAGATGTATGTTATAGTATGTGAGTTAGAATAACATGATAAATATGTCATTAATGAGATTAGGATTTGGAATACAATGAGTGGAAGCCGACCCACGGGTTGGGTGGCGTTGGGTGCCTAACACCTTCCTATCCTCAGACCTAAATTCTAAACACGTGCTCTGGTAAATATCAATTCTTCCTCAAAGGGCGCTATTTACGGTTCCTATACCTAACTAGGTGGCTACTCCATTTACACCCTCCATCATGGTCCACCCTGGGCCAAAGCGTACTTCCCACGATGGGCGTGAGCACCTACATTTATTGAATTTTGACTATTACTTCTTTTCTTGAACTCTTCCAAATCATCTTTCAACTTCTTACATTGATACTAATATTGACACTTCTCATAACAATAATAACATTCCATGTCATTACTGTCCTTCCACTGTCTAGACTTTGATCTTGACTTCTCCCTGTCATTCTTTCCAGGTGACCAACTCCTACCAGGATCATTACTAATGCTCCAAATTCAAAAATATTTATTGGCTTCTTGATCTTATATGCCTCAAAAAAACATTTGTGAAAAATGCTAACTCCATCCTAGTTGTGGACACAATGGGGCGGAGTCGCCACCTAGTTTTATAATAGCGTAGGAACCATGAATATAATGTCCTCTCGAGGAAGGACCTTTTGATCTTACTACCAGAGTATGGGTTTAAAGTTTAGGTACGGTTTTGGGAAGGTGTTAGGCACCCAAAACCTCCCAAACCTAGGATTGGCTTCCACTCATTGTGTCTTATGTCTTAACCCTATTAAAGGCATGTTCAGTATTGTATCTATACTCGCACACACGCACACACACTAACATACATCTAAGCATACAATCATGGCATCAATTATCTCAAAACCTAATCATTCATCTATCATGGCATATCACAACCCAAGCCTAGCATACATGACATCTCATATCAACCTAACATTCATCTAGCATCATGTCATCATATCACGTCCAAGGCACAAACATGTAAACATTAAATCAAGGAAGATAAATGGGCAACAAACAAACCATGTTATCATTCAAAGCATTGCATATAGGCTTACATATACATATTCATCAAAGGAAGGTAAAGCTTTTAGAATAAACACATGCATGTACATATGAATGTGTGACTTACCTTTCTTACCTTACTGCATCTTAGCACCTACGGCATTAATGCATAAACATGTGAATGTGTGTTCATGGCATCAAAACTAAGAAACCCAAGATAAACCCTAATTTATACATGTGAAAGGCATATAAACAATAAACATAGAACAAGAAGTAATATCTATAAAAAAAAAAATTTTAAAAAAGGAATCAAAATAGAGGCATAACAAGTGAAATAAGCAAAGAAAATGAAGCTGAAACCTGAACTAGGGTTTCTAGGCAGTGGTATGCATGCGCACGTAGAAACCTAAGTACGCGGGCTAGTTGCATGCGTACGTATACTTTGACTTGCATGCACAAGTTTGCTCAAAAACCCTAGCCCATAAATGCAACAAGCACATAAAATAGAGAAACACTTAAAATAAAGAGACTAGCAACTTAACATGCTTAAAAACACAAAGGCTACCTAAAACTACGCTATATAAACATATTAAAATATAAAACAAGCAAAGAAAAACAAAAGAATTAAACTAAAGTAAATGAAAGAAAAATCTTAGAAATAATACCTCAAAGTAAAAGCTCTTCGAGCTTGATTTTTGACCATTCTTCTCAGTTAAATCTGTCACAATCAATAAAAAAGTGATTAGTAATCTTAAACTTGAAGATCAAGGCCAGAGAAGGCCTTAATCAAAAGAAAATTGACTTAAGGATGTTTTGTGAAAAACTCCTTCTTTGATTCACTATTTCTAGTGAATATTAGTGTTTTCCCTTAGGATTTCTATGTGTTTTAAAAATGTACCATGTATGGCTATTTATATTGTGAAAATTGACGTTCAGAACGGCTATGCAAAAAACTTGTCTTTCATAGTTTCTGGAACCCTACATGCGTGCGCAAGTTTGTGCTTACATGCATATGCATCATAGTCGCACGTACAAGTTGATTCATACATGTGCAAGTAGAGGGTTTCCTTGGCTTTATATTTTAACACTTCTCAAGTCAATTTAACATTTGATTGGGCCTTAAACCAACCTTAGGTCTTAGAATTTCAGCATCATTGTGGAACAGGGACCCAAGTTATATGGGGTACAAAATGCAGTGTCTACAGATGCCCTTCTTTTGATTTGTAAGCTCCAATAATGGAATCAAAAGAATAAGAGACAAAACACTTTTTTTTTTATATACAGCTTGGGCCTTATCCACCCACACAACACACGTCACACATACATTGGGTAGGGTGTAACTCCGAAGAGTCGCATGAGATTCGTATGTTCGAATTCATACCTTTGTTGCTCGAGAAACAAGCAACGACAGGTTCACTATCCTAGAATTTTTTTTGCCAATTACAAGTGAAAGGTGAGTGACTTAATATCCCAAAGTTACTAAAAAAGAAAAACAAACAAGGCCAACGACTGTAACCATTAACAAAACAAACAAGGGTGCTCTTATGAGCTTAAAAGGATACATATATGTGGTGTCCATCTAGGTCTCTTGCCTCAAACTTCTCTGGGTGGAACTTCTCTTCCATCTCCATCTCTACTTATCCTGGAGAGGTTTTTGCCTCATGGTGACCTTGGTCTCTATCTCTATCTCGACCTCTTCCACTGTGCCTACATATTCAATTTCCTCGGGAAATGTGCACAAGTTATGTATGATTGTGTCTGCACGTTCGATTCATATAGGAAATGTGCACAAGTTTTGTATTCCGACTTTGCTTGACTGATGTATGGCCTATGCTTGCATATTCAATTCCTATAGGATATGTGCACGAATTCTGACTTGTATAGGATTTGTGCCTACATATTCAATTCCCTTGAGATATGTGCACAAGTTATGTGTTCTTCCTTTCTGATTTGCTCGGTTTTGGCTTGTGCTTGCATATTCAATTCCCGTAGGATATGTGCATAATTTTTGTATTGTATGGGATCTCTACTTGCATATTCAATTCCCCCAAGATATGTGCATAAGTTTTGTGTCCTTCCTTTCTGATTTGTATGTTTTTGTGCATGCATGTTTAATTCCTGTAGGATATGTGCACGAATTTTTTATTTTCAATTGCTCAACTATTTTTGGGATGTAAGATCCACTGAGGATGCTGAAGGACTCACTAGGGAGTATAATCTTGTGAGATCCACTGAGGATGCTAAAGGACTCGCTAGGGAGTATAATCCTACTAAGAAGCGTATTGGCGGTGGTTCTGACCTGCCATGAAATCTTGATGGTGCTGTCGAAAAAGTACCTTGAAGCGGTGAAATTCAAAACCGAAGATCAGAAGTTCTTGAGAAGACTTTCAATCTTCACTCCAATTCCACTAGATGCCCAAGATGTGTGGTCTCTTAATCAGTTATATGTGTATGTTTTTTAAAGAGAATCAAAGAGTGTCCAACACTCACATACATACCAATTCATCTACTTCCAAAAATTCTGTATGTTTCTTTCCTTATAACTGATTATCTAATTGGGCTAGCATTTTGAGCTTTTCCAATCGAGTTTTAGTATGTGGCTTGGAGTGGACCAAAAGGGAACAAATAAGACACTAGCTCCAATGGGCCTTGGGCTTTTCTGCCAACTCTTGACAAGTCCAAAGTTACCATAAATTATATTTAATACCACTATATAAATATAATTGAACTCTAGGCCTTATTAATAAATTATATTCCAAGACTTTATTGTACATGCAACCCCTTCATAAAATATTCGTAGTAATACAAAGTCATAAATGAAGACTGCCATTTTGTAGATTACTACATCTTAATCCTTGAGTACCCGGTTTAATCCTTTGAACTTATTCATCATATATTTATGAAATCCACTTTCATAAATATATTCTTTAGTAATTTCTTACCAAAGTGGTTAGGCCTAACTCTCTGAATAACAAACCCATTAAACTTGTCTCAAGGGAATATTTTGTATCTCTGTTAAGAGACTATGAATTCCATCTTGAGAATATATGTTCCGTCAACACTAAATGTGGCTGCCCAACATACTGAGGTTTTGACCATTACTTTAGATCTCACTCCTGATATATCAAAGCAACCTACACTTCATGATCAAGTCCATTATTCTCTCAGGATTAAGAGTTCATGCAAATATAAGTCGTGAGATTTATTATTCTATTGACAATCTTTAGGAGAATAATAAATCTCACAGCGGTCCAGTTCAATATGTCTTAACTCTTAAAACATATCAACATATCAACTAGAAGTCTTCACTTCCATGATCAAGACAAATCATCTTAGTTAATATGTTATAGTCTTCGCAAATGAAACACCCAATTTCATCACCGACTACGAACTAAATTCTGAGTTCACAAAGAACTTGTGACTTATATCTTCTATGACTAAATCACATAAATCGCATACTATGCATCTCATGGACTATATGATAATGTCCAAATATTCATGTTACCATTATTTCAGATAATAATAAAACAACTTTATTAATTACAATATTAAGTCATACATAATGTAATACATAGCATCATATAATAGAATTCTATGGCACAAATCCCAACAATCTCCCCCTTGCCCTAAAGACTATTATGCACTAATCTAACTCCCATTCCCTCCAAATGCGACTCGAAGGTCCTTTGAGGCAACGCTTTGGTAAAGGGATCTGCTAGATTATTTGTACTTTCAATCTTTTCTACCACCACATCTCCACAAGCAATAATATCTCTAATGATGTGATTCTTTCTCTCGATGTTCTTTCCTTTCTTGTGGTTCCTTGGATCTTTTGATTGTGCAACTGCACCACTATTGTCGCAAAATAATGTGATGGGATCTTGTTCCATTCTCATTACACCAAGGTTAGAAATGAATTTCTTGAGCCATACAGCTTCTTTTGCTGCTTCACAAGCAGCAACATATTCTGCTTCCATGGTGGAGTTCGCAATACAAGATTGCTTGACGCTCCTCCAAGTTATGGCTCCACCTCCCAAGGTGAAAACACATCCTGATGTGGACTTTCTAAAATCTAGATCTGACTGAAAGTCTGAATCTGTATAGCCAATGGGTATTAAATCCTCACTTCGATAAACAAGCATATAATCTCTCGTTCTCCGTAGATACTTGAGAATATGCTTTACAGGTTGCCAATGTTTTGGTCCAGGATTTGATTGATACCAGCTGACCATGCCAACTGAATAACAAATATCTGATCTAGTACAAAGCATGGCATACATGAGACTTCCTACTGCAGAAGCATAAGGAACTTGTCTCATCAAATCCACTTCCTCTTGAGTCTTAGGCCTTTGGTCATCAGACAGAGGAACTCCATGTCTGAAAGGAAGTAATCCTTTCTTAGAGTTTTGCATGCTAAACCATTCTAGAACCTTATCTATATATCCAGCTTGTGATAAGCCTAACATCTAATTCTTGCGATCTCGCTAAAGCTTAATCCCTAGAATAAAGTTAGCTTCACCCAAGTCCTTCATATCAAATTGGCTTGACAACCAAACCTTTACTGATGACATTACCCCTACATCATTTCCAATGAGTAGAATATCATCAACATAAAGCATTAGGAACATTACTACTTTATCTTAATGCCTTTTGTACACACATGGTTCATCAAGATTTTGTTCAAAACCAAATGACTTGATTGCTTGATCAAATCTGATATTCCATGACCTAGATGCTTGCTTAAGTCCATAAATGGACCTTTTCAACTTGCATACCATATGGTCTTGGTTCTTTGCTATGAAACCTTCCGGTTGCATCATATAGATTTCCTCTTCAAGATTGCCATTAAGAAATGCAATCTTGACATCCATTTGCCAAATCTCATAATCATAATAAGCAGCAATAGATAAGAGAATTCTGATAAATTTAAGCATTGCTACTGGTAAAAAGGTTTCTTCATAATCAATACCTTCTTTTTCTTTCGCCACTAGCCTTGCTTTAAACGTTTCAACCTTTCCATCTATCCCTCTCTTCGTCTTGTAAACCCATTTGCAACCAACAAGTTTAATGCCGTTAGGCCCCTTTACAAGATCCCAAACTTGATTGGAATACATAGAATCTAATTCAGATTTCATAGCTTTGACCTAATGATGTGCATCTATATCATTCATTGCCTCTTCATAAGTGCAGGGATCCGATTCAGCCTCTTCTGAGATAGCTTCATAAGTTTCTCCCAAACCTATGAATCTTGTAGGAAGCCAAACAATCCTCCCACTACGATGAGGCACCTGTGTACTACACATTTCATGAGTAGTATCTTGTGGTGTATCTAATACAGCCACATCATCCCTAGTTTCATCTAATAGTTGTTCATGTACAGGTTCATTCATTTCAGTAAAACAACTTTATTTCTAGGATCAAAATTATTCATATAATCATCTTCCAAAAATTTGGCATGTGTGCTAACAAACACTTTTTTATCTTTATGATTATAGAATATATAACCTTTTGTTTCCTTTGAATACCCTAAAAACATGCATACTTCGGTTTTAGCTTCCAACTTATCAGACTTCCTTTTCAACACATGTGCTAGATATCCCCAAATGTGGAGATATTTCATACTAGGCATATGCCCACTCCATAATTCCTTAGGAGTGTTGGGAACAGATTTTGATGGAACTAAATTCAAAATATGCATTGCAGTTTTTAGTGCATATCCCCAAAAAGAAACTGGTAAAGTTGAGTAACTCATCATGGACCTAACCATTTTCAAAAGAGTCCTATTCCTTCTTTCTGCTACACCATTCTGTTGGGGAGTTCCAGGTGCAGTCAATTGGGATATGATCCCATTTTGAATTAAGTAATTCTTGAAATCCTCAAGAAGGTATTCACCACCACGATCAGATCGAATGGCTTTTATGCGTTTACCTAATTGATTCTCAACTTCAGCCCTAAACTCTTTGAACTTTTCAAAGGCTTTGGACTTCCGTCTCATTAGGTACACATAACCATATCTTGAGTAATCATCAGTGAAAGTGATGAAGTACTCATAACCTCCTTTTGCTTGGGTTGACATAGGACCACAAACATCCGTATGGACTAATTCAAGCAACTCTTGGGCTCTTCTACCTTTTGCATTAAAAGGTCATTTGGTCATTTTGCACTCCAAACAAGATTCATAAACTGGGAATTCATCAAAGTCTAATGGCTCTAGAAATCCATCTTTGATCAGTCTTCGAATTCTATTTGGATTAGTATGACCTAAATGCAAGTGCCAAAGGTATGCATCATTAGTAGAAGGAAACTTTCTCTTTAATGATTTTTCATGAAAGTTATTATCTAATTTAGAAATACATAATTCATGCTTATCAGGAGTTAAAATATAAAGACCATCAACAATATTGCCAGAATAGATAAACAATTTACCCTTCTTTATTACAACACTGTCTTTAAGGATAACACAATATCCATGTTTACCAAAATAAGTTGCAGAAATTAAATTCATACGGACATTAGGTATATACAGACAGTCTTCTAATATTAAAGCTCTAGACTCAAAACATAAATTATAAACACCAACTGCTACAACAGGAATCCTACTCCCATCAACCAAAGTAAGAAACAATTCTCCTTCTTTAAGTTTTCTAGTCTCCTGGAACCCCTGCAAAGAATTGCAGATATGATTAGTATAACCTGAATCCACACACCAAGAATCTGTGAGATTTGTACCAAACATATTTCTAGGAGGAAAGAACTATTCATACCCTTATTATTAGCAGCTTTGAATTTTGGACAATTCCTCTTCCAATGTCCTTCCTCACCACAATGGAAACATTTTCCTTTAAGCTTCTTTCCTTTGTTTGCAACCCCTTAGACAATTTGTTTACTCTCTTGCTTGGTGAAGTCCTTCTTCTTCTTCTTCTTACCCTTGCCTTTCGACTTAGGTTGAGAAGTAGAAGCTTCACCCACATTGGCTTCAACATAAGAAGTACCAAGAATGCCTTTCGCCACTACCAATTCATTCATTAATTCAAACAAAGAGTAAATCTTTTTGTTCATGTTATAATTGAGTCTGAATTCCTTAAATGATTCTGGTAGTCACTAGAGTATCATATCCACTTGGGATTCTACATCAATATCGGCACCTAAAACTTTCAATGTATTCAGATTGGAAATCATTGTAAGATAATGCTCCCTCACTGAACTACCTTCAGCCATTTTTGTCTCATGGTTTATTGCCTTGTAGAATGGCCTTGCTCACCAAACATCTCCTTCAGACTTAGCACAATGTCCGAAGCTAGTTCTACATCCTACATTTGATGCTGTAGAACATTTAAGATAGATGCTAGGATGTAGCACTTGGCCATCTCATTAGATTTCTGCCAACGATCATATTGTTGTTTTTCCTTAAGAGGAGCATCTAATGAAGGAAAGCTAGGACATGGTTTAGTAAGCACATATTTGTGCTTTTCAGCAGTGAGAACTATGTCCAAATTTCTTTTTCGGTCAGCATAGTTGGATCCAGTTAGTTTGTTTTGATTAAGAATAGTAACAAGTGGGCTAAATGATGCCATGTTCAAATCTGAAAACAATAAACATGAATATAATAAGTAAACTGGACATTATCAATTTAGCATATAAACATATAATAAGGAACCTTAATAAAACCGTAAAATAATATATGCAACGACAACCCAATCAATGTCTATAATTCCTTGGTAGCAAGTTTATTATAAACACATTAATTGATTGAGAACTATTCTCATTATTAGTGCTATCATGATAACTCTTATCAAACACTAATAATATGCCGTATGATCTTTAGCCTCTAAGTAATAATGACATAGCTCCTTTGGGAGGTTAACATTATACTTAGTCTAGTGTACACCATTATCTAGAATCATATGTAGCCACATTTCATCTCCCTTTATGGTGTTTAAACTTGTAGTACCATGGAACAAAACACCCTCCTTTAGGATAGCAAGACATATACGCCAAGGCGAGGTGCTTGTCCACACTACTTTAAACGGGTAAGTTCAATCTTGTAGTACTATGAAGTAAACACCCTCCTTTGGGATCGCGAGGCATATACGCCAAGACAAAGTGCTTAGCCCACACTACTATGAACCGATAATGGAGGCCGTGAAATCAAACCCTTGTATCTCTCTCCCACTAGATGTATTAAAGAAGGTTTTAAATTATTAAACATGCATAATCTAATTACAAATAGCCTTGCACTTTAAACATTTGAAAACACATAGAAAAATTTCACAATTCCCTTCAGTGGTATTTTCGCAAGTAACTCAGACTAAGCTCTTCCCACGAAAATGCTTTCATGCAAAAAAGTGAAAACACAAAATTCAGACAAAAACTCTCGCTACTGTCTCGTGACTAAGCTCTTCCCTCGAAATTGAGTTAATGCAAAATAGTAAAAACTCAAAATTCAGACAAAAACTTTCGCTAATGTCTCGCGGTTGTTTCGTGAGTAAAGCTTACCCACAAAAAGTTTTGTGCTTCAGATGCATTTTTCGCGAGTAACTTTGAGGGAAGCTAACCCGCGAAAAACCCGTGTTTTTAGTTTTTGAAGGAAAAATCTGAACAGTTTTCAACGGTTTTCTATGAACAAATAAATACCATATGAACATAACTGACAGAATTTGATATCAAAACTGAATTCCATTAATGCTATAGCCTTAAAGTTCAATTTAATATTTTTAAATTCAAATTTAAACAACATCATAACATCAATATCAGTTTTCATCAAACCATAGTTTCAACAACCATGCAAAAAATTAAATACATATATAATCTTCTAACATCATGAAACTATTATCTCTAATTCCAAAACTTACAAAACATGTTATACAGATTGGAAATTGAAGATCGCTCTGATGCCAATTGTTGGAAAAGTAAATGTGCGCAGCGGAAAAATTTTTTATAACGGATCTACTTCATTCATAATTGATAACATGTGCCATATAAGTTTCAGAATTAGAGAACAAGAAAGTGTACCTTGAAGCGGTGAAATTCAAAACCGAAGATCAGAAGTTCTTGAGAAGACTTTTAATCTTCACTCCAATTCTACTAGATGCCTAAGATGTGTGGTCTCTTAATCAGTTATATGTGTATGTTTTTTAGAGAGAATCAAAGAGTGTCCAACACTCACATACATACCAATTCAGCTACTTCCAAAAATTCAGTTACCTCGATTTGGACCCATTTTGAAAGACTTTCTCCTGATGATGTAAGTTAAGAGCATATTGCTTTCCATTTTTCCCTCGCATGCTTCTTAGGATTTTCTTTCTAATCCTATGTGTTGTTACAGATTGTATGAAGTCCCTAGGCTAATGTTGATCCTGTTACAGAACCGAATTTGATGGTAGCTGCTATTATCACTTTCAAGATCACCCAACCCCTTAAGGGTGCTTTACTTGGTAGAGAGGGTGTGCTACCAGCTAGCGAGTGCACCCTAGGTTCTGATGGGACCCCCCTAGGTTCATGCTTGCCCTTTGTTCCATGACGACTGCGGAGTACGACCTATGGAGGCTGGGCATCCCCTACGCTAAGCAAGTCATGAATGAGCTGGACTATGAGGAGTTTAGCGAAACTCGCCTCATGCCTTCCCTTACTACTGTGGTATGTGTTCTTACTTCTCTCATCTTCTTTCCACCATTCATCGTTTTTCACTCTTGTACATTGGTGATATTCAAACAGAATACTTGTGTCAAGCTGGTCCTGTTGATGTTGTTCCTATCGACTCATCTGCCCTGGTCGATCTATGCTTATGGTCCTGACGGCTTTGCTTAGGAGCATTCGGTGAGTAATACAAATTTCACAAGTTACCCCTTTCCTGAGAGTACATGGGCGATGAGTTCTCTTTTATTCTTCCTTTACTTTTCTTTCATCTTTCAACCCTTGTCCTAACACTGTCCTCTTTCAATTTAGCCTACTTTGAAGCAGAACGATGAGCTTGTTTAGCTTGTGGGGAACCTTAAGCTGGAGGTGACCGAGTATTCCAGGCAGCTAAATGGTGGTGATGGCATTGGTGGTGGTGATGATGATGATGATGGTGGTGGTGGTGGTGGCGGTGGTGGAGGTTTAGAGTTGACTCCAAGCCATCAGTTGAGGAAGAGACATTTCTGGTGATCCTATAGACGGACAGATAGACACAAACACAAATAGCATAGCATAGCATATATATATATATATATATATATATTATCTTTCTCTTTTTAGCACACATTCCTACACTTAGGATTTGATTTGAGACATTGGGTTGTATTTAAGAACATCTTTCATGTTTATGCTTTTATTTGGGATATGTACTTAAATTACAAACTTATGGAAACTTTGTGCAATTCTGCTATTCTTGATCTTTGATATTTGGAAATTCTGAGCTTAAATTGTGCCTTGAGTGTTTTTTAGGCTGTAACAACTCACAGGAGAAGCTTTTGGGGAGAAAACACACTTTGAACAGGGGAAAACTCGATTTGCCTACCTTCTTGTGTTCACAGACACGAGCCTGTGTACGCAAGTCTTGACCATGTGTGCATAGTCTTGACTTGGCGTGCGTGTATCAAGGGCCAGAAACCCTAATTGCCTCAATCAATTCTAAAATAACTGTTAAGGCCTCCAAACCTTCACCAAACACATTCTAATTTTAGAAAACACTTCTCAAAGATTTCCAATGGCAGAACTCTCTTCTTCAGAGGTCTTGGCATGGATCAAGAAGCTTGGCCCTAGTTTCAAAGAGGCTCTCATCCTTTTCAATCTTTCTTGCATCTTCCCATACCATTAGATTCAAGGTGGATGAACCTCTCCTCCGTACTACTGCCAACTTTTCGATTCCTACTTGGCATGATCTTGGCTGAAACCTTCAATCCCTAATTTTTGCCTAGGTCCTTGACCTAGCGGGATTCCTTTAACTTTCACATAGACTGCCTTTCAATTTTCAACCCATTGAGGCTCCTTATATAGTCTTCAAACTATTGTATATTTATTTTTTTGCTCTCTCTCTCTCTCTCTCTCTCTCTCTCTTTTGCTTTTACTCATGCTTTCTCTCATTCTCTCTTTTCTTTTTCAAATATAGCCATATAAGAGGCTCTAATTGCTCCATCCAAATTTAGCGTACAAGAAATGACTTAGAGGCTATCATGAAGTGGGTTCACACAGCTGAGAAAACTACAAAAAGTCCAATCAAAAGAAAGAAGGACTAGCCGACCACCTTGATATGCCCTGAATTTTACTTTTCTACGCTTTATGATTCTCATGTCTTTTCTTATGAATTTAATAAAGGATTGGAATGTTCCAAATCTCCTATGGAAACAGTTTATCATCTTTTAATTTGAGCAATGAGAGAACCATCCATTCATTATCTTTGCTTATTGTCATCATTTTTCTTTTTCTTTTCTTTTTTCCATGCCATGTAATTTTTTCCCATGATGTCCTTTTAGGAATTTTTGCCATGCCCATGGTCTTTTTCCCTATCTTTTGCCTAGACAACCCTTTTAGATTTTCAATCTATTAGGATTCACTTTCCTTAATTTTTTCCTAGGCCGCGCTTTTGGGTTTTCAATCTAGCTGGCTTTTTTCTTTTCCTTACAAATGGTATATCTTCAAAGTATATCCATGTTGATTAGGTGAAGCATCTCTTCTCCATCCAAATCTGTAATTCTCGTAGCACCTCCTGACATGATCTTCTTGATAATAAAAGGCCTAGACCATCTCAGCTTCATCTTTCCTCTTGGATCAAAAGTTTCATCTCTAAGCATATTTAGGACCAAGTCCCCTTCTTTAAGGTTTCTAGGTTTCACCTTTTTGTTAAATGCTCTAACAATCCTCTTTTGGTATCCTTGTGCATGGTATTATGCCCTAGCTCTCTTTTCATCTATCAAAGCCAATTGCTCATATATTTGTTTCATCCAATCTTCCTCTATGACCTTGGTTTCCACTAGCACTCTCAAAGATTGTATCCCCACCTCAATGGGAAGTACCGCTTCGCTACCATAGACCAAAGAGTAAGGGGTTGCCCTAGTCGACGCACAGATAGATGTTCTGTAACCCCATAAGGCAAATGGGAGTTTTTCAACCCAATCCTTGTATGTCACTACCATCTTGGCTAGGATGTTCTTGACGTTCCTATTGGCTGCTTCTACGGCCCCATTGGTCTATAGTCGATATGCTAAAGACTTGTGATGCTTAATGTTGTATAGTTTCATGATCTTTCTAACCTCTCCCTCAAAGTGGGAACCATTGTCGGAGATGGTCTCTTGGGTACTCCATGTCGTTAAATGATGTTATCCTCTATGAATTTGGCCACATGCTTGGCTTTTAGTATGGAGTAGGAGGCCACTTCCACCCACTCAGTGAAATAATCAATTGCCACTAAGATGTATTTATGTCCATTTGATGCCTTAGGGGCTATTCTTCCAATCACATTTATGCCCCAAACTGAGAAAGGCCATGAAGAGGTCATGCTATATAGCTCACTAGGTGGCACATGATTCAAATTTGCTTATGTTTGGCAATCGTGGCAGCTCTTCACAAAGTCTACACAATCGATCTCCATCGTGTTCCAATAGTACCCTATCCTTAAGATCTTCTTTACTAACATTCTCCCATTCATATAAGGTCCACAAATCCCTTGATGGATTTCTTCCATAACTTTCTCAACTTCTTCTTTCTTTAGACAACGAAGATGTGTACCATCATAGGATCTCCTATAGAGCTAACGTTCGTATAAGATGTATTGCATTGCCACCATCCTAATCAAACGACACTCTCTCTTGTCGGCACCATTTGGATATACCCCCAATTCCAAGAATTTCATGATGTCATAATACCAAGGAACCCCTTTCTCTTCTATAACCAAGATTGAAGCTTCAGCCTTCTCTTTGTGTACTAAACCATAACTTTGTTCAGTCTCTAGGGGTCGTGTTCATACTCCTTCAAGTATTTCAACCATGGAAGCTAAAATAGCCAAGACATATGCAAAGTGATTCTAAGCTCTAGGGATGACCGTATATCCAATTTTGTCAAAGGTTTTGTTCAATCCTGTAAATATTACTGATATGGCTTTAAGTGTTCTTCCCTCACTTTCCACAACCTTTGTGCATGAACTATAACCAAAGTTGAATCTCCAAATACCTTGGCCTCTTTTACCCCCAATTCTCAGAGAGCTTCCATTCTGGCGATACAAGCCACATATTCTGCCATGTTATTGGTTGCCTCGAAGTTCAACTTAACTGCCAAGGGTATGTGAGATCCTTCAGGAGTTATCAAAAGTACTCCTATCCCATTCCCATATTGGTTCACGGCTCCATCGAAATACATCTTCCATTCCCTAAGCTCGATGTCCAAAATGTCCTCATCCGAAAAATATTCTCTTCCATCCTCTCCTTCCATGGAGTTCTCAACACAAAAGTCTGACACGACACTCCCTTTGATAGTTTTCCTTACCATATACTTCAAATCGAATTTTGCTAATAGGATCAACCATCTTAACAATCTTCCACTCAAAGTGGGCTTCTCAAACAAGTACTTCAATGGATCCATTCTAGCTACTACCCATATCTGGAAAGGTAGGATAATGTCCTTTTGTACGGCCCATATGGGTGTGTATCTAGTCTCATAATTATGGAACCTTTTGCTCAAACAGTATATGGATCTCTCATTCTTATCATCGTTTTCTTGTGCAAGCATACTTCCAACCGCATCTTCTATGATAGATAGATATAGAACTAATGGCTTTTTGTGCATCGGGGGTATCAAGATAGGTGGATTGAGGAGACATTCATCATTCCATTCATGAGGTTCATTCTTTCTTGGGAGCTTGAAGATGGGCTCACAAGTGGAAGTAAGTTTCGCAATGAATCGGCTGATGTATTGCAATCAACCCAAGAATCCCCTTATCTCTTTCTCACTTTTAGGTGGAGGCATTTCTAATATTGCTTTAATCTTTGATGGGCCAACTTCTATCCCTCTATCACTTACCAAGAAGCCCAGCAACTTCCCCGTGATTACCCCAAAGGTGCATTTTTGTGGGCTCAATCTTAGTTTATACGCCTTAATCCTCTTGAGGAACTTCCTCATGTAACAATGTGATCCTCTGTCTCCTTAGATTTCACATTCATATCATAAACATACACTTCTACCTCATTGTGCATCATATCATGTAATAAGGGTCATTCTTTGATAAGTTGCATCCGCATTCTTAAGCCCAAATGGCATCACGGTGTAACAATAAATTCCCTATTCTGTGGTGCAGGTAGCCTTGGTCATATCCCTATGAGTCATATTGATTTGGTTATATCCTGAAAACCATCCATGAGAGACATCAAGGCACTACCAGCTATGTTGTTCACTAAAATATTTATGTGTGGAAGAGGGAAGTCATCCTTAGCGCAAACCTTGTCCAAATCCCTAAACTCCACGTACATTTTTACCTTCCCATCTTTCTTAGGTACAGGCACAACATTGGCTATCCATTCGGCTTGGTGTACAGGTTTAATGAACCCTACTTTCAATTGCTTGGTGACCTCTTCTTTGGTCTTTAGAAGCCATTTGGTTCTCATATGCCTCAACTTTTACTTGACGGGTACCATATGAGCATGAGTATCAATATGGTGTTGAGCTATCTCGAGATCAATACCAAGCATATCTTCATAGGACCATGCAAACTCTTCTTGAAATTTTGTGAGCAATTCTTTGAGAGCTTTTCTTTCTTTTTCATTTAGGGTTGAGCCAATATTAAGTAAATGCAGATTTTCATCATTGCCCAAATGAAGAGTTTCAAAAGTTGGTTTCATATGTTCGATTTTCTTTTTCAATTGTTTATTAATTTCATTTTTCAAATTCATTAGAATCATTTAAGTGCAGAATTTCGATATTATGGGACATATCAAAATAAGCCAAATCAGAATCCATCTTATTAAAAATGTCGAAAAGCATATTGGGACTTGCATCACAAACTTTCTTTCCCACATTCTCAGAAAAACCCAACCCAAGTCCAATTATTAAGTTTCCCTATAGTAGGCACGATGAAGGTAGAAGGATCAATTGGTTCCTTATTGGTGATGGCGAACACGTCCCCCTCCATCTTCAGCATAGTCTCCATTGCTTCAGCATCCATGTACTCCACCCAATCGACCTCCTTTTGAACTTCCTTGATCACAACATTAGGTTCCTCCTTGAAAGTAAGCTTCTCATTGAAGAATATTTCCCAACTGGGATAAACTTTTCCATCCTTACCTACCTAAAATTCTACAAAACCATAAAAATGGAAGTCTGCCCCTTCTTTCACAAAGTTTCCGTTAAGAGTACCAAGGTTCTTCTTAATTCCGTTGCAGCCTTCAAAGAATCCTAAACCTTCCTTGGTTAGTTGAGTCTTGAAATTGGGGAATTCAGCCACCCATTTTTCTTCTTTTCCAGGACCCATACCAGGCATATACCCCATGTTCTTCATCATTGCAATCACCTCATGGCTACAATATAGGAGAAAATTCGTAGTATACCTTTCATCCTTCAATCCATAATTAGCTATGTTCACAAATTCAAAGCCACTCATCTGGAGCTCACTTCCTCCTTCCTCAAGTCCACAAACTGGTGCTAGGATTTCACCATCACCAAGCACTACAGCAATCCCTCCCTTACATGGGATCTTCATCTTTTGGTGTAGAGAAGAAGGAATAGCTCGAATAGGATGAAGCCATGCCCTTCCTAAAAGAAGGTTGTAGTTGGGAGTGATATCCATGACGTAAAATTCCACAATTTTCTCCAATGGTACAATCTTGCAAGGAGCTTTGAAAGTCACCATAACCTTTCTTAAAGTATTGTCATATGCTCTAACAGTTAAAGGAGAGGGTATGATTGTCTCCACATCTAAGCCAATGGTAAAGGCAATCCTAAAAGGGCATACATTTAATGCGGATCCATTATTAATCAACACTATGGGAACCTTAGCGCCCATGCATTCAATGGTAATTTGCAAAGGCCTAGTGTGAGTTGCTCCTTCGAGAGGT
Organism: Quercus glauca; assembly: GCA_023736055.1. Classification (NCBI taxonomy): domain Eukaryota; kingdom Viridiplantae; phylum Streptophyta; class Magnoliopsida; order Fagales; family Fagaceae; genus Quercus; species Quercus glauca. The sequence goes on from CM043316.1 coordinate 53,547,880, forward strand.
AGCTCCTAGTCAGAAAAAACAAGAAGAGAATGAGATGGGGCCTTAACACCCATAAGAAATAGTACTTCTTATGGTGTGGTTTCTATGGGCACCTCCTTCCCATTCAAAACATCCAAGAGAGCACTATGATGCTTATGAGAAGCCATAAGCAACCCCATACCGATACATAAGCTTGAGTTTTCTTCAATTGAGTCAAAACTTGATCTTCTTCCTCTTTCTCTTCTTTTCCTCTAGGTTCCGTGGGCTCAAACCCTTCTCCTATATCCCTACTAGGATGATCCTTCTCTAAAAGAGATGGTTTGTAGTGTTTCCCACTCCTAGTAATGTTGGCCACATTGTCCTCCATGACTCTTTTCTTTAGCTCAGTCATTCCTTTAGGAAGTATCCCCCATACAGCCACCGCATTCTTTAGAATCTCATCTTCCTCATCCCATATTCCTTGGACTTCCACGTCATTAACCTCCACAGTTTCTATCAATTTTAAATAATCCATTCAATTTCATCTATGGTAATCAGGCAAGGGATTCTTCCTAATGTTAGGTTTGGTAATGACGTTGGGATTTAGGAGGGTTCCATTGTCTATAAGATCTTGTATTTAATGTTTGAGGCGGAAGCAATTATCGGTTTTATGGTCGGGTTTTGGGTGAAAGTGACAATACTCATTGAGTTTCCAAGTAAGAGGTACGGGATTAGGCATAGGTGTGGGATCTAGAGGTTTGATGAATCCTTTGGAAGTCAAATTTTCATATGCTTGGGTAAGGGTCATTCCTAGGTCGAAAAATTCTAGGCAGCCTTTTTTTTGTGAAGCTTAGGTAGGCTAAGGTTTGTTGAGGTATGATGGAACTTCTATTCATAGGATTGGATGCTTTAGAAGTGGCTACACCTCCTCCATATGTCTTCTTGATTGGAGGTTTACTCTCACCTTTCTCCAATCGCTCATTGTTGATGGCATCTTTAATCCTAGTTCCACAATCACACAATTCTCAAAAAAGAACTAATAGGCGATGACAAGAGCCTACTATTATATGCCGAAAGAAAATTCTTGATAATCATGTTAATTTGATCTTTCTCATTTGGCCTATTGACCATCCTTGATAACTTTCCTTTCCACCTAGTCATATACTTGGAAAATGTCTCCCTCACTCCTTGCTTAGTGGTCTCCAAATCCCTTAAAATCACATCAATCATGGTGTTAAAGATGAATTGATCCACAAACAACTCCACTAGCTCATTCCACACCTTAGTCTTGTTTGGGTCCAACCTATAGTACCACCTTGATGCACCCCCCTATGAGTGAAAGAGGAAATGTATGCAAAGTTTGTTTCTCATCCAATCCTTTCATTTTAGCAATGCTTAGATACCTCCTAACATGTTGCTTTGGGTCTCCAATCCCATCAAATTTTTTCACATCAGAAATCTTGAACTTTGGAGGTAGTTCAATGGGAGTTTTGGAGCTTATACCCCCCATGTTATAGAAACAATCATCCATCCCTTAGTCCTTGTGAAAGGCTAGTTGCATTTTCTCCATCTTTATCTTTCATGGCCACAGTCTCCGCAGTAAGCTTCTCAAATTGTTTTTTCCTTTCATAATCAACCTTGTCTCTTTCATCCCAATCTTTTCCCTCTTCATCATTGGGAATCTCCACATGTGCGGCCTTTTTTAGCCTAGTCTCTCTTCTAGCTTAGAGAGATGTCCTCCCATTTTCTTAAGGGTATCACCATGTTCATCCAAAGCCTTTAGGATCTTTCGTGCCGTTGTGTCGTCAATTCGGGCAGCCATTGTTTCTTGATATACTTCCTCCTCTACTTCCTCTTGATGTGTGTCCTCAATCTTGACCAAACCCCTCCTGTACTTTTCTCGAACCTAAATTGGAGTGGGGACGTGTTTCTTTGACCTTGGTGGCGCAATATCATCATCTTTTTGAAGTAGCCCTTTAGCTAGAATATACTATAGCATTTCTCTAAAGGTCCATGAAGTTCTCATCATTTTGGGCGTAGGCATACAACAAAGAAGACTAAGATTTAGGGAAATTCATATCGACTTTGTAGGATGTTGGATGCTAAGTCTATAGCATACATGTTATCTTAGGCCCAAAGTCATTTTTTCAAAATGGCCTTTTAATTTGGGCTTATGATAGCAATTAGGCTATGGTCTTATGAACCTTTCATGTTAAGATATACCTTTGTACTTAGGGATAAGCCTCTTATATGTGAGAAGTTCCTTTCTTTTATCCTAATTGTCTTAGGGTATGCCATAACTTTAGGGTCATCCTTCCATTTTTTACATCTTTTATTTGTCCTTTAGAATTATGGTTGAACACAAGATATATGGTTGAACAAATAAGAGATACAAAAAGGTACCATCTTTTGATAGGATCTACGATCTCTCTAAGTGTAGGTAGGATCCTTAAAGCTACAAGGATAGATAAGTAGGTCACTCACAACTAAGTAGGCCATGATTCCAACCGAGGGCCTAAGTGGACCTCTGTGGATTGGTGGCAAACCTTTAACGTACTCAAAGCCCATCATAGGCAATGGCACAGATCGTGAGTTGGTGGGATGAACTTAGAAAGACTTGGGCCCGAATAGAGCCTTCCATCTTCCCACTCATCACCAACCAAGGAAAAAGGGACAATAAAACCAAGTGATGTGTGTGCAAACAAGTATTGAATAAGCCTTTATTAAGGTTAAGACATAGGACATAGGAATTAAACTCACAATCCCCAGTGGAGTCACCACTATGGACACATGGGGGGGAGTCGCCACCTAGTTTTATAATGGTCTAGGAGCTATGAATATAGCATCCTCTTGGGGTAGGACCTTTTGATCTTACTACCATAGTATGGGTTCAGAGTTTATGTATAGTTTTGGGAAGGTGTTAGGCACCCAAAATTGCCTAACTCTAGGGTTGGCTTCCAATCATTGTGTCTTATGCCTTAGCCCTATTAAAAGCATATTCAATATTGTATTTATACTCACACACACACTAACATACATCTAAGCATACAATCATAGCATCAATTATCCCAAAACCTAATCATTCATCTATCATGGCATATCATAACCCAAGCCTAACATACATGACATCTCATATCAACCTAGCATTCATCTAGCATCATGTCATCATATCACATCCAAGGCAGAAGCATGTAAACATTAAATCAAGGTAGGAATATGGGTAACAGACAAACCATGTTATCATTCAAAGCATTGCGTATAGGCTTACATATAACCTAATTTAAACATGTGAAAGGAAAATAAACAATAAAAATAGAACGGGGACTAATATCTATAAAAAATAATCAAAACAGAGGCATAACATGTGAAATAAGCAAAGAAAACGAAGCCAAAACCCGAATTAGGGTTTCTGGCTAGCAATATGCGTGCGCATGAAGAGGTCTGTGCACATGGGTCAGTTGCATATGTACGCATACTTTGACCTACACATGCATGCAGAATGCATGCGTGCATAGGTTTGCTTAGAAACCCTAGCCCAGAAATGCAACAAGCACAAAAAATAGAGCAAAGAAACAAACAAAAACAAAATTAAACTAAAGAAAATGAAAGAAAAAGCTTAGAACTAATACCTCAAAACAGAAGCTCTTCATGCTTGTTTTTTGTTTGTTCCCCTCAGTTAAATCTATTCACAATCATACCTTTCTCAGCTTTTTGGCTAAGATCAAATGTAGTATCTGTTCTTATCAGTTTAAAATCTATTCACAATCAGTAAAAAAATTATTAGTAATTTTAAACTCAAAGATCAAAGCCAGAAAAGACCTCAATCAAAATAAAATTGACTTGGGGATGTTTTGTGAAAAACTCCCTTTTTGATTCACTATTTCTAGTGAATCTTAGCATTTTCCCTTAGGATTTCTATGTGTTTTGAAAATGTACCATGTATGGCTAAATATATTATGAAAATAGGGGTTTGGAATGGCTCCCAGACGATGTGAAATTCATTCCAAACCTCAGTCTTTAATGTAGAAAACTTGTCTTTCATAGTTTCTAGAACCCTACATGCACACGTAGGTTTGTGCCTGCATGCGCATGCATCATGGCCGCGCACACAAGTTGATTCCTACGCGTGTAGGCCAAAGGTTTCCTTGGCTTTACTTTTCCAAAAATAGATTTATTTGGTCATTAAAAGTTATATTTTCCATTTTAACATTTCTCAAGTCAATTTAACATTTGATTGGGCCCTAAACCAACCTTGAGTCTTAGAATTTTAGCATCATTAGGAAATAAGGGCCCAAGTTATAAGGGGTACAAAATGCAGTGTCTACACTAGCACATGTTTAAAACCTAAAAATCATTTTTATTATCGGCTTTATAACTTTTAATCTCAAACTAACAATTAGTCACATATAAGTGATTAACCAAATTCCATATAACAAGCACAAAGCAACTAAAGACTAAAATAAATAAATAGCAATATGGAAATGCAAAAAATAAAATGCAAACCAGAGCTAAAAACAAGGAAGCATTTAGGAATAGTGTAAGGTTGAATTTAATCAACCATCTTGTTGGCTTTATACCATGCCAAATTAGCTTGTATTTTAGCAATTAGTAACCCTGTATTTAGGTGGGATTCATATAAGGGTAGTGTGTGAGAAAGTGTGAAGAAATGCTTAGATTGTGCAAGGATGCAGAGACTCACGGCTGGGACCCGCGATTGACTCGCGACTGGCAAGCCGCTAACTACAGCACACGTGAGAAGTATGCAGGGGAGTTAAAGGGTCATGCTAGCTGTCGCACTACAGGACAAAAGTCCCAGGCTGGCCAGGCCGTTAACTCGCAGTTGGAACTCGCGACTCAGACCAGTCGCGAGGCCAAGCCGCCAGAACACCCTATTTGGGAAAAACTGACTCTTCGCATTCCAAACACACACCACTATATATAGACCCTTATACCCACAAAATGTAGAGAGCTTCTAGAGAGAATTTTGAGAGAGAAACCCTAGAGAAAAACAAGATTAATTCATCTACAATCTTCACCTAAGAGACTCTTCAAATTTCTCTACTCTCTTCCTCTCCATTGATACATCCTTGAGAGGTTCTTGACCAAATCCTTTTCTCACCAAACCCATATTTGTGAGAAGGTTTATTTGGTGCTTTGGGAAGCAATTAGGAAGGGACCAATTCATATTGGTTGATGCTATGGGCTATAGCGGAATCCGGTAAGCTAGAGAAGAAAAAGGTTCGGCGCAACCTCGCTGGAGCAAGAAGCTTGGAGGGCTTAGGTACATCGGGTACATTTTCTAGTGGATTATTGACCACTTGGAGGACAGCGGAGAGGTTTTACGCCGAGGGCTTCAGTTTCCTCTTCGATAACACATCGTGTGTTATCCTTGTGTTGGCATCTCTCTTCCCTTTATCTTTGCCTTTTATTTTCTGCTGTGGATGTGATTATATTTGGCTTAGACTGTTTATCAATTCTGTGTTTAGCTTATGTTCATGTTCCGCACGTTAATCATTTGACATTAATCTTGAATTGATATTTTGTTATTTGGGGTCTAAACGTTCAAGGGTATTTTATGCACATATTGAACATTCAATTGGTATCAGAGCAGGTGCACTCATTGTGATTTAATTACCTGAGTGTGATCTTAGACCCCTTGGCTTGCTATGGAAAGTGTTATGGCAAAGGCCAAAATGAAGTGGAGTAAAGATGTTTGTCATAATGACTCTATGAGTATTTTTGGAGGTTGGTCCAGTAATGAAGTTACATGCTAAAGCTTTCATACACATGCTAAAATCATTAGCTCATAGAAATCATTATGTTCATAACAGCTTGTGTGAGTCGATTTCCTTGGTTGAAAAATATAAGAAAAGGAATAGAAAATTGTGTGATAAACTTGATGGTTTGAAAAGAAAGTTACAGTTCTCTATAAATGAAGAAAATAAGGATGAATCTTGCTTTGATGATCAAGAATGCCTATCACATGCTTGTCTTTTTGTTCATACTGCATTGAAAGTATTTAATTCATGCTTGTGGTATCTTGATAGTGGTTGTTCAAGGCATATGACAGGAGATTAATCTTTTTTCAAGGCTCTCAAAGAGAAGGAAGATGGTTATGTGACCTTTGGAGATGGTAGTCATTCACGAGTTCCAGGAAATGGAACTGTTGAAATTCCAGGACTGCCATTGTTGACTGATGTGTTGTACATCAAAGGATTAAAAGTAAACTTGTTAAGCATCACTCAAATATGTGATGAAGACTTCTTAGTCCAATTCTCGAAGAAAGGTTGTTTGATACTAAATGACGAAGGTGTTCAAGTGTTGAAGGGCTTAGAACCACCGATAATTGCTATGGTATAATTCCCAAACTAGGCATAGCATGTCGGAGTGCTCGAGTGAATCTCTTAGAGCTATGGCATCAACGACTTGGGCATGCTAATTACAAGTAAGTAGCTAAAGTCTCAAAGCTAGAAGCAGTGGTGGGTTTACCGAAGTTTGGAAAAATTGAGAAAAGTGTGTGTGGTCCATGTCAAATGGGAAAACAGACAAAATCAACTCATCCTAAAGTGAATGTAGTTGCTACTTCACGACCTTTGGAGTTACTTCATGTGGATCTGATGGGTCCAACAAGAACTAAAAGCATGGGAGGAAAGCGTTATATAATGATGGTAGTTGATGATTTTTCAAGGTACTCTTGGGTGGAATTCCTTAGAGAGAAGTCGGAAGCATGTGATAAAAATGGAAAGGCTATGTAAGAGACTTCAGAATGAAAAAGGGGTCCCTATAGTCAAAATCAGAAGTGATCATGGGAAGGAATTTGAGAATGCTAAATTTGAAGCTTTTTGCGATGAGCACGGCATCAAGAAGGAATTTTAAGCTCCAAAGACTCCACAACAAAATAGGGTGGTTGAAAGGAAGAACCAGGTGATCCAAGAGATGGCGAGAGTCATGCGACTTAACAAAAACGTTCCACAAAAATTCTGGGTTGAAGCTGCGAATACATCATGTCATATTGGTAATACAATCTACTTTCGAGCAGGGACAAAGAAGACGTCATATGAAATATGGAAAGAAAAGAAATCCAAGGTGAAATACTTCAAAATATTTGGGAGCAAGTGTTGTATTCTTAATGACAGGGAAAATCCTGAAAAATTTAATGCAAAAAGTGATGAAGGGATATTTCTAGGATACTCCACAAATAGCCAAGCCTATAGAGTGCACAACAAGTGCACTAAGACGGTGATGGAGTCAATCAATGTGGTTATAGACGAGACCATATCAAAAAAGGACTTTGATGGTGATGGAAAGGGGCTAAATCTTAAGAAGAATGAGGATGATGATGATATGTCTCTAAGTGATGATGCTGAGAAAGAATTGTTGGGATTTGTGCCTTAGAATCCTATTGTATGATGCCATGTACTATATTATGTATGACATTATGTATGACATGATGTATGACTTAATATTGTTATTAATAAAGTTGTTTTATTATTATCTGAAATAATGGTAATATGAATATTTAGATATTATCATATAGTCCATGAGATGCATAGTATGTGATTTATGTGATTTAGTCACAAAAGATATAAGTCACAAGTTCTTTGTAAACTCAGAATTTGGTTCGTAGTCGGTGATGAAATTAGGCATTTCATCTGCGAAGGCTATAACATGTCAACTAAGACGATTTGTCATGATCATGGAAGTGGTGACTTCTAGTTGATATGTTGATATGTTTTAAGAGTTAAGACATTTTGAACTAGACCGCTGTGAGATTTATTATTCTCCTAATGACTGTCAATTGAAAAATAAATCTCACGACTAATATTTGCATGAACTCTTAATCCTAAGAGAATAATGGACCTGATCATGAAGTGTAGGTTGATGGAACATATATTCTCAAGATGGAATTCATAGTCTTTTAACGGAGATACAAAATATTCCCTTGAGATAAGTTTAATGGGTTTGTTATTCAGAATGTTAGGCCTAACTACTTTAGTAAATAGTTACTATAGTATATATTTATGAAATTGGATTTCATAAATATATGATGAATAACTTAAAGGATTAAACCGGGTACTCAAGGATTAAGATGCAGTAATTTACAAAGTAGCAGTCTACTTTCACAACTTTGTATTACTACAAATATTTTATGAAGGGGTTGCATGTACAATAAAGTCTTGGGATATAATTTATTAACAAGGCCTAGAGTCCAATTATATTTATATAGTGGTATTAAATATAATTAATGGTAACTTTGGACTTGTCAAGAGTTGACAGAAAAGCCCAAGGCCCATTGGAGCTAGTGTCTTATTTGTTTCCTTTTGGTCCTACTCCAAGCCACATTAGAGCCCAATTGGAAAGGCTCAAAAGGCTAGCCCAATTAGATAACCAGTTATTAAAAGAGAAACATACAGAATTTGAGACACACAACAAGTTTATGAAAATACATGTATGTGAGTGTTGGACACTCTATCATTCTCTTTAAGAAATAACTGATTGAGAGACCACACATCTTAAGCGTTAGTGGAATTGGAGTAAAGATTGAAAGTGTTCCTGAGAACTTTTTATCTTTGGTTTTGAAATTCGCTGCACCAAGGTATACTCTCTTGTTCTATATTTTGAAACTTACATTATGCATGTTATCAATTCTGAATGAAGTAGATCCGATTATTTTCCACTGCGTATATGCATATTTCCATCAGAGCGGTCTTCATTTTCGAATCTGTATAATATGTTTAGTGAGTTTTAGAATTAAAGAGAACTATTTTCATAGTTGTGAAAATTCTGCAGTCATTTTTCTGCATATTATAGTTTTTGAAACTATTGTTTGATTAAAATTGATTTTGATGTTATGATGTTGTTTAAGTTTGATTTTAACCATGTAAAATTGAATTTTAACACTTTAACATCAATGAAATTCAAGTTTTAATCTTAATCTAATCGTTTTTGATGATTAAGAATGTATTTTGTTCATTGGAAACGTAAAAATGATTAATAGAAAAAACGACTGTTTCTGGGTATTTTTTCGCGACTGGCGAGTGAGTCACGAGAGCTTCTATATGAACTTCGTGACTGGAGTCTCGCAACTGGGCGAGTCACCAAAACAAGTTGCCAACTCGCAACTGAAGTCTGGCGACTGGGCGAGTCACCAAAGCCAGTCGCCAAAAATTCTGACACTTGTTTTTTTCATGTATGCATAGCAAGACTTTGTGTAATTAGTTTATATATGTATTAAACAATTAAAAACCTTTAATTTAAAACATCTAGTGGGAGAGAGATACAAGGGTTGCATCTCACGGCCTCCATTATCGGTTCATAGTAGTGTGGGGTAAGCACCTCGTCTTAGCGTATATGCCTCGTGATCTCAAAGGAGGGTGTTTACTTCATAGTAGTACAAGATTGAACTTACCTATTTAAAGTAGTGTGGACAAGCACCTTGTCTTGGCATATATGCCTTGCGATCCCAAAGTAGGGCATTTTGTTCCATGGCACTACAAGTTTAAACACTATAAAGGGAGATGAAATGTGGCTACACATGATTTTAGATAATGGTATACACTAGATTAAGTGTAATGTTAACCTCCTAAAGAAGCTATGTCATTATTACTTAGAGGCTAAAGGTAATACAAGTGTTTGATAAGAGTTATCATGATAGCACTAATAATTGAGAATAGTTATCAATCAATTAATGTGTTTATAATAAACTTGCTACCAAGGAATTATAGACATAGATTGGGTTGTCGTTGCATATATTATTTCATGGTTTTATTAAGGTTCCATATTGTATGTTTATATGCTAAATTGATAATGTCCAGTTTACTTATTATATTCATGTTTATTATTTTCAGATTTGAACATGGCATCATTTAGCCCACTTGTTACTATTCTTAATAAAAAAAAAAAAAAAAACTGATTGAATCCAATTGTGTTGACTGGAAAAGAAATTTGGACATAGTTCTTACAGCTGAAGAGCGCAAATATGTGCTTACTAAACCATGTCGTAGCTTTCCTTCATTAGATGCTCCTCTTGAGGAAAAACTACGATATGATCGTTGGCAGAAATCTAATGAAATGGCCAAGTGTTACATCCTAGCATCTATCTCAAATGTTCTACAGCATCAGATGCAAGATGTAGAACTAACTTCAGACATTATGCTAAGTCTGAAGGAGATGTTTGGTGAGCAAGGCCGTTCTGCAAGGCAAGAAACCATGAGACAAATTTATAATATCAAAATGGCTGAAGGTAGTTCAGTGAGGGAGCATTGTCTTACAATCATCTCTAATCTGAATACATTGGAAGTTTTAGGTGCCGATATTGATGGAGAATCCCAAGTGGATATGATACTCCAATCACTACCAAAATCATTCAAGGAATTCAAACTTAACTATGACATGAACAAAAAGATTTATACCTTGTCTGAATTAATAAATGAATTGGTAGCGGCAGAAGGCACTCTTAGTACTTCCAATGTTGAAGCCAATGTTGGTGAAGCTTCTACTTCTCAACCTAAGTCGAAAGGCAAGGGTAAGCAGAAGAAGAAGAAGGACTTCACCAAACAAGAGGGTAAACAAATTGCCTTAGAGGTTGCTGATAAAGGAAAGAAAATCAAAGGAAAGTGTTTCCATTGTGGTGAGAAAGGACATTAGAAGAGGAATTGTCCAAAATTCAAGGCTGCCAATAATAAGGGTATGAATAGTTCTTTCCTCCTTGAAATATGTATGGTACAAAATCCCACAGATTCCTGGTGTGTGGATTCAGGTTGTACTAATCATATCTGCAATTCTTTGCAGGGGTTCCAGGAGACCAAAAAACTTAAAGAAGGAGAATTGTTTCTTACTTTGGCTGATGGGAGTAGGATTCCGATTATAGCTGTTGGTGTTTATAATTTATGTTTTAAATTAAGATTTTTGGTATTGGAAGACTGCCTATATGTACCTAATGTTCATAGGAATTTAATTTCTGCAACTTATTTGGGTAGACATGGATATTGTGTTATCCTTAAAGACAATGTTGTAATAAAGAAGAGTAAAATGTTTATCTGTTCTAGCAATATTATGGATGATCTTTATATTTTAACTCCTGATAAGCATGAATTATATAATTCTAAATTAGATAATAACTCCCATGTAAAATCATTAAAAAGAAAGTTTCCTTCTACTAATGAAGCATATCTTTGGCACTTGCATTTGGGTCATATTAATCCAAACAGAATTCAAAGACTAATCAAAGATGGACTCTTAGAGCCATTGGATTTTGATGAATTCCCAGTTTGTGAATCTTGTTTGGAAGGAAAAATGACCAAACGATCTTTTAAAATAAAAGGTAGAGGAGCCCAAGAGTTGCTTGAATTAGTTCATACGGATGTTTATGGTCCTATGTCAACCCAAGCTAAAGGAGGTTATGAGTACTTCATCACTTTTACCGATGATTACTCAATATATGGTTATGTGTACCTAATGAGACGGAAGTCTGAAACTTTTGAAAAGTTCAAAGAGTTTAGGGCTGAAGTTGAGAATCAATTAGGTAAACGCATAAAAGCCATCCGATCTGATCGTGGTGGTAAATACCTTCTTGGGGATTTCAAGAATTACTTAACTCAAAATGGGATCATATCCCAATTGACTACACCTGGAACTCCGTAACAAAATGGTGTAGCAAAAAGAAGGAATAGGACTCTTTTGGAAATGGTTAGCTCCATGATGAGTTACTCAACTTTACCAGTTTCTTTTTGGGGATATGCACTAAAAATTGCAATGCATATTTTGAATTTAGTTTCATCAAAATCTGTTCCTACAACACCTAAGGAATTGTGGACTGGGCGTAAGCCTAGTATGAAATATCTCCACATTTGGGGATGTCCAGCATATGTGTTGAAAAGGAAGTCTGATAAGTTGGAATCTAAAACCGAAGTATGCATGTTTTTAGGGTATTCAAAAGAAACAAAGGTTTATTTATTCTATAATCATAAAAATAACAAAGTGTTTGTTAGCACACATGCCAAATTTTTGGAAGATGATTATATGAATAATTTTGATCCTAGAAATAAAGTTGTTTTGGCTGAAATGAATGAACATGTAGTTGAACAACCAATAGATGAAACTAGGGATGATGTGGTTATATTGGATACACCGCAAAATACTACTGATGAGATGTCTAGTACACAGGTGCCTCGTCGTAGTGGGAGAATTGTTCGGCCTCCTATAAGATTCATAGGTTTGGGAGAAACTTATGAAGCTATCTCAAAAGCGGCTGAATCGGATCCCTACACTTATGAAGAGGCAATGAATGAAATAGATGCACATCATTGGGTCAAAGCTATGAAATCTGAATTAGATTCTATGTATTCCAATCAAGTTTGGGATCTTGTAAAGGCGCCTAACGGAATTAAACCTGTTGGTTGCAAATGGGTTTACAAGAGGAAGAGAGGGATAGATGGAAAGGTTGAAACCTTTAAAGCAAGGCTAGTGGCGAAAGGGTATACACAAAAAGAAGGTATTGATTATGAAGAAACCTTTCACCAGTAGCAATGCTTAAATCTATCAAAATTCTCTTATACATTGCTGCTCATTATGATTATGAGATTTGGCAAATGGATGTCAAGACTGCATTTCTCAATGGCAATCTTGAAAAGGAAATCTATATGATGCAACCGGAAGGTTTCATTACTAAGAACCAAGAGCATATGGTATGCAAGTTGAAAAAGTCCATTTATGGACTTAAGCAAGCATCTAGATGATGGAACATCAGACTTGATCAAGCAATCAAATCTTTTGGTTTTGAACAAAATTTTGATGAACCATGTGTGTACAAAAGACATCAAGATAAAGTCGTAATGTTTCTAGTGCTTTATGTTGATGATATTCTACTCATTGGGAATGATGTAGGGGTAATGTCATCAATAAAGGTTTGGTTGTCAAGCCAATTTGATATGAAGGACTTGGGTGAGGCTAACTTTATTCTAGGGATCAAGCTTTGCCGAGATTGCAAGAATAAAATGTTAGGCTTATCACAAGCTGGATATATAGATAAGGTTCTAGAACGGTTTAGCATGCAAAACTCCAAGAAAGGATTATTTCCTTTCAGACATGGAGTTCCTCTGTCTAATGACCAAAGGCTTAAGACTCAAGAGGAAGTAGACATGATGAGACAAGTTCCTTATGTTTTTGCAGTAGGAAGTCTCATGTATGCCATGCTTTGTACTAGACTAGATATTTGTTATTCAGTTGGCATGGTCAGCCAATATCAATCAAATCCAAGACCAAAACAATGGCAAGCTGTAAAGTATATTCTCAAGTATCTACGGAGAACGAAAGATTATATGCTTATTTACCGAAGTGAGGATTTGATACCCATTGGCTATACAGATTCAGACTTTCAGCCGGATCTAGATTTCAAAAAATCCACATCATGATGTGTTTTCACCTTAAGAGGTGGAGCCATAACTTGGAGGAGTGTCAAGCAATCTTGTATTGCGGACTCCACCATGGAAGCAGAATATGTTGCTGCTTGTGAAGCAGCAAAGGAAGCTGTATGGCTCAAGAAATTCCATTCTGACCTGGTGGAATGAGAATGGAACATGTTCCCATCACATTGTTTTGAGACAATAGTGGTGCAGTTGCACAATCAAAAGATCCAAGGAATCACAAAAAAGGAAAGCACATTGAGAGAAAATACCACATTATTAGAGATATTATTGCTCGTGGAAATGTGATGGTAGCAAATATTGAAAGTGCAAGTAATCTAGCAGATCTATTTACCAAAGCCTTACCTCAAAGGACCTTCGAGTCACATTTGGAGGGAATGGGAGTTAGATTAATGCACAATAGTCTTTAGAGCAAGTGGGAGAATGTTGGGATTTGTGCCCTAGAATCCTATTGTATGATGCCATGTACTATATTATGTATGACATTATGTATGACATGATGTATGACTTAATATTTTTATTAATAAAGTTGTTTTATTATTATCTGAAATAATGGTAACATGAATATTTGGACATTATCATATAGTCCATGAGATGCATAGTATGTGATTTATGTGATTTAGTCACAGAAGATGTAAGTCACAAATTCTTTGTAAACTCAGAATTTGGTTCGTAGTCGGTGATGAAATTGGGCATTTCATCTGCGAAGACTATAACATGTTAATTAAGATGATTTGTCTTGATCATGGAAGTGGCGACTTCTAGTTGATATGTTGATATGTTTTAAGAGTTAAGACATATTGAACTGGACCGCTGTGAGATTTATTATTCTCCTAATGATTGTCAATTGAATAATAAATCTCATGACTTATATTTGCATGAACTCTTAATCCAGTTCTAGTTGATATGTTGATATGTTTTAAGAGTTAAGACATATTGAACTGGACCGCTGTGAGATTTATTATTCTCCTAATGATTGTCAATTGAATAATAAATCTCATGACTTATATTTGCATAAACTCTTAATCCAGAGAGAATAATGGACCTGATCATGAAGTGTAGGTTGCTTTGATATATCAGGAGTGAGATCTAAAGTAACGGTCAAAACCTCAGTATGTTGGGCAACTACATTTAGTGTTGATAGAACATATATTCTCAAGATGGAATTCATAGTTTCTTAACGGAGATACAAAATATTCCCTTGAGATAAGTTTAATGGGTTTGTTATTCAGAATGTTAGGCCTAACTATTTTAGTAAATATTTACTAAAGTATATATTTATGAAATTGGATTTCATAAATATATGATAAATAACTTAAAGGATTAAACCGGGTACTCAGGGATTAAGATGTAGTAATTTACAAAGTGGTAATCTACTTTCACAATTTTGTATTACTATGAATATTTTATGAAGGGGTTGCATGTACAATAAAGTCTTGGGATATAATTTATTAACAAGGCCTAGAGTGCAATTATATTTATATAGTGGTATTAAATATAATTAATGGTAACTTTAAACTTGTCAAGAGTTTACAGAAAAGCCCAAGGCCCATTGGAGCTAGTGTCTTATTTGTTACCTTTTGGTCCCACTCCAAGCCATATATTAGAGCCCAATTGGAAATGCCCAAAAGGCTAGCCCAATTAGATAACCAGTTATTAGAAGAGAAACATACAGAATTTGAGACACATAACAAGTTTATGAAAATACATGTATGTGAGTGTCGGACACTCTATCATTCTCTTTAAGAAATAACTGATTGAGAGACCACACATCTTGGGCGTTAGTGGAATTGGAGTGAAGATTGAAAGTGTTCCTGAGAACTTTTTATCTTTGGTTTTGAAATTCGTTGCACCAAGGTACACTCTCTTGTTCTATATTCTAAAACTTACATTATGCATGTTATTAATTCTGAATGAAGTAAATCCGTTTATTTTCCGTTACGTATATGCATATTTCCAACAAGAGTCACCAAAAAAGGAGTCTACACCTCCTATATCAAGAAGAGAGACTAGATCAACACAAGAAGTTTCAAGCCTACTCACACCTCCAAAAGTTCAACCCCCAATTTCTCGTGATGAAGAACCTTCAACTTCCAAGAAACCGTCATCAAGAGTAACTCTCAATCACCCATCAAGTAATATCATTGGTGATGTAAACGAGGGACTTTGTTTGAGAAAAGGGCCAAAATATAGTGCTAACCATGTGACATACAATTGTTATCTTGCTCAATTTGAACCCAAAAAGGTAGAAGATGATGGAATTAAAGGTGAACGCAACAGAAAAATAATTTTAAAACGGATCTATTTCATTCGATATTGATGACATGCACTAGGTAAATTTCAGAATTTGAGAACAGGAGATCGTACCTTGAAGCGGTGAATTTCAAAACAAAGATCGAAGCACTTGGGAATACTTTTAATCTTCACTCCAATTCCACTAACGCCCAAGATGTGTGGTCTCTCAATTGGTAACAAAGTGATGTTTAGAGAGTGACAAACACTCACATACACACCATTTCACAATGATGTTACTTACATACATTATTCTATACGTTTTTCCCTTTGTATCTAACCAATTATTTAATTAGGCTGGCCTTTTAGGCCTTTCCAATTGGGTTTAAGTGTGTGGCTTGGAGTGGGACCAAAAGAGACCAATAAGACACTAGCTCCAATAAGCCTTGGGCTTTTCTATCAACTCTTGATAAGTCTAAAGTTATCATTAACTATATTTAATACCATTATATAAATATAATTGCACTTTAGGCCTTATCTATAAATTATATCCCAAGACTTTATTATACACGCAACCCCTTCATAAAATATTTGTAATAATACAAAGTCATTAATGTAGACTGCCACTTTGTAAATTATTACATCTTGATCCTTGAGTACCCGGTTTAATCCTTTAAGTTATTCATCATATATTTATGAAATATAATTTCATAAATATATACTTTAGTAACTACTTACTAAAGTGGTTAGGCCTAACTCTCTGAATAACAAACTCATTAAACTTATCTCAAGGGAATATTTTATATCTCCAGGGAATATTTTATATCTCCGGTAAGAGACTATGAATTCCATCTTGAGAATATATGTTCCATCAACACTAAACGTAGCTGCCCAACATACTGAGGTTTTGACCGTTACTTTAGATCTCACTCCTGATATATCAAAGCAACCTACACCTTATGATCAGGTCCATTATTCTCTCAGGATTAAGAGTTCATGCAAATGTAAGTCGTGAAATTTATTATTCATTTGACAGTCTTTAGGAGAATAATAAATCTCACAGCGGTCCAGTTCAATATGTATTAACTCTTAAAACATATTAACACATCAACTAAAAGTCTCCACTTCCATGATCAAGACAAATCATCGTAGTTGATATGTTATAGTCTTCGCAGATGAAATGCCCAATTTCATCACCAACTACGAACTATAATTTTGAGTTTACAAAGAACTTGTGATTTATATCTTCTGTGACTTTTCACATAAGTCACATACTATGCATCTCATGGACTATATGATAATGTCTGAATATTCATGTTACCATTATTTCAGATAATAATAAAACAAATTTATTAAACATAATATTAAGTCATACATAATGTCATACACAATGTCACACTTAATATCATACATAGCATCATACAATAGAATTTAAGGGCACTAATCCTAACAGAAGAAGTTCTGAAAGATGAGAATTGGATAGAGTCTATGCACCATGAGCTACATCAATTTGTTAGAAATGATGTATGAGAGTTAGTTCCAAGGCCTAAAGATACACATGTGATTGGCACCAAGTGGATCTTTAAGAACAAAACTGATGAAGATGGTGAAATTGTTCAAAATAAGTCTAGATTGGTGGCTCAAGGGTATACTCAAGTGGAAGGAAAAGATTTCAATGAATCAGTTGCTCCAGTAGCAAGACTAGAGTCAATTTGAATTCTCATGTCCATAGCATGCATTATGGATTTCAAGTTGTACCAAATGAATGTGAAGAGTGCCTTCTTGAATGGTTTTCTAAATGAGGAAGTCTTTGTTGAGCAACCAAAGGGGTTTCAAGATCCTCACTTTCCTGATCATGAGCTAAGATTGAAGAAAGCTTTGTATGGGTTGAAACAAGCACCAAGAGCATGGTATGATCGCCTCACCACTTACCTATTGGATCGAGGGTTCAAAAGAGGCCAAGCAGATCGGATATTGTTCGTTAAAAGAGATGAGAAATCACTCCTTGTCACTCAAGTGTACGTGGATGATATTGTTTTTGGATCCACAATCGATCAACTAGCTCATGAGTTTTCGGAAGAAATGAAAAGGAAATTTGAAATAAGCATGGTGGGAGAGTTGAACTACTTTCTAGGGCTTCAAGTGAAACAACGGAAAGATGGAATATTCATCTCTCAAGAGAAATATGCCAAAAATCTTATCAAAAGATTTGGCTTGGATTCTAAGAAACACATGTCTACTTCCATAAGTTCCTCACCAAAACTGAGCATAGATGCAGCTGGTGTTGACGTCGATCCAACACTTTATCGAAGCATGATTAGCAGTCTTCTCTATCTCACAGCAAGTAGGCTAGATATTGCATTCAGTGTTGAAGTATGTGCTCGGTTCCAAGCTGCTCCTAAAGAGTCTCACTTGACAGCAGTAAAGCGAATCATTCACTATGTTCATGGCACATCTGACTATAGGATTTGGTATTCAAAAAACTTGAATGAGTGCTTAGCAGGATATTCAAATGCAGACTGAGCAAAAAACAAAATTCAGTCTCCCTTTCAACGGCTGAAGCTGAATAAATTGCAACAGAAAGTTGATGTGCACAATTGCTATGGATGAGAAAGCTAATACATGACTATGGAATTTCTCAAGACACCATGTGTGTGTTCTGTGATAACACTAGTGCCATTAACCTGTCAAAGAATCCAATTCAGCACTCAAAATCAAAGCATATCGAGATCCGATATCACTTCATTCGAGACTTGGTAGAGGACAAGATAGTGTTTCTGGAATTCATCAATACAGAGAATCAAAAGGCAGAAATATTTACTAAACCTTTTGATGGCCCGAGGTTCGAATCCTTGCGTAAGACCATTGGTGTCAGTACCATTCCCTAAACTCTATCTTCCATATTTGTTTCTTTTAGTTTGTTCTGAATTTTGTTTATATGATTTTTCTTGTGCTGTTTCTAATCAATCTTCTTTTTACTTTTGTGTCAAAAATCCAAAAATACATAAAAAGTAGAAAATCCAAAAGTTTGATCGACTTTATTGAGTTTTGTCTCAAAGCATGTTTTTCCTTGTACCATTGTACTAATGGCTTTGTGCATCTACGAGCTTAGCTTGTTTCTATTTCACTCATGTTAAGGACATATTTTATGTAGTTGGCTAATCTTTTGACAAAATGCACTTTACTTGTATTTGGGTAGATCTAGGATGTGTTTAATACTTTAAGGAACATGTTGTTTAAGTCTAGTATTAAAGCCATGAAGATTGGACCAAGAAACAAGTGAAGAAAAGGTGTTCATTAAAGCTGGACAGATAGCTCGACACCTGTGGATAGATAGCTCAATAGCTTCTCGACACCTTCTCGACACCTGGCTATCTGTCGAGCTCTTCAGCTGATTCTTATTGCAATCTCGATAGTTTCTCGATAGCTAGTCGATCGATCGAGAAAGTTTCTGTCCCCTTGATACCTTCTCGACACCTCCTCGATAGCTGCTATCTATCAAGATTCATTAAATCTCGACACCTGCTCAATAGCTGCTATCTGTCGAGGTTACGGGAATTCAGATTTCTGTTTTTGGGCCAGGCTTATATATTTGTTTAGGGTTTCTTTTCTCACAACCCTAGACCTATATAAGGCTTATTTTAGAGGTCGTCACATAAGAGAATACAAGGAGAACATATGCAAAAGATGATCGATGCCTTATTCTCTCTGAAAGAAGTTACTACGTCTTTGCGCCTTAGGGTTTTGTAACCAAGTGGTTCTTGATCTTCATTCTTGATGAAGTGAAGAACTTTGCAGCCAACATCTTCTTCTAGTTGGTGATTGAAGTTGCGTACTGGGATCCGTTAGTTACGTATTGGGAATCGTGTAACAAAAAGGGTGGTGTTCATATATTGAAGAGTTCAGAGGTTCTGAAGCGATAGAAGGTTTCTACTGTGAGTTCATCTACGGGGATTGTAGAGTCTAGGGACAAAGGTTTTGTACTAGATCTGAAACTTCTCTTTACTATAGTGGATTGCTTTTCGAGAAGGTTTCCCCCCAGGTTTTTTACTGTGAAACTGGTTGGTTTCATTGGTTTTCTTGGGTCATCATATCTTGTCTTATTTATTTTTTCGCTGCATGATTTTGACTTGACATTGATGTTTGTGTGTTTTAACAAGTTTTAATTAATAATAAATCTAATTAACATCTTGGATTTAAAACTTGTTAATTCTATCAACCGGGGTCTAAATTTTTCAACAAGTGGTATTAGAGCAGGTTCAGTCTGATTGGATTGATTTCCTGAGTGTGATCCATTGACCCCTGTTGTCATGGATAGAGGACAATCTCTTTTTATTCCTCCTTTATTTTATGGAACTAATTATGCGTACTGGAAAGTTCGTATGAAAGTTTTTTTGCAGGCTTTAGATGAACAGGTATGGCAAGCTGTTGAAGTTGGTTGGATTAAGCCAAAGGAAGCGCCGGTGGATTGGGATGATGCAACAATCATAGCGGCAAATTTCAACAGTAGGGCCTTGAATGCATTATTTGGTGGGGTGACCAATGAAGAATTTAAGAAAATATCACCCACAGAAGTTGCCAAGGAAGCATAGACCATTCTTGAGACCACCTATGAAGGTACCAAGGCAGTAAAGACTGTGAAGCTTTAACAACTCACTAGCAGTTTTGAAGAAATAAGGATGGAGGAGGATGAGACCTTTGATGAGTTCTATGCTAAACTCAAGGATATTGTGAATTCTGCTTTCAATCTTGGAGAATCTATTGCGGAATCCAAAATTGTTAGAAAAATCCTTAGGTCCTTACCTGAAAGATTCCATGCCAAGATCACTACCATTGAAGAAGCAAAGGACATTGATCAAATTCTTTTGACTAAGCTTGTAGGGAGCCTTCAAACCTATGAGATGGGATTAGGCTCAATGGGAAAAGGTGGAAAGAGTAAAAACTTGGCTCTTAAGGGTATAGAGGAAGAGATTGAGGACTTTAAAAGTGAAGATGAAGATGTAGATGATGATGAGGATGACGATCTATCCTTCATAACTGATGAGATTATCAGACTTCTTCAATTTAGGAAAAAGGATAAAGGCAAACCTCCTAGGAAACCTAAATCCTCTAGGAAGGGCAAGAACGAGAAACCTCTTATCCAATGCCATGAGTGCAAAGGTTTTGGTCATATGAGAATAGAGTGCCCAAACTACCTCATGAAGGAAAAGACCAATGAGTCAAAAGATAAAGGGTTGGTTGCTACTTGGAGTGATACTGTGGATGACTCTTCTGATGAGTTTGTGGATGAATGTCGTCACGTTATGGCCTTTGTTGCTTCAACCGATAAGGTGATTGTGGAGAGTGCTAGTGACAGTGAAGATTCTTCTAATGATGAAGTACCCAAGAAGATTTTGGTTCAGGAAGCCTATGATAAGCTATGCATTAAATTCATAAAATCTGAAAAGACTTCTCATCTTGGTAGAAAAGAGCTCAATGAGGTAAAAATTGAAAAAGCTGATCTGTTAGTCAAGCTAGATGAGACTACAAGGTTAGTTGAGACTCTTGTTATGGAGAACACCTCATTAGAAGAGAATGTCAAGAATATTGAGGTTGAGCTTAGTCAAGCTAGAACTCAAATAGAGAGGATGTCTAGTGCAAAGCTTGATAAGGTATTGAGTGCTCAAAAGCCTAGTTCCGACAAGACTGGCTTAGGATATGCTGTTTCCTCCAGCCCCTCCTCGTCCATGGCTTCTGGATCAAGGACTGTCTTTGTGCCCCAATTTGAGAAAGGTAATAAAGGTATGAAATCCAAAACTGTTTTGGCTAATTCTAAATCCTTTGTCAGACCTC
This sequence comes from Quercus glauca, assembly GCA_023736055.1. Taxonomy (NCBI): domain Eukaryota; kingdom Viridiplantae; phylum Streptophyta; class Magnoliopsida; order Fagales; family Fagaceae; genus Quercus; species Quercus glauca. The sequence continues at coordinate 53,569,326 of CM043316.1, forward strand.
ATGTTTGTCACCATTGTGGTGTTTCTGGACACATTTGTCCTAATTGCTTTAAGTTGTATCCTCAAAAGCAATTGTCCAAACGGTCACAGGTTTCCTCTCAAGGACCTACACCTTTGTTTGGAGAGTTATTAAAAGCTTTGAGCTTTTTAACTCAATTTCAGGAGAATTTTAATTCTTCTATGTCCTTTAGTAGACATACTAGGACACATGCCTTTTCATCTTCACGGCCAAAGACTCATGCTGTGTGGGTGAGAAAGGAGCCTAAGACTTAATTGTCTTTTCTGTTTGTCCTTTGCTTTAATTCTTTCTATCTAAAGTTGGACTCTCTTTGCTTGATTTCTTATCTACTTTTGGAATCATGCTTTCATGCATTTGCATATTTCTTTCATGCTTTCATGTTGTTTAACATGTTTTTGTTTGTTTTCAGTTTTGTTTATTTTTTTAATATAATAATAAAAAAAATTAAAAAATCAGAAAAATACAAAAACAGTGTGTGTTTTGTGTACATTGGTACTTGTGTACCTTGGATGGCCATTGAAACAAAGTTTTCTAAACTTTGTATCTTTTGTAACTTAGATGAGTATCTCTATGCACAACTAAGCAAGTGAGCTTTGTGGCTCTTGTTTGTGATGAGTAAGATTAAGTTATCTCTTAAAACTTAATACTCATATCACTCTTTTTGACGGGTAGGACTAGAAAATCCTAAGAGAAAGGCATAAATAACCATCTCACCACTGTTGCCCGCCAATCATTAATGACATCTATATGCTTCGGCATAGCAAAAGTGTGATGTCAATGACATTTGTGTGCTTCGGCATAGCAAAATTGGAATATCAAATATCAATGGGTATTTCTTTTCTCTCTCTTATATGCCCATGCATGGTATGCTTAAAAAGAAAATATGCAAAGAAAATAAAAAGCAAAAAGATTAAAAATGCCTTAAATATGATTGCAAGCGTGTATTCTAGGAAATGTGGGAGTTATAGGATGTACCTCAAAGGTGATAGTCCCCATCAAACAGTTATGATTGTGTGTGAGTTAAAGTGATTTTCTCATATCAGATCGTCATAACATGTATACACTTACGCAATCTTGCGATGTTTTTCACACACAACACGCAATATTCTTTGCTACTCTTGATACATGTGCAGGTACAATGTGATTTGGCCATCACAAGGTTTACATGTGTTAATGTATGTTCACTAAACTGTCTTGACTTATTTTTGAAATATAAAATTAGTTAGACTTGTTTAGTGTGTGTGTGTGTTTTGCATCTTTCCTTTGTCATCCATAGCATCTTGTTTCATTACATTCATGCATCTATATGGATTTTTTGTGCCCCCTTAATCATCCTTGATTATCTTTATGTCTCTTGGGTGAAGCTTTCTAACATCTTGTACTCTTTGTCAATCATGACAAAAAGGGGGAAAAATTGTGGAGACTTTGTGGTTTCTTTCTTTAAGATTCTACAAGTTAGGGGGAGAAATACATTCCTTTGTAAGGGGGAGTTGTGTTTCACCTTGTTAGGGGGAGTGTTTACTTCCTTCTTCTTGTACCTTGGGTCTTGTGACCATTGTTTACATACATTGGCCTTATCTTCTTTATATGTTGATGTATGTTTCTTTCACTTATCTCTCCATGTGTTGTTTCTTTTCTATCTTTATACACATGTTTCTTTATGTGTATGCAATCTATTATTTCTGTTTCACACTAAGATGCCTTGATGAGTTTTGTTTAAAGTGTTTCAGAAATACAGGTTGTCAAAGTCTACTTGCCATAAACTCTCTTCTTGCAAAGTTTTTCAAGAGTTTGTATTAGGATAAATTTTATTGTATGTAACAAGTGAGTATGAGTTGAGTGATTTATGACTTCTCTCATATGTTCATTTGTTTGTTGTGGTTTTGTCACGGATTGCCAAAGGGAGAGATTGTTAAGGATATATTTTATGTAGTTGGCTAATCTTTTGACAAAACGCACTTTACTTGTATTTGGGTAGATCTAGGATGTGTTTAATACTTCAAGGAACATGTTGTTCATGTCTAGTATTAAAGTCATGAAGATTGAACCAAGAAACAAGTGAAGAAAAGGTGTTCATTAAAGCTAGACAGATAGCTCGACACCTGTGGATAGATAGCTCGATAGCTTCTCCACACCTTTGTCGACACCTGGCTATCTGTCGAGCTCTTCAGCTGATTCTTATCGCAATCTCGATAGCTAGTCGATCGATCGAGAAAGTTTCTGTCCCCTCGACACCTTCTCGACACCTCCTCGATAGCTACTATCTGTCAAGATTCATTAAATCTCGACACCTGCTCGATAGTTGCTATCTATCAAGGTTACGGGAATTATGATTTCTATTTTTGGGCCGGGCTTATGTATTTGTTTAGGGTTTCTTTTCTCACAACCCTAGACCTATATAAGACTTATTTTAGAGGCCGTCACATAAGAGAATACAAGGAGAACATATGCAAAAGATGATCGATGCCTTATTCTCTCTGAAAGAAGTTACTGCGTTTTTGCGCCTTAGGGTTTTGTAACCAAGTGTTTCTTGATCTTTATTCTTGATGAAGTGAAGAACTTTGCAGCCAACATCTTCTTCTAGTTGGTGATTGAAGTCGCGTACTGGGATGCACGCAATTGGTTAGTCACGTATTGGGAATCGTGCAACAAAAAGAGTGGCGTTCATATATTGAAGAGTTCAGAGGTTCTGAAGCGGTAGAAGGTTTCTACTGTGAGTTCATCTACAGAGATTGTAGAGTCTAGGGAAAAAGATTTTATACTAGATCTGAAACTTCTCTTTACTATAGTGGATTGCTTTTCGGGAAGGTATCCCCTCAGGTTTTTTACTGTGAAACTGGTTGGTTTCATTGGTTTTCCTGGGTCATCATATCTTGTCTTATTTATTTTTCCGTTGCATGATTTTAACTTGATATTGATGTTTGTGTGTTTTAACAAGTTTTAATTAATAATAAATCTAATTAACATCTTGGATTTAAAACTTGTTAATTCTATCAACCGGGGTCTAAATTTCCCAACAAGTGGTATCAGAACAGGTTCACTCTGATTGGATTAATTTCCTGGGTGTGATCCATTGACCCCTGTTGTCATAGATAGAGGACAATCTCTTTTTATTTCTCCTTTATTTGATGGAACTAATTATGCGTACTGAAAAGTTCGTATGAAAGTTTTTTTACAGGCTTTAGGTGAACAGGTATGGTAAGCTGTTGAAGTTGGTTGGACTAAGCCAAAGGAAGCACCGGTGGATTGGGATGATGCAACAATCATAGCGGCAAATTTCAACAGTAGGGTCTTGCTTCGGTTTCCTCTTCGATAACATATCGTGTGTTGTCCTTATATTTGCATCTTTCTTCCCTTTATCTTTGCCTTTTATTTTCTACTGTGGATGTGATTATATTTGGCTTAGACAGTTTATCAATTCTATGTTTAGCTTATGTTCATGTTCTGCACATTAATCGTTTGACATTAAGCTTGAATTGATATTTTGTTATTTGAGGTCTAAACGTTCAAGGGTGTTTTATACACATATTGAACATTCAAAGAGGAAACTCGAGCCTTTGGAAGGAGAAACCTCTCCTCCTACCACATCGTCAAAAAATCTCCACTAGATGAGTTGTTGCAATACAATATATACTATGAACCTTTCAAGCCTATATCCCTAATGTACTTGACCTCTCCAAGCTCCAGCTAACAACCAACTACTTAGAGTCATTTCTCCACCAAGCTTCTTAAAGACACTGTCCTTGAACCACCAATGATATTGAATTTGAGATGACACCCTAAGTTTGCATAACTTCACTTAAATCTCACAATGGTCAGTTACATATCAAGGAGATGAAGGAAATAAAAATTCTCTCAATAGGATGACAAGGTTGATAGAAATGGAGAAGAGAGGATGAGAGTGTTTTAGGTTTAAGGGAAAGGCTTTTTTAGGTTCAAAGGAAAGGCTTCCTCTTTCTCTACAATGTGGGATGGATAAAATGTGGTCTAGCTCTAAGGTAATACTCATATCGTTCTTTATAGCCAAACGCAACATGCACAAAGTGTGTGTGTGTGTGTGTGTGTGTGTGTGTGTGTGTGTGTGTGTGTGTTGGATTATATGAGGTAAGCACAAAAAGCAAATTAGGAAAAAACAGAGCAGTTTGCCAGCATGCAATCTGTGATCTTGTAGTAACCTAGATAGGTTACAACTTGCCTAGTCAGCAATCACTCTGGATCTTCTGCCATGAGTCACATGCAAGCTATACAAGTCACATGAGGTTGCAAGTTAGCTCAAAAGCAGCTTTTACCAAAATCATCAAGGTTCAAGCACGTTCTATCTTGAATACAATTAAGCCCCCCCCCCCCCCCCCCCAAAAAAAACACATTAAAAATGGAAGAAAATACATAAAATTTTGTCATTGAATAAATCCAATAAAAACATGGACTTTACATTTTGTTCAAACATCTTCTAACTTTAATGTGTCCTTACCAACTAACAAAGTAGTCATTGGAATGTCATACGAAGTGTTAGGTTCATATTTTCTATATAATTGGCTAGTCCTTTGACAAAACACACTTTACTTGTAATTGGATAGATCTAAGTTGGATTTAATGTACCAAGTAGTATGTTGTTCAAACATATCAAGTGGTATGATGAAAGACATGAAGGTTGATCCAAGAAACAAGTGAAGAAAAGTTCTTTCATTAAATCTCGACACAAGCTCGACAGATGCTGCTATCGAAGATTAATGGAGAAGCTCGAAACAAGCTTGATCTATCAAGATCTACAATTTCAGGAATCTTAGATCTGAAATTTGACCCATGTTGACTTGAATGATTAGGGTTTCTCTTTTTACAACCATAGTCATATATAAGGCTTATTTTAAAAGTCATCAAGTGTGAAAACAGAGACTTAGAACTCATATACTCTGTGAGAAGTTACTGCGTTTGTATGCCTTAATGTTTTGTAACCAAGTGCTTCCTGATCTTCATCATTTATGAAGTGAAGAACTTTACAGCGAACAACAATCAATGAAGTTGCTGGAATTAGTCACGTACTAGGATCCGTGTAAAGGAATTAATTACAGATTGGAGATTTGTGCAACAAAGGAAAGAAGGCTGCTACAACATCAAGTCCAATTGGGTATTGGAGCAAAGGTTCAACTGTAAGTTGGTATTTTGGGATAAGTTAGAGTAGTGGTAAGATTCCTCATACTTGTAACCGCTTAATTATTGATTAGTGGATTCTTGGGAGTGGTGACCTTAAATTCACCAAGTTGGGTTTTTGCCTTGCAAGAGGTTTTCCCCATTCTTCAACAAATCACCGAGTTATTTATTTCCTATTGCATATCAGTTATTTAGTAATATGTTAGTGCCTCCATGATTTGCATGTAATTTAACCTAATTAATCAACTTAGGTAATTGAATTAATTAACTTAGGTCAATCTATTTTAACTTAGCACAAAGAAAAGGTTGAGGTTAACAACAATAGAGCTTGATCTTCATCCTCAATTTTAGTTTCTATACTTAACAATTGAGTAGTCAATCTATTAGACATATTTAGATTGTCTCTAATGTTAGTATGTCCCTCCATGCACAACTGATAAAACTCTTTCTTCAAGAACAATCAATTTGTCAATGACTTTGACATATATACTCTCTTTAACTTTTTCCACAATTCTCGAGGACGAGTCTCATTCAACACACTGTACTTTACCTCAAGGGAAGAGTTGAACAAATAGTACTCCATTGCTTTCATCTCGAGCTCTTCCCCATCACCCTTAGACATAGTAGCAGACTTCTTTGACTTTCCTACAATGCCTTAATCAATCGTTGCAAAGCCAAGATGTCTTTGACAGTGCTTTGCCCTAGAATAAAATTACTTTTCGCATCAAAGAGCTCCACCTCAAACTCTATTCTTGACATCACCAAAAACTCGAATAAATAGCTTCAATACCAATTGTTGTGAATTACACGAAAAAACAGTAAAATAGCAAGCACTATCACACTCAAGAATTAATATGGTAATGCTAACTCCAAAGCTTACCTCCATAGGCAATGCCAATCAAAAGTCACTATTAATAATAGGAATTACAACCAAACATAAACTCTCACAAAATAATCTCTCATGCAAAAACTAACCCAAAACCCCAATGCACCCAAAGGTGCCCTCTCACTAACACTAGGAAATGCTAGTCTTTACCTCTCACAAGACAAAGCTTTATTTCTCACACACTCAAAGCTACACCATCACTCTTTTTATAAGGAGTGGCATATGTCCTTACTTCTTCTCTTTTCAATATGGGACTGACTCTTTTAATTGAATTATACTACCTCCTTACTATTCTTCTAGCTAATGTGGAATTTCAAAACCAATAAGGAATTATAAACTTCTCCTATCATGGATTGATCTTAACAGTTTTTAACCACGGCTTAGTGGGAGAATGGATCAACCGTTAGTCAATTCTGATTTGGCAACTTCTATCTACCCCACATCCGTTGAAAAGATGTATCTTCCATAAGCATGTGACAAATTTGGACAACTTGGAGCAAAAAGTATTTGAGGGCCAAATACTTTGATTCTATGACCTTAATGGTGAAAATAAAAACCCTTATCCATTGATTTATAAACCCATTGCCAATCCAAAGAAATGGACAAAAGATACAAGTTGGTAGTGCACAGCAAAAAGATGCCACAGTAGAACGGCTAATACAGCAAATATAAGTTCTAATGAGTGAAAATCAAATGTATTTGCCACCAACATTAGGTGTGGAATCTTTCCGTGGAAAAAGGCTTCTGCTATCAAAGTTATGCATTTTAGAGAATAGGCCTAAATGGCTACTAGCTGTTACTTTTAAGGGACTTCAAAGAGTGGGTTTGTTGAGAGGGAGGGAAAAATGGTCTATTGATGTATGCTCCTATTTTTGCTGTGTTTTCTCTCTTCTTTTTACCACTTTCTATCTTTTTTTCCTTTTCTCCGTTCTTTCTTTCATAGTTTCTTTTTTTTACTATTGTTTTTCCTGTGGGTCTCTCTTCTCTTAGTTTTCACTACCTTCTTCCCTTGGGTCCTCCTTCTCTCCACCTTCGGTGCCTCCCCTAGGTGCTTCCCCTAGGTGCTTCTCCCTTTTTCATCTATGTCTACCGCCCCTCTTTATAGTGGGCTGATTCCATGGGATTTCTCCTTTTTACCCTTATGACTTTATCCACTGTTTTTGGTTTGTTGTAGACATCCCTTTAAGATTGCCCACCCATTCATTGGTTGTTCGACCACTACCTCTATTGGGTAAACTTAGTGCATTCTCTTTCTTCCACTACCCATTCCATGACAAAATCTCTCTTTGTTTGTTCTTACTGTATACCTCTACCTCTAGGTTCAAATGGATAAGGATTAAGTTACCTCACTACCTACCTCTATGGCATGCATTAGATGGTCCCAGCCTTCTACTACCATCGCAGCAGGGTATATTCCCAAAAGAAGCCACGGTTGGAAACTAAATATAGACCCCTTTCCTACCCCCCACCAAACCACACCCTTTGAATTCCTTGACCGTGAGCCTACCTCCATTGTATTGGCTAGGTATAGGTTGGTAGTGTTCTGGCCCTTGTGTGCTTGTTCCAATATTTTCTAATTTTTTCTTCTTTCATTCCCACATCGTTTCTGCTGTAGCAAATTCATTTTGTTTTGTTCTTCTGCATGTCTTTTCTGCCCGTGTTTGTCCTCTGTGGAGGAGGGTATGGGCTATTGGGCTTGCCTTGTTTTCTTTTGTCTTTTCTCTAGTTTTGTTTTCTTTCTCATTCACACATTTTCTGCTGCTAGCTTTGTCTTACTTCTTCATGTGTTTCCTACTATGTTTGTCATTTCCTTTGATTTTGCTTTTCTTTCCTTCACTCAGTTCCTACTATTGACATTTTTTGTTGTTCCTTGTTTCTTTTCATCATGTTTCTTCATATTAGTTTTCACTCATATCCTTTTATACAAAAGGATTTGGGCCTTTGTGGGCCAAATAATGTTTACTGGATCAAAGGGTATTAGACCCAGTTGGTCTTACTCTGCTAAAGCTATTCTGTTGAAGAACTATATTCTGCAGCAGATTTTTATTCTGTTATAGATCACTTTCCTTGCATTTCTTTCTTAGCCCAAGCGAAAATCTAGGCTTTTGTTTCTTTTATGTTTTTCTTTGGGCCTTTCTTGCTCTTTGGTCTTCTTGATGGGCCTTTGGACCTTGCTTTTTATTGGGCTTTTTCCTCACGAGCTTTTGGGTAAGAATTTGTAAAAATGAGTATCAACACTCTACCAATCACAACTTGATATGTATAATTTTGTTTTTCCTTTTTATGATTGACTTAGTATAAAATGGAACACAAAAGGTAAAACAAATGATTTGTAATCATCCCTACTCCAGACTATTTTGTAATTAATTCCTATCTTAATTAAATTAAGTTTTCCTTTTCCGGTATAACAAAAAAAAGTTTACCAAACTTGATAAACAAGATTACTATCAAGGTAAAACCGTGTTACCTAGTTAGCTTTTCCGTTGTGGGCCTGTATGTTCCGTATAATGTAGCTTGTAATTTTTACTTTCCCACTTCGTTGAAAACTTGCTAGGGGAAATGTAAACCAAATGATTCGAGTCCGAAGGATGACGCACTCATTTTCACAAAGAATCTGCACATTCTCAATTAATTCATAAAGGGATACTTTTCTTCTAAGTAGAGAAACCCTATTCTCTTACTTTCTGAATTTTTGAAATATAATGTTCCAATGATTTGGGCACCCCTTTTCAAAATATATATATACCACGGTCTTTTTAATTATAGGGCATTGATAACCCCCAATAGACCTCATTATTGTCTAAGCAGGAAATGTCTAGGCATAAAGAACTAGAAGTGCTCCAGTTGCAAAATATAAAGGGTGCTCAAGGAACAAACAAAAATGCCCCCACCTCATCACATTTTATGATATTACTCACTGTTTTAGCCTTTTATCTTTTTGACAGTAAACAATATACATGAATCTTTCAATCATGAGGAGATGTAAATGACTAGAGTCATTAAAAGCATATTAATTAGATATTAATGAATTAACTTTGCAGTGTCATTAACTTGGACGATATCTATGACTACGTTTACGAGACTCTAAAAGTTTCTGTTCATTGCTTATAAAAACTTCTCAGTCCTTGTTTGAAATTCCACTAATAATTATTATTATGATTTGAGTTTTCCATGCAAATATTGTTAAGTAAACCCATGTGAATATGAATGATTAACTAAGACTTAGTATATTGGATAAAATCAAAAAGGTAAACGATTCAAATGGTCCTAAACCTTTTGTTTTATTTTTAGTTAAATGGTGTCTCACTATATTAGATAAGTCCTTTATTTAAAATTTCTCCCGAGTGCGTGCTTTTATATGAGGTGAATTGATAGAAGGATTTACTAACGTGTGCTCTTAGAATATACATTAGTAAATCATTTTAGGAAAATTTTTTATAAAAAAACAAAAAAATAATTAACTGTCTTGACAGTTTTTTCAATTTTTCATAAAAAATTTCCCAAAATGGATAATTTAATTGTTAATGTGTGCACACATTAATCGGATCCATTGATAAAAACATTCTAATATATAACATGAAGAAACACCACTTAACCCAAAAGATTCAAGCCTATGAGTTTAGACCAAACTGTGTTATATCAACTACTCATTTTATTCATTATTGTTCAGTGCAGGATTTAGGGATTTCAAAAACATTTATACCCAACAATCTTATAGATTTTGATACTTTTGTTGGGGAGATAACACCTTGGACACTCTAATTGAACAATTAATATAACAAATATAAGGACATCACTTAACCTAAAAGGCTTATACTTAAGAATTTAGACCCAACTATGTTATATTTACTACTTGTTCTCTAAAAAAATGTTATATTTACTACTCACTCTTTTTTATTATTATTTAATGTGAGACTTTACTCACACCTAACCCAACAAATTAAAGCTAGTATATTTACTAATGTTTATAAAAAAAACTGTATCTAAATTAAGTTCGGAATATGAATATCGATCTATCATTAATTTTGGAACCAATGTTACGTGTATCCCAAGATCAGGTTCCATATATTGCATGAAAAGGAGTCAAAAGCAATTTGCTGAACCCACTACCAAAGACTTTCAAATCTTAAGACTTCCAAGAACCTGAATTTCTATTTTTCCTTTTTTTTTTTTTTAAATACCAAATATTTTAACACACACAAAGAGAGATGAGAGAAAATTCCAAGAACTTGAATTTCAATCTTGATATAAGTGGTTAAATAATAATATTTCCAATTATTAACTAAAACACTTCAACGCACATAGTCTTGGTCAACTTTTTGTTACTAGTAGATTGTTGAGGCCCCATTTTATTTTTGAAAGTGTAAAAATATGGAGTAAATCTTACCTAGTAGTGCATATATTTCGTGATTTTAGCATGGGGACTAATCAGATTAGGAACATCACAATTAGTTTCAGTCTAATGTTGAAAGGTTAACACATACGACATATTAGTCAGAGAATGTAAACGGACTTCTGAATTGGCTCTTTCTTCTATAATAATAGTAATGATTAAAGGTTTAATATTGAGCTTGAGCTTGAGGAGTTCTTTTGTTAGACTTTAGCTTCTCTATGGGAAAGAAACTCAGTAAAATATATATATATATATATATATATATATATTTGATTCGTCTCACATATTTTCATGAGCTGATTAAGTTTGGCATTGACAAATAAATTAAGGGAATCTCTTTTCATGGAACTGAGGTTATTGGTTTAAAAATTAAAACTTGAGGCTTCAGACTTCCGAGAGCTCCATTCATTTTGCATGAGCTTATTTCCCCCCTTAAAACTAAAATGTATAAATTTTTAAAAGAATCATCCCTTTTTAAGATATAATTATATTTTTAGACAATAAATAAAAATAAAAATAAAATAATGAAAATTACCTCGTTCAAACACACACTAAAATTGTTAGGGATGATTAGGATGCCCTCAGAGGTAGTTAATTTCATTAGCTGTGAGGATTGGAGAATCTGTATCTCACAGGAAATAAGCATGTACGTGGTCTATTAAAGTTTTTACCAGCAGAATTTGTCCTTAGTAAATGGACTATGAAGGTATAAATGCCAAGAAGAAAAGATAAAATAAATGCAACTGGACAAAGTGTGGTTAAAGATGAGATGAAAGTAGTCAAAAAAGTCACTTACTGAAAGTCCATTATTAAACTTATGCAGAGCATGTTTTTTGGTCTACTAAAATGACAAACCATGATACTTCACAAGTCCTATATAGACAAAGATGAGATGTGAACACAATCTTAGTCCATTACAACACTATATTTCCGATTTACCTCCTTTATTTGGTAACTAGAAAAAGTTATTAAGTGGGTTGTTGGAAATGATATGGGTTTAAGACAAAAGGTCATTGCAATTTGCGCATCGAGAGAGAGAGAAAAAGAGGGTCAGAAAAAGAGCCAATAATGCTATGTAGGATAGCAGACACCGGGTTGCTTTTTGGGTACTTGGGGAATAAAATGCTGTCTCTCTACGAGGATTGGCGTGAAGAGAGAGACTCCTTTTTTATCCCTCGACAAACAATCCTATATTGTTGTGTATATCTAATATCTATATATATATATATAAGATCAAATGATAAACATGAGGAAGGAAAAATTTTGAGACTTTCTTTTTCATCTCTCATCTCATTCTGCCTTTCCCCTTTAGTACTTTTTTTGAATTTCTGCTGGCCTTGTCTGTCCATTCAAAGGGTGATGTAGAAAAAGGAGGGAACCTCTCTCTATATATGTGTAAAGAAATTTTGAATTATGGGTCCCATTTGTGGACCCTCCCTTTTGCATAAAAATAACACATCGGAAATAAGAATCATATCGTTTTGGTTTCTGTTATATTATATCAAAAAAATACAGTACATGCATATTGCTATTGTTATTGCATTTTCAGTAGATTAAAAAAGTGTAGGAGTAGATCGAAATCTTCTTTTTCAGCTTTTCATTATCATGGGGAAAATTTATCTGATAGGTGCATCATGCCATCAAAGCCCTACTTGTTTATTTTGATTTTTCCAAGTTCCAACAAATGAAAATGATTATTCAAAGTGACCTCTTTTTATTCTTAATTGTCACTCAAACAAAAACCAATTGAAACATTAGAGAGTGCCCTTTATTAGAGGAACATTAGTTGGTACAAAAGATGGTGCAGAGTTAACTGTATACAGAAGAGAGAGAAAAAGCAATGAACTATAAATAAAAAGTTGACAAACAAAAAAGACTATCTACAATTTCTTTAAAATTAAAAAAGAAAATTAAAAAGATTATTTTTTTTCTTTTCTTAAAAAAAAATTTAAAAAGCCCAACAATAAGATGTATAAAGAAGGTAGTATGTTGTAGTCTGGTTCTTCTAAAGCTCAACTAATTAGCTAGCTCTTCTTTCAAAAACCAGACTGTCTCTCTTTCCATTTGAGGTAGTGTGATATCATTCAAGCCTTCAAACCCAAGTGGGTAGTTTCTGATTCCTCTAAGCACAAGAGAGGAGGTAAACCAGCTTTTCCAAAGCATCACAGTTTAGAAAGACTTGGGTTGGGGTGGTGTTGAGGGAGAGAGAAAAAAGATAAGAGAAGAAAAAAAGAAGTTTAGTCCTCTGATAAGAAAGTGTGTTTCAAAAAGGGGGTGGTGGGGGGGGTTGGTTTTAGCCAAGTGATGCGATCAGGAGCTTGTGCAGCGCAGCAGACCCTCACAGCGGAGGCTGCTTCAGTATTGAAGCACTCTGTCAGCTTGGCAAGGAGGAGGGGCCATGCTCAGGTCACTCCTCTTCATGTGGCTGCCACTTTATTAAGTGCAAGGGCCAGTGTTTTGAGAAGGGCTTGTCTCAAATCTCAGCCACACCACACTTCACATCCTCTCCAATGCAGAGCTCTTGAGCTTTGCTTCAATGTGGCTCTTAATAGGCTTCCAACAACACCTGGTCCTTTGCTTCATGGTCAGCCTTCTCTCTCTAATGCTCTAATTGCTGCACTCAAAAGAGCACAAGCACACCAGAGAAGAGGTTGCATTGAACAACAGCAACAACAGCCACTTTTAACCATAAAGGTTGAGTTAGAACAGCTTATTATATCTATTTTAGATGACCCTAGTGTGAGCAGGGTTATGAGAGAGGCTGGTTTCTCTAGCACTGCTGTCAAGAACAACATTGAGGACTGTTCAGCCACTTCTGTGTTTCAGTGTTACAACAGTTCTGGTGGGGTTTTTTCTTCACCTTGTTCGCCTTCTCATACTGAATCACAAAGAGACAGCATCAACCCTAGCACGTTCTGGAACACCCCTTTCTTGGCTTACTCTTCTGAGCAAAACCCAGTTCTCTTTTCCCCTTCAAAGAAACTTCCAACCAATAACCCTATCACAGGCTTCATAGCTGGTTCATCACCATCTGTGAAGGAAGATATCAAGTTGGTCTTTGACGTTTTGTCTAGGAAGAATAATAATAAGAGAAAGAACACTGTGATAGTGGGTGACTCAGTGCCCATAACTGAAGGCCTAGTGTCAGAGTTAATGTCAAGGCTTGAGAGAGGAGAGGTTCCTGAGGAGCTGAAATCAACCCATTTAATCAGATTTCAGTTCGCACCAGTTTCTTTAAGATTCATGAAGAAGGAAGATGTGGAAATGAAACTTTCAGAGCTGAAAAGGAAGGTGGATTATTCTCTTGCATCAGCTGGAGGAGCCATAATTTACACTGGTGACTTAAAATGGACAGTGCATGATGAGAAAGAAGAAGTTTCAGTCTCAGTCTCATCAGCTTATAACCCAGTTGATCATCTTGTTGCAGAGATAGGAAGGTTAGTCTCAGACTTTGGCAGCTCAAACTCAAACAAAAAGGTATGGTTAATGGGAACTGCAAGTTACCAGACATACATGAGGTGCCAAATAAGGCAACCCCCTCTTGAGCTTCAATGGGCTCTTCAAGCTGTTTCTGTTCCATCAGGTGGACTTGGTTTAAGCCTCCAGGGTTCCAGGTTATTAATTATCGCTTCCTCTATATATTGAATATTGAATGTTCATGTCTAGCGTCTACAATCATTTACAGTATAGATCCGTAAAACCTTAATTATACTCATTCCTTTAATTAAGCTTTATGTTATGTACTTTTTTTTTTCTTTTTTCTTTTTTTTTCTTTGGCTCTCTTTAGTCTATACTAGGCCAGAACCACTGACCAAAAGCATGTTTGGTGAAACGGACATCAACCAGTGTCCTTTGTTTTCCCCATGTTTTGTCTGCATATATAGCCACGGGACATTTACAAACCGATTTCAGCAGATATCACAACCACCCAGCACCCCCTCCAAAAAAAAAAATAATAAAAGTTGGCTTTTTTATTTTATTTTATATTTTTAATTTTAGTTTGAATTTTTTTTTTTCTTCTTATTGTTCGTCTTTTATATATATTCTTATATTTTTTGCTCTTTATAGAAGAGAACCTAACTTCCATATTTCATAACTTATTTCTAGCATATTTAACTTATGTCCACTTTATTAAAGTTTTCTTTATCTTTTTTTAGTATAACTGTACTTTTACTCACTTTATTTTGTAAAGCCAATAAACCGATGAAAATAAAAATTTTCAAATCAGCACTGAGTAAATCAGCTTTTTCTTTTTTAATTTTTTAATTTTATTCCAAGTTTTTCTTTTTAGAAATGGTTTTTTAGAGGGTAACTTTAATTTCTTCATCCCTAATTTTTTTTCCTTTTGTGCTACATCTTTTGATTGTCTCTTTAAGAGTATTAGGATGGACAACTTAACCACATGAAATTAAATCTTATGTTCCAACAACTTGACATTTAGAAAAGTTTCATAGAGCAGATACTGACAATACAACTTTATAGGTTGAATTAACTTGCGAAAAGCCTTGTAGCTGAATTAGAACATCTCTGTGTACAAAGTGCTTGGGAGTCTAGGGGAGAAAGGGTTCAAACTGTGAGATTAGCAGCATGTTATAATTATTTCTTAAAAAATAATAATAATAATAATAATAATTCATTTATAGTTGATTTCAAATGGCATAATTCGATCAAAATAAAAAGATCGAGGACAACCATTTTAGGTGTGGTGGCGCCTAGGCCTAGACAAATTCATTTGCATGTTTTGCATTGGTGTTTCCACTTTATTCTAATTGATAGCTGATTCCTCAATCTTAGAACTAACTCTGAAAATGAGGTGACTATGATGACAATTTATTACAAAATTAGTTTGTGGAATGAAATTTCTTTTTGAATATTTCCTTCAAAACTTTATTTGATTTTATTTTATTTTTCTATATGATTACTAATTTCAAGTTTTGCACTCATAATTTGCAGTGTGCTTGATTCAAAGCTAACCTTCTCTCTGAACCCATCTCAACTGCTGGAAACAAAGCCATTTAGTTGTAAAGAGGAACGAGATAAGCTCAGTTGCTGTTCTGAATGTGCCTCCAGTTATGAAAAAGAAGCTCAGTTGTTCAAATCTGGCGAACTAAAGCTCTTGCCTCCCTGGCTGCAACCTCATGGAACTGAAGCTTCTCATAAGGTAACAATACTCTTTGTTTTTCCAAACCACATCAGGTTGCTTTTAATTGCTTTCTGAAACGCTAGTTGTGGGTTTAATAAAGATAAGAGTAATGTTGCAAACAACATTTATCACAATTGCCCATATGATATAGCACTGACATTAATATACCATTAATAACTTGTCATTTTAACAGTTTATATAAAAAAATAAAACTTCTTTTCTTTTTTAAAGAGATTGACATTTGGATATCCCTTGTATTTGAAATTTTTTATTTTTACACTCATCTGCACATTTTTATGGTCAGGATGAATTGGTTGAGCTGCAGAGAAAGTGGAACGGGCTCTGCCACAGCCTCCACCAAGGCAGGCATGGTCAGAGCCATATGAACTCCACTTTGTACAGCAGTCAAAGCTTATTTGGAAAGAACAAGAGCTACTCTTATGTTTCATCCTATCCATGGTGGCCAAGTCAGAACAGTGTCTTCCCCGAATCCAATTCGATATCCTTTGCCGATTCAGCTTTGAAGTGCACCCACAGCTCCAATCTCGTGTCTCGACTCAGACGACAGCAATCCTGCACTATTGAATTCAATTTCACTGGTGATAACCAGAAACACCAATCAGCAGAACCGAGCTTGGGTTTTCTTAAAGACAATGATGGTCAGGAAGTGAAAATCACTCTTGCTCTAGGTAATTCTTTTCTGTCTGATTCAGAGAAACTGGTGGAAAGGAAAAGTGAACGAACAATGCAACGAGCTGATACATGTAAGGTACTACAAGAGAATGTGCCATGGCAATCCGAAACCATTCCTTCAATAGCAGAAGCTTTGATCGATTCCAAATTTTCAAAGCAAGAGACTTGGTTACTGATTCAGGGGAATGACTCAATAGGGAAAAGAAGGTTGGCACTAGCAATTGCAGAGTCACTTTTCGGCTCTGCCGATTTGCTCCTTCACTTAAACATGAGGAAAAGAGATAATGCAGAGACCCCATGTCCTCAAATCCTGGCCAAAGCCATGAAAACCCATGGAAAGCTTGTTATCTTAGTTGAAGATGTTGATCTAGCTGATACCCAGTTCATGAAATTCCTAGCTGATGTATATGAAAGCGGAAAATTTGGAGAATCAAGCAAAAGAGAGGGAAGTACTATAGGCCAAGTAATATTCATATTGACAAAGGGTGGTTCCACAAGCTATGAAAATAAGAATAAGCAAGATTGTGTGATCAAGTTGAACTTGCAAGTCAATGAAACAAAGCCCAGCTTGGGAACATTTAACTTTGATCACAAGCGCAAAGCTGAGTGGGATTTGTTAACCAAGGCTAAGAAAACTCCAAGAATGGAAGCAAAGGAAGATGCATCTTGTGTGGCTGGGGAGAATGGGAATATTAAGAAAGACTTCTCAAGGCAATCAAGCTTCAATAGTACTCTTGATCTCAACATTAGAGCTGATGAGGAGGATGAAAGTGATGGAAAACCAGGGGAGTATAGCCCCATTTCAAGTGATTTAACTCGCGAAACCACAACCGATCCCCAAAACCAACATGGGTTTCTAGAAATGATAGAGAACCGATTCATTTTTGATCGGAGCCCGGCTCGGGATAGAGAGATGATAGAGCTTTTCTTGTCCAAGATCAAAAGTTCATTCGAGGAGATCTATGTGAAGCAAAATGTGGACAATTTTAGTGTGGAAGAGAGGGTGTTAGAGGAGGTGTTAGTTGGTTCTGCTTCTTTTCCCAACAGCTTGTTTGAAAAATGGCTGAAAGACATTTTTCAAACGAGTTTGCAAACGTTCAAAGTTAGTGGGAAGGAGGGTATAGAAGTTAGGCTATGTTTAGAGGGCAAAGGAGAGGGGTTCTTGGAGGACGGCTTCATGGGTTCATGTCTGCCTAAGCAAATCTATGTTTCTTTCATCGACTACTGATCTAATGGTTTTTCTTGTTTTTTTGGGGGTGGGTGTAAAATCTTCACAATTGAAATGGAAAATTAATGGCCACACTGTCTCATGTAACTGCTCATTTTCATAATAGAATGTGTTTTTTTGCTTTTTATTATTTACGCTGTCATTATAGTTATATATTTTCTCAAAGGACTAACGTAAGGTTAAGCTTTAAAAACAAAAAACAAAACAAAACAAACAATCAATCAAACAAAGCATAAAACTAAAGTTGAGCTTTGGTTTACTGCTCAAGTGCAAAGTGCAATTAGCATGCAAGCCTTAATCCTTTGAGCTTTGCTATAAACATCGAGTTTCATAAATAAAATTTCACACTCACAACTATGTGAAATTTTGTGTGTAAATTTTCATGGTTTTATAGACTTTCTGAGTAGTTCTGGTGTCACAACTTGTGCCACAACTCGCCCATATGGCGAGTTGTGATTGGTAGAGGGGTGTGCCCACATGGACCCAGTATCACCCCTTCACCAATCACAACTCGCCACATATGTTAAGCCACAAGTTGTGGCACTAGACTTTTTCAGATTTTCTCTAAGAGAAATACTACACTTATAAATTATTTTACAATATTTTTACGAACGGTTAATGTGGTAAATTCTTACTAGTTCTTATCTAAGCTCACCACTAACATCTTTTTTTATTTATTTATTTAATAATAATAACTCATCACATTAGTATTTTGTAAAAAAAAATTCTCAAATAGTTTGTATTTCTAAGATTTTCCTTTCTCTAATCGTTCACATAATATTGGGCTTGGACATATTCAAAATCTCTCCAGAGAATCGGTTTTCCTATAAACACTACAGGCCTGAAAGCATTAGAAAATTGAAACCCACAACATTCTAATAAACTAAACATATATAATTTAACGAGTGATGGTTAAAAACTCATATTATTGGATGACTGCGCAAATCCAGGCTTGTATGATGACTTAAAAAACTAATCTATATATACATATATATATATATATATATATATATATATATACATACATATTAAGAAAAATGCTAACGGATGCCCTTAAAGCAATGGTTAACAATCCATTTAAAAAAATGTTTTTATGAGAGAAGAAAAAAAAAACAATTAATGTTTTAACAACTTTTTTTATTTCCCATAAAAATTGTGTCAAAACATTCTTAAAATGAATTGTTAACTATTGCCCTAAAGGCACACATTAGCATAACCCATATATTAATAGGTAAAGTTTAGAGAAAATCTAATTAGATTCTACAATTGAAGTCCAATTTTGCGTCATGTGTCCTAAATTATTTAATTTTAGAGAGAGTTTTATTTCTTAATTTTGGAGTCAAATGTGAGACCACGTCATAAATATCCATCCAAGTGAGTTATTGTGTACAAAACCCAAAGAGTCTAGAATTAAAGAACATAAAAAAAATTAAAATTAATAATTTACATTTTCAACCTAATAATATTCTTACAAGACTTTTAAAAGAGTTTAAAAAATATATAAAAATGACTATCAATAATATTTAAATTATATATGTAAAAATTATATTATGCATTTTAATGTATATCTCTTGGATTGTTAACTATTGCTCTAAGGGCACACATTAGCATAACCCATATATTAATAGGTAAAGTTTAGAGAAAATCTAATTAGATTCTACAATTGAAGTCCAATTTTGCGTCATGTGTCCTAAATTATTTAATTTTAGAGAGAGTTTTATTTCTTAATTTTGGAGTCAAATATGAGACCACGTTATAAATATCCATCCAAGTGAGTTATTGTGTACAAAACCCAAAGAGTCTAGAATTAAAGAACATAAAAAAAAATTAAAATTAATAATTTACATTTTCTACCTAATAATATTCTTACAAGACTTTTAAAAGAGTTTTAAAAATATATAAAAATGACTATCAATAATATTTAAATTATATATGTAAAAATTATATTATGCATTTTAATGTATATCTCTTAAGTACATATATGTATATGCATGAGGTTTGCAAGCTAGTATATTATAATGATAACAATAACCACAACATTATGCACACAGTTATCATAATATTCAGAGTTCAAATGATAATCCAATGGGAATAATGACATCTTTTGTAATTCTTTTTTTTTTTTTTTGAGGAACTTGTAATTCTTATGTCTATAATTTGAACCCAATATCCCTTCCACTGACAACCTATTATAAAATAATATAATAATAATAAATGATCAAAATATTCGGACTTTCATACTTAAGAAATCACCCAACTAGAAAGGTTTCAGTGATCCGTTCCTCTGATAATAGGGTCCCATATGCTTACCACATTTAAAACTTTATATAAGAGCTTCTTTGTCCTCACGAGCATTTGAGTCACAAAATATGCGCAAACTGGTTATATGTAAACTTTTTCACTTTCAAGTATTATATATATTTTAGATGTCTTCTTATTGCTTTTATTTTGTGTGATCCACTCTCATTATATTCCTAGGCATAGCCAACCTGAGCATCCATTCTTTACTATAAAGGGAGTGAATTTTTTTTTTTTTTTTCCTTTTTCTTTTCTAGTTCATTAATTTGAATTAAATCCATAACTCTTTACTTGCCCTCCAACTTGGTATGAGTACCCCCACTTTGCTAGGACAACTTTGCTCTCTAAGAAATTAATTGATAGTGTGTGAACGCACTTAGCAAGAATTTAATCTAAAATCTATATATGATCCATCCATAACCACTAAAGTAAACTGATAATCCGAGAGTATCCCCCCTTTCTATACAGAATCTAATCCCTGCTTAGGTCATCGAGGCCCAAATAACATCTTTAATGGACATTAACAAACTTAACAATTTAAAACTAACTTTTTTTTTTTTATTCGTTCTAATATAAAGTGATGATGGAGTAGAACTAGAATCATTCATCTATTGATCATTGCACCATTTATTATTTAATGGTACTTAATTTAGATTAAATGGAAAACGAATTGAAAGAATAAGAAAAATATACTTTTATTCTCCTCACAATGATTAGTATTTGACACATTATACCTAAGCAAATTTCCTAACAATTAAAAAGTATAAAATATTGAGTGAAAAAAGTAATACGATTTTAGCATAGAGAGGAGGTGGAACTCACTCAAGACAAAGGTTTCTTAAAAAACTTTTTCTAAAGAATGTTATCCCCGTTATTGTTTATCAGTCACAAACTTTTGACTGTAATCTAAGGCCATTCATATATTGGTCATTATTACCAAGAAAATTAAAAGAGCAATCACATATAATTCATTTTGCTTCCATACAGAGTCACTGATAATGAAACACAGCCTCCCATCCACTAAAGCCAGTGAAACTTTTCGGTTCAAATGTCATTTTTAAAATTTCTGTATGATTACTTTGACCTAAAAGACTTCATAATAGCAAAAGATATAATTGTATCGAACGGCGGACGTGGGGCCTGTCTTCCTATGATAGAACACTATCATGATTTCTATCTTTGTGTATTAGATTAAGATATGATAATCGAATTCTTGCACCACTTTAATAAAGTTCTCAAGTGTCCCAGTAATTTATTAGGAAAAGTTTCGTTTATGATAGAGGAATGATGGACGTACTGTCAATGCCATTGTATTATGATATTATCAACTTATATACTCAATGCCCCATATAATTCCTTTTTCGGGACCATTCAATTGGAAGATCTCAATTATTGCATAAAACTAATATGTGATCTTGTGCACATGCACAGGTATAATTAAAAACAATCATAATTATACGGTTCAAATTATATATTTAATGAGAAAATGTTCAAATTATACTTGATATTAGTTTACACCTTTTTCAAACCATACATTTCTAAAATATGTAATGGTTTCCCATTATATATGATGATGCATAAAAATCGTTAGTGAGTTGATCGTCCACACACGCGCCTGGGTGTACCTGAAGAATAGAAGAGAAGAACCAAACACAGAGCACCGGCGTAGTGCCTACCAAAGACCCTCTGATTGTTAAGTCAATGATAGAAGAATCTCCAAAAACTCAAAAGTGAAAGAGTTAGGGAGAATTCATGTACCTCAAGAAGGTTAGGGTTTGTGGTTTATATAGTAGTGGAGAGCTAACCTAAATCCCTTGATACGGGGGGAATTTCCTTAATGGAGAAAAGGATCCCAAGATCTTGGGGATCCTCTTCCCATATAAGGAGGATCTGATTGTGCGGTAGGATATTTGGTCGTGGTGTGCAAGTTATTTCCATGTAGGGATATATGAGTGGGCTCCACGCAAATCCCATGTGGAATCCTAGGGCATTGGATCGTCGGGAAAGGGGTTGGAACAGCATCTTACCTAACCCAACAATCCTTGGGATAGGTGATTCCTTTGGGATCAGTTTGTAGGCATAAGGCTGACGATCAAGCTAGGATCGTTAGGCACCCCATGTCGATTGATAAAAAATTATCCTCACCAGCTGCCCCCTACTCCGTGAGTCGTGAGGTAACCGAAGGGTCACAGAGTACACTATCATAAATGCCTTGTCTTAATGTCATGCATCATAATTAAGGGTAATTGTGTCTTTTGCACTAGGCTAGGGATGCTTTCTGATTCAGAGCATTTAGCATAGCAATGCTTCATCTTCCATGCCAACCTACCCTATAAATAATTCAATGTCATTATTGTCCTCATTATTCGAATATTTTCCATTCTGATCCCAGAACCCATTCGTCGGTTTTCACTTCTTCGGTTTTTGTTACCACGTAACTTTCATCTGCTTTAGGTATGCTTTGTCAGTCTTGTTGTGTATTTTTGTTTTGCCTTTTTTTTTTTTTTTTTTCCTTTTTTTTCTTTTAGGTCCTTTGTTTAGGTTCACACTTAAGAGGTAAGAGTAGAATCTTAGTTTTCATTCGTCGCTTGTTGGTAAGAAATGTTTGGAGATAGTGAGGCAACGAGTAATCGTACATTGTCAGTCCGCATAGGTTCGAACGATGACCAGACCAGTTATTCTAGGGTTGAGTATTTCTCTGATGGCTCGTCGATTTCTGAGAAGGAGTCAGCGTCTGATCCTTCCCCTGAGGAAGCTGGTCCTTCTGGGCGATGTCCTAGAGAGATTGTTCTTATCGACGACTGGTCAATCCATGACTTCCTAGTTGACATGAGCGACGAGGTTTTTAGTAGGTTGAGGCCTCGTTTTCAAATACCTGACAACGTGCCTATTCGGAAAGGCCATGGAAGGGAGAAGTGCTATATTAGGGGTTCGTTGGATGTGGGTTTTTATAAGACTGCTTTCATAGCAGGGCTACGTCTGCCCTTGACCTCCTTGCATCGTCGGTTAGCGACTTACATGGGTGTGTTTGTTTGTCAGATTGCCCCCAATGCATGGAGGATCTTCATTGTGGCCAAGGTGTTATAGGGTCAGCTTAGTGGAGGCCATCAATCTCTAACTTTAGAGGAGTTTTTCCATTGTTAAAAAACCCCAGGAGATCCCTCGATCCAAGGGTTTCTACAATTTTGTGTGTCGTTAGGCTGCCTTGAGATTAGTATCAGACATGCTTCATTCTAACTACCAGTGGAAGGCTAGGTTCTTCTTCGGGCAGGGGGTTAATTGGGTATGCTACCCCGATGAGTGGGATAGCATAGGTTATTTTTATGACCATTCTTGGGGGTTTTTAAACAAGTCAGGTGAGTATTCGGAATGGCCTTGGTCGTTGGTTTTGTTTTTGTAGTTAACTTATGTAGTTTCCTTTTCTTTTTCTTTTTTGCTTTCTTTTTTCAGCTATTGTCTGCCTGACAATCCTTCCTGAACACGAGGCTTTTTTGGAAAGGTTTTAGCTATCCCATTCGCAGAGAGATCATGGAAGAGGCTTGTCACTTTGGACACTCTTCACACTTTTTATGGAGGACCCGTCCTTTCTGAGGAAGCCCGAATACTCGACCAAGTCTCTAGAGTTCGTAAGTGTATTTACTTGTTGGTTCCATTTTGTTTTTTTATTCAACTTCCCACTCGTTTGATTTTTTCATCGATTTCAAAGATGGATTTTTTGAAAAAAAAAAAAAAAGCTGTGAAGGATAGGCAGGAGGAAATCAAAAAGGCTACCGCTTTGAAGGCTCAAGGTGGGGGGGTCGTCAGCTGTTCCCTCTCATGTATCCAAGAAGAGGAAGTGCCCTTCGGACCTTCAATAGTCGGGAAAGAGTGCTAGCGGCCCCTCCATTCATCTGGAAGCTCACAAGGTTGCCTCTGTCGCTCCTCGCCATGGTATTGGGAAAGGTCTCATAACTTCCTAAGGCCCCGTCACCCTTCCTCCTCTTCCTTTATTGGTGATGGACAAGGAGTACGCAGTGGACACTGCCGTTCCATCGTCCGATACGCTAACCTAGACGAGTGCTCGGAGCATGAGACCAACCATTTGGGAAACTTCGGTCTCTTTGACATGATGAGGGTATGTGTGTATCTCCATTCCATTCATCCCTTTTTAATTCTATATTTCATTCGTCCATTTTGACTTAGATTCGTCCCTTTATGTCAAGGCTTGGTGAGAATGCGGGCTCTGCAAATTCGCTATGCTTCACAAGAGGTGTTAATCAAGCACCTAAAGAACTTTCTGGAGACTAAGGCGGATTCTTTAAAGAAATTCAAGGAGTTAGCTCAAACCCTTGGTCAGGAGGTGATCGAGCCAAAGGCCAAGCTCAATTGCGTTCACCAGGCCGATAAGCTGATGAAGGAGAATGCCAATTTGAAGTCTAAGGTGGTTGCTCTCCATGAGCATATGGACAAAGTGAAGAAGGAGGTCAACGAGGAGTTCTAAGCGTCCCAACCCTATTTCAATGAGATGGAGGGTTATTACAGGGATGGCTTTGAGGACTTCCACAAGCAAGCTATCTTTCTGTTCCCAGACTTGGACTTCTCCTAGATCCAAATTAGACTTACCCCCTCGACGACTCTAGCTGCCGAGCCTATTCCCGATAATGTGGAGACAAATGATAAGGTGCTAGTGACCGATGGTCCTAGTGATGTGGTCAACGAACCTAAAGAACCTGAAGACCAAACAATTAACCCCCTACCAATCCTTAAAATCATTACCTAAAGAACCTGAAGACCAAACAATTAACCCCCTACCAATCCTTAAAATCATTTTTCCTGTATTCTTTTTTTTTTTTTTTTTTTTTTTTTTTTTTTTTTTTTTTTAAGTTTTTTCTCTTTGGTTTGTAATTCATGAACAATGGTGGTGCCATGTTTTGGGCATAAGTCACTCTTACCCTTCATTTGGGTTAACACTCATACTTTCATTAATTTTATAATGCTTGTAGCATTTTTTTTCTTTTGTATTTGTGCTCGTTGGTTTGCTTTATTTCAAACAATTTAATCATCGATATTGCCTTAGAATGTTGGGCACCCATTGGCCCTTTTAAAAAAAGGATGACTAGAGTTACAATTTGTCAGTTTTCCCAACTTCGTCTCTTTTCTTCCTTGAGCTGTTAGTCTATCCCATTAATGAGACTTAGTTTTTATTGAAGAACTTGTGCTCATATGCATCCATAATCATCGGTTTACCTTATAGGCAGGACCTAGTTCTCAAATAGACCTGGTGCTTCAAGGGCATTCTTGATCGTTGATTTGTCCCTTTGGTAGGGTTTTAGCATTTAACATGGATCTAGTGCCTAAGGGCATCATTGATCACCGGTTTACCCCTTAGGTAGGTTTTTTGGATTTAATGAGGATTAGGTGCTTGAAGGCATCCATGATCGTTGGTCCATCCTGTAGGTAGGACTTAGGGTTTGATAGGGATCAAGTGCTCAGGGGCATCCTTGATCGTCGGTCCATCTCATGGGTAGGACTTAGGATTTGACAGGGATTAGGTGCTCGAGGGCATCCTTGATCTTCCGTCCATCCCATAGGTAGGACTTAGGATTTGATAAGTGCTCGATGGCATCCTTTATCATCGGTTTATCCTTTAGGTAGGCTTTTGCTTTTTTGAGCCTTTCTTCTTTGTAGACAATTCCTTTAATAATAATAACTCCATTTAAAAGTAAACTTAATAAAATTTTGATAACTTGCTATTTGATCAGCCAAAAAACCAGTCTGCCAAATATTTAAACAAAAACTAAAGAAAAGTAATAACATAAGCTATAATATAAGTTGCTGCCGATGCACTACTGATAGTATCTTTTGAGGTGCTTAGTATTTCAAGGATGGTGAAACCTTTGCCCATCAAGTGTTTCCAAGTGGTAGGTGCATTTCCTATTGCAATCAATGATTCTATACAGACCTTCCCAGTTGGGTCCTAACTTCCCTTACATGGGATCCTTAGTGGCTGTGATCACTTTCCTTAAGACAAGGTCCACGATGCTAAAGTGTCGAGGTTTAACCTTGGCATTATAATGCTTGTCCATGAGGTCTTGGTACCAGGTCATTTGTTGTTCAGCAATTGCCCTTACCTTATCCAATGATCCAAGTGCAGACGGATCCCTTCTTCGTTCTTCCCTTCATCATGGTGAGCTATCTTGTAGCTTGCTATTCCCACTTCTGCAGGGATGACAGCCTCACTTTCGAATGCTAAACGAAATAGTGTTTCTCCTGTGGGTGTCTGAGCGATTGTCCTATATGCCCATAAGGTGCTTAGTAGCTCGTCCAGCCATATCCCCTTAGCCCCCTCAAGCTGAGTCTTGATTAGTTTGAGCAAGGATCGGTTTATAACCTCAACTAGTCCATTGGCTTGTGGGTGGGCGAGTGAAGAGTAGTGGTTCTTTATCCCCAATTGTTGGCAAAAGTATCTAAACGTATCGTTATTGAATTGCTTTCCATTATCCAAGCTGAGGACCCTAGGAATTTCGAATTGACAAATAATGCTCTTCCGAAGGAAGTTATGGACATTTTTCTCCGTGATGGTTGCTAGTGATTCTGCTTCTACCCACTTGGTGAAGTAGTCAATTCCCACAATAAGGAACTTGAGTTGTGTCATCGCCATCAAAAAGGGTCCCATGATGTCCAATCCCCATTGAGCAAAAGGCTATGGGGTGTTCATCAGGGTAAGTAATTTTGATGGTTGCCTTATTACATTGCTGAAGCGTTGGCACTTGTCACATGCCTTCACGTAAGACTAGGCATCCTTCTACATGGTAGGCCAATAGTACCCTGCTCGTATGAGCTTTTGAACTAACGATCATGCCCCTGAGTGGTTCCCGTACACCCCTTCATGGACTTCCCTCATGGCGTAGTCTGCTTCGTTGGGGATTAAATACCTTAGGTATGGTCGGAAGAAGCCCTTCTTGTATAACACGTCTTTTATCAACACAAAGCACGATGCCTGGACCTTTAATTGTCGAGATTCATCGCGACCTTCGGGAAGCGTCCCATTCTTAAGGTAGGAGATGATCGGAGCTGTCCAATCAACGCCTTTTGATATCACCTGTATCTCCAATTCCTCAATGGAGGGGGAGTGCTGAATGAAGGACAGGACCCGATAACCGACCATCATGGGCTCAGTAGATGTGGCTTTAGCCAATCAATTGGCAAGCTCGTTTTTTTCCCTTGGGACTTGTATGAATTCTACTGCGAAGGCTTAACTCGTCTGCCTCTTAATAAGGTCGAGATATTTCTTCATCCATTCCCCTTTTGCATCGTAATCCCCGTTGATGTGCCCAACAACTACTTAAGAGTCGTTATGGAGGACGACTATTAAGGCCCCAATTACTTTTGCCAAGTCAAGTCCTATGAGTATGGTTTCGTACTCGGCTTCATTGTTGGTTGTTGGGAATTAGAGCCAGACAGCACATTCTATAATGTCCCCTTTGGGGGATTATAAGACTACCTCGATCCCTTCAGCATGTTTGTTAGATGACCTGTCCGTTCGGACCCTCCAAGGTACTACCCCCTAGTCGTCGATTTCACCCATTGTAAACTCCACAATGAAGTCTGCTAATGCTTGGGCCTTGATTACGGTCCTTGGGCGGTATTATATGTGGAACTCACTTAGCTCTATTGCCCACAATACCAATCGTCCGACTACCCCTAAGTTACTTATTGTCTTTCTGAGGGGTTTGTTCGTCTGAACCACTATAGTGTGTGCTTAGAAGTATGGCCTAAGCTTACAGGTTGCAGTGATCAGAGCGAAGGCCAACTTTTTCATGGGGGGATACCTTTCTTCTGCTCCCCTAAATGCTCGGCTAGTATAGTATACAGGCAATTGCACGCAATCCTCCTCTCAAATGAAAGCCGAATTGATAGCCGTGGGGGATACGACGAGGGAAAGCTCTTCATTGAGTTTAGATGGACTTAGGAGTGGCGCAGATGCTAGGTATGCTTTCAGTTCCTCGAATGCTCTTTGGCATTCGTCTGTCCACTTAAACGCCTTCTTTAGGATTCTAAAGAATGGTAAGCATTTGTCCGTTGCCCGCGAGACAAACCTGTTAAGGGCTGCGACTCTTTAGTTTAGGCTCTGTACTTCCTTGACATTCCCCAGGGGGTTCATCTCTAGGATTGCTCGGATTTTATTAGGGTTGGCTTTAACACTTCGTTGGGATACCATGAATCTGAGGAACTTTCCTAATGACACTCCAAACATACATTTGCTAGGATTAAGCTTCATACCGTAGAGGTGAAAGGTTTCGAACATCTCTTTAAGATCATCCAAGTGGTGTCCCTCTCCCTTGCTTTTTACTGTCATCCCCATATACCTCAACATTCCATCAGATCTGTTGGACAAACATCTTGTTTATAAGCCTTTGGTACGTTGCCCCCGCATTCTTCAATCCAAACGGCATGACCTTGTAGCAAAAAAGGCCTCAGCTTGTGACGAACAACGTCTTTTCTTGATCGGGCTCCTCAAGTTTGATCTGATTGTAACCAGAGAAAGCATCCATGAAGCTCAGTAATTGGTGTCCAGCCGTCGAGTCTGCAAGGAGGTCAATTTGTGGGAAGGGGTAACTGTCTTTTGGACATGCTTTGTTTAGGTCGATGAAGTCCACACACATTCTCCACTTTCCATTTTCCTTTTTAACCATTATCACATTGACCAACCATTCAGGATAATAGACCTCCTTAATGAAACCAACATCGAATAGCTTATGAACTTCTTCAGCTATGGCCTTATCCCTTTCTTGTGCGAAGACCCTTTTCCTTTATCGTACAAAAAGAAAGGATGGGGAGATGTTGAGCTAATGGACCATAATCTTTGGGTCTATCCCCAGCATATCCTCATGGCTCTAGGTGAAGATGTTTAGGTTGTTCTTTAGGAAAAGAATCAGCCTATCTCGGACTGATGTGCATTGATAATAGCTTAATTTTGCATATTTATATCATTATTAGAAAGCATTACCATACTTATTTTGGGTTAATTCATGCATTTCATATTTGGTTTTGGAATAATACTGAATAATCAATTTTTTGCTTAATTGAATTTTATTACGTGAATTTGTCTTTTGTAGGCAAAGGAATTAAATAAGTTGATTTGTGCAAAGAAGAGAGATAGTGAAATTTACTTTTACAAGGGCCATGATGAAGTTAAAGAAGGCCAACCCAATTAAATTTAAGTCCAATTGGAGCAAGAAATCAAAGGAAATTTGCACTAAATCCAAGTCCAATTTGGATAAGGATTCCAGCCTGCGTACCAGTTAGTATTGTTGACATAACTTTTGGCATAGATATCCAATCGCGATGTTCCAAGTTGGGCTAGAAATTTAACTTAAAGGGCTACAACTTTGTAGTCTACCAAAAGTCTGAATTCTGAGGTTAAATGGGCCAAAATTGTCGGTTAAGTGAAGTATAAAAATCTGAGATTTTCTCCAAACAGGAATTCAATTTGTAATAAGATTCCTTGACCTATTTAAAGGCTCTTTAGGGCAAATTTGGATGATGGATGGGGCTGAACATATAGGTCGCGACTACCTCTTTGGTTTTCTTCCATGACAGTTAGTTTTAATAATTTGTCTAGTTTAATGTTTAGTATTTTATTCTTGTGTTTTATTTCAATTATTATGAGTAGCTAAATTTATAATTAGAGTTAAGGAAGAAACCTTGTTAAGGATTATCAGTATTATTCATGTGATTTGATTTTTGCCACAATATTTGTTCTTTAATGATTTAAATTGTTCTTACTTCATATCAATTGACTAAGATGGGATTCTAGATATGAGTTCAATCATGTTTTTTTTCATGATTTAGGATTTGTCTTAATTAATTGAATGCTTGGTAAATTATTTCTTGAGTTTAAAATTGGATATCTCTTGTAATTTTTTTGTCAACGGATACAATTGATGATTTAATTTTATAGCCAAGAAGCGAAGAAGAGCATGCTTTAGATTTTTTAAATAAGAATTTTAATGAGAATGTTTTCCATGATAGCAAGATTCATTTCTAGATTATCATATAGTGGTTAGGAAAAATTAATTATCGTAAATATATGCTGATATGAATTAACAAGGTGGATTCCAAAACATTAATTCCTTTCTCTTGATTGTTTACATCTTTTTACTACTTTATATCTTTTGCTTAGTTTATTTAATTTCAAAGCAACCTATTTTTATTAAACTAGATTAGGATTAATTTGGTTAAGATTTTATTAATTTTCTTACGTTCATACAAATCCCTGTGGGTTCGACCTCATTCTTGTCAAACTACACTTTGGTACAGTTCGTACACTTGCGAGTACTTTGAAATTTCACAACATGTTTTTGGCGTTGTTGCCGGGGACTTGGTTAGGAAAATAAATTAGGTCTTAATTGAATTTTCCCTTCTACTAGTTGTAGTTAAAATTGATTTACTTTTAAATATAAAAAAAAAAAATTATTTCTTTGTGCGTGGTGTATGAGAACCTGGATACGTGATAAAGAAAATCGTCTTGTTAGTTTTGATTATCCATCCACCATGTGAGAAATAGGAGATGATTCAAAAACTCTTAGAGAGTAGTTCTCACCTATTACCACTAATCCTCCATCTTGCATAGTATTGCCTGCAATCACTGTTGCGCATTTTGAGTTGAAGCCACATATAATCTACCTTCTTCCTACTTTTCATAGATTGGATAGAGAAGATCCTTATATGCATGTAAATGATTTTCTAGAGATTAGTGCTACTTGTAAGTTCCAAAATTTCACTGATGACTCTGTTCGCTTGCGTTTTGTTCCCTTTTTTCCTCGAAGGATAAGGCAAAAGCATGGCTTAATTCTCTGTCATCTAGATCTATCACTTCATGGGAATTTTTGGTCACAAAATTCCTCTCTAAATTTTTCCTAATGGCCAAGACCAATGCTTTGAGGAGAGAAATTGCAGATTTTTATTAGGATGAACAAGAGAAATTTTATGAGAGTTGGGAGAGATTTAAGGACTTGATCTTAAAGTATCCTCACCATGGTTTTGAAACATGGAGACTAGTACAATATTTTTTATAATGGTTTGACTCAAACAAATCATAACACGATTGAGTCTGTAAAGTTGTAATTTACAACTATGGTTTTTGTTGGCTTTTATTCCGTGCCAAATTTGATTGTAATTGATTTCAATCTTATATACCCTGTATTTATTGTGGGATTGGTTGTAAGGGTTGTGTGTGAGAAAGAGAGAGTGTGAAGACTCAAGAAATTGAAGACTGAAGAGTTTTCGCGGGTATCTCGCTACTACGCATCCCGCGAAATGGTGCATGTGCCCTGCACGTGCTGGAAGCTGAAAAGTCATGCCAGGCTGTCATTTTTGCGAGTGTCTCGCTGGTAAGGCCTTCCCACGAGACAGTCGCGAAACATTCTGCCTGGAGGATTTTTATGAGTGACCTTCTTACCCTTCACCCTCTCTATATATATATACCCTCATTACCCACAAATGTGGTGTGGCTATTCAGAGAGAAAAACCCTAGATAGGTTTTCTACAACTCACCCACCCATCTTTTGAGAGAGAGCTACTCCTCCTTAGTGAGAAATCATTGTAGCCTCTTCTCCATCCCTCTCCCATTATCATACCTTGAGAGGAGATTTGTACCCAAACACAACTCACACACATTCAGAGTGTAGAGAGTGTTTTGGAGCTATTGGGAAGCATTGGAAGAAGCCAAGGATGGCAAATGCAACATGGAGCTTGTTGCAGGATCCGGAGAACTAAGACAAGACACGGTTCCGAGATGCCTTGTTAGAGTAGGAGCTTGGAGGGCTTAGGTACATCGGGTAGACTAGGCTTTGAGGGTCTTTTGCTAACCCATGTATCCCAACTGATTGTCTAGTGGATCGATTTCCGCTTGGAGGGCAGCGGAGAGGTTTTTCGCCGAGTTCTTCGGTTTCCTCTTCGATAACACGTCTCGGTGTTATCTGTGTTTGCATCCTTCTTCCCTACTCTTGTTCATTTCATTTTTACTGCTGTGTCGCTTTAAATATGGATTAGAGTAGTTGTATTGCTCATACGCTTGTGTTTACACTATTCCGCACTTATCATTAAGTTAGTGTAAAATCAACCAAGCCGTAATTTTAATTGGGGGTCTAAATTGCTCTTGTATTTTCAACACATTTTCGAGCTTTCAATTGGTATCAGAGTGGGTACACTTGTTTTGGTTTAAATACCTAAGTGTGATCCTTGACCCCTTGTGTTTATTTGCCATGGATTGTGCTATGTATGCTTCTTTGTATGATTTGGTTGGTGATAAATGTAACATGCCACGTGTTTGTGAAAATGCCTCTATGAGTGATAATCCTCATAATTGTGATGCTATGTTACATGAATCTTTGGGTGTTGTTGATATTCCTAACACCAAACTCTTAAAGAAAACTGCTAAGAAATTTCAAAAGAATTTAAGCAAGTTATTTTGTGAAAAGGATGATTTGATTGCTAAGCTCAATGAATCCATCAAATTGGTTGAAAAATATAAGAAACTTGCTGAAAATTCTTTTGAAAAGCTGAAAAAGTTTGAATGTTTGAATATGGACTTGGATGCTAAACTTGTTTTGTCTAACAAACTTGTTGATGATCTTAAATCTGAAAATGAATCTCTTAAGATGCATGCCAAGTGTTTGATTGCTGAATCTATTGTTAAAAAGGATGAAAATATGTGTTGCAATCATGTTGTGGTACCCAATTTTGTGCCTAATATGTGTTCTGCCTCAAAGGACAAATCGGTGTACATTCCTCCACATAAAAGAAATCAAAAAGTGAAGAGAAAGGCTCTTAAGCCTAAGCCTCTGTTTAGGTCCCATTCTAGGGAATTGGATGGATCTAAGTTTGTTCCAACTTGCCACCATTGTGGTGTGATTGGTCACATAAGGCCTCAGTGTTTTAAGTTGAAGAGAGAACAAAATCAAGTTGCTAGATCCATTCCTAAAAAGCCTAATGGACCTAAACACATTGTCTGTCACCATTGTGGTGCTTTTGGTCATTTAAGACCTCATTGCTCTAAGTTTCATGCTCTTAAAAGAATTAAAAGAAAAGAGAAATTTGAGCTTCTTGGAAGTTATGCTAAAAATGGTAAACCGGTTTTGAGTGAAGATAGCATGTTGTTAAAGAAATTTTTTAATGCTTTTAACTCATTGACTATGTGCATCTCCGGTTCTCATTCTTCCAACCCTTATCTCACTTTTCATGAGACACTCATTCCAAACAATCATTCCGTTTGGATGAGGAAGGGTTCCTATGATTGAGCTTATGCTCTTTTGGTCATTGATCTAATTCTTTCGATCTTTGTAGGACCATTCATGCATTAGATGCTTCATTGTCATGCATTTGTGCATCATGCATCTCTTTATATGCATTGTTTGTGTTTTTGTTTTTGATCTTATTTTTTTTTTGCTTTTGTTTTGTGTGAGTAAAAATCCAAAACCACATAAAAAGTGAAAAAAAATTCAAAAAGTTTGATCGTATATGTTTGAGCACATATCTCATGTGAGTTTGGCCTAGTACCTTTGTACTAATGGCGTAGTGCATTTACGAACTTAGCTTGTTATGTATGCACCTATTTCTATGTGGAAGAAATCTTGAAAACTATGTGTGATTATTGTAAATAGATCTTCAAGCTTGTCATGAATGAGTGGTCAATAGTCTTGTTGGTCTTGATACTTGCATAGACTTGTGTCTATATCTTTTCCCACTTTATTTTTATGTTTTTGCAAAAAGAGCTCACTAAATGTAAATCTCAAAATGAAAAGAGATATTGAGCTGCAAAAGCCTGTCGCACATACTAGTATTTAACTAGGAAAAAGGGAAAGCGACTCTTTTAATGTAAATTTTATGGTGCTCAAAAAGCCAAATGCTAATCATCAATATTGAAATATCATAAATTTCAAGCACCTATCTCAAAATGAGATGTTTTGTCCATACAAAATAAAATGGACCAATTGTTAAGCTTTATGTAGAAGCCAAATGAAAAGCTTCTAAGTTATGTATTCAATGTGTGGGAGGTCATATATACTCATTTCTATAATGGAGATAGTCCACTTGATTTCGTATCAATTGTGTATGACTCGTTTGAATTGATCATTGAAGCTTCACTCTAGTCTAAGGACTATTCTACACTTGATCCTCACACACAACACACAAGACTTTTATTCAATGAATGTCTATTTCATTTGTGTGATTGTACATGTTCAAATGTGATATGTGTGTGCTCAACCTTATGTGGTTCAAACCAAAAAGATTTTTGTTCTTTTTGTTTGCTTTTGGAAGTGATTTGTATCACCCATGTTTTTCAAAGTTTTCAAATTGTTTTTGTGTGAAAAAAAAAACATGTTTTCTGGGTGTTTTCGTGACTTATTTCATGTTTAAGTTCAGTCACAAGTGAAAGGGTCCAATTCGCAAGTTTTTCAGCTTTGGACAGAGAGTTTCGCGACTGTTTCGTGGCTATTTCGCGAGTAACGCTTACCTGCGAGATACCTGCGAGATACTAGCGAAATTTTTGCGAGATTCTAAGTAGCGAGATACCAGCGAAAATTTCCAGATCAGCTTTTTAAAGGGTATTTTGTGGGTCATTTGTTTTAAACGTCTCCCATCCTCTCTCAAACCTCTGGTTTAATGTTTCTACATCAAAACCCAACTAAATTCAAGTGTTTTTCATTCCATAAACATCTCTAAGGTAATCTTTAACTCTTTTCATTGATTTTGATCCTTAGATTACGTTTTTGGGGGTTTTATGTTCATAATTGGGATTTTCTCAAATGGGAGTTGGAAAACTTATTTTCTGTCAATCTTTTTGATTGAGCTTTGTTTTAAATGATGATTTGGTTTGGTTGTTGGCCCCTTGTGGCAAAAATAACATGTATTTAGGCAAGATTTTCATATGTTGCATTGTTCATCATACATGTGTAGTGTGTGCACTCCAAGTGTTTGATAAAATGCCTAAATGGCATTTTCTCGTTGTTTTGGACTCCGATGAGTACCAAACTTTGGGGATCACTATAATTATTCATGTTTATCATGTTTTGATCATTGGTGGTGTGTTTTGTACACTTTGCCCCTTGAGTGCCTTGCTCATGCATTAGTCATGCATCACACATGCACACTAGATGCATTTTGCTGCACACACTCTAACACTTGACATGTTTTTGCATTCATTCATGCTAGTTAAGTCTTTTTAGACCTTTTAGCACATATAACATGTTCTTGTGTCCATGTCATGCCTAGGTCCATATCATGTTCCATCATCCTTAGCATGTCATGTTCTTTATGCTTTGTAGCATTTTTTTAATGTTTGTATTATGTTTGAGCTTCATTTTCTCATTCATCTTGTACTCCTCATGCATCATCTTCATATCTTCTTTTCTTTCCCTCCTTCCTTTTGATTAATTTGTCTATTCGTGACAAAAAGGGGGAGAGTATTGTCATTTTTATATGACTCATGTGCACACTCTTAGAGGGAGAAATTCTACCTTGTGCACATTCGTAGGGGGAGAAAGCCATAGGGGAGATGCATATACCAAGGGGGAGAAGACATTGTTTTGAGAAAACCTTGATTTACTTTATGCTTGTTTCCTCGTTACTTTATGATGCTTTGATATGCTTTGTTGCTCTCATTGCATCATGTTTATGTGTTGGACATGCTTTTATCCTTATGCTATTGTGCTTTATTGGTTGCATGTTCAAATGATCACTTTCTTTGCTATATGATCATTGTAGTCATTTCCATATGACTGTTTGGTGTATGATCAAGTTGCTCACATGTTTCACATCATGTTTACTTGATCGCAATTTACTTGTTACATTATACTTGTCCGTTCATTACTTGCTTTACCTTGAGGGTCTAATGTGTTTTGTGCAAGTGTTTCAGGTTACAAGTATATACGTTCCAAGTATATCACAGCTCCTATGATTCATGATAGGGGGAGTGATATGATAGGGAAGTACTTTATATTTTGTACCCATGTTGCTTTTGTAAGCCTTAAGGGTTTGTTTCATGCATAGTTTGTAGGCCTTTGTGGTTTGTGCCATGCATTTGCAATACCTTGCTTATGCAGCCTTTTTGCATGTTTGCTTGTTGTTCAATGTCATGCATTTTACTTCAAGTACATCACTCTTGTGCCCTTGTAGGATTGTTCCTAGATGCATATACGTTCTATGCATTGGTTGAGTGATGAACACTCTTGTGCCCTAGTAGGATTGTTCCTAGATGCAAATACTTCGTGTATTTCGCATTGGTTGTGTGTTGGAGTTGCAAATGATACTCTTCAAATGAGCTTATCATCTTGCATATCCGGATGTTCATTCCTTGTGTGAATGAGCATAGTAATTGCTTGTATATAGTGATTACTTGTTTGATCTTGCCATGATCTAGTGTTTCTATTTCATTTAGCTTGATCATGCTATTACTGCTCCATATGCTTTTCAAGTTTACTGCATACAATGATGTTATTGTGTTGTTGTGTGTCAGGAGTTACTTGTTCATATGTTTCAAGAGCATTTCAGAATCTAGAATTAGGTGTGAGTGAGTTTTGCCTTTGTTCCCAAACTCATGTTTAAGTCTAGAGTCTGTTTCAGAGTTTTGTCACGGAATAGCCAAAGGGAGAGATTGTAAAGTTGTAATTTACAACTATGGTTTTTGTTGGCTTTTATTCCGTGCCAAATTTGATTGTAATTGATTTCAATCTTGTATACCCTGTATTTATTGTGGGATTGGTTGTAAGGGTTATGTGTGAAAAAGAGAGAGTGTGAAGACTCAAGAAATTGAAGACTGAAGAGTTTTCGCGGGTATCTCGCTACTACGCATCCCGCGAAATGGTGCACGTGCCCTGCACGTGCTGGAAGCTGAAGAGTCATGCCAGGCTATCATTTTCGCGAGTGTCTCGCTGGTAAGGCCTTCCCGCGAGACAGTCGCGAAACATTCTGCCTGGAGGATTTTTATGAGTGACCTTCTTACCCTTCACCCTCTCTATATACATACCCTCATTACCCACAAATGTGGTGTGGCTATTCAGAGAGAAAAACCCTAGATAGGTTTTCTACAACTCACCCACCCATCTTTTGAGAGAGAGCTACTCCTCCTTAGTGAAAAATCATTGTAGCCTCTTCTCCATCCCTCTCCCATTATCATACCTTGAGAGGAGATTTGTACTCAAACACAACCCACACACATTCAGAGTGTAGAGAGTGTTTTGGAGCTATTGGGAAGCATTGGAAGAAGCCAAGGATGGCAAATGCAACATGGAGCTTGTTGCAAGATCCGGAGAACTAAGACAAGACACGATTCCGAGAAGCCTTGTTGGAGTAGGAGCTTGGAGGGCTTAGGTACATCGGATAGACTAGGCTTGGAGGGTCTTTTGCTAACCCATGTATCCCAACTGATTGTCTAATGGATCGATTTCTGCTTGGAGGGCGGCGGAGAGGTTTTTCGCCGAGTTCTTCGGTTTCCTCTTCGATAACACGTCTCGGTGTTATCTGTGTTTGCATCCTTCTTCCCTACTCTTGTTCATTTCATTTTTACTGCTGTGTCGCTTTAAATATGGATTAGAGTAGTTGTATTGCTCATACGCTTATGTTTACACTATTCCGCACTTATCATTAAGTTAGTGTAAAATCAACCAAGCCGTAATTTTAATTGGGGGTCTAAATTGCTCTTGTGTTTTCAACACATTTTCGAGCTTTCAGAGTCCATGAATGGTGGTGGATTTTTGAGTCTTATGGATGATGAGCCATACAAATTTCTTGAGAATTTATCAGAAAGCTCACAACAATGGGATATTTCCAATCGTAGAGAGAGATCTGCCCTTGCAATTAAGAAAGGAGGATTGTATGAAGTCAGTGAAGATTTTGTCATAAAAGCTAGGTTGGACAATCTCGCTCGTAAGGTTAAAACTTTAGCTTTAGGTAAAGGGATGAATTCTATCAATCAAGTTCAAAGTGGAAAATGCTCTAGTTGTGCAAGTCCTTTGCATGCAACACAAATGTGTCCTTCCACAACTGGTTACCCTGAATACTATATTGAGCAAGCAAATGAACTAAATAATTATGGAAGGCCACTTGCTAGTCCATTTTTAGAGACATACAATCTAAATTGGCAAAATCATACTAATTTCTCTTGGAGGCATAACTATTCCCCCACAAATATAAGTGGACAACAAGTGCATCAACAAAGTCAATTTCCCAAACATATCCTCCCATTCCTCAATTAACTTCTCAATTTATGGCACCACTAAGACAACAATCATCTTTGGAGGAGTCTCTCAAAACTTTCACGCAATCAACTAGCCAAGCCATTTAAGAGATGAAAATTTCCACTCGTTTAAGTACTCAAGCTATTTTAAAGTTGGAAAATCAAGTTGACCGGTTAACAACCCAAGTTGGAGAAAGGGAAAAAGAAAATTTTCCTGATCAGCCTATACCCAACCCAAAAGGACAGTATGCCATTAATGGTTCTTCTAGTTCTACTCATGCACATGAATTTGTTCATTCTATTACATCCCTTAGGTCTGGAAGACAAGTTGATAATCAAGTGAAAATGCCAGAAGTTGAGGATAATGAAAACACTGTGTTAGAGGAAAAAGGAGTTCACAGTTCATAGGATGATCAAAGAGAAAAGAAGGGCAACTCAACCTCAATTCCAATTCAGGATCTTAGTCCATCCCTTCTTGATAAGATGTTTGTTCCTAAAGCTCCATTTCCTCAAAGTTTAATCAGTCCTCAGAAAAGTGCACAATTTGAAGATATTTTAGAGGTTTTTAAGCAAGTGCAAATAAACATTCCATTTCTTGATGCAATTTAGCAAGTTCTTGCTTATGCAAAGTTTCTAAAAGATCTTGTGACAATGAAGAGAAAGACAAATGTCCCTAAAAAGGCATTTTTTACAGAGCAAGTCAGCTTAATCATTCAGAATAAATATCCAATGAAATGTAAGCGTTAGGACATATGTGGAACTTGTTAGAACATATGTCATGTAGAATTGGCTAATCCATTGATAAAACGTACTTTACTTGTAATTTGATAGATCTAGGATGTGTTTAATACTTCAAGGAACAAGAGTTCAAATTTAGTATTTAAGCCATGCAAGTCTGTCCTAGAAACAAGTGAAGAAGTGTTGTTCATTAAAGCTTGACAGATAACTCGACAGATCTATCTATCGAGATTTAATGTACAATTCTCAACAGCTCTCGACAAAAGCTATATCAATCAAGAATTTCGAAATTCAGATATCTAGATCTATTTTTCATGCATATCTAAGTTATTTGTGTAGGGTTTCTTTTCTCACAACCCTAGACTTATATAAGGATTATTTTCAGGGCCATCAAAGGTGATGTAAGGTGATGCAACTTAATGCAAAGTGATTATTCACACAAATTGTGACCAGAAACAATTTGCCCTAGTTCATCTTTCTCTTGTAGAAGCTACCGCGTCATTGTACCAAGGGTTTTTTAACCAAGTAGCTTCTTGATCTTCATCATCTGGATGAACTGAAGAACTTTGCAGCCAACATCTTTCTCAAGTTGGTGTGTTAGTCACATACTGGGATCCGTGCATCGATTAGTTAGTCACGTACTTGGAGCCGTGCATTGAAAGGAGAGATTGTCACTACATTACAAGTCCAATTGGGTATTAGGGTAAGGGTTCAACTGTAAGTTGTTATTAAGTACTAGGATTCCTTTTACTTGTAACACTTGTTTTGATAATAATGGATTCTCAAAAGTGGTGACCTTAAATTCACCCGGTGGGGTTTCGCCTCGATGGTTTTCCCCATTCGTAAACAAATTACTTGTGTCAAATTTAATTTCAGTTGCATTTAGGTATTTGGTGATTTGTTTGTGCTACCACGCTTATTGCATGTAATTGAATCTAATTAATTCACTTCGCTACTTAATTTGATTAAGTTACCAAATGGATCAATACATTCTTGGCCTATCAGTAAGGACCCTGAATCTCCTACAATTTCATGCAAGATTGGGGATCGTCTCATTGAGCGAGATTTGCAAGATTTGAGGGCAAGTGTGAACTTAAAGCCACATTCAGTTTATTTACAGCTAGGTTTGGGGGAGCTGAAACCCACAACCATGATACTCCAGTGGGGTTTCGCCTCGATGGTTTTCCCCATTCGTAAACAAATTACTTGTGTCAAATTTAATTTCAGTTGCATTTAGTTATTTGGTGATTTGTTTGTACTACCACGCTTATTGCATGTAATTGAATCTAATTAATTCACTTCGCTACTTAATTTGATTAAGTTACCAAATGGATCAATACATTCTTGGCCTATCAGTAAGGACCCTGAATCTCCTACAATTTCATGCAAGATTGGAGATCGTCTCATTGAGCGAGATTTGCAAGATTTGAGGGCAAGTGTGAACTAAAAGCCATATTCAGTTTATTTACAGCTAGGTTTGGGGGAGCTGAAACCCATAACCATGATACTCCAGTTAGCTGACAGATATGAAAAAAATCCTAGAGGTATGGTTGAGGATGTGTTGATTAAGGTGGATGCATTCTATTTTTAAACTTAATTATAATATGAACAAAAAGATTTATTCATTGTCTGAATTAATGAATGAATTAGTAGCAGTGGAAGGCATTCTTGGTACATCTAGTATAAGAATGACAAGAAAGGATGTTAATGCAATTCCCTGAGATTTTGATGGGGCACTGTCACCTAGATGTTGAGTAGGTGAATAGCTCTATCACAAATGCTCAAATGTTTGGTCGTCATTTTTCATTGAAGAATGTGATGTGAATGACATCTCTTTGGATTAATTAAAGCATGTCCCTGAAAAGGAAATTGATTGAAGGGAGTTAATGACATGTTCGGGCTATGATAAACCCGATAAAATTGGAAGCATTTTGGCTCTCATTCGACCAAATTTAATCCCTTTACTCTTCCTCCATGGTTCTCATGTAGGCACCCATTACGAGCAAGTTCTAACTTTGTATTGTTAAAGTAGCTAGAGCTGATTTCTCATGGATTTAAGATTTGTCAACTGAATCACCACGACTAAGATGGTCCCAATACTATATGAATGTTCCTGAGAAGGAAATGGTCCAAGTTAAATGAATGGTTTGCTAATGGCAAGATCCTATAAAACTAGAGATATTTCATGATTCTCCCTAAATGTAGGCTTGGTTCGCCATTTTTATTGTCAACGCGGAAGTCATGCTTCCAAGGAATGCTTCGAGCAAGCTAAGAGATCTTCTAATGGCCTTGCAAAGAAATTGCAACTGTGGTCCTTGCTAAAGTTCAGGATGTTCTTGAGGCTATTGAAAAAACGTCCATTCGGAGGGAAGAGACCGTGCGAACAAAGCTGCCCAGTGTGGCGTTTTCCATGGTCTCTTAATCACTTTCACAACTTGGTGAGATTTTCAACTGAAGGGTGTGAGGATTCACATATCAAGAAACCCAAAGACATCTCAGGATACTTGGAGAAAGGGAGGATTTTTTAAGGTAGACCAGAAGGTGAGAGAAAGTTTTTTACAAGGAAAACCCGAAGGAACCACCTAGACTACCCAGAGGTAAAAGAAGATTTTTCTAAGAGGAAATTGATGGAACTCCCTAATTCACCCAAAGGGGAAAGAAGATTTTTTTTCTTGGGGAATACCCGAAGGAAACACCTAGATTACTCGAAGGCCAAAAAAGATTTTTCTGAGAAAGACTAAAAGGAAAAGCCTGCTGAGGTAAGCTGATGCTAACGAAACTTGATCTGTTTAATCTTGCTTGAGAGATGTTGGGTTCTTTTCACCCTTTTGAGATGCCTTGGCAAAGGAGCTTGCAAACTGTACGGATTAACTCTAATTTTTGGCAAAATTTTGCTCCTAGGCTTGCGGTAGCTAGCCTTTGTGGATAATGTGGAGGTTGCACAAGATGGATTTTTAGTGGTCTTATGGGAATGAGACCACTAAAAATCTGCCCCAGTATCATATTGAGAACTCCTAAAGGCTTGGCCTTCTTCCAGTCCATATGGACATCTTGTGGATCATTGATCTCACCAATCATGCTATTAACGTTTCACTAGAATCAGTTGTTGCTCATGCTTGAGGTAGGAAATTCAGGACAATTGGTGGCTTCCTTGAAGGAAATTGGTCAAAATTCATTGGAGTAGGCAACTCGGGTTATGCCTCTCTTGATACTTGATAGGCCGAAGCCAGTTCTTGAAAAAGGAAATCCAAAAGAATAAAGTTAGTAGGGAATCTTGGCCCTAAGATGATCTGACAAAATTGGAAATACCTAGGCCCTCCTCAAATAGAGTGGCCTCATGCATCCTTTTAATTGTCTATTCTTGTTACCAACATAGGTGTCTCATATTGATTGATGAAGGTGTTGCATCCACAAGATAACCCGACTTAGGTTTATTGCAATCTTCGACTCCTTCGAATAAGTTCCCGAATGAATTATTCAGGGAACGTGTATTCAAAAATGGCTCCACAAGCTTCTGTCTTGACCTCGACTGAGGTGAATTTGAAGAACATGGATGACCCTTCGGTCTATTGAAGGAAACCCTTTGAAAATTGCCCATGGATTCATGATGCTTTTATTGCCATTAGCTTCATCTCTTTTTGCATGGGAGAACAATCGAGAAAAATCCTGCCCCACTATGGCATTTTTCTGGTTCTTCAACCATCTAAACAACCTCTTAAAGATCCTTAGCTAACATGAACCAAGACTTTGATTTGCAATCTTTGTTCTTGCACATGTCCTTTTGTATAAGTTGGGAGATACAAGAATCTCGAACTTCCCATATTTCTTCTCACACCTTGAGAAGGACTGGGATATTTTCAGGGCGGAAAAAAAAAAAAACCAAAGCACATGTAAGTCTTACGCCCAAATGCTTTAAGCATGCCCCTATTTCATTTTGCAATTATGGGGGAGAAGTTCCATGATTTGGAATTCTTGTTATTGAATGAGTTCCTAAAGTGATGCAAATCTTAACATAACCATATTGTGGCAAGCAATTGAGCATTTGCATAGATTTTGAAAAGTCTAGGGATGGACCCTTTTTCATAATGAAAATTTTAAGGTGTAACACCTTTCCCTTTTAGGAAAAATTTGGCACACTTTGTATGGAAAAGGTTTTTGTAATGATATTCACAAAGGTCCTTGGACAAAGAAACCCATTTTGATGCAAAAGCATTTGATATAAGGAAAGCAAAGTTTGATCTTTTCAACAATTTTCAAGAAAACTTAGCCTCTTGTACATTTCTATAGAAAAACTCGGTTGCTTGCGACCCAATTTATTATCTACACAATTAGGTAGGAGATGCATGCATGCCCTTGTAGGGTTGGGGACCTTCAGGACTTAGGTGGGTTCTAATGCATAAGCAGTTCTGGAACTGTCTCTCCTAGGGTTTCTCAATGTCATGCAAGTAGGTAAAGATCATACCTTTATTGGAGAATTGCTACCCTGCAAAAAAAAATTCTTAAGGACATGCTCCTATCATTTTCAAAAATCGGCTTTGCACCATTGATCGGGTATTTATCATGGTGAGTTTCTACTACGATGAAAAATTAATGCACAAGATTGGCAAGGAACCGAAACTTTCATGATATGCTTGGCAATGCAGGACGAACCCTCTTTTGATTACATGCTTGTACAATATTAGCTTTTACAATGTCGAGTTCATCGGCTCCAACAGTGGGCCTTTTACAATACAAGAAATGCAACTGTGAGGAAAAGCTCGGCTTTTGACAATGTGGACTTCTCGGGGAAGCTCTTGGACACTTGGATCTCTTGGGGGAGCCCTTGGATTCTTGACATCTAGGACCTTTTGGAAATTTGGACCTCTTGACAATTTAGACAGCATAGATCTCTTGGCAATTTGGATCTTGGACTTTCTTAGCCACTTTGACATTTGTGATCTCTTTGATGATTTAAGCTTCTAGGCAATCTTTTTGGATCTTTTCTAGGAAAGCTCTCGAAATTTTGATGCTTTGGAATT
Organism: Quercus glauca; assembly: GCA_023736055.1. Lineage (NCBI taxonomy): Eukaryota > Viridiplantae > Streptophyta > Magnoliopsida > Fagales > Fagaceae > Quercus > Quercus glauca. The sequence goes on from CM043316.1 coordinate 53,613,109, forward strand.
CTTGACAACTCTTTGGCAGCTTTTCCTCCTGAACAGAGTTTCGGCTACTTGCCACAAATTTTATCTTTGCATAGTTAGGTGACGGAACCAATTAGTGTATGCATGAGTGCCCTTGTAGGGTTGTAAACCCTTAGGGATAAGGTATGATCTAGCATGTACAAGCAACGAGGTTGCTTTCCCTAGGGGTCTAATCATGGATGCCGTGCAAGTAGGATAGAAAGAACTTGTAGTATAGCACACCTATTACAAAACACTTTCCCCTGACCTCTAGTCCAAGAAAGGTATCCTTTCCTATGCTTGGATGTTCACTCTTTAGGCTTTGCCTAGTCCTGATGGGTTCTGGGCTTGATCTAGTCCTCACAAGTTTAATATTACTAGGCCAACTGTATGCAAAGGCTTAACTGGTAGGTTGTTCCTATCCTAAGGTACTCAATCGCCATAGCCCTCCCATCATGGAAGTTGTGGGGCAGGAAGGATCTATCTCCAAGTCAATTCAATTATCATATTAAAAAAATAAATAAAACTTTTGTTTGTTTCTACTCTCTGGTGGATTCTAGAAACTTATCACTTTATGAATTCCAAAAACCTCTCGTGGATTCAAGATTTCCATTAATAAGCTAACATGTTTATTTATTTTTTTATTTTTTTTCATTATGAAAGCAATTTGTTTGTTTTTCATATAACTCTTGTCACATCAGAATGGGCCAATAGATGAATAACCCCTTTTATCATATGACTTTTAACCATTTCCAACTTGATGACATTTGTCAAAAAAGTATTGGAGGAGGGGATCATGCCTTAGGATTCATTTGAGCCTATAAATAGGGGAAGAGATTATTCCCCATTTGAGGCAAGAGGCATCAAATGGGTGGGAGACAAGGAAAAAAAAAACATCTAGTCCCTCATTTTCTCAAAATGAGAACTTTGTTGTCACATTGGATTCCCAGTGAACTTAGCCCTGACTTGCATAGTCCCTATCTTGGGCCACTCAATATAAGGTTGTCTACCTCATTCCTCTTCACCTCTATCCCTCTCTTTTCATCCTTATCTGACCATCCATGAAAGCTAGGGCCAACAAAAGATATGTATCACCATAGGGAAGATTGGTTCCCTGCTCCATATTCGTCGAATGACTCAGCCCCGCCCAATATTGAGAGTCCAAGGATTTTTGCCATCACACATAGTTTCCTTTTCGCCCCTCGAACCACTTATTAACATAATAATGAATATGAATAGTGACATGTCAATAACATAAAAAACTAATTTTGCAACACATTTTTGTAAAGTTGATTTATCAATTTTTAAGGTTTATATAGTAAAATATGGATAAAGTTTGGCTACAAACTAAGTTTTAGTCAATGACTACAACTCCACTCAATACCTTTTTAGATCCTCCATGCTTATCAAATTTTCCGAAGGTCAAAAATCAATAGCTATGTCATCAGTCAAATGTTTGATTTTTTAATTTTTGTAATCTAAAATTATGCAAAAAAAAAAAAAAAAAACACATTTATGGATCAAATAATAAATAATATTTAATTGGCATGAAATATGACATATGTGTTAAGAACTAGCACTACACATTAATTTATATAAATTAAAGAAAATGTTTTAACTGTTTGGAAAAGAATTTGATTATTAAAATAGTTTAAAGTAAATAATGAAATCAATCCACTCCACTTTGAGATGAGTAATTTTCCTACCCATCACGAATAGAGATGTCGAAAATCAACCGAACCGTTTTCTCTCCAAAAGGAATTGAATAGACTTTCTAGCAGACGAGGTGGTCTCTCCATCCTCGTGTTGTACCAATGTTTACATTCCGTTCTAGGAATAATGTAATGATCTTGTGGTGTGTGTATATATACTCTAGATCTGAGATCTGAAAATATAAATAATAGAAAACTATAAGATTTTGAAATAATAGTAGCTTGGAAGTGCCAATCAGTTGTTTGAGCTACAAAGACGTTGGCAATTAAAGCTGAAAGCTCAAATAGTGTTAAAACACTAGTTTAGACCCCTAATTCTTAATTCTTAATTATGTTTTCCCCATCAGTTCCTCCATGTTTTTGAATCGGGTTGTAGTGCTGAAATGTTCGCAATGCAGATTTGGACGATTTGGTATTGAAGAAATAATGTCAGAACAGCCCCACCTGGCTTCCCTCTAAATCTTATAGTGCAGCGAGCATTTGAGGCGTTGATGGATTATCGATCTACACAGCCAAAGAAGACAGTGGCAACACCTACAGTCAGACCACGTGCAAGGTGGTCACCACCACCAGTAGGCTGGCATAAAGCAAATTTCAATGCAGCAATTTTCCAGGATGTTGGTCGAGCTGGACCAGGGGTGATAATCTGTGACAGCCAAGGTTTAGCTATGGTCTCTTTAGCTCAGAATATACAACTTGCTAGCTCCGTGGCAGAGATGGAAGCCTTAGCAACAACACGGGCTTTAGAACTTGCTGCAGAACTTGGCTTTAATAGGGTTATTTTTGAAGGCGATTCCACCTCAATCATCAGAGGCCTCACAGATCAGGTGTCAAATATGGCTCCCTTTGGCTTGCTAATAAAAGATGCACAAGACTTGGCAGTGTGACTTAATCATGTAAAATTCCAACATGTTGGTAGAGATGGAAATAGTGCAGTTCATAACCTTGCTAGGCATGCATGTCATGTCATGAGTATTTCTGTTTGGATGGAGGATGTTCCATCCCATTGTTTTGAAATGTATCAAGCAAATTTGCCTTCTTCTTAATAAAATTCACCGTCTTGATTCTCAAAAAATAAAATAATAAATAATCGATGCACTCAACAAGCATGGATGAACAAATAAGTGCAATGCTAAAATTGTAAGGACAGCGGGTAAAAGAATAGCAAACCCAAGATAACACAGTGACGTGTTATCGAAGAGAAAACTGAAGAATTCGGTGAAAAACCTCTCTGCGACCCCCCAAGTTGAAATGATCCACTAGTGAATAAGTTAGAGTACAAGAATACCAAAAAGACCCTTCAAGCCTAATCTACCCAAAGTACTTGAGCCCTCCAAGCTCCAGCTACCAACGGACTTCCCGGAATCTTGTCTTCACTAGCTTCCCAAATCCCACAATACTGCCCGATTGCATCCTCCAAGCCTCACCGGCTTATTTTGGCAAGTACCCAATGCTTCCCAAGCTCCAAAACAATATTTATACTCTAAATAGATGTGGGTTGTGTTTGGGTACAAATCTTCTCTCAATATATAACAATGGGAGACCGGAGGAGAAGAGATACAAGGATTTCTCTCTTAATGATGAATAGCTCTCTCTAACAAGGTGGGTGTGTTATAGAAACCTTTCTAGGGTTTTCTTCTAAATAGCCTCCTTACAATTTTGTTAATAATGAGGGTATATATAGTATAGGTAAAAGGAATAAGAGTTATACTTAAAATCATCCAAGCAGAGAGTTTCACGAGTCACTCGCGAGTTAGCCAAGTCACGAAGTGACTTGCGAAATATAGCCTGACACTTGGCTCTTCAGCTTCCAGCATGTGCTTTTCATGTGACCTTTCGCAGGTTGTCCACTCACGATTCAATCGCGAGCAAGCCATAAAATTAACTGTCTTAAGCAATCTTTACCAACTTGTTAGCCTGACACTTAGCTCTTCAGCTTCCAGCATGTGCTTTTCATGTGACCTTTCGCGGGTTGTCCACTCACAATTCAATCGCGAGCAAGCCATAAAATTAACTGTCTTGAGCAATCTTTACCAACTTGTTAGGACATATGTGTTTCATATGTTGGGAACATATGTCACTATTTTATGTAATTAGCTAATCTTTTGAAAAAACGCACTTTACATGTATTTAAGTAGATCTAGGATGTGTTTAATGCTTTTGGAAACCTTGTTTCAAGTTCAAGTGTTAAAGCCATGCAATTCTGTCGAAGATTCAAGTGTGGAAAGTGCTGTTCATTAAACTCGACAGCTATCTCGACAACTAGCATCTATCGAGCCTTGAAGAGCTGGTCTAACCCGTGGCTCGGCAACAGCTCAACAGATAGGGTATCTATCGAGGTTTATGAAAAACAGAGTTTTTGTTCTATTTTGACTCCAATCTATGATTATATGTTTGGGCTTTCTTTTCTCATAACCCTAGACATATAAAATGATTATTTTAAGAGCCGCCAAATAAGACATAAGTTGCACAAGTGTTGAGCAAAGTTTGTTCAAGCAAATTGTGACCGCAGACAGAATTTTCCCTAGTTCATATTTCTTATGAAGAAATTGTTGTGTTTGTACACCGTAGGGTTTTGTGACCAAACATCTTCTCGGTCTTCATCGTGTGATGAACTGAAAAACTTTGCAGCCAACAACATTCTCTAGTTGGTGATTGAAGTCGCGTACTGAGGTCCGCGCAATTGTTTAGTCATGTACTGGGAGTTGTGCATTACAAGGAGAGATTGTCACTACAGAACAAGTCCAATTAGGTATTGGGGTAAAGGTTCAACTGTAAGTTGGTATAAGGTACTGGATTCCTTTACTTGTAACCGTTTGTTATGATAATAGTGGATTCTCAGGAGTGGTGACCTTAAAATCACCCGGTGGGGTTTTTGCTATGTAGGTTTTTCCTATTCGTAAACAAATCACCATGTCAATTTACTTTTCGCTGCATACTTAGTTTAATTGGTGATTTGTTTGTGCTACCACGCGTTTGCATGTTAATTTGATTAATTAATAAACTTAGCTAATTAATCAATTAATTCAGCACAAGGTGTCAATTCGTTTTTGGCCTATCAAGTGGTATCAGAGTAGGCACACTCTGATTATGGTTAATCTTTGCTGTGTGATCCATTGACCCCTATTGTCATGGCTGCAACCGACTTAAAGATATCTTTCTTTTCAAATACATGTTGTTTTTCTAATCTCTACTTGTTTAAGTGTATTAGAAAATGCAAGTCTAAAAGTTATTTGAATGCTATTATAATGACTATTGGAAAAGATCTCAGGGTGACAAAGAAGAAACTAGACTGTCTCAAAATGAAAATGTGCAAAGGAGTTCGTCTAAGAAGGGTGAAGGTTAAAGGTTTAGTTCGTAAAAGGTAGATGAGAGAAAACACCATTCCCACTGATCTATCATCTAAGCATGAAGTGTGCTTCATGATGAAGTTCGCATTTAAAGTTATGGAAACGTGTTTATGGTACCTTGACAACGGCTGCTCAAGACACATGACTGGAGACCGATCTCTCTTCAAGGTTTTCGAGTCTAAGAAAGGTGGCAATGTCACTTTTGGTGATGGGAGCAAATCACAAATTAAAGGAACGGGAATCATCTTTCTACCTGGACTACCGGACATTGCAAATGTTCTATATGTAGAAGGTTTAAGAGTGAACCTCTTGAGCATAAGTCAGATATGTGATCAAGATTTCATGGTACTATTCTCGAAAGGAAAGTGTCTTGTCACGGATGAGTCTGGAAAGAAACTCATAAGTGGTGTTCACACTCTAGACAATTGTTATTGATTGGTTCCTGATGCTAATATTGTGTGCAATAGCATTCGTTTATCAAATGAAGATCTATGGCACCAAAGGATGGGACATGCTAGTTACAAGCATCTTTCAATTGTATCTAAGCATGAATCTATTTTGGGGATAGAAAAACTCAGTAGAATGAGCAATGTGGTGTGTGGACTATGTCAGCTTGGAAAAAGGACGAAAGTTAAACATCCAGGCACCCAGACATCTGCTACATCTAGACCATTGGAGCTTCTACATCTGGATCTTATGAGTCCAACTAGAACCGAGTCTCTTGGTGGTAAGAGATACATTATGGTTGTGGTAGATGACTTCACTAGGTACACTTGGGTTATCCTCCTACGATCCAAGTCTAATGCTCCTAAGCACATTGAATCCTTGTGTACAAGATTGCAAAATGAAAAGAGCCTAAAGATTGATCAAATTCAAAGTGACCATGGTAAAGAATTCGAGAACTCATAAATGGAGTCCTTTGCACAAGATCAGGTATATCTCAAGAATTCTTTGCTCCTATTACTTCTCAGCAGAATGGTGTAGTAGAAAGAAAGAACAGGGTTATTCATGAGATGGCTAAAGCCATGTTGCACAATAAGGATATGGCTAGAAACTTGTGGGGAGAAGCCGTTAACATTGCATGTCATACGGTTAATAGGGTGTACTTTAGACTCGGTACCAAGAAGACTCCTTATGAGTTATGGAAAGGAAGAAAGCCAAATGTGAAGTATTTTAGAATTTTTGGAAGTACTTGTTTCATTCTCAAGGATAGAGAGAATGTAGGAAAATTTGACTCCCGAAGCGATGAAGGAATATTTCTAGGATACTCCTCTACAAGCAAGGCTTATCAGGTATACAACAAAAGAACCATGAAGGTAATGGAAACAGTGAATGTTGTTATTGATGAGTCTTTAGATTCTGGTTTTAAAAAAGTTAGTGAGGAATTCCCCAAAGAAATTCTTCCTCCTGAGCCAAAGGAAGTTCAAGAAATTTTTGAACAAGAGCCCGCATCTCCAAGTACTCCTGACACTCTGAGTTTTGTGGAAGATTCTGCAAATATATCCACTTCACCAGATTCTGAATCCCATGAAGAGAAAGGACCTTCTTCCAGGATTAAATTAAATCATCCTCCTGAAGTTATTGTAAGAAACATGAATGAACTCACATTAAGAAAGCGTACAGTTGATAAATTTGTGGCTAACTTTATGTCTTATTCTTATTATTTGTCACAGGTTGAACCCACTAAAGTTGAGGAAGCTCTTCATGATGAAAGCTGGGTTGAAGCAATGCATGATGAACTGATTCAGTTTCAGAGGAATGATGTCTGGACTCTAGTACCTAGACTGGAGGGTGAGCACATCATTGGCACAAAATGGATATTCCGCAATAAGACTGATGAGGAGGGTAATGTGATCTGCAATAAGGCACGTCTTATAGCTCAAGGATACTCACAAATGGAAGAAGTAGACTATGATGAGACATTTGCCCCAGTCACCCGTATAGAGTCCATCAGGATTCTCCTAGCCCTAGCATGTCACTTAAAGTTCAAACTTTACCAAATGGATGTAAAGACTGCTTTCTTGAATGGGCTCCTCAAAGAAGATGTCTATGTGGCTCAACCAAAAGGATTCATTGATCCACACTTTCTGAATCATATGTTGTACCTCAATAAGGCACTTTATGGTTTAAAGCAAGCTCCTAGAGCTTGGTATAATCGGCTCACACAATACTTGGTGTCACATAGGTTCATAAGACAAAAAGTTGATCAAGCTAATCCCAAAGAGTCTCATATGATTGCTTTGAAAAGAATCATAAAGTATGTCAAAACCACTGCTGACTTTGGTGTGTGGTACAGCAAGGACACAAATGATGCCTTAGCTGGGTATTCTAACGCTAATTGGGCTGGAAATGCTGCTAATGATAGAAAGAGTAAATCGGGGGGTTGTTTTTATGTGGGTAATAATCTTGTCTCTAGATGAGCAAAAAGCAGAACTCCATCTCATTATCCATTGCAGAAGCTGAGTACATTGCTGCTGGTAGCAGTTGCACCCAACTCTTATGGATGCAAAATCTCCTCCATGATTATGGCATTTTTCAAGAGCATCTTACCATCTACTGTGACAATACCAGTGCCATCAACATCTCTAAGAATCCGGTTCAACATTCTCGAACTAAATACATAGAGATTCGACATCACTTCATTAGGGAGCTTGTCGAAGATGGTACTCTCACTCTTGAGTTTATTCACACAGATGATCAGAAGGATGATTTGTTTACCAAACCTCTTGACAACAAACATTTTGAATTCCTTTGTCAAAACATCGGTGTCATCTCCATGGATTGATCTCTTTCTCTCCTCCTTCCTCCTCATGCATTTGCATCTAGTTTTATGCTTTGCTTTGTTTTGTTTAACATGTTTTTGTTTGGTTTTGTTTTCAGTTTTTGCTTTGTTTCATTTTTCATATAAAAATAAAAATAAAAAATTGAAAAATACAAAAACTGTGCGTGTTTATGTACATTGGTACTTGTGTGCCTTGAATGGCCATTGAAACAAAGTTTTCTAAACTTTGTATCTCTTGTAGCTTAGATGAGCATTTCTATGCACTACTAAGCAAGTGAGTTTTGTGGCTCTTGTACTTAACACTTGTATCACTCTTTTTGACGGGAAGACTAGAAAATCCTAAGAGAAAGGCATAAATAACCATCTCACCAGTGTTGTCCGCCAATTATGAAAATGACATCTGTATGCTTTGACATAGCAAAAGTGCAATGTCAATGACATTTGTGTGCTTCGACATAGCAAAATTGGAATGTCAAATGCTTAACATCATTAGGCATTTCTTTTCTCTCTCTTATATGCCCATGCATGATTCGCTTAAAAAGAAAAATATGCAAAGAAAAATAAAAGCAAAAAGATCAAAATGCTTTATATATGATTGCAAGTGTGTATTCTAGGAGATGTGGGAGTTATAGGATGTACCTCGAAGGTGATAGTCCCATCAAACAGTTATGATTGTGTGTGAGTTAAAGTGATTTTCTCATATCTAAAATCATCATAACATGTATACACTTATGCAATCTTGTGATGTTTTTCACACACAACACACAATATTCTATGCTACTTTTGATACATGTGCAGGTACAATGTGATTTGGCCATCACAAGGTTTACATGTGTTAATGTATGCTCACTAAACTGTCTTGACTTGTTTTTGAAATATAAAATTGGTTAGACTTGTTTAGTGTGTGTGTGTGTGTTTTGAGATCTAAATGCTTATCAATTTTATTGACGAGAGATGATTTTGAGAGCTTAAAATGTTGATTGGATCCTTAGTTGAGTTGCATGTTTGATTGCATTCATATCTGTGTTTTTTTCTCTTCTTGAAAAATTGTTTTTAAGCAATCTCGACACCTCCTTGACACCTCTCTATACCTGGCTTATCTATCGAGCTCTTCAGTTGCTTTTTATCGCAATCTCGACACCTCTTGATAGCTAGGTGGATCGATCGAGAAAGTTTCTGTCCCCTCGATACCTCATCGATCCATCGAGTTTATTTTCTTATGGACACCTCTGGACACCTTCTCGAGAGCTGCATTTGTTGAGGCTTTTAAAGCTCGACACCTCTCTACACCTGATATCTATCGAAAATTACTAAACCTCTATATATAAGGTCAGCGTGATCTGTTCTTCATTTTCCTCGATCTCTTTCGATCTGTCTGTGTCCTTTCACCTCCCAAATTTCTCTCTCTCACTTCAAACTTCATCCTAAGTTGATTTTCGGCCTAGATCAAGTGTTTATTCACTGGTAAGGTTCCTAAATCCTTCATTCTTCATGCATTTCATGCATTAGACCTAGGTTTTTGGGTTTTTGAAAATTTTTTGGGGTTTTTCAAAATTGATGAAGTTATTGTGAAATTTTTGGGTTGGTTTTTGTGAAAATGTTTTAAAATTTTCATGCATTGCATCCCATGTGCATTATAACTATATTTTCATGCATTTAGATGTGTGCAGGTAGGATTGGATTGGGCTGAGCCCATGATGCTATTACTGTTGCATATCACATGCTCATGCATTTACATGCATATGTCCTTTACATTCTATATATTTTTATATATTTGAACAATTTTTTAGACTTTTCTGATTGTTTCTTTCTTCCCCCCCCCCCCCCTCTCTCTCTCTAGTTTACGTTAGTGCATCTTGGCACCAAAACATAAGTCTGTTCCATCTTGGAACCCTCTTCATTCTGGGGCATCCACTTCTTCTGATCTTACTCCCTCATCTGTTCAGTTCCACGATGAGAAGTCCCAAAAGGACTTCTCGGTGAACTTTTCTCAACGAGGTGTTCATTCGGAACGCCAAGTCATTTTGTCAAACTTCTCCGACACTGACCTATCCACTGTCATCTATAGTAGGGGTTGGGAGTCACCGTATGACGACCTGATCACTTGTCCATCCGTGCTGATCCAGGAGTTTTACTCCAACATGCATGGATTCGATTATTTAGTACCTCTTTCTGTTACTCGCGTTCAAGGTACGCACATTGTTGTCACACCGAATATTGTATCCGATGTGCTTCATGTCTCGAGGGTAGAGCATCCTGACTACCATGGTTGTAAGCTTCTGAGGATTGTGTCCAAAGACGAGCTTATATCTGCTTTTTGTGAGCATCCCTCTGATTGGGGTGAGCGCCGGTTTACTCCATGTTCGACTTTTGCTAAAGGTCCTAGATTCATGAATATGGTAATGACTTTTGTTTTACACCCTCTTTCTCATTATAACTCTATCACAAAGCCCTGTACTCGATTTTTGCTATCTCTTTTAGAGCATTTCACCATAGATTTTCTCTCACATTTCATTCTTTCCATTATAGATGTTTATGGGGATATGGCGACCCGTGATAAGCTCATCTCCCTTCAGCTATCACACGGATTTTACGCCGTATTTCTGTTCCCTTTCCTGCTTCCGACCACTTCATCTTTATGAGTGTCATAGATGTCGCTATCGTTAAACGGAGCAAGGTGCACTACGTTTGAGGTGGTCTGGTATGGCAGCTCCTCCCATTCCTTCAGCTTCATCCACCTCCACTTCCTCTTCTTCTGCGGGTGGTGTGATTGTGGATACGATCATGGCACAGCTTCAGCGCATGGATGCTCACCTTGACACTCTCACTGATGAGTTATGTCAAGTGAACACTCGTGTTGGCCGTATTGTTAAATGGCAGGCTCTCCTTGGCGGCTTCGTAGAGTCTCCCTCTCCTCCTCCTAAGGCATCCAACGACGATGACGACTCCGACGACGGCGATGATAATGATGAGAATGAAGATTTTAGCTCTTCCAGCACTAATGAGATGTCTACTTGACACTCTTACCCTTTGTCACTCATGACAAAAAGGGGGAGTAGTTTTGGTTATGATAGTAGTCATACTTAGGAGGAGGGTTAGTATAGCAGATTTTTGTTAGGGGGAGTGTGTACATTGAGGGATGTAGTGAGGACTTAATGTATTTTTTCTTTTCTTTCTATTTTAGATACATCATATCTTGTACATTGGTCTTGTGACTGTCTTGACATACATTGTACTTATATTCTTTTTATATTGATGTATGTTCTTTCACCTATCCTTGCATGTGCTGTTTCTTTTCTTTCTTTATACACATGATTCTTATATCTTTTATGCAGTCTATTATTTCTGTTTCATACTAAGATGTCTTGATGAGTTTTGTTTAAAGTGTTTCAGAAATACAGGTTATCGAAGTCTACTTGCCATAAACTCTCCTCTTGCAAAGTTTTTCAAGAGTTTGTGTTAGGATAGATTTTATTGTATTCAACAAGTGAGTATGAGTTGAGTGATTTATGACTTTTCTCATATGTTCATTTGTTTGTTGTGGTTTTGTCACAGATTGTCAAATGGGGAGATTGTTAAGACATATGTGTTTCACATGTTAGGAACATATGTCACTATTTTATGTAATTGGCTAATCTTTTGACAAAACGCACTTTACTTGTATTTTGGTAGATCTAGGATGTGTTTAATGCATCTAGAAACTTTGTTTCAAGTTCAAGTGTTAAAGCCATGCAAGTTTGTCCAAGATTTAAGTGTGGAAGGTATTGTTCATTAAAGCTTGACAGCTATCTTGACAGCTAGCATCTATTGAGACTTGAAGAGTTGTTCTAGCCCATGGCTCGACAGCAACTTGACAGATAGGGTATTTGCCAAGATTTATAAAAAATAGAGTTTCAGTTCTGTTTTGACTCCAATCCGTGATTATATGTTTGGGCTTTCTTTTCTCACAACCCTAGACATATAAAATGATTATTTTAAGGGCCGTTAAAGGAGACACAAGTTGCACAAGTGTTGAGCAAAGTTTGTTCAAGCAAATTGTGACCAAAGACAAAATTTGCCCCAGTTCATCTTTCTTATGAAGAAACTGCTGTGTTTGTGCACCATAGGGTTTTGTGACCAAGTATCTTCTCGATCTTCATCATGTGATGAACTGAAGAACTTTGCAGCCAACAACATTCTCTAGTTGGTGATTGAAGTCGCACACTAGGATTCGCACAATTAGTTAGTCACGTACTGAAATCGTGCATTACAAGGAGAGATTGTCACTACAAAACAAGTCCAATTGGGTATTGGGATAAGGGTTCAACCGTAGGTTGGTATAAGGTACTGGGATTCCTTTACTTGTAACTGCTTGTTGTGATAATAGTGGATTCTTGGGAGTGGTGACCTTAAAATCACCTAGTGGGGTTTTTGCCGTGTAGATTTTCCCCATTCGTAAACAAATTACCATGTCAATTTATTTTTCACTGCATACTTAGTTTAATTGGTGATTTGTTTGTGCTACCAAGCGTTTGCATGTTAATTTGATTAATTAATAAACTTGGCTAATTAATCAATTAATTCATCACAATGGGTCAATTCGTTTTTGGCCTATCACAACTTAATATTAAACTCATTACAATTAAATCCCAAAAAATACAAAGAAATAAATTAATGCAATTACAACACTTTTTGTCACACAATAAAGCCAACATAAATGTTATGTGAAAAATCATAACTTAACAATCTTCCCATTTGTCTATTCCGTGACAAAACACTCTATAACAAACTCTAAACTTAAACGTGAGTTTGGGAACACTGAAAAAACTCACTCACACCAAAATCTAAAACCTCTGAGGAACTTGGAACACAAATACCTGTTTCCTGAAACACTTGCACAAAACACATTAAACCCTCAAGGTAAAGCAAGTAATAAAATGACAAGTATAATGTAACAAATACAGTGCGATCAAGTAAATATGATGTAAAACATATGAGCAACTTGATCAAACACATGACAGTTATATGAAAATGACTACAATGATCATATAGCAAAGCAAATGATCATCCAAACATGCACTCAATAAAGCATAACGAATAAAGGATGTCCAACACATAAAAACAATGCGATGAGAAAAACAAAGCATAGATACTAAAAGTAAATCAAGGCACCATAAATAAAACAAGAAAACAAACATAATGTAAAACAAAACAAAACAAGGTTTTCTCATTATAAGATATCTTCTCCCCCTTAGTATATGCATCTCCCTTAAGAATTTCTCCCCCTACGAATGTGCACAAGAAATAGAATTTCTCCCCTTGAGAATGTGCACAAAAGTTATATAAAAATGACAATACTCTCTCCCTTTTTGTAACGAATAGACAAATAATCCAAGAAGAATAAGAGAAAGAAATGAAGATATGAACAAGGATAGGATGCATATGGGGTACAACATGAATGAGAAATGAGCTCAAACAAAAGACAAAACACCTTAAAAACTATAAGGTTGAATTTATTCAATCATGTGTTGGCTTTATTTCGTACCAAATTTGCTTGTATTTTAGCAATTAGATACCCTGTATTTAGGAGGGATTTATGTAAGGGTTGTGTGTGAGAGAATGTGAAGAAAACTTAAGATGTGTGCAATCAAAGGAGTCTCGCGTCTGGATCTCACGACTAGCAAGTCGCCAAAGTGGCACACGTGTGAAGCATGCAGAGGAGCTGAAGGGTCACGACAGCTAGAGCACTACAAGACAAAAATTCCAGTCTGGCCACATAGTTAGCTCGCGACTCAGACTCGCGACGTGTTCTAGCCGCGAGGTTAAGTCGCCAGAATGCCTTGTTTGGATGTAAACTGACTTTTCGCATTCCTCATACACACCACTATAAATACCCTTATACCCACGAAATGTAGAGAGCTTCTAGAGAGAATTTTAAGAAAGAAACCCTAAAGAAAAACAAGATTGACTCATGCATAATCTTTATCATTTGATTCTCCAAATTTCTCTACTTTCACCCTCTCCATTGACATATCCTTGAGAGGTACATTTGCCAAATCCTTATCTCACTATACTCATATCAGTGAGGACGTGTTTTGGTGCTTGGGAAGCAGTTCAAAGAGAACCAATTCGTTTGATTGATGCAATGGGCTTATTACGGGATCTGGTAAGCTAAAGAAGCTAAGGTTCGGCATAACCCTGTTGGAGCAAAAAGCTTGGAGGGCTTAGGTGCACAGAGTAGATTAGACTTGGAAGGTCTTCTACTATTCATGTATCCCAACTATATTCTTTAGTGGATCATTTACCACTTGGAGGGCGGCGGAGAGGTTTTTCGCCAAGTACTTTGGTTTCCTCTTTGATAACACATCATTGTGTTATATTTGTATTTGCATCTCTCTTCCCTTACTCTTCACCTTTTAATTACTGCTATGTTTGTGATTAATTTTGGTTTAAAGTGTTTTACCAATTTGGGTTTAGCTTATATTCATCATTCCGCATATATATTGTTTGTGTATAAGCTTATATTGGTAATTTTGTATTTGGGGGTCTAAACATTCATTCGTGTTTTACATGCTATTTGAACTTTCAATTGGTATCAGAGCGGGTGCACTTGTTGTGGTTTCATTACCTAAGTGCGATCCTATACCCCTTTTGAGATGGATCGATCTCAATCGCTTAATGCTCCTCCATACTTTGATGGGAGCAACTATGCATTTTGGAAAGTTCGTATGAGGGCATTTCTATGTTCCATTGATAAGAGTGTTTGGGATGCTGTAGAGATAAGATGGACTAGGCCGGTGGCCACCAAATCCAAATGGGATAAGGTAGCCCTTGCGGCAGCTAATAATAGCAAGGCTTTAAATGCTATTTTCAATGATGTATCTACTGATGAGTTTCACAGGACTTCTCATGTTACAATTGCCAAGAAGGCGTGACAAATCTTGGAAACGACCTATGAAGGCACCAAAAAGGTGAAGGACACCAAGTTGCAAATGCTAACCACACGCTTCGAGGATCTGAAGATGAGTGAAAACGGGTCATTCAACTCATTTTATAGGAAGATAAATGAAGTGGTGATTAGGAAATTCAACTTGGGAGAAAAGACAGAGGATTCCAAGATTGTGAGGAAGATCCTACGATCATTGCCAGAGAGCTTTCATGCAAAGGTCACTGCCATTAAAGAGAGCAAAGACCTTGATGAGATTAAAATTCAAAAACTCATTGGTTCTCTTCAAACCTATGAGCTATCTCTACCATCACAAAGGAAGAGCAGATCTCTTACTCTAAAGACAATCAATGAGAGAGTGAAAGCTCAAGACTCCTCAGATGAGGATGAGGTCAAAAAGGATGTGGCGTATCTTGTTAAAAACTTCTGAAAGTTCTTAAAGTTCAAAAAGAATGGAAAGTTTGCTGAGAAGGGAAAATTCCCGAAATTCAGGAAGGAGAAAAAGGATTTCAAGAAGAAAGATGGGAAGGATTCTCAATCCTTTCAAGGAATCATATGCTATGAATGCAACGGTCATGGACATCTCAAGAAGGAGAGTCCCAACTAATTGAGATGGAAAGGTAAAGTGTATGCCATTACCCTTGGTGACACAGACTCCTCTAACTCAAACTCGGAAGAAAGCTGTGACGGAGAGGGAAACTACTCCGCATTTATGACCATTGCTCCTGTGCAATCTTCGAATGATTTGAGTTTGTTAGTGGAAGAGCTTGGAGAGCATATCGAAATGGAGTCAATGGGGATAGTAGAGGAATTTGATGATGATGAAGATGAAAGAACAATGGGATTACAAGAATCCTATAATACTCTGCTTAAAAAGATCGGTGAATATGCAAGAGTGGCTAGAGTAGCCATTAAGAAAATGAAGAGAGCGGAGCAAGATTACAAAAGTCTTCTAGTGCAGTACAAGGAGACTAAATGTGAAGTTAAGACTCTGAACAAAGAACTAACTGAAGCCTATTCAAAGATCAAGTTTCTTGAGCTTGAGGTGATTCAAGCTAATGCTAATGTTAAGCGGGTTTCCTCCAAAAAGCTTGACGAAGTGCTTGCACATCAAAAGCCCTTTTTTGACAAAAGTGGCTTAGGATACACCAGAAAGGCTAGTTCAAGCACCATTATGTCTAAGGAGATGAAGTTTGTTAAAGCAAAGGAACCAGTGGTAGCAACTTCAACTGTTGAGAAAGTGAATCTTGAGAAGAAGCCAAAAGTGATTGCTCAACGGGTTTTAACAGAGCCTCCAAACCTAGCAGTGGCTAAACTCAAGGCAAAGGAAAATTTCTTCCAAAGTCACAAAGGGGCCCGCAAACTCAACACTTTTGCCACCATTGTGGAATTTGAGGTCACACTAGACCCAATTGCCACAAGCTTCGGGCATTAAAGAATGGCAACTCTCAAAGGCCAAGTGGACAAAGAAATGGCAAAGGGAACCTCAAGCAATCGAAAGGGGGAGAAGCTGAGTCTAATATTGGGGAGATAATGAAGATGATAGACACCATCACTTCTTATTTGGCAAACTTCACCCTAAGGTTTGAGAATCGTAACTCAAGTACCCAATCCTCTAAGGATA
Source organism: Quercus glauca (assembly GCA_023736055.1). NCBI lineage: Eukaryota > Viridiplantae > Streptophyta > Magnoliopsida > Fagales > Fagaceae > Quercus > Quercus glauca. The sequence continues at coordinate 53,629,499 of CM043316.1, forward strand.
GCACCCCAAATGCACTTGCCATATGGGTGAAGAAGGGTACACATGCATAAGTATTAGAACATGTCCATGCATCAATTCTTCCTAGATGTTGTGACTTTGCTTGGCTATTTTCTTTGTAATCATTCTAGCATGTTTTGACAAATTTTTGTTTGTTTTCTTCTCTTGCTTTGAATTTTTTTTTTTTTAATCAAAAATCCAAAAACACATAAAAAGTAGAAAATCCAAAAAGTTTGATTAGCATTATTGTGTTTTGTCACACACATGTTTTGCCTTGTACCTTCGTACAAATGGCTTTGTGCATTTACGAGCGTAGCTTGTTCTTTATGCACTCTTATCATTGTGGAAAATATCTTGACATCTATGTGACTGTTGTAAATAGATCTTCAAACTTGTCATGAATGATTGGTCAATGGTTTTGTTGATCTTGAGACATGCATAGACTTGTGTCTATATATCTTCCCACTCTTTTATTTTTTTGCTTAAAGAGCTCAAACAATGTAAATCTCAAAATGAAAAGAAATAATAAGCTGCAAAAGTCATTGCACATACTAGTATTCGATTAGGAAAAAGGGAAAACAACTTATATAAAAATGTATGATGCCCAAAAAGCCAAAGGCTTGTTCACCAAATTGAAATATCAAAAATTTTAGGCATCAATCTCAAAATGAGATGTATTGATTCAAAATGATCAAATGTTATGATGTGTATGAAGCCAAATGAAAAACTTTAAATTTATGTAATCAAGTTTTGTGGGAGGTCATATATGCATACTTCTATAATTGAGATCGGTCACTCTTCCTAGTGCTAATTATGTATGGCTTGGTTGAATTGATCATTGAAGCTTCACATTTGACTAAGGACTATCTTATTTTTGGTACCCACACACATCACACATGTCTATGTTCAATGAATGCCTTATTCATTTGTGTGATTGTACTTGTTTAAATGTGTTGCACTTACTCAATCATATGTTGATCAAACACAAAAATATTTTTGAGTGTTTTAGTTGTTTTTGGAAAGTGTTTTTATTTTGAAAAATTTCAAAATATGTGCAACTTTGTTTTGGTGACTCTGCCTTGTGGGTTAAGCCAGTCGCGAGCTTACTCAAAAGCTTTCGCGACTCCCTGGCAGGTCAAGCCCCCCGTTGCAAAAAAGACTTAGAACAATTTCAAATTTCTAGTTTTTTTTTTTTTTTTTTTTTTTTTTTTTTTTTTTTGCATTTTCGTGACTCTCTTTGGCGACTGGTTCGCGAGTGGAAGCTCCAGTCGCAAGTTTTACTAAGAATGTTTCGTGACTCCCTTTGTGACTTACTCGTGAGTGGACCTTCCTGCCGCAAAAAACACTTAGACAAATTTTGAAAAATTTGTCACACGGGCTTTTGGCGACTCTACTTGGCGACTTGTTTACGACTCATTCCAATCAAGAAAAATGTGTGTTTTGCATAATGAGGGTTATTTTCAGGGCAGTTTTCAAAAACTTTTCATTTTTCCCTCGCATTTTGTGACTATTCATTGTCTTGTCCATCTCTCCTTCTTCCAAACTCACCGTTCTCACTCACAAAACCTCCATTTTCTTCATCATTTCTTCACCAATCTTCAAGAAAATGTATGGGTTCTCTCTTTTTCTCAAAGTATTTCATATTTCTAGCCCTTGATTTCTTAGATGATGTTGAATATGGTTTATGGATATTTTGTTGAGTTTGATGTTTAGGTTTTGTTAGTTTTGGTAGTATAATGCCTATAATACATGCTTTTCATGTTTATTTTGTGTTATGCATATCATGCCCATGGTAAAATGTCTCATAGACATTTTCTTGTGTTTCTAAGGAATTCATGGAATACAATGTGCTTAGCCATGCCTGCACATGCATCACATATGCACACCATATGCACCTTTGTTGCACATACTTGCACACATGTCATGTTTTTGCATCTCAAGGATGCTAGCTACACAGTATTACATAATTGGCTCATTTAACATGTGTGTGTGAAATTTCTTTATGTTTAGCACACATGTCATGTTTTTGTATCTCAAGCATGCTAGCTACATGGTATTTCATAATTGGCTCATTTAACATGTGTGTGTGAAATTTCTTTATGTTTAAGATTGTGTGCTTATTTCATGGACTAACTTGGATCTAATCAAGTTTGTGCATATGTCTTGTGTTTTTGCACTTGTTTCTCTGTTGTGAGTCTGTTTTTTTTTTTTTTTTTTTTTTTTTGCCAGATGTCTCGTCGTTCCTCTCGTGGTAAAGAACCTATGATTGACCTTTCATCATCCCCTGTTTCGAAATGGACCCGGCATTCTTCCAGTGATTCCAACAGTGAAAGATTCAAGACTCCCCTAGATTCTCAGACCTTCTCCAGCATTTTTCAAGATGCTCCTACTGTGGTGGAACGGATTGTGTGGTTTGATACCCTGGGATCAACTTTTATTCCTAGGATTTTTGAGGATAAAGATTGGGTAAATCTATTCGGGAACTTCGAGGATCCAATTGATGAATTAGTTAAGGAGTTCTACTCGAATGCTAGATTCACCGGAGTTGAACTGAAGTGTTGGGTGCGAGGAAAGGAATTCATCATTACTCTAGATTACATTGCAAAGGTCCTTCAAATCAATAGACCAGCAAATGTGGACATCTCTCCATATGATGATAGACTTCCTCAAGTGATCGATATTCTTCAGATTCTTGGACTTGATAATGAGATTTCAGCCAAAGGCACGTCCATTGGAACAGCAAAGTTTGCACCTGAACTGAAAACTCTCACACTGATCATGTTCTCAAATCTTTATCCACTGTCTAACACTGGATTCATCAATCTTGGATGAGCACAATTCTTATGTGATCTCATCATAGGAGTTCCAATTGATATTTGTGCTCACATTTTCCAAACAATAGGGAAAACAGCAGCACAAACAGCAGCACAGACATGTCTTCCTTTTTGTAGTCTTATCATGAAAATCATGGTACTTAAAGGTGTTCGTCCACCAAGAGATGGAACGATACTAGTTCGTCATCGCCCAATATCCATGGTGTCTCTTCAAATGAGCAAAAGTCACTCTTCCAAAGTACAAAAAAGTGAACCTTTTCGTCATGCCACTCCTTCCGGTCATGGCTTAGCTCCTCACACTACGCCTGGGCATACCGAGACTGCATCTCCTCACACTCTTGAGCTACAAACAACTAGCACTCAACCTGGACAATCTAGCTCTCAAGCTGACAGGTTGAATATTTTGATTAAGGGTTTGCATTAGTGTATTTTAGGATTTGAAAATGTCATCTACTCCACCAACAACTAGGTTCAAATGCGTCTCACAACCATTGAGACACAGTTAGATGCTATTCAACTCAAACTAGAAATGAGCCTTTAGCTATTCATGCCAAAAAGGGGGAGAGCAACTCATTTGTATAGATTGGACGATAGCATATAATACGGGGGAGAGCAACACAAGAAGGGAAGTATGCATATTGAAAGGGGGAGTCGTGTGAGCTTAAAAGGAGAAAGTTGATACATACACACATATTTTTGGATAGTCTAACCATTGTTTGGCTAGCCTAGTTTACAGCTTATTTGTTTATAGCTTTTATATAACTCTTGGATATTTACTTTGCTTTTGGTTAAAGCTTTTAGTACATTGGTTTAAATCTTTCGGTTCATATTCAGTGCTTTATTATGTACCTTTTCTTTGTAGCTTAGTACTTTTAGTTAATGTTATGCATTTTCTTTAATACATCACTCTTGTGCCCTTGTTGGATTTTATATCCTTGATGCAACTACTTTGTGTTGTTGTATCGGTTGAGTGTTGGACATGCAAATGATACTTTGCATTGAGCTTATTAGTTTGCATGTCCGGATGTACATTCCTTGTGTGAATGATCATTGTGATCCACTATTTATAGTGATTGTTCTTGTTTGGTCAAGCCATGCTTTATTGCTATATTCTTTACTACTTGATCGCATTGTGCTTGCTCTATATGCATTTCAGGACTTTTGCTTACAATGATCGTCTTGTGTTATTGTTTTCAGGAAAAACTTGTTCGTATGGTTCAAGAGCTTTACAGTTTCTAGAGTTAGGTGCGAGTGGGTTTTGGTAACTATTCCCAACTCACATGTTAAGTCTAGAGTCTGTTTTAGGGTTTTGTCATGGAATAGCCAAAGGGGGAGATTGTAAGGTTGAATTTATTCAATCATATGTTGGTTTTATTCCATACCAAATTTGCTTGTATTTTAGCAATTAGATATCCTGTATTTAGGTGGGATTTATATAAGGGTTATGCGTGAGAGAGTGTGAAGAAAACTCAAGATGTCTAAGACTTGACTTTCTTCACTTAACTCGAGCCTCTAAAACTCGAGATGCTAGTTTGCTAAAATGTTTCAAAAACATGACAACTAACAAAATAGTTGCTAAAATCATATTAAATGGTAAAATTCCCCATGGCACTTGATCTAAACCTTAAGGGCTTTTTCCCTCAATGAGGTTTACCTTTTTATTTTAGTCTTTTTATTAGAATCCATGCCTACTAGCTTTCCAAACTTATATTCTTGCTTTTATATATTCTTTACGTGCCTATATGTTGTGTGATATATGATAAAAACACAAGGTGAATTATGTACTTTGGATGATGGCTGTTCGTGATCAAGTTTGATAAAGATCTCATTGTTTGTGCCATGATGCACCTAATCTGAAACTCTACTGGATTTTCATCAAGAAAATAACACAAAATTCTACTAGATTTTCATCACATAAATTTGATTGAGGCCACACACCTTTCCAAAACAACATTCAAAGCGCAAAAACATTAATACTCTAAAGCTATTTTCAATAGCTTACTTTTTATCTACCAATGATCAAAACCTAAGAACAATGAAAGCAAAGAACTGTCATGTGACAGACATTTTGGGAGTGCCTAACACCCTTATGTATAACCGAACTCCCTGTAGCAACCTTATTTCATACCAGTTAATAACCTTTAGTCCCTGACCCCAATGATAAGCTTGACATATGTAAACAAAAGGTAATTGACGTTATCATGATAGTTCGAAAGTAATCACAACTCAAAAGTATTCAAAATCAGTTGGAAAAAGATGCTAAAATTGACCTTTGCTCACTATATAAATCATAACTTTTGAACTGCAAAGCATTTTTTACTGGAGTTTGTTTCATTAGAAAGTATACTTCTTGGACTTCAATTTAAACACAAATTGTTTCTAACTTAGATTTAAAATGAATGATTTATATTTGTTTGAGGTTGGGGCACTAGTGTAGTCAAAATTAGGGTTTCTGGTAAGTCTGCATATGCACCTTTGGACTTGCACGCTCACACTCATGAGGCTCCGCGGACAACATCACTTCCAAAACCCTATTGTCACATATTTAGCGTCCCAAAACTTCAATCTTTGCTGGGCAGCAGCCCCAAGACTCTTAGGAAGCCCTAAAACCCTCTAAATGACCCTAAAAACCTTAGTTTGAGCACATAGATATCGTTTTATGCCTCCAACTCCAAATAGAGATAGAGAGAGTGCCTCCATATTTTATTATACCATATTTTTAAGTTTTGATTAACAAAGAACTATTGATCCATAAGCCTTTTCTAGAGTCTCTTTAAACTTGTGATCCATTAGTAAGGTGAGTCTCTCTCCATGGCTCTTACTTAATATGAGTTTTATGATTTGTGTTGTTATTCTTATGTAAATTTAGATTTAATACATGTTAAGGATTTCTATTTGATGTGTTTAGTTTCCATTTTCTTATATTCTGTTCTAATTAGAGAGTTAAATGAATGTTTGTTCATGCTTTAGTCATTCCGTTACTTCCCTTGTCATGCTTTCTCTTATTCTAACACACTTCTTGTCTTGGAATTGTAGAGGTGAGAGCACTAAGGCTACACCTTCTAGGAGAGACTGAGTACTTGCACAACAACAACAAACAGATCTTGCTTTTTCTTCCTTTTAATTATTTGGCTTTTACTTTATGCACTTTTCTTTTATTTGAGACATAGGTTTGTACTTAATAATATCTTTTATACTTATGCTTTTATTTTGGAATATGTACTTATTTACAGTAATTAAACAGGGATTTCTATATGATATGTGTGCTTGTATATGTATGCTTGAACATGCCCCAATCTTCATCTTGTTCTTTCTTTTGCACTTGTATCTTGAATGAATGCCCTAGCACGAGGACATAAGTCCAGAACCATCTTAAAAACAAGAGAAATTTGCTTGTTTGTGTGAAATTCAAAGGAGTGAAAACCCAACAAAAATTTCCAAATCTGGTCAAGGGTGCATACAATGGCTTGAGGTTGCGTACACGTCATTAATTCATGCATACACAAGGGGCTGAAATATGTATGTCTGTCTGCAGGATCATCGATGGCGTCCCCTCCACCTTTGGCCAGCCCTCGGAGTAGCGTTTAAATCTCCTCCATCATCTCCATCATCATCACCCTGACCTTAGGCATAGCCACTAGGACCATAGAGCTGCTGTGAATACTCAGTCACCTCCAGCTTGAGGTTCCCATCTAGCCAAACATGCTCCTTGTGTTAAGATACAATAGGTTGATTTTGGATAAAGATACCATGTTAGGCTGACCTTAGAGAAATACAGAGAAGAAAGTGCAAAGGGTGAGATTGAATGTGTCGCTAGAGAGAGTGTACAAAGCTTTTGGTGCCATTTGTTCTTGAGAGGATTTTGGGAGAGAGAGAAGGAGATTTTTGGATCTGGATGCAAAATTGGAGTAGTGAAGAAATGAGAAAGAGGCAGTGGGTTTTTGAAGAGAAAGAGAAGAAGTTGAGGAGTTAGAGAGAATGCGAAGAAATGAAGAAGATGAACAATTATAGAAGAAGAAGAAACGGTTGGTAACCATTGGGAAAATGAAAAGGCAGGAAAGACACCCGGTGGCTATACTATGCCTAGTTTAGGCCACATTGCTAAACTACCTGTAGTTTAGCCATACAAAAAAATAAATAAATAAATAAAAATTCAAAATTCAAAATTCAAAATTTGCAAGAAACCCCTTAAGAAAGTCTAGAAAATCACAAACAATCCCCAGTAAACCCCAAAAGAAAATAAAGAAAGACCCAGAATCATCCCTATGGGTCGAGGAAGATCAAAAATTAGAAAAATGTCCCTCAATATATCGAGAAAATTGGAAATTACATAGAAATCCCCAAAAAGTACGAAAATAACATGGTTACTCTCCAGAGGGTCAGTGAATGTCGATTTGCACATAGATTTCTCAAAAAATCACGAGTTTTAAGATTACTCCCCAGTGAGTCATAAAGGTTATAATTCAGATGAAACCCTCAAGAAAAGTAGAAATTACAAAGAAATTCCCATTGAACTGAGGTTTACACAGGATCCCCCTTGAAGATTAGAAATTACAAGAAAGCTCTAGAATATTTGGAAAGTCCCTTGAGTGAGTTTTTCACTAAGATTACAAAAAGGTTACCTTCACCACGAGAAGACATCAAACTTTGTGGACATATCCTTCTTCAAATTGAACATGTAGGCACAAGTCCTCAGAGACTTATAGATACCAAAACAGAAGACGCCAGATTTTGAGTACATATCCTTCTTAGAATTGAACATGTACACCTAAAATTTTAGAACACATAAGAGATTGAGACAGAGGTGCAAGCCACCCAAATAGATTGAGGAGAAAGCCACACAAAGGCGAAAGCCACCCGAAAATGTTTGAGGCAAGAGCCACAGATGGACACCACAAATACTTTCCCTTTCTAGCTCAGAAGAGCACCTTGTTTATTTAATTGATGTTTAAGGCCATTGGCCATATTTGTTTTTTTCTTTTTTAGTGACTCTAGGATAGTGAGTCACTCACCTTTTGCTTGACAATTCGCAAACTAGGCTCTTGGATAGTGAGCTTGTCTTTACTTGTTTCCTCAGTAACACCCGTGGGACTTCGGACATATGAATCCCATGATACTATTCGAAGTTGCACCCCACCCCACGTATGCGTGTTGTTTTCTATGTGAGTGGGTTGGGCTAGACCCATACGTTGAAAAAAAAAATGTTTTGCCTCTTTCTCTTTTGATTCTGCTAGCGGAGCTCACAAATCAAAGAAGGGCAACTATAAACCCCTCATTTTGTACACCTTACAATTCGATCCCCCATTCCCTAATGATGAAATCACTTGGAGTCCTAGGGTTGATTTAGGGTTCAACCTAGTAAATCTTTAGCTTGAAGGAAGTTTTAGTGAGGAAAGCCTATAGAGAAATGCAAGTATACTAAAAGCATGCGCACGCATACCCCGTGTATGTGTACGCATGTATGGTTTCAAAATACCTATATGGAAATCTTTTTGATGTAAAATCATGTAGAGTGAATCCCACATTGGCTTGGAGTTGCCAGGTCTTAAAGGCTCTTTTTCCAAAACACGCCGAATTCGCTAGAAAAAAAAATAGTGAATCAAAGAGGGAATTTTAATTCTAAAACATCATTATGTTAAAATTTTGCTTGGTTAGGACCTATTTCAGTCTTGACCTTCATTGGGACCTATTCTAAAACATCCTTAAGGAGGGCTCACTAAAAATAAAAAATAAAAAGTAAATTCACAATCAGAAAAGGAAAATTTTTGAGACAAAAAAGAAGAATGTGAAAGAGGAAGGAATAGAGAATGAATTTAGTAATGAAATTTCAAAAAAAAAAAAAAAAAGGAAAAAAAAAAGTGAAAGTGTAATATTCAAGAAATTTGAGAAGATAAATCAGATGTCATATACTCAAAAGAAATTGTCTCTCTAATTATTCATGGGAACACTTTTCATTTTTACCTATACCGTTTGTTCTTAATTCCTCCTTTTTGATCTTAAGGATGGTATAGATTGGATATTGACATAACTAATCAATGTGTGTGGTGTATTATTCTTAGTGTTTGTCATCCTTTCATGAGACTATACATATTCTTTATTTTGCTTCACCATTCTTCATCTTATTTATATGTGAGATATTTATCTTTGTTTTACAATATTCCATTCACATATGTTTGAGAGCGTTACACCATTTTCGGAGTGACTTTTATTTATTGAGTGTTAACACCAATGAGATTTGAGTTGAAGCATAATTTTAGAAAGAAATTCAAGCTATATTTTATCTTAAGACTAATGTTGTGTTTGTGTTGGCTAATTTATTCACACACTGAGTATTGATGGCACGTGGAATATATTTGGTAGTTGTAAGTGTTTGACCTTTGATTAATTTTTTCTACTAAATTATTAAATTTTTTTTCTTATATGTCCTTGTTTTGAGTAGCTTAAATTGCTAGAGACTAGCAATGAGCTGGGGAGGGTGTGATAATAGCTTAATTTTTCTTATTTATATCATTATTGGAAAGAATTATCATACTTATTTTAAGTTAATTCATGCATTTTATGTTACGTTTTGGAATAATGTTGAATAATTAGTTTTATGCTTAAATGAATTTTAATGCATGAATATATCTTTTTATAAATGAATGAAAATATATGAGCAGATTTGTGCAAAGAAGAAGGATAATGGACATTACTTTTACAAGGGCCATAATGAAGTCAAAGAAGGACAACCCAATTAAATTTGAGTCCAACTGGAGTAAGGAATCAAATGAAATTTGCACCAAATCCAAGTTCAATTTAGATTGTGATTAGAATTCCAGTCCAATTCAAATTAGGATATCCAATCGAGATGATTCAAGTTAGGCTAGAAAGCTAACTTAAAGGACTACAACTTTGTGGTTTACCAAAAGTTCTAATTCTGACTTTAAATGGGCCTTAAACATCTGTTAAGTGAAGCCTAAAAACCTAAGATTTTCTCCAAACGAGGATACAACTTGTAATTGGATTCATTGACCTATTTAAAGGCTCTTGGAGGGAAAAATTCAAGGGGAGTTGCTATAAAATGAAATTTAGGTTTTTTTAAAGTTTCTTTACAGTTTTCAGAGTTTTATTTGGTGTTTTAACTTGCTAGAAGCCTTGCTAAGGTAAGGGGTGAAACCCAACCATTTATTGGTATGTTCTTAACAATTATTTTGTGGTTTTTATGCTTATGTTCTTGTGTTTTTGATTGATTTACTCATCCAGAAAATTGTTTAGTTCTATATATATATATATATATATATATATTATCGTAGACTCCTAGCACGTTAAATGCTTAGTATTCCCAACAAACTAATTTTACTAGTTTTGTTTTGCCTAAAATCAATCAATATTATGAAACTACCTAAGACAATTAATTTTTGAGTTCTTATTGTTAAATCATCTTACTAAGAACATCCTTTCTATGAATTTAGTTGAGTTGTAAAATTAATATTGTTAAGACTACCAATAGATGTGTTGTGTGTGGATCCCTAAACCTTAGTGCCTTAATATATTGTTATTCTATCTCAATCTAAAATACCTTCACCAAACTATCAAAATTTCTCTTCAATATGATTTTATTGTTTTAGTTTTATTCTCTTATGGTTTGCTAACAAATTCTCTTTTCCCTATGGATTCGACCTTAGACTCACCGAGTTATTTCTTTGCGACAATCCTACACTTGGGAGCATTATTTAAGTCACAGCAAATTGTTAACTGGTCTACACCTTCTAATGTGTGTGACGTGAGAAGTTTCAATGGCCTTGCTACCTTCAATAGAAGGTTTATTAGCAATTCTAGCACCTCTCACCAATTTTTTCAAATAAAAGTCATTTGTTTGGATTGATGAAGCCCAAGATTGTTTCCAACTTTTGAAGAGAAAGTTAACTAAATCACCTAATTTTTCCTTCTCCAATTTTGATAAGACATTTGAGCTCAATTGTGATGCTGCATCAAGAGTGGGAATTGGTAGTGTCCTTAGCTAAGAAGGGCAGTCCATTGCATTCTTGAGTGAGAAGTTGAATTAGGCAAAAATTTAGGTATTCTACCTATCACAAGGGGTTGTATGCTATTATTTAAGCCATCAGCCATTAGAGTTACTAAATCAACGTGACATGACATGGTTATGTGCCAAGAGCATAATGGCCACACGCCTAGCGCATTTCCATGTTGTAAGCACCCTATTTTGCACCCATAATTAAATCTTGGAAGAAGGCAAGATGTTCATTTTATGTACCCAGATATCATGGTTTCCTTTTAGTCACTAACTCATTCATCACATGTCATAAAAATGATCTTAAAGTTTTAATAATCACAATGATATGTTCAATTTCCTATTCGAACGGTCGAATTTGAAGATATCGCAAGATCAAGTTTTAATGGTCTGCATGCATTCAATTGAGAGAAACCTATCATGCAAGATTAATTGGAATTTATTTTGGTTGGTTACTAATTAAAATTAATTAAGTGAATTTTTGTGATTGGTTAGGTCTTTTTCTTAAAATGTATTTTGACATATGAGATTAAAATAAACAAGCTGACAAATATTAATTTTGGATAAATAATTTGGTTTTTAAAGTAATTACCCTGAAGATAATTATTTTAAAAGCCTAATTATCACTTGGAAATTAGGTTTATCATGAAAATAAGCTCAAAACATGTCTAAATACTTTTTCAAACTCAGAAAAACGCTAAAAAAAATGTCAAAATCGGACAAATAAAATAAAATAAAATTGAAGAAAAGTGCCGAACGGCCAAATCGGCACTTCAAGAGTGCCTATTGGCACAAACTCAGCATATTCTATTCCAAAGCTCATGCAAATCCGTTTTTTTTAAAAGATAAATCTACCCATTTCATGATAGCTGACTTTTTAAGCTAAATTAGCTTATTTTTCAAGTCCAAATCTCTATAAATAAAGGAGGACATTCATTATTTAAGAACCCTTCTTTTTCCTTTTAACGTTGAAGAACTTATTGAAACTCAATTAAAATTATAATCTTCACTAGACTAGATTGAGCAGTCAAATTGAGAGAACGGAATGATTGAAGTTTACTAATGGGTTGGTACGACACTTGACCATCTCTCTCTAGTTACTTATTCAAAATTTGACCATTGTCTTGGAAGAGCGGGTTGAAGTATGGTTGTAGATGAAACATGGGCACAATTGGATGATCGGATCGCAAGAATGGAGTGGGTCAAAGTGTGAGAAAATCGGTCAAGACCACTATGAAGGGAGATTTTTTTTTTTTTTTTTTGGAGAAAGAATACTTCAAAATTTGTATTAAGAAATAGGCAAATTTACCTGATAAGTAATTAAGGCGTGCGATAGGACATCTTTCATACAAAAAAACTAGTGACATGACGTGCATACCTAGCTAAGTTGTGAACTATTTTATTACCAAGAAGGGAGGTTTTGAGTGGGTGATAGGGTTGAAATTAAAGTTTCCTTAATTTTTATGCACTTCTGTGTGTGTGTGTGTGAGGACATCTTTCATACAAAAAAACTAGTGACATAACGTGCATACCTAGCTAAGTTGTGAACTATTTTATTACCAAGAAGGGAGGTTTTGAGTGGGTGGTAGGGTTGAAATTAAAGTTTCCTTAATTTTCATGCACTTCTGTGTGTGTGATAGGCACCTCCCAAAATATAAACCAAATATTTTAATTTATTTGTTATTAAGTAGTCATTTTTTTAGAGATAGTCAAATAAGGTAAAATGAGTATCACGATGTGCCTAACACATTTTTCATGTATAAATGAATTCCTTTTTTTTTTTTTTTTTTTTTTTGCTTATATTTTATTTTGCAAATATAAGCTTTTACTAGTAGGTTAGAAGACTCTAAAACCTTCAAAACTTCGGTTTAGTGTTAAATTTATTAAGACATAAGTGACAAATACACAATCGAATATATATATATATATATATATATATAATCAAAGATCAATTAGAATCTTGATAATTGGTAGTGGTTCTCTTTTTAATTCATTTATGCTTTACACTAAAGGTGTTTGCAGTGCGATGCGGTGCAATTTTATGTCATTTTTAGCACCGCACTTTGCGGTGCGATTTAACTAAAATCATAACTGCACCGCACTTTATTTTTGTGATCACATGTGTAATGCAGTGTGGTATTGTTTAGAGTTTAGCCCAATTCATAACCGCATCGCACCTTATTTTTGCAATTGCATGTGTGGTGTGATATATAAGATGCGGTTTGAATGGCTTGAAGTTTGTATATTTTTCAAATTTTGGGCTTTTTTTACCCATCCCAAAACTAATTTTTCCCTTTGTTTTGGGAAAAGTTTTAAACTATCCTTTGCCTTGCACATGCATCACTAGTGTGGAGATTAGATTGAAATCCAGTATTGGCAGGTTGTTCAAATTAAGATAATTGTTATTAAACATATGTTATGGGGTGCTTAACATCTTTTTCATAACCAAATGCACAATTTCAGTCAGCACATATTTTATTACTAATTAGGGTAAGAAAATCTAAGCACACATGACCATATATAATAAAATAAATTGAATAATAGAGTGGTCAGTTAGACCTAAGAGAAAAATAAAATCATGTTAATGGTGACAATTGACAAATCCACATTTGTTCCCATAGCCCCAGCTACACGAGCATGGATCATGACATAGTGGTCAGCCTGGATCCTAGTAATAATTAATGGCATTTTCATAATTATCATAACTTTAACTGCATTCAATTTTTTTACTTGAAAAATGTAATTAAAGGACATTTTTCCTTTAATGCACTTTACCCACAAACCTTCATCGTAGAAATTTACTACAAATTTATTCGTATATACTTCAATAGTAATCATTTCTATAAAAACATAAAATAAAAAAAACATTTTAGTAAAATCTATTTAATTAGCAACATATTAGTTATAGAAAGTATAATTTTTAGCATTTGTGAACATCTTGAGTTGAACTTGGGATAGTTCAACTGTTCAAACTTGGTTCATTTCGTAATTGAGTTCAATGGTTTGTAGTTAATGAAAAAGTTGAATCGAGAATCTTAAATAGTCAGAACTTAAATTCTTCACAAGTAGCTCAATTTACTTATTATACCCTTTGCAATAGAATGCAATGGTAGATCGACCATCCTTAGTAGGTTGATGCCACTAATGTAATGTTTAGTACATGATAATATTTAAAAATTCTCATATTTGGTTACAAATCATAGTAGAAAATTAGATGAAAGGAAAATCTGAATTCCCCCTTTAACCCCCTTTTAGTAAGAATGTGAATTCTCCTTAAAACAAGTCAGTATCTAGATTCCCAAACTTAAAGAAAATTATATTTTTTATAAATTAACAATTTTAACCATTTTTTCCTTATCATTTAAGCAATTGAGATAAAATATAAAACAAATCATCAATATCTATTTTTGTCTTTATCTCTTCCTACAAAAACAACATTATCTCTTCTTGCCAAAACAACATAAACAAGATAGACAACTCTGTTGATATATTTATCTTTTCTTCTTTTCAATAAATTTATCATAATTTATAGTTTATGTTTTGTTTTTCATTATTTATTTAGAGGAATTTTTTTTTTTTTTTTTAAGACTTATATTGGATTTACAAATCTAAGAATAGAATGGAAAAAATAAATAATTCAGTTAAGATTTTTTGAAATAAACCAAACATTATAATCTCATATTCCTAGAAATCTTTTTACATTTCCAATTAAACCAAACATAGGAATAGTTACATTCCTAAGCATCCAGATTGCAAAGTATCACATTTTCAAGAATCTGAATACTAAGAGTAATGTGAATTTTCTCGTACCAAATGCCATCTAAAGGTTGCGATAATCATGAAACTGTCATTGTCCAAAATTGTTGTGATAAAATTAGTTACTGTGAGTTTATGACACAAAGCATGGACTTTATGCCTAATGATCCGGTGGTTTACACATTTTTCACAAACATATAATATAATAGAAATGCAAAAATCATTAGAAATAAAATAAATAAAATAAAATAAAATCCATCGTCTTATGCAATGTTAGAGCATTCTCATCTAGAATGCTATATTATTTAGCATTTAGCATCTTAAAAAGTTACTTTTTTCATTTTAACAACCCACTTTACAAAACACACTACATCAAAGGTTCTATTATTTTACTATTTCATTTAAATATTCTTTTTTTATTCTTTCTTTATGCTTTCTTTAACTACCGTTTTCTTTCTTCATTAAACAATTTTTTTTTTTTTAAACAAATTGATGGAGCACGTTTTTTAGGATTTATAGCATTTGGCACGTTAAATTTTAACATTTATAGCATTTACCCATCTTAATGAGAATGCTATTACGAGGATGAAACAAGGACAATTTTTTTTTTTTGGGGGGGGGGGGGGGGGGGGGGGGGGTGGGGGGTTGGTTTAAAGAATCAAACATGAATACGTGGGCAAACTTGAGAGGACTAAGCAAGTTGATTGTCAGTAATGATTGAGCAAAAATGCAAGACACCTAGGGCTTTAATAATTTAGGGAAAACTTAGGATACAAGTATAATAGAACCCTGAAACAAGCTATGGTAGATTCATCAATTTCACCCAGCCAGGCCCAGGATAGGGCTATTTTGTCCATCATCCCGAGTCATAAATGTAGCTCGCTCGAACGAAATAATATAAACGATATATATTAAAGATTTTTTTCAATTTTTCTTCCTCAAATACGTCTTTTCTGTCCATATTTAGACAGTTCCTTTTAGCTGCATTTTGTAGGCTCCTGGTAAATTATGAAACATTATAATTGTGTCCGCCTATTTCCTGCCATCACACACCCACAGTTATCTTTTTGTAGAATACGTTTTGACAAAAGAGAAAGCGCACAAAAAGCTGCACTATGGGATCGCCTCAAATATACAAATATTTTTACACAGCTTACAAACAAGGGAAAGAAGAGAGATCCTAAGGTTAGAGCTGCTAAAGAATGAGACCAAAAAGGCTTAATATACATTTTTTTTTGGGGGGGTGGGGTGTTGGGTGTGCGGTGGGTTGGTGGGAGGGGCAGAGGAAACCTAGTATACAAAGAATGGAACTAAATTTCTTGTGCTAATCTACAATTCCGGGTATACCTAAGATTTGCCTGAACACATATACACAAGGGTGGCTGGATATGTTGCCACCCCATGAGCAGAAGCAAACTATTATTTGAGGGGTCCCGTTAATATATGCCCGCAAACATTGATCATTCATTCTAGGAAACTTTTTATAGAAAATTGAAAAAGCGGTCAAAAAAGTTGGTAACTTTTTCATTTTTCCATAAAAAAATTCCTAAAATGGTTTTACTAATGTATGCCCTAAGGACATACGTTAGTAAAACCCTTATTGGAAAACTTACATTAGGGGACCTATAACAAATTGGATGGTGTTATATATGAAGATGAGGCCTTGGGAGGACTGACAGAAGGGTTTGAAGATTCTACAGGTTTTTCAAGGTCAAATAAAGGTTTCAGTCGTCGTTCCACCTCATTACTTTGTAATTTAGCCTCCTCAAGAATCATACACAAAGCAGACTTGCAAGATTCCTCATCCCGAAATGCCAAGGTCCATCTCCCATCAACCAAAGCTTTTGTCTTCACTTTTCCATAAGCACCAGATTTAGCAGGATCCAGAAAGGGTAAAGTGGATGGTCGGATACGCACGTGTAACCATCTTGAATGCTTGTCATCGATTCTGGGCTGATGGAAAAAAACAAGATTGAAATGTTTGCAGTAATATAATCTTGATAAAGCTCAATATTATGGGTGTATCAACAGAGTGCATGGTTATTGTAATGTTCTACGCACAGAAAAGTTACGTCTGTGATGGAAGCCCAGCTACACACAAAAATAAAAGATGAAATAAATAGCATGGAAACGTTAGAGGTGTACATACATTAGAGCCAGCCAAAGGTGCAGCAACACGAACAACTCCAAATTGCTGCTTCAAGGGTAATACTTCTGCAAGTACAAGCCACCCAGATGTTCCCATAGAGATTGCTAGAAAGGAGAAATGACGTTCTTTACCCCTTTCAAATGCAATTCTACAAGGCAAAGCATCAACTACAAAATACAGAAACCGGAAGATTTAACCACGAAGTACCCAATTGTTTAATTTTGACATAAAATAGCATGCCAAAAAGATACACTAATATAAAAATCATCTTCCACTATTTTGAAGAGAAAGGGATATAGAAAATGAAAACATTCATTCATATAGCTATTGGTATAGGAAAATCTATCAATTTGATGCCACTCTAGAGCCTTCCACTTTGTACATCAATCAACGAATCATTTATAAACCAAAATCAATCAGAAAAATATACACACGCCTAAGCATGAGAATCTTCCAAATTTTGCAAGGATAAATGATGTAATACACTTTAAATCTTGGCTTTAATTTGAACATTAAATAGCATTAAGTGTAGAAGGGGGTAGAAAACAACTATGTTCACTATTTATGACAAGTATCACTTTATTCATAAATTTTACTTCGTTGATACTTATAAAATAGGTTCTGAATTTATCCAAGAGCTTATAATGTTATATGAGCCCACCATTTTATAAATTTAGGAAGGGTTATAAATCCTGTTGTGTTGCCTCCCAATCAATCCAAACTATCCGTACAACAACGATCAAGCCATAATTCCAAAGTCTTGTACTATGAACGCATAAGTAGGTAAAGAGTAAATATATATTTTTTTAATAAGTAATAAGAAATATATTAAAAAAAAGAAGAAGGGTTTCACCTGAGTATATAGGAAGTATACATCAGGGACAAAGTACAAATCAAGAGCATAAAGTACAAAAGTCCATGAAACCATGAATTGAAAAAAAAAAAAAAAAAAAGAAGAAGAAGAAAGCCTAACGCTGCAACCCAATCCAGAAGAATCTTAAAAAAGAAGAGTTTAAGATCAGAAACTGTTTTCTCTAAATCCTTAAAACGTCAGTTATTCCCCTCCCGCCATATGCACCACATCAAACAACGAGGGACAACCATCCAAATAGCATTATGCCACCCAAACTTTCCTTGCCAACAAGCCAACAACTCCACCACTACCTTCAACGTCTTTGGCATAACCCAATAAATGCCAAACAAGGTAAACACCATAGACCACAAATCAGAAGCAAGGGGGAAAAGGATAAGGAGGTGGTCTACTGATTCCCCATTTCTTTTACACATACAACACCAATCTAAAATCAAAATCTTTTGTTTTCGAAGATTATTAATAGTCATAATATTCCCCAAAGCTGCAGTCCTAAAAAAAAAAAAAAAAGGCAACTCTAGAAGGTTTCCAACAAATCTTATTGTCCCTAACTCCCCTCAAAGAAATTCCATAAATACTATACAGAAAATTACATGAGAATTTCATCTCCCAATCTTGAATGGCTCTTACAAAATTTACATCCCAGAAGAGAACACCATTTGGGAACTTCATCAAATTAGCCACATAAGCCTCCTTATTTCAACTTATAGCAAATAATTTTGGATAGCTTAATCCCAAAGGAGTGTCCTCACACTAAATGTCCAACTAGAATCTAACAGTAAACCCAGCTCCAGCCTCAAACTGGAGTGACGAGCAAAAGATGGCCAGTCATGACTAATAGATTTCCACAAACTCACCCCATTAGGGACAGTATCAAGAAGAGAGCACCAACCTCCCCCTTCATAGCCATACTTTAATCCTATCAGTCTCCTCCACAATGCCTGTCGCTCATTCCCAAATCATAACCATTTTCCAAACAACTCTTTATTAAAGCTTCTCAAACTTCTAAAAGCCAAGCCCCCAGAATGAAGAGGAGCACAAACCATAGCCCATTTCACCAGGTGAGTTTTTTTATCATCCCTCATACCACTCCGAAGAAAATTTCGTTTAAGTTGTTCAATACGGTTTGCAACCTCCACCGGGATAAGAAAAAGAGAAAGAAAATAAGTTGGAAGATTGGACCAAGTACTCTTAATTAAAGTAACTTTACCCCCTGTTGAAAGATACAACCGTTTCCATCCCACTCTCCTCTCCATCTTCTCAATAATTGGATTCCAAATAGAACTATCTCTAATATTTGCACCCAACGGAAGGCCTAAATATTTCATCAGGAAGGAGCCTTGCTTGCACCCTAGCACATCCACAAAATCTGCTATATTTGGAAACACCCCCATAGGGACTAATTCAAACTTTCCCATATTAACTTTCAGCCCAAATACAACTTCAACCCAAAACATCACTAGCTGGAGAAATAGAATCTAACCAAGATTAGCATCACATAGGACCAAAGTATCATCAACAAAAAGAATATGGGTCACCTGCAAACCTATGGGACCAACCCTAACACCAGACATTAGACCATCCCTCACTGCCTTATCAAACATTTTACTAAAAGCATCCATAACAATGACAAACAATAAAGGGGACAATGGATCACTTATACCTCTAGTGCTTTCAAAGAAACCACAAGGAGTTCCATTGATAAGAATAGAGAATTTAATTATAGAGATGCAAAAAGAAACCCACCTTCTCCATTTTTCAGGAAAACCACAACGATCTAACATATAAATGAGGAAACCCCAATTCACATGGTCATATGCCTTCTCTACATCCAGCTTACACAACACCTTGGGAACTCCTGCTTTCAGCCTACTATCCAAGCATCCATTGGCAATAAGCACAGAATCTAAAATCTGTCTTTCTTTAACAAAAGCATTTTGAGATTCATAAACAATATCCCCAAGCACCATTTTCAACCTATTAATTAAAACTTCAGCAATGATAATGTACACCCCCTCTCCTCCCCAACCAAACAAATAGGCCGAAAATCCCTTACCTCTATTGCATTAGATTTTTTAGGAATTAAGGAAATGAAAGTGGCATTCAAAATTTTCCCAAACTGAGCATTATAAAAAAAAAAAAAACTAAAAAACGTCCAAAAGATCGGTTTTGATAATGGCCTAACAAGTCTGGAAAAAAGCAATAGGGAAACCATCGGGTCCAAGAACTTTATGTCAATTAAAATCCATGACCACCCCAAAAAAACTCAGCTTCCTCAAAGTGTCGTTCCAACCAGCCAGCCTTGTCCTCAGAAATCCTGGAAAAATTAAGCACATCCAGATGAGGGGAATGGGGCTTATCTTCCGAGTAGAGACTCTTATAGAACCATACAATACCCTCTTCAATAACTTCTTGATCTAATGTCAATACTCCATCAATATTGAGACTGCCAATATTGTTATTTCTTCTATTAGAATTAGCCATCTGGTTGAAAGAACATTGTATTGCTGTCCCCTTAAAAATAGCACCCTCGATTTTTGACGCCAGCTAATCTCTTCCAACAATGCAGTCTTCTCAATTTCAAAGCTAATTCTCTCTTTTTCACACTTCTTATCAACAAATAGAGAAACCCTCTCCTCTTTAGAATTCAAGGCATTCAAATTATTCCACAATTTCATTCTCTTAACAGTTCCATTTCCAAACTCTGTTTCATTCCACTTTTTTAAATCTCCCTTTAAAGATTTCAACTTCATGGCTAACCTGTAACTTAGAGTTCCATAGAAATGATAAGAGTACCACCAAATTTTCACCTTCTCCACAAAACCATCCACCTAAAGCCACATGTTCTCAAAAAAAAAAAAAAAAAAAAAAAAAAAAAAAAAAAAAGGCCTTCGTCCCTTAAAAAAATCACCGCCCTCCAAAGAAATCGGAAATTGGTCTGATAAAACTCTAACCAACCATTTTTTTTTTTTTGTTTTGGATATTAGGATAGTGCTCCTTCCACTCTAAAGAAAAGAGAAAACGATCTATCCTAGAACCAGACAAAATAATTGGACCAAGTGTAACTGCCACCCTCCAAAAGGATATCCATTAACCCATTAATAGAGATGAAATCTGAAAAATTATGCATAACCTGAGTGAAATTTTCAGCCCCAAACCATTTAGAAGGAAAGCGAATAGCATTGAAATCACCACCTACACACCATGGCAAATTCCACCAACCATACAGACCTGCCAACTCCCACATCACCTTTTTCTCCCTATCCACATTAGGACCATATGCACCAGCAAAGGCCCATTCAAAATTGTCCCCCACATTCCTAAATCTACAAGACACCAAAAATTGACCCACAACTTCTTTCAACTTCTCCACAACCCTCCTATCCCACATTACCAAAATCCCACCAGAAGCACCTATTGAACTAAAATAAACCTAATCAACATGCTGACAACCCCAAAGGCTTCTAATAAAGCCCTTAGTGATAAGCTCCATCTGTGTCTCCTGCAAGCAAATGACATCAGCCTGCTATATTCTAAATAAGGTTCTTAATTTGGAGCCTCTTATCCTTCTCATTCAGCCCCCTCACATTCCAAGAGACAATCTTCAAATTCATTGAGACACATTCATAACCCTTTCCCTATTGTAACCTCGAGATTTACTAGAAGTGGAATCATAATTAATAGAGCTCGCCAAGCTCCTCAACTCCCTTAAACCTTTTCCTCCTCCCTTTGATTTTTTTTTCTCAGAACACTCTCAGCAGCCCTTTGTCTAATTTTCACCTCAACAGTCAAAAGAAACTTAGAAGCAAGTTCTTCCAAACCTTCAACCGGAGTCTCCAAAAAAGAGCCAAATTCCTGAAACTTGCTCTGAAACTAGGGTAGCATATCATCATGATTTCCAGACTGACCATCTTCCAAAAGGGCACATAGGTTCTCCACTTCCTGGGTCTCAATAGACTTCGATATAGGCAACGAAGTCACATTCAAAGGTTCTGAACAATACGAACCACACCAATCAAAGTCAATCATCTCACTACCTTCTTCGGACCAAACCTCAGAATCTACATCCTCCTACACCACCCTATCCCACTCAGATTGTACCTCTATAGGCCTCAAATAATTTCCCAAATAATCCATGGCATTAAGCTCTTCCAAAACAGAGACCCAAAAAAGACCCGAAGGCTCTCTTAATCTCCATCAGCACTACCACCCTCTTCCCATCACTGAGTTCTAAAACCCACTTGTCTAAAGAGCCTTGCAACTTATTCTTGTCCACGGCACGATCAAATAAGAGTTGCTTGATCTGTTGGTGCACTAGCTCACTATCGAACATCCAAATTGGGATCGGTCTCCAGAACCACCATGTCGGTGCATGTGGGAACCGATACTTGTGAAATAGAGCTTGACACGGCATCATGAGGTTTCGCAAACTCCTCAAAAATCTGCTCTATGATGACAGAAACTGGTTCGGGAATATGGGTAGGAACTCAATTAAGAGCTTGGGGTTTTTAAACATGTGAACTGACCTCCCACGACCACGAGCGCAGATTTGCCAGTAGAGGAAGAGAGCACCATGGTAATTGCTAGAGATTACCTTATCTGCATTGTGATTTGTGAGACCTTGGGTTGACACTAGGGAGCTCTTCTGCGATATGACTGGGACCTTGAATAATGTTTGAGACAATCCCATTTATGACCGACATTACTTCTGCCCCAAATCCAGCCTTCTCTTTCACTGGAATTTTTACCTTTTGAATTTGAATTTCTGAAATTTTCTCTTTTCCTTTATTCACAATTCCATAATTATTCTGCCTCCCCTTTGCCACCGCAGGCTGCTTGAATTCTGGGAAGAGAAGCCTCTAACATCTTCCTCAAGTGATGTCCAAAGCCTCCACCCTCTCCCCAACTTTCCTTCCAGTATCACGATGGACCCCTTCCGCCGGCCTTGAATGAGTTCAGAGTTGAAGAACCCAACTGGAGAATAAAGATTTTATCTCCCTCCCTAGTCCCTATACGTTCGGGATTCTTTCGACATTAAACAACAGCCTCTTTGCACTCTCCTTCCTCAAAGCAACAAACTGGGAAGAATCTCAACCTCTTTCCAAATTACATAACAAATAAAAAGTACCACCTTCCTCTATCGAGAATTCAAAAGTTTTGGATTCAACAAAAAAAATAACGTGGATCCTCCCATAACGAAAAAAGAGAAACCGTTAAAAAAACAAATAGAAAAAAGAGAACTAGGAAAAGAAATCTATCTAAACCAAGGTAGCCAGGCCTCTCTATGTAGCATAACTTTTTTTAGTCAAGCAAGTTGTTGCAGCAGAAAACTGCCAGAAACATGCAAGAATAAAGATACAACATACACTGCACTTTCTCCATAATGAATACTTAGATGGAAGGAACATAATTCAGAAAGTACTGCCTAGTCAGATGCTACAATTAGGATGTAATTACTAACAATCAAGCATGGGAGGTTTTCGCAGTTTTTTTGATGAATCCAAATTCTTTCAATTGGTGATAGAGGAAGGGGGTCGTTATTTCTCGTTAAGGATTAACGGGGCAAATTTTCATGAGTTCAGTTTTTATGGGTAAGAGTGCAACTCAATGGCTGATAACGAATGTCAAACAAACTGTCGTTGGGGCTAACCCCAAGCAATTTTTTATATTCAAGGAAGGGGATATTGCATACGCTCTTCAACAGAGTTCCAACTCCTTTCGCACTTTCTTATTATTGATTGAACTCAAAGCTAGTGGGTCCAGGAGATCTGTGATTATCCCTGAAGGCAGAGCAAAACACAGTTAGAGGGTCTTTGGGCTTGAGTTAAGAAAGATGTTGGAACCAAACCAATATGTTGTAGGTGGCTCAGGCCATTCGAAATTTATTGTTCAGCCACATAAGTGTAATTCTGAGATTCAAACTTCTAGATCTTTTGTTGAGACGTGAAAGGCCACCGAGTGCACATTTGTGATGGGAAGCAAGCTCAGCAGCTGGGTAACACTGATGAGGGGAAGTTTCTGTCAGGAGATGAGAGGGTGGTGAAGCTGACTTCAAAATCAGCACAGGTGGAGTCACCGGAAATTCTGGTGGGTATTCATGTCTGTTGGCCATAGAAGGAGGAGATATGAGATTCCATTGCATTAATGTGGATCCTAAATTAGGAGAGAAAATCCTGGTAGGAAATTTATAAAAAATAATAAAAAAATAAAATAAAAATAAAAAAAAATAAAAAAAAAAGAAAGATTTCCACTAAGGTTCAGTTTGAATTCAAATGATTCAGATAATGGAAAAGGGCATGATTTTAGGAATTTAAGTTGGACAGGGAGAGGTTTGACTGTGGAGGCGAGTGAGGAAGGAAAGAGGGGTCTCATGGGATAGTAATAAGGGTAGACCCAAGCTATTTAAATGGGTGACATGGGCAAACAAAGCCACAGGAAAACAAGTGGTAGGCCTAGGCCAGCTTATGTCTTCAGCCCAACCCAGCGTTGGCCTTTCGAATTCTTTCAAACCATTCTCAGGCCCAAGTGTCTTTGAGGTGTAGGAGAATTCTTCAAAGTCTGACCCAAGCATCACTACGAGAACTCTGTTTCTCAAGTAGAGCCAACAGGCCCGATGTGCAAAGGCATCGA
This sequence comes from Quercus glauca, assembly GCA_023736055.1. Classification (NCBI taxonomy): domain Eukaryota; kingdom Viridiplantae; phylum Streptophyta; class Magnoliopsida; order Fagales; family Fagaceae; genus Quercus; species Quercus glauca. Next base: position 53,653,747 of record CM043316.1, read on the forward strand.
TGGAGGTCAGTCATACCACCTCCTCCTCCAATGGTGGTAGATTGTATGGCTTCACAACAACTGTCCAATATGGTGGTTTCACAGCCAATATATTCCAGGTTTGTGTTGCAGCTGATTGGGGCTTTCTATTCTGATCTTCTCTTAGATTTTTTGAGAGCTGGGCTCATGAGTTTGGGGGTTAAGGATGGAGATGAGGTTGGATGTGAAAGTCTTACTAGGGATGGATTAATTGGGCAATGGGTCGAATGTTGTTGTTGAGCTTGATCAACCCAAACTCGCAATGGTCCCACTAAGGCAGATTGTGTCTTTTCTGGGGACTGCGTTTTGAATGGGGATGTAGTGGGCACTTTAGAATTGGTTTTGGGTGAGGAGGATATTTGTAATCCTCTAGAGATTGCCGCTCCTCTTGGCTGGCCTCGTCGACTGAGATGGACAGAGGTATTAAGGTGTTGAGTTTTAATGATACACTGGCTATTTCTAATTGGGTGAAATACGGAATCCCTGGTTTCAATAAATTGGTTGGGCTTACTGTAAGCCAATATGAGAAGTTATGCATTGCTTTATCAGAGATGCTAGAATATGAGATTGAGGCTGCCAACTTGTTGCACAGGGAAGATACTGTTTGTCGAAAAAGTGTGAAATCTACAAATAAATGGAAGAGAGAGTTGAGGAATTTGATATCCTCGGTTAATTATGATGGCAGGTAGAGTGTTGGTTGCTCAACTGTGTTCAAGGGTTTATGGGCCAAATGATAATACTGCAAGGGGGCAATTGTGGGATGAGTTGGTTGGTATTCAGCATTATTGGAATGTTCCATTATGCTGCATGGGGGAGTTCAACATCATTCGTTTTCCAAGTGAACGGATGAGTGGTTCATGTCTCACTCTAGCTATGGAAAAATTTTCTAAGTTTATTAGGGATCTTAACTTGATAGATTTTCCACTAGAGGGAGGAAGCTTTTACCTAGTCTAGTGGTTTTGATCAGCTTTCGATGTCTAGGATAGATAGAGCTTTGGTTTCTCCTGATTGAGAGGAACATTTTCTAGATGTGATTCAACAGATTTTACCTCACCCTATTTCAAACCACTTCCCAATTCTTTTGGAGGCTGGGGGAATCGTGAGGGGGAAGAGTCCTTTCAGGTTTGAGAATATGTGACTTAAAACGAAGGGGTTTGTAGACAGAGTACACTCACGGCAAAACCAGCATTCTTTCTCTGGTGCACTGTGTTTTGTTTTTGCCAAGAAGTTGAAAGCTTTGAAAGAAGACATTATTCAATGGAACCGCAGAGAGTTTGGTAATGTTGGTCTTCAAAAGAAAGAATTGTTGAAGGCCTTGAATGATGCAGGGCATTTCAAGTTGTTGCATCCTAATCCTCTTGGGAATAGTCAGTCAGTTAGTTAGATGGTTTCTTAAGCAATAGCCAATAAGATTTAGACACTTGTCAAGCATCTAGAAGGCTCCAATGCCAAACAAATAGTATAAGTACCACATTGCAGTTACTTTGTGATTAGTTTTTGAATGCAATTACATAGATTAGCCTAGTGCTATTTTCAAGAAATGGATTTCTCTTAAGAAGGTTTTGTCACACCTTGTTCACTGTTCTAAGCAACTCTCATTTCCCTTTAATCAATTCCAAGCCTAAACAGCGGCCACCTTAGAATCCCTGCATCAAATTGGTATCAGAGCTTGAGATCCTTAGGATTTAAGTTCTTGTATTGTTTCTCATTTTCTATCATCAAGAACCTCTCAAGATCCTAACTTGATTTCATTCCTAGCTGTAATACCTTACCTTTATCAAAATAAAAGCCTTCAATTGCACTGGCAAGATTCTGAAGTAGTGAAAGATGGTGTTTGAAAAGGAAATGAAGGACAAAGGGATGAAAGTAGTGGTTCAAGAATCAGCCTTGGAGACTCATGCAGCCAATGATCCAGAAATTTTGGAGCAGCACTTTGCCTTAGAACATGAAGTGGAAGCGTTGAGGAGGCAAATCCATGCCTTGACTGAGCAGGTTCGAAGAGACGAAATACAGCAGCCAAACAACCATGATTATCATGGAAGTGAGGCATCAAATGAAGAAAGCCATGAGGATCCTTTTGCATACAACCCAAGGATAAGACATGGAAGGCAAATTCCTGTTCTGCAACAAAGGGATCATGAGCAAAAGTGGGAATCCAACTTCAAGATTGAGTTATCCGACTTCTATGGTAGCTTTATGGCATGTTTGGAAGTTTAGAGAGGGAGGAGAGTAGAGGGGAATGGTTATCCTCCACCATGTTTGGATGTTTTTAAAATTAGTAAAGGGGAAGGGAGTAATTAGCCCTTCCTCTTATTTGGATGTTTTAAAAATTATGATGGAAATGAAAGGAAATGATTTAAATAGACAAATTTATCCCTATTTGAATTTTTTTTTTTTTTTTATCTAATTAATAAAGCAAAATCTTTTTTTTTCTTTTTTTTTTTTATATATTATATTTGTTCTTTCGCTGTTTGGATGCCAAGAAAATGCCATCCCATAAGAAAAAATTTTTATTGTTATGAGTGCTCTTTAACTTGCATACAGATACCAATAGTTTCTTTACTGACCGGTAACAAATATCTGCAAAACTCTTCATAATGGACTTAGACAAAATCCTTTCTCATCACCACCATGAAGGGCATAGAATTATAAGAAAATTTTAGGATATTAAAGCTCCAGAAACAATAAACTCTGTGTCAGAAGTCTCTCATTCAGTAACATTACAAGGCTCTAGATGTCAAGAATGGAAACCTCCTTATTGGAAACACACAAGTTTGCAAAACAATAGAGACATTAAAATTATTATTTTATCAGATCAGTCACAACAAGGTGTATGTGCATGTGCATAACGAAGCTCCGCTTTGATTTTCGTAAGATTTCATTTATTTTTTACTATCTCTGTTTTCTCAGCAGCCAAACGGTGATATAATTGTACTCTATATGTAAATCTTACTCTGTTCAAAGTAGGTGATCTGATGAGCATCGGATGAGCATATTGTCCTTGTAATCATTGTTTTTCCCTTCCCCTGTTCTATATACGTTAAAACAAGGTATCCTTAGCTTGTATACTGTTTGATATTATTAATACAATACCTATCTTTTATCTCCAAAAAAAAAAAAAAAAAAAAAAAAAAGTAGGTGATCTGATTGGTTTGTTTTTGTTCAAAGTAGGTGATATTCATTTCCGTCAACTTCAGATGGATGAGATTTTTTTTTTCTTGGCTTTATCTGTTTTCTCAGCAACCAAACAGGGGATAGGTTTACTAGATTTGTGAATTTTACTCTGTTCAATTGGATTGTTTTGTTTCCTATTCTTGGATTCTGAAAATTTATCAATTTTGTTTTGTTTATATCTTCAATCATGAAGCAGCATGTTGATCAATTAAAAATAATATACAACGACCTGGTGCTGTGTTTGATTCCTGAGAATATGCTTTGAAGAGTTTTCAAAGTCATATAATTGATCGTCTGATTGGTTACTGAGAAAAATAATTTTTTAGTTAGTAGTTACTGAGAAAAATACTAAGGAAAAAAAAAAAAAAAAAGAACGATCCATGTTAATTTTTTGGTTTGTAATTTTGTTAATTTAGAAAGGGTAAATTGGGGAATTCATTTGGTCAATAATTTATCTACTCTACTCTCCCTCTAAATCTCTCCAATTTGGGGGAATTAAAAATGAGGGGTTAGAAGTAGTTGAAACCCCTCCAAACCCCTCTCCCTCCTTCCTTAAAAAACTTCCAAACAAAGTAATTAAATTACTTTCCCTCCCTTTACTCTACTCTCCCTCCTTTTTTAAACTTCCAAATAGGCCATTAATCATGAAGAATTCATGGACTGGCTCAACCAAGTGGAAAGAATCTTTGATTTCCATGAGGTACCAGACTACAAGAAGGTGAAATTGGTAGCAAATAAACTCAAGGGCAGGGCATTTGTTTGGTGGAGGCAGTTGCAGGTCCAAAGAGTGAGAATGGGAAAAGGAAAGGTGCAAGGATGGTTCAAAATGAAGAGACAATTACAAAAGCAATTCCTGCCTTTCAACTACTTGAAAACTATCTTCAAAAATTTGCATAGGAAGTCATTGCAATCTGAAGCCTCAAGAAACCAAGTACCAGGAAGTGTAAGTCCTTGGCAGCAATCTTGGCCAACCACAATGATTATTGGCAAACCAAGAAGGACAAGGGAAATGCAGCAGAGTGTTTTTCTGTTAATGCAGTACCTGGTCTATCAAAGGCAGCCGTTGCATGCAAGCATGGCGCAAGCAATGGAATTTTCAAGTGTTACATTTGTGGAGGACAAATCTATGAAGCCCCTAACAAATGGTAGTCAGCCATGAAGTTGGAAGGAAAATCCTTGATGGCGGAAGGGATAAAAGAAGAAGGTATAACTTTGATGAAGATATGCTAATGAATGCACCCATGTATGAAGAAGAAGAAGAAGAAGAAGAGGAAGTCAGTGATAGCATATTGCCGGTTGAAAACAATAAAGTGAAGGAATGCATTCTAGAAATCGTATATGATCCATTTGTGGAAGAAGTAGATGCTAATATAGAGCAAGAAGGAGGTGAGTTAGAGTTTCAAGAGGGTGCATGGTAGAAGGTGTAGCACGCACATTATGTACAAGATGGTACACCCCTACTATTTGCAACCAAAGAAGAGGAAAGTGAACCCCAAGCCAATGGTCAAGATGAAGGTTGGTTCAGTTGTGTGGGACTTCGCTGTGCAGAAGCAGCAGCCTTTGGTGTGCTGCCAAGAGTAGAAAACACATTACACAATGCAACTACATCATCCTAGAATGCTAGAAATTCATACAAATCTTGTGGCAATCAAGAGCACTTGAGGTCAAGTGCTTCTTAAGAGGGAGAGTCCTGATGCAGGGCATTTCAAGTTGTTGCATCTTAATCCTCTTGTGAATAGTTAGTTAGTTAGATGATTGCTTAAGCAATAGCCAATAGGATTTAGACACTTGTCAAGCATCTAGAAGGCTCCAATGCCAAACAAATAGTATAAGTACCACATTGTAGTTACGTGATTAGTTTTTTGAATGCAATTACATAGATTAGCCTAGTGCTATTTTCAAGAGATGGATTTCTCTTAAGAAGGTTTTGTCACACCTTGTTCACTGTTCTAAGCAACTCTCCTTTCCCTTAATCAATTCTAACCCTAAACAGCAGACCCCTTAGAATCCCTGCATCATTGAATCTTTTGAATGCTAAGGAAGGGGCAGTTGGACTTTTTGCTTTGGAAAAATAGGATGTTATGCATTAAGGAGGGTGATAATAATAATAAATTCTTCCATAAGGTGGCTAATTCCCATAGACGGCATAATATTATAACTGAGTTGTTTGGAGGTGGATAGGCTGATATATGAGGAGGAATCCGAGGTGGCTGCTTAGGTAGTACAATTCTATAAAACTTTGTATCAGGAGACAAAGGAGTGGAGGCCTTTTGTGGAAGATTTGGAGTTTGATCAACTTGGGGGGTTAGACAAGGGCTGGCTTGAAAGGAGGTTTGAGGAGGAGGAGATTCTTCTAGATATTAGAGATTTGGAAAGGGATAAAGCTCTAAGTCCGGATGGTTTTTCTATGGCATTTTTCCATCATTGTTGAAGAGTAGTGAAAAGAGATGTTTTAACAGTCTTTGAAGAGTTTTATCAATATAATAAGTTTGAAAAATCTCTCAACGCTACTTTCATAGCTCTAATCCCTAAAAAGAATGGTGCTTCCAACATTTGAGACTTTAGACCTATTAGTTTGGTGGGCAGTATGTAAGGTTTTGGCAAATCGTTTGAAAGTGGTTTTAGATCAGTCGATATCCGAGTCTCAGAATAGTTTTGTGGGTGGTAGACAAATTCTTGACTCACTTCTTATTGCCAATGAGTGCATGGACAACCAAGTAAAGAGTAAGATTCTGGGGGTTATCTATAAGCTAGATATTGAGAAAGCCTATGATCATATGAATAGGGAGGCCCCACAAGATCTATTGAAGAGAATGGGTTTTGGGGAAAAGTGGTGTAGATGGATCCGGAATTGTATATCCACAGTCCAATTTTCCGTCTTAGTCAATGGCTCTCCAGCTGACTTTTTTGGTAGCACTAGAGGATTGAGACAAGGGACCCGCTATCTCCTACGTTGTTTTTGATTCTGATGGAGGTAATTAGAAGGATGTTGAAGAGAGTGGAGGGTATTGGCTTACTTTGTAGTTTCAAGGTTGAGGGTAGTCGTGGTGGTGGGGAATGTGTATCACATTTCCTATTTGCAGATGATACAATTTTGTTTTATGATACAGATGTGGAGCAAATCCTTCATATTCGATGTTGTTACTTTGTTTAAGGGTTGTGATAGGCTTGAAGGTCAATGTACAGAAAAGTGAAATGGTTCCAATAGGAGAAGTAAATAATGTGCAGAAAAGTGAAATGGTTCCAAGAGGGAAGGTAAATAATGTGCATGCTCTAGCAGAGATTTTGGGTTGTAGGGTTGGGACTTTGCCTATGTCTTATCTTGGTATGCCGTTGGGGTCCTCTCATAAGTCACCTTAAATTTGTAATCCTATTCTGGAGAAAATTGAGTGGAAGTTGGCTGGGTGGAAGAAGCTGTATTTGTCAAAGGGTAGTAGATTTACGCTACTTAAGAGTACGTTACCTAGTCTACCTACTTATTTTCTATTGTTGTTCACCATTCCTACCCATGTGGCTAATAGAATTGAAATGTTGCAAAGGGACTTCTTGTAGGGTGATAACAAGACTCATTTGGTAGGATGGAACAAAGTGTGTGCGCCTATGGCTAATGGTGGTTTGAGTATAAGGAAACTAACTACATTCAATAAAACTTTACTAGGGAATTGGCTTTGGTGAATTGGGATTGAGGAGTCATGACTATGGAGGAGGGTGGTAGCTTTGAAGTTTGGGGAAGAGTGGAGTGATGGACTTCCAATTTGGATAGGGGTGTTCATAGGTGTGGTTTATGGAGAGGTATCCGTATGGGTTGGGAGGACTTTAGAAAAAATACTCAATTTGTTGTTTGGGTGGGGAACAGAGTGAGATTTTGGCAAGATGGGAGGTGTGGGGATCAATCTCCCCAATTGGCTTTCCTGAAGCTGTATAGTATTGCCACTAATAGGGAGGCTTCAGTGGAGTCTTCCTTGGCAAGGTTGGGGGCGGGGGAAAGGTAGAGTTGGAATGTTTGCATGTTTGCTTCATTTGGGATCTAAGTGATTGGGAGATGGATACATGGGTGGTTTTCACTCATATCTTGGAATCCAATATTCCTTCAACGGATTATGGGGTCCAAATGAGATGGAAATTGGAGAGAAATAGAGATATTGACATTCGCTTGTTTTATAATAAGTTGCGAGGTTCTTTTTCCATTGTCTTTCCTTGGAAAGATATTTGGAAAGTCAAGGCCCCTTGGCATGTTTCCTTCTTTGTTTGGACTGTAGCTTGGAATAGGATTCTTACAGCTGATAATTTGAGACTTAGGGGCCTTGATTTTGTCGACAAGTGTATTATGTGTCATTGTTGTGAGAAGACTGTGGATCACTTATTGCTTCATTGTGAGATGGCTCGTCGATTGTGGAGTTTCGTTTTCAAATCTTTTGGGATCTCATGGGTCCTACCTAGCACAATTCCAAATTTTCTTTTCGGTTGGTGGAATTGGTTGGGGAAGCACTCCTTTAAAATCTGGAACTTGGTTCCTTTGTGCTTAGTGCGGTGTCTTTGGAGGAAGCGTAATCAACGGACCTTTGAAAACTTAGACAGTTTTGGAGACCAGTTGCTTAGTTCTTTTAGTGAATCTTTGTTTGACTGGTCCCGAGCTTGTGGACTCACATCTAGTGATTCTCTCCCCTTATTCCTAAACTCTCTTATCCTTTGTAATTAATTTTTTGTTTTATTTTTTCTTTCTCTTTGTCCTTTTTGGTTTTCTTTGTGCCTTTCATGCATAAAGCAGCTTCATGAATATACATCTTTCTTACTTATCAAAAACAAAAAACAAAAAACAAGGTTCTGAAACTTGGACCAAGTTCTTCAAGCATCAAGTAGCAAGAATGGGTGTCAACTAGTTGAATAAATAGGTAAAGGGTACATATGTTGAGCTACCAAGGAAGTAATAACCTCTAAAGAGGCTAGAGCAAGAAATAGCTTCCAAAACTTTAGGGTCAACTAAACATCCTCAACAGAGTAATCAAAAAATGGCCACATGTATTCTTCTCCACTATTCTATCATATGCAAAATAATACTCTCGTCACCTCCTTAATTGGCATGTTCTTTTTTACTACTTCTAATAAGGTTATTTTAGGTTATCCTCTACCTTTTTTCATTCCTCACTGATGCATTAATTGCTACCCTCTGCACATGATCAAACCACCTTAAGCAACTCTACCTCATCTTTTCATCAATAGGGGTCACCCCTATTTTTAAGCAAATTACTTCATTTCAAATCCTTCTTCTTTTTTTCCACTTATCTATCTAAACATTCTTAACTACACTCATTTTATGAATATGTTGCTTCTTAATAACTCAACATTCAATGCCATAGAGCAAATTTGGTCTTATAACAATTGTATAAAATTTCTCCTTAACTAAATAGCTATTCTATGATCACACAATCTTCCTAATACACTTCTTCACTTCATTCATATCCTATGATTTACATCATTTCCAGTCTCTTCATCGTTATGAATTATTAGTATCTTTTTTAGTATCAAGTCTTACAAACCCTTCATCTTTGTCTCTAAAGGTATTTATATATGTATATATATATATATACACATATATATAGTAAAAAAGATAACATCATTTATAAAATATCAATAAGTGCAGGATAGAAAACTGACCAATTCTTAATTCGGTTCCAGGCTTTGGACCTGAGGTATCTAGTCCAGCAGTTCTGGCTCGGAAGCTTTCAGGAACATCAGCAGGAGCACAAATAGGAGGTTGGTCAGGCAATACTCTACCAAGGGAGAATATTTGAAGTTGATGTAGGAGTACAAATACCTAAATTTTGAAAGGGTGACAAATATTAGCAAAAGAAATAATGCATTATGATTTACCATAAAGCTCTAACAAAAGCAAATGCATAATATGTACAAATGTATTTTACGTTTAACTACAATATAAGCTTCTTACTTTTCCAAAGGATTTAAATGTCATCGATGAAACCAGAAAGTGACCAAGTCTATCTGAAACTTCTAAAGCTCAATAAGAAGAGATATGACAAAAAGTACAAACTCAAACCTTAACCAACTCGCACATTCTCTCACCAGCAGTAAATGATGATTCAGCTGGAATAATATCTGTTAAGTACAACAATTTTATCAATAAATAAAATAAATAAAAAATAAGGGGACAAATCCAATGAAGAAACAGTAATCTATTCTGGAAAGCATCTATTAAAAATAAACTATATTATGACAGTTTTCAATATACCATCAGAATAGGACCTCTGTGATGGCAAGAGGATGCACTTGGGCTCTTTCCGAGGAGCTGAAGCCTCAATTGCTACAAGTAGAAAATTTGTAGTACAAACACATTACTCAAAACATTTAACATCAACTCAACAGTCACAACATCAAACTCCACAGTGAATACCTCTTTTACACATTTTCCACTCATCACAAAGGAATGCTAAAAGTAGATCAACCCAGATTCCTCTAATTTCTTGTTGAATAGCAATAGTACAGTTCCTGTATGAATCCTGTGCATGAGAAAACCATTTGAAGTAAATTGCATAGTATAACATGTAACTGCAACAATAGAATATTTGAAAGTGAAGATATGTTACATGGATGGAAGTAGAAACCAACACAATTTTCTTATGTTATTGTCTTTACATTGTTAGTTTATTATTTTCAGGTCCTAGCATTAGTATTCATATTGTCTTCCCATACAAGTCTCCCTTTCTCTAAGAAAATGATAAGAATGTGAGAATGCTTTGTCTATATCCTATGCTCTCATTTGGCACGAGTAAGCGAGTTTTATTTACCCAAAAAAAAAAAATTCAAGCTGGTTAAACTCAAATCTTATGTTGTTTAATTATCTATCCTACACCATATATTTTGTTGATTATTGGTTATTACTAATTTTATGGTATAATATATCATACTAAGTCTTATTGTTACATAAAATATGGCAAGGCAGATTATGTGTATTAGGCCATTGATGGAATTAGACAATCACAACCTACTTCGACTCATTATGGACATGCAACTCCTGGTTCTTGTTTTCATGATGCTCCCACTACTCAACTTAACAAGCTCATTCGGCGATTGCAGAGTGCACTTCCTTCTTCTTCAACTACTAATTTAGTTGATTCAGGTAATGCTGCATGCATGGCTAATACATCCTTGTCTTGGGTCATTGACTCCCACACTAGCAAACATACATCAAGTATATTATTTTTCTTTTTTGATTTGACTCACGTTAAATACCAAATTGTTTTAGCTAATAGTCATTCTCAGCCAATCCTTGAAAAAGGTGTTCTTCATCCTATAAATTCATTATCTTTATCCTCTAGCCTCTATGTCCCTAATTTTTTTTTGATTTGATTTATGCTAATCAATTGACTAAATCCTTACAATGTGAAATTCTTTTTTCCTCTTATTTCTTGTATCTTTCAAAACTTCAAGACCAAGAGGGTGATTGGTTCAGGGCATGAAAAGTATAGCCTATATTATCTGGATCTGTATGGCTCGTTTTTTCTCATTCCATTAGTCTTGAGTGCTATCGTCTCTCCTCTCCAGTGGCATTTACATCCTTGGCCATACTCAAGTCAACAATTCCTGCATTGAGCCATGTGTGTAGTTTAGAGAGTGAAGCATGCCTGTTAGGGAAGCATTATTGTAGTTCCTTTTGGAGCAGTCATAAACATCAGTCTCAGTCCTTTGATACAATTACTTTAGGATGCCATGGTTTTTTTTTTTTTTAAGAAATGATGTAACCATGGACGAATAATTTTCTTTTTCGTCACAAATTCATCTATTCAAGACTAATTTTATGGGCCCACATGTTACATCCAACCAAAGTAAAAGTCATGCGGTTTTAAAGGTCTATTTATGCGTCCTAAGGTTAAGAAAAATTTTAATTTGGGTTTTTATTTAACAATTTATGGTCAATTTTGTATTAAGTGGAAAAATTGTAATGTCTGCAACCCTCGCAAATTTTCTATATATTTAAGTTAATGTTCTATTATTTATTTCCTCATTGGGTTTTTTAGTTTACTAGACAAATTAGGAATTCTAATACCACTAGTACAAAAAAAAGTGCTTATAGTTATATATAATTATGCTTAATGAGTCCTAATACTTTTTTTTGATAGGTAATCAGAGAAATGATATAAATGAGAAAAAGAGTACAAGTAGTTCATGATGATGAACAACAAGATAGAAAAAAACAATCAGCAAAAACAAAAGATAAGGAAATCAGCCAGCTAAATTAAGGGAAAACATAAACTCTGAAAGAGACAAAGAGTCAGTAAAGCCCCAACAACGAGCCCACTCAAAAAGACTGCGCTGGCATAAGACCTTTAACTCATCTAACGTCTTCTCCATGTTCTCAAAAGAGCGACGATTACGTTCCAACCAAACAATCCACATTAAGCACCCTGGAATCAAATTCCAAATATTTGAATTGTGCTTCCCAAGCCATTGATGCCAGCAAGAAAACAAACTTGCCGTCGATCTTGGCATAACCCAATGAATTCCAAAAGCCTGAAGCATGAAGGACCATAAGATATGAGTATTAGGACAATGAATCAGAAGATGGTCTACCGACTCCCCATCACCACAACACATACAACACCAATTTACCAAAGGACGATCCCTAAGCATGAGATTATCCAAAGTGAGAATCCGATTGTGCGCAGCTGTCCACAAGAAGAAGGCCACTCGCTTAGGAATCTTTGGTTTCCACACACCCTTCCAAGGAAACAAAAGATTAGGATTGCCCTGAATTTCTTGGTAATAAGATCTGGTATCAAACTTACCATCCCCTTTAAGCTGCCAACGAAGCGAATCCCTCCTATCCCCCCGAGGAATACGAGGATGGATAAGCCGAAGAAGAGAGTAAGATGCAGCTAACTCCCAATCTTCAAAAGCTCTAAAAAACCTAACATCCCACACTCTAAAAGAACCTCCATCTGGAGTCCACAAAACCTCAAAGATACAGGCATCCTTTGCAACTGAACAGACATAGAGCTCAGGATAGAGGTCTTTTAGGGTATTATCCCCAATCCACCTATCATGCCAAAAGCGGATACGGGTGCCTTCACCCACTACAAAAGACAAATGCTTAGAAAAACTCTCCCACCCTTCATGAATGCTTCTCCAAAGACCACAACCATGAGTCCTCTTGCACACCTTCGTACACCACCCCCCATGACCCTCACCATATTTTATAGAGATTACTCTCCGCCAAAGATGGGTAACTTCATGCCCAAAACGCCACAACCATTTCCCTAACAAAGCTTGATTAAAAGATACCAGACTTCTAATCCCCAAACCACCCAATTTGATAGGTAAACACACCTTTTCCCAAGCCACCAAAGGATATTTGAAACTACTCTCAGAAGACCCCCAAAGGAAATTCCTTTGGATACGTTCCAATCTAGCAGCCACAGCTTTAGGAATTGTGAAGAGTGAAAGAAAGTACATTGGAAGACTTGAAAGAGTACTCTTTAGTAATGTGAGCCTACCACCTTTAGATAAATAAAGACGCTTCCACCCTGAAAGTTTCTTTTCCATCTTCTCCAAAATAGGATTCCAAATCGAAGCAGTCTTAAAAGAAGATCCCAATGGCATTCCCAAATATTTCATAGGAAAACTCCCCGCTCTACAATGAAGAATACTAGCCAATTCAACTAGATTATTCACCTCCCCAACAGGGACAATCTCACTTTTCCCAACATTAACCTTCAAACCTGTAAACACCTGAAAACAAGACATTGCCAACCTAATGGACAGCAACTGATCCCTAGAGGCATCACAAAATAAGATAGTGTCGTCCGCAAACAACAAATGGGAAATCCGCACACCAACAGAATTCACTGCTCCCACATGAAACCCCTGAATAAGGTTATTCTCCTCAGTCTTCTTCAAAATTCTGCTTAAAACCTCCATAATCAATAGAAACAAAAGAGGGGATAAAGGGTCACCTTGTCTCAAACCACGAGAACTTCCAAAGAAACCTTCAGGGGATCCATTCACAAGGACCGAAAAACGAACAGAAGTAACACAAGCCTTAATCCACCCCCTCCATTTCAAACCAAAACCCATCCGGTCCAACAAATAAAACAAGGCCTCCCAATTGACATGGTCATAAGCTTTTTCAATATCAAGCTTGCAAATCACCCCCGGTAATCGGCTCTTCAGCCTACTATCCAAACACTCGTTTGCAATAAGCACTGAGTCCAAAATCTGCCTACCACCAACAAAAGAATTCTGAGACTCAGAGATGAGATTATCCAAAACCGCCCTCAACCTGTTCGCCAACACCTTGGACAACAACTTGTACACACTACCCACCAAACTGATAGGGCGGAAGTCTTTAATGTTAACAGCATTACACTTCTTAGGGATTAAAGTGAGAAACGAAGCATTCAAAGACCGTTCAAACACAGAGTGCTGATGAAAAAAATCAAAAAAATCCATGACATCCTTTTCCACGACACTCCAACAATGATGAAAGAAAGCCATGGTGAAACCATCAGGACCAGGGGCTTTATCACCCTCCATCTCCTTTAAGACCTGGAAAACTTCCTCCTTCGTGAACTCCTTCTCTAAAGACAACCTCTCCTCCTCCGCAATACAAGCAAAATCTAAACCATCCATAGAAGGGCGCCCCAAATCAGTTTCCTTATACAGCCCTTGATAGAAGAGAACTAATTGAGAGCGCACTTCCGTCTCATCCTCATAAAGAACACCATCCACCTCAATCCTCTTAATGTGATTAGCATTTCTATGAGAGTTTGCTAATCTATGAAAGAAACGAGTATTATTATCTCCCTCCTTCACATACAAAGCCCGAGATTTTTGCCTCCAAGAAATTTCCTCAAGGGAAGCCAACTGCTCAATATCTCCTTTAAGATGAATACGACGGAGTTGATCCTCACCCGAAAGCCCCAACAACTCCTCTCTCGCGTCTAGACCCATCAGTTCAGACAGCAAATATTTTTTCCTAAGAGCCAAGTCACCAAACTCCTCCCTATTCCATTTTTTTAAGTCAGCTTTCAAAGCCCTCAGTTTTTGAGCCAAGATAAAACTTGGAGAGCCCACAAAACTGAACCCATTCCACCAATGCTGAACTCTATCAACAAAACCCTCAGCTTTCAACCACATATTTTCAAATTTAAATGCACTCCGACCACGACGAACAACACCAGCTTCCAACAAAAGCGGACAGTGATCTGAAATAACACGAGGAAGCACCCTTTGGGATACATTCTCAAAATGTTCCTCCCAATCTAAAGAAACCAAAGCCCTGTCAATTCTTGACATAAAGGGAAGACCAGAGTCTCTGAACCAAGTGAAGGAAGCACTCTCTAACGGTAAATCAACTAAAGAATTGCTCTCTATAAAGTCCGAGAAAGCAAACATAGCAGGACTAAACAACTCACAGCCAAGCCTTTCACTTGGGTACCTAATGCAATTAAAATCACCTACCAAGCACCAAGCCATGGGCCATCTGGCACGCACCAGAGACAACTCCTCCCACAATGCAGCCCGCTGACCATCTTCATTGGGGCCATACACACCTGTACAAGCCCAAACAAAGTCATCCACCACTCCTCTCAGTAAGACACTGACAGAAAACTGACCAACAATAATGTCCAATTGATAAAAAACCCTCTTATCCCAAATAAGCAAGACCCCTCCTGAAGTCTGCACCGCATCCAAAACAGCCCAATCAATGAAAGGACTCCCCCATAAACTCCGAACAAAAGCAACATCCGTAGAAGATACTTTCGTTTCTTGAAAACAAACAATATCACTCTTCCAATCTTTTAGAAGATTCTTACAAATCTCTCTCTTCCGGGGATTGTTAAGCCCCCTTACATTCCAAGAAAGTAGTCGTAGAGTCATTTACAACTACCAACAACCCCTATAGCAGTCGAAGAAACTCTGCTCCTACTCCTAGAAGAGACACCCTCGTAATTAACATTAGAGATAAGCCCCTTAAGCTCCCTGAGACCATGTGACCCTGTATTAGCCGGTCGCTTGGGCACCCCAACATCAATAACCTTGAGACACTCCTGTTCCAAAAGGCGAAACAGAGCCAAATATTGAGCTTCATGTTTCACGATAGGGAACCCCACCATGTTACAGAAATTTTTCATCAATTGTGACACCCAGTTCGACTGTGATCCAGACTCCATCACCTGAATACCTTCATTAGGGTCCTGAACCAACAACAACTCACTGAGATCATTGGGTTCCCACCGAGACAAAGGGGCACACTCCAACACACAAAAATCTTCTTCTCCACTTCCTCCACTATGGTCAGACCCTACACTGGACTCCCAAGGAGAGAGGTGAAGTCCAGAAACTGACTGAGAATCCCCAACAGAAACCACTGACCTTTGACTCGTCCTATTAGCATGGTGAAGGCACCTCTGATCCTCAACATGATCTTCCCTTACCACCAACTCATCTTCAACCTCATTGCCCAGGTCAGAGAGAGGAGAAAAACGATTATGAACCATAACACCGGAGGACCCAGGGTCACGGTTGCCTAACCCAAGGGTGTTCTCGGCATCAGAGACTGAACCCATAGAGAAACCCGCTTCAACGGAGTTGAGAACCACCGCGTCGGAGCTATCACAGGGCGACGAGGCTTTTCCGGCCACTGGGTAACCAAGAAAGCTCGACGGGATGGGTGCGAGAAGCTCCGGAGCTTGATCGGAGCAGGGAAACGTCGAACCACCTACCGTCGGAGCTTGATCGGAGCTGAGAAACGTCGAACCACCTACCGTCGGAGCTGCAGGCAACGCTGATGGCACCGATGACTCCATCGGAGACTTTGAGCTCTCACCCACTGCATAAACACTCTGAATGCCAAACCCACATGCACCCAACTCAAAAGGACCTGAAACCACTCCGTGGGCCTTAGACTTAGGGACAGCAAAATGGGCTTTTTCAAGCCCAGGAGCAATATTACACAGCACCGGCCCAGAGTTAATGGACTTGTGCTGAGGGTATGGGTTTATCCACTGAACCACTCTTTTATTCCCATCAGCAATAGACACCCTCAGCGCCAAACTAGCAGAAGTCACCTCAAAGGTAAAGTCACGCGTGGGTCTTCCATTTTTAGAAGAAACAGAAGCAACAGAGACACCCTTCAACACGTTATTACCCGAAGCAGCTCTAGGAAATTCAAATTTCCTTAACTTCCGCTGGTACCTGATGTTGACAGGTTGCTTCTCAAAATGACCACCACCAACCGTTGGACCACCACCATCAGCTACCACAGGAGACCTCCCTACCACCCTCTCAGTGTTTGAACCAGATAGGAAACTATCTAATTCTTTAGAAAATAAACGCCACCCAGACCGGTTTAAGCTCGCTGGTACCAAAACCCAACCACGACGAGTTCCACCAAAATACACAGCAATCTCCACAAAAATACCAGCCTTATTCGACCTTCCCCGGAATTCAAAAAACTTGTTATTTGCTCTGAAACGTTTGTAGAAGAAGTCTTTTCCTGGAGCCCAGTCTCGAATATCGGCAAAACAAGCAAGAATCCATTCCAATCCCTTACGACTCATCCATACGGAACTATTAATATTCCGATGACATTCATGAATAGCATAAGAATCAGCCCGCCCGCCATCAAAAGAGAAAGAAAAAGTTTTGGAATCAATGCGAAAAGGACCAATGCTGCCCCCTTTGCACTGAGGAGAAGGTTTAAGAGTTGAGGAAGGGGGAGGCACAGTAATGGGAGGGGGTGTGGGTGAAATTGTAGTGGTTGGTCTAGGCCAAAATGGTGGTTTAAAAGGCAGGTCAGAAGGTGATGGGATGTTCAGGGATGAAGAAGGAGGAGGATAAGAGGGATGAAAAGGAAAAAAACCAAAAGAGGATGGGAGTGGGAACGGTGATGGGAAGAAACCAGGGAAAGGATGAAGAGGCTGGTTTAGGGACAGAGGTAGAGAGGGGATCAGAGGAGGGAAAGGTGTAGGCTGTGTGGTAGGGAGGGAGGGGGGGGCCGGAAACCACTAGTACATAGTACTCTTTTCTTTCTTTTTTTCTTCTTCTTGTTCTTGTTTGATAAACTACCACTTATCCCAAAAGCTTAAACTATTAGAAAATTGTGAATTTAATCATTTAACCATTATTCCAACACTCCCCCTCATGTGTGAGGTCAAACTCTCCCAAAATAACTAACATGTGGGATTTTTATTTTTTTTTAAATGGGAGATGGGGTTCATACTCAAGGCTATCTGCTCTAATACCATAATCAACTATGAATTATCCTAGATATTAACCCTGTTAGGAAATGATTAATTAAATCATTTAAACACTATTTTAACATGTGTTACTGTTCATGGGTACTATTCATACAACCCATGAGTACCATATATTCCTCTTTTTTCCCTTCTTTATAACCCTAAATCAAGCTTGTACCCTTTCCTATCAAAACCCCTAAATCCACCACAACCACAAATAAACAAATTCCCCAACTTGTCCTGCATTGTGAAAGAGAGATCTAACTTACCTCATATAGTTTCTAAATTCTATAATGAAATTCTTGTTGAGTTTATTAACCGTATTAAGTTTCTCCAATCTAATAACGATATAGAACTTTCTTAGTCTGTTATGATTCTTTTTGTGTTATTATTCATTAAACTAGTTGAGCTCACACCTCTCAACAAAATGGCATTGCTTCCAACAAACACCCCCCCCCCCCCAAAAAAAAAAAAAAAAGAGCATGGTCAGTTGCTGGCATCTTGCTGTTCAGTACAGAGGTACCAAAACACTTTTGCTGTTCAGTATTGTTCTCACCACTTGCCATCTCATTAATCTTATGCCCTTCACTGTCCTGAATCAAAAGTTTTTGTTTTATCTTTTATTTCCTAATTGCTCACCTTTTCCCCTACTCATACATTTGTTTGTCATCTTTCTTGTCTTAGATCCTAGCCAAGATAAGTTATCCATTCGGCCACATAAATGTGTTTTCCTTGAGCATTCTCGTAAGGGTTATCAATATTTTAGTCTTGAGTCTCACAATTACTTCAGGAGTGATGATATTACCTTTTCTAAATCCACCTTTTTTTTCCTTGCCACATCAGAATTTGTCTTCTAACCACATCTCTCTCTTATGCATATGTATTGTTACAATTCAGGAAACTATCTTTATTAGTACAATCATGTTTTCCACGAAATTACCAAACATATCAAGGTTGATTGTCACTTTATTCAAGATTTATTGATGAAGAAACAAATTGTCACTCCTCATATTTGCTCGGATGATCAGCTAGGTAATCTTCTGACAAAGTCATTAGCTCATGCCTCCTTTTAGAGGTTATCCTTCAAGCTATAACATATAGATCAATGAGGGAGAAGTATTGGAATCATTTCTTGTTATTTTTTTATTAGCTTGTTGTTCTTATGTTAGCATAAGGGTATTCCTACAATCATGTCATATCACTCTAATATATATATAAATATATATATGCTGCAGTGAATGGACTAATTAATTAATCCCTAAACCTATTTTAAATATTTCTTTCCATTACTTCTTCTCTCCCTTTTCTTCTCACCAAACCTAACCTTCCATATTTTACAACTCAACTACTGTTAACTACAAATAATGGCCTGAGATTAATTAATTGATAAATCAAGGCACTCACTCTACATTAACTTCAACATCTATTACCCCACAAAATTTGCATTGGAGCATTTGAAGAATAACGTAAAATTTATATCAAAGCTTCAACCACAATTACAAGTAATTATAATTAGTATACCCAAATAAGGTACATGAAAGAATAACAATTTTGGAATTGTACTATCTCAAAATATTCCTTATAGGCAAAGTTTTAAAAACCGGATTGGTCAAAGAACTAGAAAAGATAGTGGTTTCCGATTTTATGGTCCAACCATGGTCGGACCGATGGTCAAACTAGTGATGTCATTAATATTTAATTAATAATTTTAAAATTATTAAAATAACTACATAATAAGTTTAAAACTAATTATGTTTAGTTAAAAAATATATAAATAATTTTATGTAATTTTTCACATATTATTAAGAATATTTAAAAAATAACAAATTGTAACTAAATATTAACATTTTAAAGTAATTATTCTTAAACCATTGAGATTATATTCCTCCAATAAAAACAAAAGTAGGTTCATAATTTCATTATATCCCGAACTAAATGTTTTAAATAAAGAAATTTTAATATTCATTTGGTAATATCATAAGGATTAAGAATGAATAAATGGATTTAATAAATCTTTTCCAAAAATTAATAGGATTTATGGTTTTTCCTTTAATAAAGATGAATGTAGCAACTTCAAAAAAAGAAGAAAGAAAAGAGGCAATGTGGAATTGTAAAAGACATTCAGCTATCCAACTATTAAAACCTAGCTCACCCTACTTTATTACACCACAAATACATACATATAGTCCATTGACTCCACCATGATATGCACTCCCAAAAAAGAGTCTCAATGTAATTTATTATATGCTCTATCAAGAATCCTTGATTCTCTCCCATATTAATGTTTGGAATTTTGGAATTTGGATATTACTCCAAAGTTAAGGAAGACCAAAAGGAGGGTATTTATTAAAAATTTCCTTTTAATTTTATTTGACCAATGAGATTGGTTTTACTTGTGCCAAATTTTTAATTGGCATCAGCCAAATTAAAGAGATGAAGGAGGTTCACTACCCAACAAAACAAATAGTCGAAAACAACAACAGAAATATCTCAGCAACCTAACGTTTCTACTCTCTAGTCTACACCTCTCTGGCTCTCTCAGTCTCTCTACCTAGCCTACGCTTTCTCTCTCTCTCTCTCTCAGAAAGACTGAAACACCGCATCCCTGAAACTAAAACATCCCCGTAAAAAATTTCCCAAAGCACTACTAAGTTTCAGATCTAGAAAAAAAGCAACATTTCGCTGCCCTCCCTTCATTGCCGCCCTAAGTTCCAGATCGAAGAAAAAAAAAGTAACATTTTGCTGCAAAATAACTCCATTGTAGAGCATCTTCACAAAAAACTGAAAAAACCGGTTCAACCGTACCGGTTTCCGGTTATTCCGGTTAAACCGGCAGTTACCGGTTAAATACAATTTTTCTAAGATTTCCGGTTTTCAAGAGAACCGGACTGGATGAGCTCCCGGTTCCAAGTTAAACTGGTCCAACTAGCCAAGTCCGGTCCGGTTTTTAAAACCATGCTTATAGGTGCTCTTTTATTTGCCGAACTCAAGTTTCATTTAACAATACACCAAAATAATGCATAGTTCAAGATTCATATATCTACAAGTGTAGACAATGCATAGTTCAAGATTCATATATATAACAGTATAGACAATGCATAATTCAAGATTCATATATCTAACAAGTATAGACACTACGTCTTACATCTATAGGCCTATGATGTTGGCTGAGAAAATAAAGTTGATAGATATCAATTAGTACTGCAATGCTATCAACAAACATTGAATTTGTATATCAAAACAAAAAAAAAAAACAAAAAAAAAAGGAGCCATGAGATTTTCCAAAAAAAAAAAACTATTGAATCATCAGAAGTTTTAACTTACTTTCAGCAATTTAAGATGATGGCCATTAAATTCAACCTCACTATATGGGAGCAACTGCCGCAAAAGCCAACCACCATCCCATAATGTCTCCGCAGAAATATTTGAACCGCAAAAGAGGTTGACCAGTGCATCAAGTACCTAAAATAGATATTGCAATAAAAAAATGTTACAAGTTCCAGACTAACAGAAATTTGGAATCTCTCAACTTTCCCTTCGACAAAAAATACATCCAAATCAATTGTAATAATAACAACAAAGTGAAGAAAAATATCAGAAGTAAGCAGTCTCCATCCATATTATAAAAGGAGCTTCTATGGACAAAATAAAATTTGATGGCAGACTTGTATTATGAAGATTTCTTGCCCTATATGTGCACCTTAGTCTAGGTGAAAGCTAGGGATGGAAATGGGGCAGGTAGGGCAGGTTTCTCCATCTTTATCCTCATTACCCAGCTCTGCAACTTAAAGCCTCCCTCTATACCAACTCCAAATCTGAAGTAGAACATAATATCAATAACCAAACTCCTTAACTAGTAAAATCTCTCGTCGTCGAATAAAAAATTTAGAATTGAATCTGCCTACACTAAGGAAAAGGTGTTTAAAGGAAGTAAGAGAGCTGTGGCTACCACTCGTTGCATAGCTCAAAGTCTGATGGCTTTTCACCAGACCAAAACATAAAACAAAACCAATGTCCATCTAATAAAATTCTCAACAGCCATTCCCAACCCACCCCGCCTCATTAATCGGAAAAGATAAGTAATATTAAGAGAAAACGAGTTCAAATCAATCAAACTTAGCAAATTAAAAAATATAATAAAATAACAGGAGAAAATATTTTATGAGTAAAACTAGTTGAATTAATAGAACAATAACATGATACAAAAGCTCCAAGGGAACAACATAAGAGTACAAGTTAAATGCTCAAGTTTCCCAAAAAGTCAAAAATACAGTTATCAAAGAAGGCCATCAGATTAATGGTCTACACTCATCTAATGACATACAAAAATATAGGGAGCAGGAATGTTCACTCAGATATCTCAAAAGAAAGCCTTTGCCACTCAAAAGTCCCCTTCCTTCTTTCCATATATCCTCTTATTTCCTTCATTCCATGAACTCCATTTTACACATGATGGAACTAATATTCCATACTCTATTCTAAATGAAGTAGGTCCCCCCTCCCCAGAAGCATGGATAGGATATAAAGATAGGAAATAAGTAGGTAAATTAGATAGAGAGCTTTTAATTAAAGGGACTCTACCTCACTTGGATAAGTACAAACATTTCCATCCCGCTAATCTCCTCTCCATCTTCTCTAAAATCGGATTCCATATTGTCTTATCCTTGAATTTAGCACCCAAAGGAAGACCCAAATATTTCATTGGAAGAGTACCTTGATTGCAGCCAAGTACATTCAACAAAAACCCAATATTATAAACCACTTCCACAAGAACCAATTCTAACTTTCCCAAATTTATTTTTAGACCAGAAACTATCTCAAACCAAATAAGAATCATATCATCAAAATCTAATCAAGGTCGGCATCACAAAAAATTAGTGTCATCAGCAAAGAGGAGTTGAGACACCACCAAAGATCTTCCCTCCAAATTACCCACACAAAAACCTGACATGCGGCCTTCCTAGACAGCTTTATCCAACATTCTTCCAAGAGCTTCCACGAGCAAGACAAATAGCAAAGGAGACAAAGGATCACCTTGTCTAACCCTCTAGAACTCTCAAAAACCCAAAGCACGAACCATTAATCAAAATAGAGAAACAAACAGTAGATAGACAGAAGAAAATCCACTACCTCCACTTATCAGAGAACCCACTACACTCTAGCAACTTCATAAGAAAACCCCAATTAACACGATCAAAAGCCTTCTCAACATCTAGTTTACAAAGTAACCCTGGTAGACCAGTCTTCAATCTACTGTCAAGGCATTCATTAGCAATATGATGCAGGGATTCTAAGGGGGCTGTTGTTTAGGCTTAGAATTTATTAAGGGAAATGAGAGTTGCTTAGAACAGTGAACAAGATGTGACAAAACCTTCTTAAAAGAAATCCATCTCTTGAAAATAGCTCTAGGCTAATCTATGTAATTGCATTCAACAACTAATCACAAAGTAACTACAATGTGGTACCTATACTATTTGTTTGGCATTGGAGCCTTCTAGATGCTTGACAAGACTCTAAATCCTATTGGCTATTGCTTAAGCAATCATCTAACTAACTAACTAACTATTCACAAGAGGATTAGGATGCAATAACTTGAAATGCCCTGCATCAGGACTCTCCCTCTTAAGAAGCACTTGACCTCAAGTGCTCTTGATTGCCACAAGATTTGTATGAATTTCTAGCCTTCTAGGATGATGTAGTTGCATTGTGTAATGAGTTTTCTACTCTTGGCAGCACACCAAAGGCTGCTGCTTCTGCACAGCGAAGTCCCACACAACTGAACCAACCTTCGTCTCGACCATTGGCTTGGGGTTCACTTTCCTCTTCTTTGGTTGCAAATAGTAGGGGTGTACCATCTTGTACATAATGTGTGTGCTACACCTTCTACCATGGATGGTTTTCCTGTCATGTTGACGTGGCCTTCCACTTGCAAGTAAGAGATGACAAACATTCATGGTCTTCTTATCATAAAGAACACAATCTTGAAAGTTATTAATTGATAAGAACCCAAAGCACCCTCTTGAAACTCTAACTTCACCTCCTTCTTGCTCTATATTAGCATCTACTTCTTCCACAAATCGATCATATACGGGTTCTAGAATGCATTCCTTCACTTTATTGTTTTCAATTGGCAAAATGCTATCACTGACTTCCTCTTCTTCTTCTTCTTCTTCTTCTTCATACATGGCTGCATTCATTAGCATATCTTCCTTGGGTGCTTGCAAGGTATTATCAAGGATCAAAGTTATACCTTCTTCTTTAATCCCTTTTGCCATCAAGGATTTTCCTTCCAACTTCATGGCTGACTTCCATTTGTTAGGGGCTTCATAGATTTGTCCTCCACAATTGTAACACTTGAAAATTCCATTGCTTGCGCCATGCTTGCATGAAATGGCTGCCTTTGATAGACCAGGTACTGCATTAACAGAAAAACACCCTACTGCATTTCCCTTGTCCTTCTTGGTTTGCCAATAATCATTCTTGGTTGGCCAAGATTGCTGCCAAGGATTTGCAGTTGCTGGTACTTGGTTTCTTGAGGCTTCAGATTGCAATGACTTCCTATGCAAATTTTGGAAGATAGTTTTCAAGTAGTTGAAAGGCAGGAATTGCTTTTGTAATTGCCTCTTCTTTTTGAACCATTCTTGCACCTTTCCGTTTCCCATTCTCACTCTTTGGACCTGCAACTGCCTCCACCAAACAAATGACCTGCCCTTGAGTTTATTTGCTACCAATTTCACCTTCTTGTAGTCTGGTACCTCATGGAAATCAAAGATTCTTTCCACTTGGTTGAGCCAGTCCATGAATTCTTCATGATTAAAGCTACCATAAAACTCAGATAACTCAATCTTGAAGTTGGATTCCCACTTTTGCTCATGATCCCTTGGATGCAGAACAGGAATTTGCCTTCCATGTCTTATCCTTGGGTTCCAGGCAAAAGGATCCTCATAGCTTTCTTCATTTGATGCCTCACTTCCATGATAATCGTGGTTGTTTGGCTGCTGTATTTCGTCTCTTCGAACCTGCTCAGTCAAGGCATGGATTTGCCTCCTCAACGCTTCCACTTCATGTTCTAAGGCAAAGTGCTGCTCCAAAACTTCTGGATCATTGGCTGCATGAGTCTCCAAGGCTGCCTCTTGAACCACTACTTTCATCCCTTTGTCCTTCCTTTCCTTCTCAAACACCATCTTTCACTACTGCAGAATCTTGCCAGCACAATTGAAGGCTTCTATTTTGATAAAGGTAAGGTATTAAGGCTGGGAATGAAATCAAGATAGGATCTTGACAGGTTCTTGATGACAGAAAATGTGAAACAATACAAGAACTTAAATCCTAAGGATCTCAAGCTCTGATACCAATTTGATGCAGGGATTCTAAGGGGGCTGCTGTTTAGGCTTAGAATTGATTAAGGGAGATGAGAGTTGCTTAGAACAGTGAACAAGGTGTGACAAAACCTTCTTAAGAGAAATCCATCTCTTGAACTAATCACAAAGTAACTACAATATGGTACTTATACTATTTGTTTGGCATTGGAGCCTTCTAGATGCTTGACAAGTGTCTAAATCCTATTGGCTATTGCTTAAGCAATCATCTAACTAACTAACTATTCACAAGAGGATTAGGATGCAACAACTTAAAATGCCCTGCATCACAATAAGTACTAGGTCACGGGTCAAGAATCTGCCTATTCAGAACAAAAGCATTCCGAGAAGCTGAAATAATATCTCCCATAATCATGCGTAATCGAGTAGCCAATACTTAAGCAATAATTTTATAACCCACCCCCCCCCCCCCCCCTAAAAAAAAAACAGGACTATTCGGGCAAAAGTCCCTGACTTCAACTGCTGCAATTTTTTGGGGATAAGTGTAATGAAGGTTGCATTCAAACTTTTCTCAAACTAACCTTCAGCATAAAAATGATGAAAACCACCCATAAGATCAGGTTTGAGAATCTCCCAGCAAGCTTGGAAGAATGCCATGAGAAAAATATCTGGCCTAGGCGATTTATCACCATTGAAATCTTCATCAAATATCTTTGCCTCCTCAAAAGGTCACTCTAACCAATCAGCTTTATCTTCGAATATCATTGGAAAATCCAACACATTTGGAAATGGTCGATCAACTTGTTGCTTCGTGTATAAATCCATGAAAAATTGAGTAATACAACATATCCTGATTGGAAGACAAACTAACATTAACCATAAGACTCTCAATACTGTTATTTCTTTTGTTAAAATTGGCCATCTTGTGAAAAATTCTTGTATTGGAATCACCCTCCCTCAAGTGTAGTACCCTAGACTTTTGTCTCTAGCTAATCTCTTCTAATAAAGTGAACTTCTCAATTTATGTGCAGAGATTAACCTGTTCTAATTTTTCCTAAGCTATTAGAGGGTGAGTCTCCCCCCTAGCATCTAGAGCATTAATTTACTCCAAAAATGTAGCTTCTTAATAGTGACATTGCCAAACTCCATTTCATTACACTTTTTTTGACCCAACTTCAAAGCTGCCAACTTCTTGGCCAATATATAACTAGGAATTCCTTGAAACAAATAGGATGCCCGCCAGAATACAAGTTTTTTTTTTTTTTTTTGATAAGTTCTTGAATAGAAAGATAGATAGTGGAAATTCTTTAAAAAAACACATTGGTATCGATAGGTACCAAATATTTAGTTTCCCTTACCAAACTGAAATGGTTACCAGTACAATTTTATTCGTTAATTTCAACACATCTTAAAGCCTCATAGTAAGAATAAATAGTAAAAGCACCATTTTGCTTAATTTCCAACACTTTTTTTCCACCATTCGTACTCAATTCTGAACCAAATACAATATAACCATAGAAGAAATTAACCAATCCAACTCCCAATCTTGAACCAACTTCAAAAACATAAGGTTCCACTAAACCCGGTAACACCACATGATCAAACACTATACCAACCATGGAATTCTCTATGAAATCTCATGCTATAGATCTAGCCTTCCCCACCCATCGAGCTATCCATGACAGAATTAATTGAGGCATTCTGATCAAGTGAGTAAGCAAACAAGTCTAGATAGAACTCTTTAAGAGATTGATTTCCACACCAAAATCATGAGGTATCCTCACTAAACCCGAAGTCTAACCACCCCATTCCTCCCTATATCTCACAGCAATCACCCATATCCATAAATGTGTATCCTCGGACCCAAATCTCCATAAACACTTTCCTAATAGGGCCTAAAGAGAACTTAAAGTCAACAACTAAGGTGCCCCACAAAATGTTTCTCTAAAACGTCTCCAACCGATTGTCCATGCTAGTAGGAGTAGTAAAACATGAAAGGCTTATGTTGGTAAGCTCGCAAATGTACTTTTCAGAAGTATTAGTCTCCCACCCTTAGAAAGCTTCTTTCCCAAAAGACAACCTACATTCCATTTTCTCCAAAATATGATTTCACATTGATGTAGCCTTAAAGGAAACTCCAAAAGGCATCCCTAGATAAGTCATTGGTAAGTTCCCAACTTTACAACCAAGGATACCAGCTAAATCCGCCATATTACCCACATTGCCTATTGGGACCACCTTGCTTTTACGCAAATTAACTTTCAAACCTATAACAACCTCAACGCATGTCAAATCCATTTGAAAATACAGAAACTATTCAATATTGGGATCACAAATATCGTCTGCAAATAACAAATGGGAAATACATAACTTAGCAACTGTGGAATTTTCTGCCTTGAACCCTTTGATTAAACATCCCACCTCCTCCATTTTCTTCAACATCCTACTCAATATCTCCGTGGTAGCCACATGGTGGGTTTTGTAATTAACTCAGTAACTTGCTTATGTAGCTATAAATAAGCAAGGTTGCCCTCATTGTAACTCATTGAATTCGAATCCAAGAAATCTCTACCTATGAGGTATTATTCCAAAAGCAAATATCTTGAAGAGCTAGTTCATTCTTTCTTTTCTCTAAGTAACTTAGCTTTCTAAAGTAGCTTTCCTTTTCACCATTTTTTTCCATCATAATTTGGTATCAAAACTTGAGATCCATTTAGGAATTCAAGTTCTTTCTTGTCCTTTCTATTCTACAGCATAGGCTATTCAAGATTCCATCCTTGCACTCATTTTCTTACCCTGAACTTGTGAGCCAAAGGATTTATGTAGATGGCACCAGTAGTGTATACAATAGAAGGAACACGAAAGCTTCTGCAACACATGAACCTAAGATGCATGTTCATCCTAGGCAAACAGCTGCAACCAAAACAAGGAGAACCCCAGGTGACAAAGGAGCAGACTATAGAGCTGCTAAAGGGGCAGCTTGCTACCTTGACCGAGGAATTGAGAAGAAACTAATGTCATTATCCTCAAAATGATGGTGAACCTACTGAAGATGCTAAAACTGACAACCACAGCAACTTCAAACCCAATTGGTTAGCCTAGTGGAGGTGTTCCAAGGCAAGTGCCTGGTCCTCCAAGGGGAGAACCAAAATGGGAATCCAACTTCAAGATTGAGTTACGTGAGTTCTATGATAGCTTAAATCATGAAGAATTCGTCGATTGGCTTAACCAAGTTGAAAGAATCTTTGATTTCCATGAGGTACCAGATTTCAAGAAGGTGAAGATCTCTATCAAGTTAAGAGGGAAAGCTTCAACCTAGTGGGAACAACTCCAAGTTCAGATAGTTAGGAGGGGCAAAAGGGAGATCCAAGACTGGTCCAAGATGAAGCAGAAAATGAGAAACCAGTTTCTACCATTCAATTATATGTAGTCCTTGTACAAACAACTACATAATATGAAGCAACATGGTAGGACGGAAGAGTATACAAAGGGATTTTATCAATTGGTAGATCGAGTAGACCTGAATGAGAGTGAAGAACAGATGCTTGCAAGGTTCTTGAGCAATCTTAAACCACCAATTCAAGATGCCTTATCTTTGCACCAACTGTGGTCTGTTTCTTAAGCTTACAATAGAGCCTTGATGTTTGAGAAGCAACTTGCAAGAAAAGCTTTTGTGCAGTTCCAAGCTTATGGTGGTAGCAAAAGTACCCAAATTAGCACTCAAGAAATGCCAACTACTAACAGTGCATAGCCTTTCAAGAATTGCAGTGCAGGCCTACCTTCAATTTCTAATGAAGTCAAACCAACCTCCAAAGCATCACAGAGCTTTACATTTAAGTGCTACAAGTATGGAGAAGTTGGGCACAAGGCCACAAATTGCAAGAAAGGGGGAGTTAATTCTTAAGGCAAGGGTAAAACTTTGATGATTGAAGGTTATGAATACCAAGAAGATGAAGAATTTCCAAAGTATGAAGAAGAAATTGTTATAGGGGACTCAGATGAAGCAGAAGGCTTGGCTTTGTATGAAGAAGACATTGTTAGCACCAAAACAGGAGGAGCAAGAGGATTGGTTGATAAGCAACATTTTTCACACCACCTACAATATTGGTGGCGGGATTTGCAGCTTGGTTATTGATGGGGGAAGCTATAAAAATGTGGTTTCTAAAGAAGTTGATAAACTTGGTTTAAAGACTGAAGATCATCCTCACCCTACAAACTAACATGGCTTAAGACAAGCAATGATATAAGAGTCTCCAAGAGATGCATGGTCTCCTTTCAATTAGAAAAAAGTTCCAAGATTCAGTTTGTTGTGATATAGTGAAGATAGATGCAGGCCATTTGCTATTGGGAAGACCTTGGCAGTATGATAGGCACACCAACGCACACCAACCATGACGGAAGGAAGAACGCCTATAGCCTATACAAGGATGGGCAGCAGTACACCCTATTGCCCATGAAAGAAAAGGTGATTCTTAAAACTCCAACTACTATGCAACCTAATTCTTTGCTGCTTGTCCAGAAATTTGAGCAAGAAACTCTAGCAACTGGTGTGGTTTACATGTTATTGACTGAATTACAGTTAGATGCTATGGTAGTGACTCAATCTATTAAGGAATTGATCCAGTCATTTGAGGATGTCTTCCCTAATGAATTACCAACTGAATTGCCTCCAATGAGAGACATACAGCATGCCATTGATTTCATTCCAGGTTCTGCATTACCTAATATGGCTGCCTATAGAATGATACCAATGGAAAGGATGAACTTAATAGGCAAGTGCAAGAAGTATTGGACATGGGATAAACTAGGCCAGGAATTAGTCCATGTGTGATACCAACCCTTTTAAACCCTAAGAAGGATGGCAGTTGAAAAACATGTGTTGACAGTAGAGCCATTAACAAGATCACAATCAAATATAGGTTTCCTATACCTAGGATAGATGATATGCTTGAATGTCTAGCTAGTTCTAAAATCTTTTCCAAGATAGATCTTAGAAGTGGCTATCATTAAATTAGGATTAAACCAGGGGATGAGTGGAAGTCTGCCTTTAAGACTCATAGTGGGCTATATGAGCAGTTTGTCATGCCCTTTGGTCTTACTAATGCACCTGCTACTTTCATAAGGGTAATGACTCAAATTTTGCAGTCTTTGCTTGGTGTATATGTTGTAGTTTACTTTGCTTATCAAAAGTTTACTTTGATGATGTATTGGTACATAGCAAGACTTTGAATCATGTGAATCATTTGCAATCTGTGTTTGAGTTACTAAGAAGGGATAAGTTCTATGCAAATACCAAGAAATGTACCTTTGCAATAAGTAAGGTAGATTTTCTTGGGTATGTCATATGTGGTGACTGATATGGGAATTGTAATGGATGAAGGGAAGCTCAAGGCCATTCTTGATTGGCCTGTTCCAAGATCAATGGCTGAGGTAAGAAGCTTCCATGGGTCAGCAACATTTTATAGGAGATTCATCAAAGGGTTCAACACAATTGCAACACCACTCATTAACTGTCTCAAGTTGTCTACTATTGCATGGGATGATGCCAAGCAGCAAAGTTTTGAGTCCTTGAAAGCTACCTTTACTGCAATAGTATTATAGGCTCCTAACTTTGAAACGATCTTTGAATTGGATTGTGATGCTTCTGGAGTTGGCATAGGGAGTGTTCTCAGTCAAGAGGGAAAACCAGTGGCCTATTTCAATGAAAAACTCAACTCAGCCAAGCTCAACTATTGCACCTACGATGAGGAATTCTATGCCATAGTACAAGCAATAAAACATTGGGAATACTATTTGGCTTACAAGGAATTGATACTCCATATTGACCATGAGGCTCTTAAACACCACAATAGCCAAGCAGCCCTCAACAAACGGCATGCCAAATGGGCTGTCTACCTAAAAGAATTCAACTTTAGCTTAAGGCACAAAGCTGGAGTCCTTAATAGAGTTGCAAATGGTCTTAGCAGGAGGTCTTCCTTACTAATGCAGATGCACAACATAGTTGAAGGCTCTGAGGTATTTAGGGAGCATTATAAAGAAGATTCCAAGCTATTTCAAATTATGTAGAATTTGCAACAAGGCAACAAAGCTGCTTGTCCTAGATACAACCTACAAGATGGCTATTTGTTCAAAGGCCGACTGCTTTGTATTCCAACATGTTCTCTCTGGCACAAGATTCTTCTTGAAGTGCAAAACCAAGGCCATTTTGGGATAGAAAAGACAATGCAGCTCCTACAACAACAATTCTATTGGCCAAGCATGCTTAAGGATGTGGGAAGACTAGTTCAAAGATGCATGATACGTCAACAAAACAAAAGGACAGCACCAATGCTAGATTGTATCTGCCTCTTCCAGTGCCAAACAAGCCTGGGACTCGCATTAGCATGGACTTTGTGCTTGGATTACCCCCTACTATTGGATGATCATGATCAAACTCTATTCTAGTGGTAGTGGACAGATTCTCCAAGATGGCTAATTTTCTAGCTTGCAAGAAGACTAATGATGCCTCCAATATTGCTAGTGTATTTTTCACAGAGATCTATAAGTTACATAGAGTTCCAACCAGCATTATGTTTGATAGGGATGCCAAGCTCCTTGCCCATTTCTAGAGACCTTGTCGAGGAAAATTGGTACTAACTTGCAAAACAACACCAATTTCCATCCTCAAATAGGCGGACAGACTAAGGTGATCAATAGGAGCTTGGGCGACCTCCTATGGTGTTTTGCAAGGGACAAACCTAAGGAATGGGAGAATGTCTTACCTATAGCAGGAGTTTGCCTGCAACTCATCTATCAATAGAACAACTCAACACTCTCCCCTTGAGATTGTTTATGGGATGCAACCAACCAGTGTTCTTGACTTGTCAAGATTACCATTATCCAAGGAGGAGCATCCGAAAGCCACTAAAATAGCTAACTTCGTACAACAGCTACATGCAAATAGTAAGAAGAAAATAGAGGCCAACAATGCTAAGTACAAGGCACAAGCTAACAAGAAGAAAAGGCAAGTGATTTTCAAGGAAGGTGACCTAGTATGGGTGATGCTAACCAAGGAGAGGTACACTGCTGGACCTTATACTAAGTTACAACAAAAGAAGATTGGTCCTTGTCCTATACTACATAAGATCAATGACAATGTGATGCAGGGGATGTGATGGGCTATTTGTGTATGGTTTAGAAACGATGAAAGGGCTGAGTTTCTTAGAACAAATTGATAGGTTGATAAGTACCTCTTCAAGAACACTTAGTTCCAAATAACACACAAAGGCTAACAATTCATTCAATTACCAAAACTCCTTTACAAAGAGCTTACATTCTCCTACTTATACTAGTTGTTAGGCATTGGCAGCCTCTAAATGGTTAACAAGTGTCTAAATCATATAGGCTAATGTTTAAGAAATCTTCTAACTAACTAACTAACTAATTAGTTATAAGTGGATTAGGATATAGGCATATAGTTGCTTGAAATGCCTTGCATCAGAACTCTCCCTCTTAAGAAGCACTTGACCTCAAGTGCTCTTGATTGCCACAAGAAGTTATAGAATGATACAGTTGCCTTGTATGATGAGTTTGCTGCTGTTGCAGCACAGCAAAAGCTGCTGCTTCTACACAGCCAAGTCCCACACAAATGAAACACCAATGTATATGCATCTGCATTAAGAGGACTCCCTTTCTTGAATGCAAACTTGTTCTCAAATTTGGTTGACTTTTCAATTGTAAAACATGTACACCAAATTGAACATTAAGTGTTTTGCCTCGCAAATGATCAATCATGCATATTGACACTACTAGGCTTTATTCTTCACTGGTGACCTTCTTCATCTTAACCATTGGCTTGGGGCTTGCCTTCCCTTTCTTTGGATGCAAGGAGTGTGGATGCACAAACTTCTACACGCTGTGTGTGTTGCACTTTCTGCCCACAATAGTTTTATATGATTTTTCACATCTATGTAAAAGATGAAACTCATTCATGGCTACCTCCTCACAAAGAAAATATCCTTTATGCTGTCTATCATCCTGCACTTCTTGTTTTAGAACTTGTATAAACCTTGTTGCTAATGGACAGTTATTTGCTTCCTTAACAACAACATTTGCTCATTCTTCCAAATATTGACCATGCACAGATTCTACCATACTTATTATGCATTCAGTCAATTATTGTCCTCTTTTACCAACCTGCTCTTCAATGTAGCTATTAGAAACAAGATGTCCAATGTCTGGGTCTTCTAACTCTTTAACCAGAAAGTCTTGATCTTCTATCTCTTCAAGAACCAAGGTTTCACCCTTTGACAAAACAGGTTGGTTCTTAGCTAGTACCTTGGAAGCCTTACTTGATTTAGCAACATTTGATCCATTTTCAACCTTCTTGGTGAAATTGGATGTTGCATCACAACTTCAAGCATTGATTTTAGAACTGAAAGGAATTGATTATGCCCCCTTGACTTGATGATTCTCAATCAGAACTGCCCTATTGAAAGCTTCTGAAACAATCCAGCCGTTTTGGAGGAAATGGACATCTTGGATTTGCACATTGCTGTAAAGAGTGTGGCTGTAGTTGTAAGCCAAGAATTGCTTTCTATGCTTCTGTTTCATCTTCTCCCAAGTATGAATCTTGGTTTTTCCTTTCCTCAATTTTTGAATCTTCAACTGCTTCCACCAAGATCTTGCCTTGCCTCTCAAATTAGTTGCTGCCAATTTAACTTTCTTGGATTCTGGAATAGCATAACAAGCAAAGATCTCTTCAACTTGGCTAAGCCAATCCACAAACTCCTCATGATCCAAGCTGCCATCAAATTCAAGGAATCCAATCTCAAATCTTGATTCCCAATTCTGGTTTGGCATCTTTGGTTGAACCATCACGAGATTGCGGTTATGCCACTCTAGTTTTTGCTTAGGAACATGAACAAAGAACTGCTCATAATTCCCCCCATTTAAAGTTGCACTTCCAGCAACATCATGCTGATTGTGTTGTTTCCTATCTCTTCTCAATTGTTCAGTCAAGGCTTGTAATTGCCTCCTCAACAATTCCACTTCAGCTTCTAAGCCATTTTGAACCCTTCTACACCTTGGTCCATTGGCTGCAATATCATCTTCCTCTACTACAAGAACAGCTTGCTTCTTGCCCTTATCCTTCCTTGTCTTCTCAAATGACATAGCTTCTTGCTACTACAAACTAATTGCTAGCACATATGAAGGCTTTGGTTTAAGTAAGAGAGGTATTTTAGGCTAGGAAAAGCAATCAAGACTGAATCTTGATAGGTTCTTGGACAAAAAATGAAGAAACAAATTGCAAATGAACTTGATTCCTAAAGATCTCAAGCTCTGATACCAATTTGATGTAGGGGATGTGATGGGCTGTTTATGTATGGTTTAGAAACAATGAAAGGGCTGAGTTACTTAGAACAAATTAATAGGTGGATAAGTACCTCTGCAAGAACACTTAGTTCCAAATAGCACACAAAAACTAACAATTCATTCAATTACCAAAACTCCTATACAAAGAGATTACATTCTCCTACTTATACTAGTTGTTTGGCATTGGCAACCTCTAGATGGTTGACAAGTGTCTAAATCCTATAGGCTAATGCTTAAGAAATCTTCTAACTAACTACCTAACTAATTAGTTACAAGTGGATTAGGATATAGGCATATAGTTGCTTGAAATGTCCTGCATCACAATGCCTACCAAGTCAAGCTACTTGATCATCTACACATTTCTAACAGTTTCAATGTACATCACTTGCTGCCCTATCATGCACCAAATCAGCTTACAATAAGCCACACTTGAGGACAAGTGTGTTCCAAAGGGGGACAGTCCTAATGCTGTTTATTTTTAAAGCTAGTTTACTAGTGCTTATGTTGTATGATAAGTAGTTCCTTTTACTTGTAATAGCTTTTATCACTTGTAACAGAAAGTTAGTTAGCTGATAGGTTGTTAACGATAAGTACAATAGCCTATCAATTAGTTAGAGAAGTTTGTTAGGCTTTGGCCAATCACATGGCAGCCACATAGTGGATTTTTGTAACTAACTCAGCAACTTGCTTATGTAACTATAAATAAGTAAGGCTGCCCTCATTGAAACCAGTTGAATTTGAATCCAAAAAATTTCTACCTATGAGGTATTATTCCAAGAGTGTCTCTCTTGAATAGCTAGTTCATTCTTTCTTTTCTCTAACCAAATTAGCGTTCCTTTTCACCATTTTCCTCCATCAATGGGTCACCTTATCTAGATCCCCATGAGCTAAAACCAACCGGTGATCCAAAAAAATCTTAGAGAAAATCCCACTCAACAACTCTAGTTGCCTTCAAAATGTTCACTCGATATAACTTCAAAAGTAATTTTGAAAGATACAACTTCAGAAACCCTACCAACTTAATCAAGTGGTATTTGAGCCATATGATATATGTGAGGTATTCTAATT
This sequence comes from Quercus glauca, assembly GCA_023736055.1. Lineage (NCBI taxonomy): Eukaryota > Viridiplantae > Streptophyta > Magnoliopsida > Fagales > Fagaceae > Quercus > Quercus glauca. The sequence goes on from CM043316.1 coordinate 53,688,935, forward strand.
TCTGATTCCTGTTATGTTTTCATAGGTAGATTTCACTACTCTAATTTTATGAAAAATTAAGTTAACAATTGCCCAAAAAAAATGGAGTATTCTTAACCTGAAATATATTGTCTTTGATAAAAATAAAAATTAAATACAAAATATACAAAGTCAATGCTAAATATAAAAAGTACCTGAAATCTATGTGCTCGAGGGCTTGCTCCCTCTTCCGGAAAAGAATACAAAACTCCATACTGCTCCTATTAAATATAGAATAAAAGAAAAGGATTAACCAACTAATCAAGCAGAGAAAAACATAAGCAGTAAGGACACTTGCAACTAGCTAAAAACTTGCCTAACAACAATATCAAGATGCAAGGAAATAATTGAAGTTCTAAATCTTTAATCTTGAACAACAACCATCCAGAAGTTTTTTTCCAATCTAAAGATATGATGACTTCATCAATCAATATTATGCACCCCACAATCATCAATCTAAGAATTATCAAAGAAAATAGTAGAATAATTGTTACAATTCCATGCACACTTTAGTAGTTTTATTTCCAGTTGGATATCTCTTCTCACAATCTAGCAAGAAAGGATTGTTTATGTTAAAAATATGCCGGGGGTGGGGGTGGGTAGAGAGAGAAAGAGAGTGAAAGAGATGACAAAGTAGATAAAGCTTCTCCTCATACTATCCATCCAAGAAAAAAGCAAAAGCAAAAAAAAAAAAAGGCATTTTTCTTAAAGATTTGTAGAATTCAAGCTCAGCCTTAAGTCTGATTTCCCTTCTATTATAACTTCATCTATATATTTATACATCTACTTTAAAAGGCACTTTCCTTCTATGCTTAGGATTTCCTTAGTAATCAAAATCGATAAAAGTTCCCCAACATGGTAAAAGGACTTTTAAGGATGGTTGGAGAGAGAGAGAGAGAAATTTTGTCATTACCTTAAGCTTTTGTAGATAACCATCAAGCTCACAACAGATACCTTCAGACGAAAACAGTTGCTCTTCACCTGCGTCCTCACCAACTAAAGCTTGCTAAAGGAATAGGACAAAGAACGCATGATATTTCAATTAATCCAGAAATGAACATGAAAATCTTTTTCCAAAGCTTATATACAAGAAAATTGCTACCATTCAGTTGATAATTTTTTTTTGACAAGTAATAATGATATATATTCAAGAACACTACCTTATGCAAAAAAAACATAAGGCAGAGAGAAAAATACAAAGGGAAAGGAAAGAGAAGAAAGAAGAATGAAAAGAAAAGATACTAATGACACAGGAGAGACCTAAGAAAACTAGGGAGAGAATCACTAGAGGTGAGTCCCCAAGCTCTAGACCAGTCAAACAGAGAGCCACTAAAGAAAGCCAATAGCTGGTCATCCGAACTATCCATGTCCTCAAATGTCCTTCTATTTCACTCCCTCCAAATACACCACATTAAGCATAAAGGAGCTAAATTCTAAATGCTAGACGAATGCTTTCCATGCCAATTCCACCAACCAAAAAGAGTACCCGCAACCGATCTTGGCAAGACCCAAGAGATCCCAAAAGATCTAAACACCAAACCGCACAACCGATTAGCCTTACTATAGTGAAGTAACAGAAAATCCACCATCTCCCCATTACACCGGCACATGATGCACCAATCAACAAAATCCATCCTTCTACCCCTCAAATTGTCACCTGTAAGGATCCTATCCCATACAGCAGTCCACACAAAGAAGGAAACCCACCGAGGAACCTTAACCTTCCAAACGTCTTTCCAAGGAAAAATAATGGGCAATGGAAAATCCCCACAACAATGATCTGTCCAAAGCTTAACTCTATCTCCCACCCCCGCCTCAAAGCGAATATTTTTGCTAAAGTCCTCCCAACCCATGCAGATACTTCTCCACAAGCCACACCCATGTACCCCTCTACCTAGCTTGGATGACCATCCCCCCATTCTTCCCCAAACTTTAGAGCTACAACCCTTCTCCAAAGCCTTGTCTCCTCAATCCCAAACCACCATAGCCACTTCCCTAGTAAGGCTTTATCAAAAGTAGTTAATTTCCTTACTCCTAACCCACCATTTTTCAAAGATGCACACACCTTGTCCCAACCCACCAAATGAGTCTTGGAGTCCCCCCAGAAGAAATCCCTTTGCAAACTCTCAATTTTATTGGCCACATGCATAAGGATGGTAAAAAGAGATAAATAATAAGTGGAAAGACTAGATAATGTGCTTTTAAGCAATGTTAGTCTTTCACTTTTAGACAAATACATCTTCTTCCAATCGGCCAACTTACGCTCAAATTTCTCCAAGATAGGATTCCAAACAGTGGGAGACTTATGGGACACTCCCAATGGCATACCAAGATAGGTCATAGGCAAAGACCCAATCCGGCATCCCAAAATCTTTGCCAAGACAAAGACATTGTGGACCTCTCCAATGGGAACCATCTCACTCTTCAACGCATTAACGTTTAAACCTGTCACTGCCTGGAAACAAAGAAGAAGCATCCGAACATGTAGAATCTGCTCCTCATCTGCATCGCAAAACAGAATTGTATCATCCGCAAACAAAAGATGCGAGACCCCTACCCCTCTACCCTGTCTACCAGCAGCCCTAAACCCTCAAAGCAAACTAGCTCCTTCAGCTCTTTTCATCATCTTACTGAAGACCTCCATCATAACCAGAAACAACATAGAAGATAGCGGGTCCCCTTATCTCAAACCCCTCGAACTCCCAAAAAAATCAACAGGAGACCTATTAAACAAGACAGAGAATTGGACTGTAGATATGCAAGTGCAGATCCACCTACACCACCTCACCCCAAATCCCATTCTCTTCAACAAATCAAGGAGAGCCTCCCAGTTCACATGATCATAAACTTTCTCAATATCTAATTTACAAATAACCCCCGGAATCTTACTCTTCAGCCTACTATCAACACACTCATTAGCAATAAGAACTGAATCAAGTATCTGTCTACCACCCACAAAACTATTCTGAGACTCAAATATCAGTTTATCCAAAACCTCTTTCAGGCGGTTAGCCAACACCTTAGCTAGAATCTTGTAAACACTCCCCATCTATCTAATAAGTCTAAAATCTCGAATATTGGAGGCACCTTTTTTCTTAGGGATTAAGGCTATGAAGGTTGCATTAACGGACTTTTCAAACTTACTGTGTTGATAAAACTCTTCAAACACGGCTAAGACATCTCTTTCCACAACTCTCTAACAATGGTGATAGAAAGCCAAAGAGAAACCATCAGGACCTGGAGCTTTATCTCCTTCCAACTCTTTAACCACTCAAAGAACCTCCTTCTGTTCAAACCTTCGTCCGAGCCAGTCCCTCTCCAACCCCTCTATCTGATTAAACTCCAAGCCTTCCACAAAAGGCCTCTACTCCTCTATCTCCTTGTACAAGTTTTTATAAAACTGTGCAACTCGGTCTACCATCTCGGATTCATCCTCATAAATAACCCCATTCACCTCCAACATACTAATATGATTATATCTTCTCCGAGAATTGGCCACCTTATGGAAAAATTTAGTATTGTTATCTCCTTCCTTAATGCAAAGCATCTTCGATTTCTGTCTCCACGAGACTTCTTCCAATGAGATAAGGTTCTGTATTTGAAATCTCAAAAAAACCCTCTCACCTATGCTGTTTTTGATTTTGATGGAGGTGTTTAGTAGGATGTTGAAAAGAGTGGAGGAAGCTGGTTTGATCCACGGTTTTAAAGTTGAGGGTAGGAGGGGTGGTGGGGAATGTGTTTCACATCTTTTGTTTGCAGACGATACTATCCTATTTTGTGATGCAGATGTGGAACAAATTCTTCATATTCGGTTGTTACTCAGTTTTCAGGCAGTAACAGGTTTGAAGGTCAATGTGCACAAGAGTGAAATGGTTCCAATAGGGGAGGTTGGCGATGTGCATGCCTTGGCAGAAATTTTGGGCTGTAGAGTTGGAACTTTGCCTATATCTTATCTTGGCATGCCGTTGGGGGTTTCGCATAACTTCCCTTCAATTTGGAATCCTATTTTGGAAAAAATTGAGCGGAAATTAACTAGGTGGAAAAGGTTATATTTGTCTAAGGGGGGTCGATTGATGTTACTCAAGTGTGCGTTATCTAGTCTTCCTACCTATTTTCTGTCTCTATTCACCATTCATACTTATATGGCTAATAAGATTGAAAAGTTGCATAGGGACTTTCTATGGGATGATAGCAAGATTCATTTAGTAGGATGGGATAAAGTTTGTGCGCCTATAGCTAATGGTAGTTTGGGGATAAGGAAAATTACTACTTTCAATAAGGCTTTATTGGGGAAATGGCTGTGGCGGTTTGGGAAGGAAGAGGGTCGGTTATGGAGGAGGGTGGTAGCGTCAAAATATGGGGAAGAATGGGGGGGATGGACCTCAAAGCTAAGTAGGGGAGTTCATGGGTGTGGTTTGTGGAGAGGTATTCGCATGGGATGGGAGGATTTTAGCAAGAATTGTCAATTTGTTGTTGGGTTGGGGAATAGAGTGAGATTTTGGCAGGATGGGTGGTATGGGGATGAACCTTTCCAAGTGGCTATCCCAAGGCTGTATGGTATTGCCATTGATGAGGAGGCATCTGTAGAAGCTTCTTTGTCAAGGCAAGGGGCAGAGGATAGAAGATTTTGGGATGTTCGTTTTATTCGAGAATTTAATGAGTGGGAGATGGATGAAGGGCTGCATTTTCTTCGTATATTGGGAGCTAATACTCCTCCAATGGATGCTAGAGACCGGATGAGATAGAAGTTGAAGCCTAATGGAGAATTTGACATCCGGTCGTACTATAACAAATTGCGGGATTCTCCCTCAATTGTCTTTCCTTGGAAAGGAATATGGAGAGTAAAGGCCCCTAGGCGAGTTTCTTTTTTTGTTTGGTGTGCAGCTTGGAATAAGATCCGAACGGGTGATAACTTGAGAAGATTGAGGGGATTAGATTTTGTAGACTGGTGCATTATGTGCCGGCATTGTGGAGAGACGGTAGACCACTTACTTCTTCATTATGAGATGACTTATCAGTTGTGGAGCTTTGTCTTAATAACTTTTGATTTGTCTTGGGTTATGCCTAGATCGATCCCAAATTTGCTTTTTGGCTAGTGGAATTGGTTGAGAAAGCATTCTTCTCAGATTTGGAACGTAATTCCGTTGTGCATCCTATGGTGTATTTGGAAGTAACAGAATCAGAGGACTTTTGAGGATTTGGATAGTTCCGGTGTTCAGATGATTGCCTTTTTTAGTAGGACTCTTTTTGATTGGTCTCGGGCATGGGGACACGCGACTAGTGATTCTCTCTCCTCTTTTCTTAGCTCTCTTTCTCTTTTGTAATTAATCTGTTGTTTGGTTTTCTTTTTTGTTTTTTCAGTTTTCTTCTTCTTGTATTTCTGGGTTTGCTCTATGTTTTTCATGCATAGAGTAGCCATTCGTATATATAACATTCTTACTTATCAAAAAAAAAAAAAACATCCAATAATTTCAAAGCCTCCAACAATTCTTTTCTCTTACGCTCTACATTTCCAAACTCACTCCGATTCCACTAAATTAGATCTTCCTTCAATGCCTTTAGCTTCTTGGCAAGTACAAAACTGGGAGTACCTAAGAAGAAATATCGATTCCACCAAGAATGAACCCTATCCTTGAACCCATCCGTCTTTAGCCACATGTTCTCGAATCTAAAAGGACTTTTCCCCCTTAATATCCCTCCTGCCTCCACTAACATGGGGAAGTAGTCTGAAATAGGGCGAGGTAAAACCCGTTGGATAACATCCGGAAAGTGATCCTCCCAATCATAAGAAACCAGAGCCCTGTCTATCCGAACCATTCAGTTGATAATAGGACTTGTGAATATCATATTATCATCATCTGATAGCTGACATTTCGTTATTAATTTATAACTACGCAATTGATGACCACTAATTCACTAGGAAGGGGAAATAAATAACGAACAGGAAAGAAATATAAGATTATAAGAACAAGAACATAACATAAGTGAAAATATATAAGTACAAATTTTCAGAGTCATTGATCCATGCATGACCCAAACTTCTTTTTTTTTAATAAGTAAGACACAAACTTCTTGACAGCAGCATACAAACAGAGAGTCTACATGGAACTGACAGGCAAGTATCAAAGTAATCTTCCAGGAAAACTTACTTTTCAAAAATGAATATATCTAATTAGAAAATTTTTCAAACATTCCTAATTCTTTATATGAACTCGCAACAAACTAAAAAACTGATTTTTTTTTTTTTTGGCATAAATTAAAAAGGTAGTATAATAACAAATAAAACCAAACAATATTTGAATTGCTGCTACATAGCACTACCTAAAAACTTTTAACCTGTTTCATTTTGAAAACAATTTCAACAGCAGGAATTCCTATTCATCTAACAATGATTAAAAGTTGGAAACACGTAAGGTAAAAATGCATCAAGTCCAATCTAGATTATAGGAAAACATACATTACAAATTTATGTTTCCAGTCTAGATCATCGGAAACAAATTTACTTTTGCAAGTTATAACTGAAATTTACACTGTTACATAATGGGGATTACTTCTCATCAGTAGAGACACACATCAAGATTCTATTATCTAGGGGGGAAAAAACAAAAAAAAAAAACCCAAAAAAAAAAAAAAAGGGAAATGTAAAGGGAATATCATCCAGGGGGTCCTCTGTAATTTCGGGAGACTTCAAACTCCCTTAAAAAGTTTTTCCATTTTAAAAGTCCCAAGTTCCAAATCTGCAGCAAACTTCAATGCTTACATATCAGTATTTGAAAAAGTTGACTGAAGTGCCCTAATTTTCCCACGTACTAAAGCAGGATAAAATCAGTCCTCGTAATTCATATATGATCCCTTAAAGATAAACCCTGTTTGGCCAGTGGGTTTAAATTTTCATCTCTTTTTACGGTCTTTTGTCATCCATTCAGTGTATTACATTAGCATAAATCATGGCGTCCAAATATGAGGTGCCTCCCAATTATGAGGCAGGTTACTCTCAGTATGGAAACAGAGAGACCCTCAGAAATCTAGACTAATCTTATTGTTAGTACAGACTTGGCAGCTTGAACTCCTCAGAAAACCTCATAGGGAATTTGAAGCATATGGGAGTATTTCTGTATTCCAGTTAAGAGAAATGAAATTGTAGTACATTTGCATTTCATCTTTAGGTGCTGAGCCAGTAGCCTCCATGAGGGTTAAGTGAACAACTCCTTAGTGATGCTTCATACTACATTCACCCCCTCAATGCCCTTTGTCAGTACCTCCCAGCTGCTTAGCTGCTGCTTGCTTACTTGACCTTTTAGTACATTCCAGCAAGAGGTAACCTCCTTAAATTTTGCATATAAAGTGCTGTAGTTCAGTGCTTGTGACAGGTCAGATGCCTCTTATATATCATATGCCCATTTGTGGTGAAATGCCATACGCCCCTTTGTTGGGAGATGCCACAAGACCTTCAGATAATGAAGTCAAATGCTTCTTGCATACAATGTGTTATGCTTCTTTATCTTTCCTCTCTTGTAACCTTTCAGCTATTGCTCTTTTTATTATTTTTGGTTGTTTCTTTCAACTTCATTTAGTTGAAGACAGTCAAAATTTCATCTTAAAGGAGCAAAGCTTTAGTTGTAGTGCTGTTGTGATAAAAGTGACAACATCAGTTCATCAGTCTTGATTACAGGGGCTGACTTAGCAATCCTGAATCAATTGACTTTCCCATTCTGCTGTTTGTCTGATAATTACAGCATTAATGCCACACAAATTCAATAAATGGATTGGTCTTTACAGGCATTCTTCATGGTACTCTCTTTTTAGGGAGCTCAGTAATAAAGCTTTGAATGGGATAAAGCATACATCTCCAAAAAAAAAAAGGTATTAACAAGGTTTGCATATTCCCCAGTTGTGCAAAAATAAAAAGAATTTTTTTTGATCCTATAAATCTCTAAACTCTTTTGGCTTCTTTCATCTTTTCACATCCCCCCCCCCCCCGGTGGGGCCCTTTTTTTCTCCCTTTCTTCTGTCTGTTTCTTCAAGTAGCAAGCCATCACCCTCCCCACCCCCCCCCCCCCCCAAAAAAACAGTATCCTCACAAAGTTATTCTAGAACACCACATCACATGAGTGTTCATGAAAGTACTTGAATATTAGTAACAAAGGTTATGGTATGTGTAGGGTCCAAGTGAGAAACAGAATTCAAGCAGTATCTCAAATTCAAATTTAGAGCTTTGCAGCATACAAACACAAAATAATATCTAATTCACAAAGATAAAGGTATAACACACCAATACTAATGAGAGATTTTTCTATTTCAACTTTTTATAGAACTTAAATACCAGTAAGAGTTTCTTATGCTGTTTGCGCTGAGGAAGAATTCCAAGAGCATCTAGCATTGATTCATCCAATTCTACAGGAGGAAATACTCAGTAAGTAAACAGAAATAGAAGCAGTGGTGAAGTAAGCCAAATGTCAGCAAGATAACCTTTTGTTTGCAGCAAGGTGGCCAGCACACCTAAAGAACCCAATACCAGTACATCATCCCCACTTGTCAGGAAAGAAAGTAAAGCCTCCCTACACATATCACCACTATCATAATGAAAAGAATACAAAATAAAATGCAAAATGAGATGATGGTCTCTAAATAACTTACCAATGATAGAAACAAGAAAGCAAGTAGACTGAAAATAATAATTCTAGTCATGACTGAGAGAAATGTAAATAAGTGGTAGTAAGGTAGAGGCAAAGCTAAGAGAAGCCAACATTGCCCATGCCCCATCTTTTTTAATCAATAGGTAAGTTACACAAGCACAAAGTGGGTCTTAAACCCACGATCTCACCCAAAGCTGTGAACGACCCGAGCTTTGCTAAGTAACAAATGTGTAAGCTTGACTTGACAACAAAAGTAAATTGTTCAAGCTTAGTTCGGGCTTGAACTAAGCCTACAATAATTTTCAAGCTCGAGCTCGTCAAAAACTCTAAAAACTTGAGCTTGGCTTGGCTTGGCTCAGCTTAATTCATTAGTCAAGCCAAGCTCAAGCTCAATATCAAGCTTAAACTCAAACTCAATGTCAAGCTTTTGAGCTTAAGATCCAACAAAAGAACATTATCAAGCCTATTTGGTTTGGGCAAGTGATTCCAACTCCCAATTAATTAAAGTCTAAGTACTATATGGGATTATTTGTCACGCTCATATCAAGCTTATTACCTAGTCCAAAAATGAGCCTAGACTCCGCTTGTTTTTTTTTATCAAGCCCTAATGTTCACAAGCCTATTCATGAACATTTTTTTTCATAGGCTCAGCTTGTTTATTCAACAAGCCTAAAAAAATGCTCAAGCTTTGTTTGTTTATAAACAAACAAACATGAACTAGCTTTTTATTAAGTCAAACCTGAGTTTTTTATAATCAACTTGGTTCATTTATAGCCCTTCATCAACCATCCACCGTGTTCTTACAAAGCAAGGAGGTGGCATTGCTTTACATGAAAAGAAATATATTTTTTTGATAAGTAATAAAGATTTATTGATATCAAAAAAGAGACACCTAAGTACACAGGGAGTATACAAGGGTGTACAAATCAAATAAAAAAATTACATAAATCAAGCAAATCCAAAATTGAAGAAAAGGGTTGGTTTCTCCACACTGACAACCAATCCAAAAAGGTTTTAAAAAAGAATAACTTGAAATCAGGCATAAAATGCTCACTATCTTCAAAGCACCTACTATTTCTTTCATTTCAAAGACATTACATCTTTTTTTTTTTTTAATAAATAACGTAAGAATATTATTAATAATAAAAAGATTGCCAAACCGAGTACATTGGGGATGTACTATAGAGGCACAAATCAGAAAACAAAAGAACAACGGTCAAGAAAAAAAGAAAAAGAACAAGAAAAATGAGAAAAAACCACACTCCATTCAAAGAGAGTGTGTAAGAAAAAAGACTTAATCTCCAGCAAAGCTCGTTCACAACCCTTAAAGCTTCTAGCATTCCTTTCACGCCAAATACACCAAATCAAGCAATGAGGCACTAACCTCCAAACATCAATTTGACGATGTCGTGCAAACTTTCCTTGCCAAGCCTTAAACAACTCAAGAACAGTGCAAGGCATAACCCATTGAATACCAAACAAGCAGAAAACCAAGGACCACAACTCCCAAGCTATGGAGCAATGAAGAAGAAGATGATCCATCGACTCCCCACACCTCTTACACATATAACACCAGTCAAGCACTATCACTCTTCTTTTACGAAGGTTGTCTGTTGTTAAGATCTTTCCTAAGGAAGCAGACCAAGAAAAGAAAGCCACCTTTGGAGGAACTTTCGATTGCCAAATCATTCGCCATGGAAAGGAAACAAAAGTAGGAGGGTAGAATGAGCTATAATAACCTCTAACCTCAAAACCTCTATTCCTTACAGGTTTCCAACAAACCTTGTCTGGACCAAACCCTCACACTGTCAAAGAATAGACCAACCCTATAAACCAGTCAAAAGCTTCTTCTTCCCAATCTTGTGGTGGACGACGAAATTGCACATTCCAGTAAAACCTCCAAGCAGACCAACCCATAACTTTAACCACCGAGGAATCCTTTGACCTACTAAGACAATAAAGCTCCGGAAAGGCCTCTTGGAAAGTACACTCTCCACACCACACATGTTTCCAAAATTTCACTCTAGTACCATCCCCCACATCATAAACCAGAAATTTAGAGAAGTTCAACCAGCCGCTTCTAATATATCTCCACAAGCTGACCCCATAAGGACTTGTCACCTTTTTCGTACACCAATCACCCCAAATGTTCCCATATTTTGCCTCTATAACCCTCCTCCATAAAGCCTCAATCTCCATGCCATACCTCCACAACCATTTACCTAACAAAGCATAATTAAAATTCTCCAACCGTCTTATACCCAACCCCCCAACCTGCAAAGGCCTACATACCTTAGCCCAATTAACTAAATGTATTTTAAGTTCACCACCAATCCCATTCCATAGAAAATCTCTCTGCAATTTCTCCATACGCTTTGCCACCTTACCGAGTAAAGGAAAAAGGGAAAGAAAGTATGTAGGTAAAGATAAGAGTGAGCTTTTAATGAGTGTCACCTTACCCCATTTAGATAGATACATTCTCTTCCAACCTGCTAATCTCCTCTCCATTCTCTCTAGAATAGGATTCCAAACAGATAAATCCTTAAATTTTGCGCCTAATGGAAGGCCCAAGTATTTCATGGGCAAAGAAGACTGCCCACACCCCAATAGACCCACCAAATCCTCCAAATTGTGTATCTCACCAACAGGTACTAGTTCAAATTTCCCCAAATTAACATGAAGCCCTAACACCTCCTCAAATCTAGCAAGAATCGCCCTCAAATTAGCAATCTGAGAAGGTTCAGTATCACAAAAACTCAAAGTGTCATCTGCAAATAAAAGGTGAGACACCGTCACTGATGGACCAGCCGTACTACCCACAGAAAAGCCTGATAATTGCCCAACGGAGGCAGCCACATCCAACATACGACTTAATGCCTCCATCACAATATCAAACAACAAAGGAGATAAAGGATGCCCTTGCCGAAGCCCCCTAGAACTTCCAAAGAAATCTGATGGGCTACTATTGATCAGGATGGAGAACTTTACAGTTGAAATGCAAAACCTTATCCATTTTCTCCATTTCTCTGAGAAACCACAACGCTGAAGCATATACATTAAAAAATCCCAACTCACATGATCATACGCCTTCTCCACATCCAACTTACACAACACACCTGGAACTCCTGACTTCAATCTACTATCAATACATTCAGAAGCAATCAAGACGGAATCCAAAATCTGTCTACCCTTCACAAAAGCATTTTGTGAATCTGAAACAATCTCATGCGCCACCAAAGACACTACATCAAACAATGAGGAACAATGATCCATATATATCCATTACGATGGCGACCAAATCAACCTTGCCAGCAAGCAAGAAGCTCAACAAAAGACTTTGGCATAACCCAAAATACTCCAAATAAACCAAAAAACCATAGCCCACAAATCCATAGCAACCGGACAATGAAGGAAGAGATGGTCAATAGTTTCATTATTACACTTACACATACACTAACCCCTACTTGAGGACTCACAAGATCCATTAGATTTTACACTGCCAAAGGTACCACAGCTAACGGCTCTCCAATCCATTCCCAAGTCAAAAGCCCCTCATCAGTGTCCAAAATCTCACACTCTAATCCCATATCAACAGAAACAGTATCCAACACACCACCACACTCAACAACCCAATTAATAATATGCCCATCACTAGTTATAGAATCCATACCTGGGACAACCTTCTCCCTCCAAAACTGAGTAATCTGACCGACTCTCAAGAGAAAAGTATAGAGAAAGTGGAATTATAATTTGTCTCCCATCACAAAGCTCAAGCACCCAATCTTTAGAATTTTCCCAAGTTTTTTCCAGATCTTCAACAAAATCCCTAATAGTAGGATGAAGATTATGTAACCCAACAAAGGAAATAGGCTCTAAAAGCTCTAAACTCACTGGACTTTGCAGTGGAACTACCTAGACAGCCTCTTCTTTAGACCTCATAGTTATCTCAAGAAGAGATGGGTTGAAAACAAGTACCTCTTCCACATTTGCACTAGCGAATGATTGGACTGGCTGCATGCTTGTACTCGCCTAAAGACACACCGGAGGTAAGTCGCCTACGATGGGGGAAACAGAGGAAGTTGACACACGACTTGGTTGAAGTTGAATCAGAGTGGTACAAGATGTATCAGATGAAACCGAGACACTCGGCTTGGTTGGAACTAAATCAAACTGGGGAGAGAGGTAATGCCACTTTTAACTAGAGCAAAACGTTGCATTTTGGGCTTATGAAAATGCCCAAAAGCTTGTGGCCCAAATTGACCTCTATGATTTAGGCCTTGGCCCATTATCTTTAGACAGCACAGATTTATAAGTTTATTCCTCCTTCCCTCCACTGGGCTTAGGAATGGATGAACCCACCTCACTAACCACAGAAAAAAGCATGCCCCACCTCCCCTCATCCCCACGCTCCACACGCAAAGAGATATCCAAAGTCAGCGTATCTTTGATTCCGTTACTCACAATACCATTAATGATAGACGTAACTTCTGCCCCAAATTGAGCCTTCTCATTCCCAAGCTTGCCTTCGCAATCTCCGACAGAAGTGATAGTGTGATACAATTCGAATTTTGAAAATCTGATATTTTCTCCTTTCCTTTATTTACTACACCACCGTTGTCTATCATGGTTCCTCCACCACCACCGCAAGTGCTTTGGAAACCCTCTTTTGATTGACTACAATACTCTGTCTAACCAGGACTATTGTCTTCCTCATATGGAATCCAAATCCTCTCCCTCCATCACCCATCCTCCCCTCTAGTATTACTATGGATCCCTTACGTTTGCCTTTGGCTAATTCAGGGATCAACAGAAAGGTACCATGGGCGTTGGACCCTAGCTAGAGAATAAGAACTCTATCACCCTCCCTAAAAGTTCTCACAAACTAACCCAAAGATTGCTTAGATATCAATTCCTCAAAATGGAACAAAAATCCCTTAGCACTCTCCTTCCCTATACAAATTGAGCATAAAGAATTCCGACCTTTTTCATAAATAAATAACAAGTAAACTCAAAAGTTTTGATTCAATGAAAACAGACATAGAACCCCTATAATGAATAGAACAAGAGAACAATGAAGAACACCAACAAAAAAAAAAAAAAAAACCCCAGAATATATGGCTTATTCGAGGTAGCTAGGCCTCATGAGCAAAACTTTTTAATTTCATTCTTATTTCCATTCCTCGTTACATGTACTATCTTTGCACATAATTTCAGCCATTAAGTACCTTAATCAATTACAAGCAAATAAAATTGAAAATCTTGCAGTGTTCAAATTAAAAAATGGAAGTTCAATGTATAAAACCCCATGACCGAGACCAATCAAACAAAGTGTGGAGAGGATGACCTTCAAAATCATAAATGCAAGTAAAGAAAAATCTTAGTATACTAGATTGAAAAACTAGACGCAATATTTGGCAGGCAAGCATAATGTTCATTCTTTTTAGGTAACCAGAATTACTATGAAATTGGTCTATTACAATATTCAGAGGAAATCTTGGTGAATAATAGTGTCCGCCAAAAAAAATCCCAACAAACATTGTATCTAATTATTCCACGAAATTCATCATATGACAGAAATCAGAAGAGAAAATGAATATTTTACCTCAAAGCCAATTTGGAACCAGTACTATCACTTTGGCAAATTACAACTTCCGGATGAATATGTGAAGAACTAGATGAGTTTGGTACGTTAACTCTCAAGTGCGCGCCATCCACACCAGTTAGACTGTCACTTCCTTGAGGTTGGCTATCATGTATAGAACTGTGACCAAGCATATATCCATTAAGTTTAACTTCAGAAATTTGTCTGAAGGCCTCAAGCGGAAAGAAAAGAGCAGCAGCAATGGTATTTGCTAAATCTTTGATTTTGACGATTCGCAAGATGCAGCAGATTAAATATAGAGAAGCCACAGCACCAATTTGTATTTCCTGGGTTTACAATCCACCAATGTTAAATAGGAATAAGATGCATTTATACAACAAAAAGGTGTGCTAAAAAACTTATTAACGCCAACCTCTCTCTCTCTCTCTCTCTCTCTCTCTGTGTAAACAAACAAACAAGCGGGGAAAAAAAGGAATACTGAAGACAAATAGTTACTTACATTAACAGCTTCTATCCTTAAAGAAGGAAGAAGCAATGGAAATATCAAAAGCTGCAAAAGGTTATCTGTTATTAACTTTCCAACATCAGGAATCCCAGCAGAAATAACGTCACTAAAATAGTAGAGATTGTCCTCAATTTCATCTACAGCAGCAAGAATTGTAGAGATTGAGTCGGACCCTGGGTTTCTGTCTCAGTAGCCAAAAGATGCTTTTTAGAAATTAAGCATATTCTGCTCAATGTTATAATCAGAAAAACTATTAATATTCTTACTTCAGAGCATCAGAGACCAATCCATTTAAACTGATACACTGCTTCCGGAAAAACATAACCAAGTTTGAAAAATAATCCGCATGAGGGGCACTGGTGACATATCTATTTACACAATCATCTCCAACTGAAAAATGACAACCAACATATTAGATATTAAACTTTTTCCCCTAACACCTAACCACATAGAGGGATAAGAAGACAAAAAATTGATCAGAAAAAGAATAAAAGAAACTCACCATGATAAACATTAAGTGTCAGAGCACGTACCGCAGTGCGGACCATGGTCTCCTCATGAAAAGCAAATCGTATTGCCTCAACATATAGTGGAAATGAAGCAACTTCATCCTAGACAAACAAAAGAGAACAGAAAAATCAAATTACTATAAAACACAGCCATTTTCTCCTATTCCATTCTAAAAAGGAATGGCAAGCTGATGTTGCTGGACCCACAAGTAGGAAATAGTTTAACTTTTTTTTATTTTTCTTTGATAATGAAAATAGGTGTCAAGAAAGGTTTCAATTCCTTGATCAAGATAAGATGTTTTGATTAATTATTATCAAACATGTGCACGGGAAGAAAGAAAGCTTATGAAAGAAATAATTCATATCCAAAATCTAAGTACTTATACAGCTCATAAGTACAGAGAGCTCTAGAAAGAATGTTAAAGGGTGAACAGAAAAAAGCTGTTAGGTTATCACATACCTCTAAAGACCATCTAACTTCCTGGATTATTATAGGGTGAATGACCCTAGCAAGAGAGTTGTAGTTCAGAACATGTTGAAGAATTGGAACGGGGACATTGTATTCTTGCAATAAACAAAATAGAGAAAGTGAGTAAGTTTGTAGCTACAAGCCTGTGCCCGCCTTTTGTAGATTAAGTTAATGAAAAGGTTGGTAGAGAAGCTTAAAGTTTGTATTGAGAGTCATTGACGACTGTTTTATTTTGCAATAGGAAAACTTCATTAACTAGATGTTTTCAGGTGTTTATGGGCCAAAAGAAGACAGCCTAAGCTAACAGGTAAGTGTGGGAGGAATTCCAACATTTATGAGAGAGGGAGGGAGGCTTAGTTATAGTGGGGTAATTCAGTGTAGAGGTTGGGTTGTAACGGATTTTCTTCTGCTGTGTTGGAGTTCTAGGACTTTATCTTAGGTAATTGATCTCCCACTGCAAAGAGGAACCTACAGGTGGTTGACTATGATTGCCCCTTTATGCATTGAATACAGAGGTTCCTTCAACATCCAGTGTGGGATCACTTCCCTATATATTCCACAATTGCAACATAAGGAGGGGAAATGCTCATTCATATTCAAAAACCTGTATCTGAAGGTGGAAAGTTTGGCAGAGTAAAGGTTCATGAGATGGTTATCACTTCCAAAGGCAGCTGAGTCTTGTTTTAAATAACATGCTAAAAGCATTTAATGAGGATTTGAAGAAGTGAAATAAGCACAAATTTGGAGATGTGGTAGTAACCAAAAATAGGCTTATGGGCCGACAAATTCATACTTGATGCCGTAGAAGGGAGTGAAAGCTTATCGCATGAAGAAAAGAAACTGAACAGCAGCTGAAAGATTCACAAGAAGTGTCCTCTAACAACCTGATGAACATGTTCACAAAGCTAATGTAGAGATGACCAATGTTACACATGACTGCAATTAATTAATTACTGGCTATTAAAAGGAAGTTATCAATTTTTCAAAAAGAATACCTAGTCAAGAAGGTATGGTACAAATTAACAAGACAAAACTACACTATTGGTCCCCAAAGTTTACCTACAGAGAACAAGTAGTCCCTTAAGTTTGAATTGAGCTTTATTGGTCCCTCAAGTTTATAAAATAAGCGAAATTGGTCCATCCGTTAACATCCATTAGTCTTACTGCTTACATGGCTAACAGAGCTATGATATGTCAAATTTTAAGTTACATGGTATCAAATTTAATATTAAAAAATCAAGATTCAAAATCTAACATTAAAAAAATATATTAACCCAGTAGAAGAACCCAATCTAATCAGTGACACGTTTAGAAATGTGTATTCCCATTTTCAAATGACATGGCCCAAATCTGAAATTAGAGGAGATTCCTAACAACGCCGTTGTCTATCGCTCTCACTACCATCCTCTTCCATCTCAACCCATCTCTCTGATACACACAACCACTGGTGCGACAAACAACTCACCTACATGTTAGTACTTTTAAAATTAAAACTAAGCATGATTATAATATCTGCTGTTTTTTGTGGTGGTTCTAAGAGAATGATGAATGATAACCACTACGGCACTACTTTTGGG